>CM051838.1:12400000-13600000 GCA_028451465.1 Erethizon dorsatum | reverse complement strand
GAATTTAAAAATAGAACAACTTCGGAGATGAGACACATTAAACCCATTTCATCACTTAACCTCAAACTATGAATTTGTTTTTCAGATAGTAAGTCAATATAAACTAAGTCAATCTCATAGAAGACATGTATTTTATATGGGTTGGAGGCTTATTTTGTAATGTTTTATATTCATGTAGTGTAATAAAATTTACATAGAGTTTTTTTTTGTAGGTACCGGGGGTCAAACTCAGGACCTTGCGCACCAACAGGCAACCGTGCCACTGAGCGATATCACCAGCCCTTTTATCATATGTGGGTACCAGGAGTCAAACTCAGGACCTCGTGCTTGCCAGGCAGGTGCTTATGCCGCTGAGCTATCTCACCGGCCTTACATAGAGTTTTAATATCCACAAAACTGAAAATTCACAGCAGAAGTAATATTAACTTATTAATATATCTATATTATAAATGATTTAAAATACGAATGGTGATAATTTTAATGATCATAAATGGTATTATATGCCTGGTGGTTAATTTTATGTATCAATTTTATTAGATCACAAAGTGCCTGGAAATTTGATCAAGCAAGTACATTTGTGAGGCTTCTAGATGAGATAAACATGTGAATTGCTGAGCTCAGTAAAACAGTCCTCACGAAGTGAGCTGGGCATCATTCAATAACTTGTGGGCAACTATAGAACAAAAGGTAGAGGAGGAAAGGAAAATGCACTCATCCTGCCTGGCAGCTTGAGCTAGGCCATATTGGACTTATGCCATCTGCCTCCCTAGTTCTCAGGCCTTCAGACTCACACTAAACTATTCCACATGCTTTCCTAGGTATTCAGCTTGCATATGGCAGATCTTGAGAACCTTGACTAATATAGTGTATCATCCACATTGTAAATGGTTTAATTAAGGCTCAGCAAATTTAATTTAATAAGCTAAAGTTAGACACGGAGAAAAGTAGTGGAGAATTTAACTAGAGGATTTCATTCATTACGGTAAGGTAGAATTATATGGAGTTTCAGAGTCCAGAGCCATAGGAGTTAGCAAAAAAAGAGAGAGAGAATGCTTGGTTTTGGAATAAGGTTGGGTTGCAAAAGTAGAAGGAGAAACAGGTAAAAGAAGATGAACGCCAAACAACAGTTTCACAAACATACGTCATCATGTCTAAGACCAACAATGGCCTTATTGCGGTATCTCTAACTTCTTTGTCGGTCCACACCTTGGCCTTTCAGAAATAGCTTCTGCTCCACTGATGAAAGTCCAGTCCTATGGGTACCATCCTTCCCTTTGCATAGCCTGTAAGTTTAACCTTGTCTCTAGATGAAGAGAGCTTGCCTGAGACTGAAACCAGCAGAGCTAACACAGAAAGACCGTATAACATTTTTGCATCCAGATCCAACTATTCCTGAAATTAAGCCCTAAACTTTTCAGTTGTGTGATAATTGCCACCCTCTCCACCACCTTTTATTTTTTGCTGCATTTCACTTTCAGTAACCTTTGACTGAGTCTGGAGAAGTACAGAAATCAATAGCTACAAGGTCATATTAACAATACAGATTTCACACATGATATTTAAAATATATAGATGGCCCCAGCTAGATGAGTAATAGTATCTCTGTAACAATAACAGATACCCTCAAATCTATTGACAAAATAAAATGATTTTGAATAACCTCTAAAGTGGGAAATTTTAAACTGTCAGTATCCTTTTGGATGCTCTTCAATGGTAACGTATGTACAGCATACTGTAAAGATCACACTAAAATATTATAACAATAATCTAATAAAATTAGAATAGATCATTGACCTTAAAAATATTTTTAAAAATCAGAATATTTTTAATTTAAATCACTAACAAGGTGACATTACCTAGTAAAATATAATAACAGATCAATAAGTTTGGAAATTTGGCTTTTTATATATAAATATATTAAGTATATTTAAAATGGCAACATGCAATATTTGAAAAACTTTATAATACACTTATCTGAATGCAAATTTGTTGGCTAATTCATTCTTTCTACACACCATTCAGGGAACATAATCTAGTAGTGTACTATATGCTGAACCACTTGTAACCAGGAAGGATTTATAGCACCTGTCCCTCGAGGTAAAGAAAATTCAATCTTCCAGCTCCATGAATATTCAGGATCTAAGGCTAAAGCATGATCAATGATTTTTTTCTTTATAATATAAACCAACACTTTTATAACTCTGAATTATATTTTTAGCTGGAATTTCATCCCTTACCTTTATCACTGTTTAAGATCTAGTTATATTTTAAAACAAAAAATCTAGTGATCTTTTAAAACTAATCAGATTAAATTCACTGTGCACAAAGATTCCAAATTCTATGTCAGTCTACTTCAATCTTTCCTTAAAGTGTCAACTTGTACTATACTCAATATACATATTAATTGGCATTTTCCTTCAAACTAGGCTGAGCTAGATTGACACACACCCTCTTCCTGTTCCCTCTTAGCGTCTGGGATATAGCTCTCTCTAGATTGGCATCTAAGCTACTTGTACTTTTCCTTTTCCTAGAAAACTATTTCGTTTTCTTAAAATGAGTAACTGTAGGTATTTGAGTGATGTTACAGACTCAGGCAAAGCATCAAAGGTTCCAAAATAGCCCCTCTAAAATGGGCAATCACCTCGTTAACCTGATGTGTCTTAATAAGGATGCTGGATATCCATAGCCTTGGAAACCTTCATTTCAAGAGCAATTACTTTTTTTTTTTTTTATGTGAGTACCGGGAGTCGATCTCAGGGCCTCGTGCTTGCCAGCAAGCGCTTGTGCTGCTGAGCAATATCACCGGCCCCTTTTTCTCCTTTATGTGGGTTCTGGGAGTCGAACTGAGGACCTCACGCTTGCCAGGCAGGTGCTTATGCTGCTGAGCTATCTCCCTGACCCCAGCAATTACTTTTTTATTCCAGATATAAACCTAAAAAATCCAAACAAATCCTAAAAAATCAAAATATATTCTGAAATCTCAATTTCATTGAAGACACATATCTGCTTATCCTCAAAGCACAGTTGTTGGTTTAAGGAAACAAGGTTGGAGAATGGCCCTAGTTACATAATTCATTTGTTCCTCTTGTGATAACATGTGGCCCTCCTTTGCAAAGAGCTTTCTAAGAACACATTTGCACTACAATTTTCTCAAATATTCCACTCTAATAGAACTGCCAGCTCTGGACCTTAAAAAATTCCTCACTGGGACAAAGTTTTAGCTGTTTGTTTTCTCTGCAGTTAGAGCCTAGGACAGTCCAGGCAATAGCACAGTGCTTGGTGTGAGACACCTTGGCGGCTGGGAGCCCGTTCCGGTATACACAGTCAGTAAAGTAATGGGCATGATTTATTTCCTCATTTTGCACCATAGAAGGAAAGAACACGTCAATTCAGTTCCAGGCATCCCTGACTCTACAGTATCTATAGATATTCCATATCTCATTGATTCCGTATCAATGTCAGCACTGAGGGAAGATGTTATGGTTTAGATCAAGAATGTCCCACCAAGTCTTCCTGTGCTCGGAGGTGGGGCTTGTGGAAGGTGAG
Source organism: Erethizon dorsatum (assembly GCA_028451465.1). Classification (NCBI taxonomy): domain Eukaryota; kingdom Metazoa; phylum Chordata; class Mammalia; order Rodentia; family Erethizontidae; genus Erethizon; species Erethizon dorsatum. The sequence continues at coordinate 13,596,454 of CM051838.1, read as the reverse complement.
TGGATCGCAGGGGCACTGTGTCCGCCAGTTCAGTCCTTCGCTGCTGAGTTCCGCAGCTGTGTGTGTTTGCTGGGGGAAGAGGCAGTCACTGGGTGCGGGCACTGGAAAGGTGTACAGTACCCCCCCACCAAGTCGGGGTTCAGAGCTCCTGGCCTCAGTCCTTTGTGGATTTTTCCTTAGAACCTAACTAATAATTGTCCACAGAAACCCCTGCGATTTCACAGAAACCATAAATATCATTCACAATTTTTTTTTTTTCTGGTAAGGGTGGCAAGTAGCCCATCGAGTGCGTTCTTCAGTTCTCCTTGCTGCTGCTGCGCTGCCGCCCTGTAACCCATCTCTGGCATCATAATAGGTCGCTGTACTGCGTGTTGCTACCTCGAGTGTTCTCCGTTTTGTTGTTCTTAAAGTTCTAAGATCCCTAAGGTGCTGCCAAAATGCTCTGCACCTTCTAAGCCTTTATTAATACAGTACTATATTAAATTAAATTACATAACTGCAGGAGACATAGCATATTTAAGGTTTAAACTATAAAAAAAGCATTTATAGGTATCTTTCTGAGCATATCTGAAATTTGCAATTTTTCACAATTCGCAGGTGCTCTAGGAATGTAAACCCCGCGAATTTTGGGGGTCCACTGTATCTGCCTTCTGGGCTTTTTGCTTCACTCTATGCTTTCTTTCTTTCTTTTTTTTTTTTTTTTTTTTTTTTGTGAGTACCGGGGTCTCAGGACCTCGCATGCCAGCAGGCGCTTGTGCTGCTGAGTGATATCACCAGCCCTTTTTTTTCCTTTATGTGGGTACTGGGAGTCGAACTCAGGACCTCACGCCTGCCAGGCAGGTGCTTATGCCACTGAGCTATCTCACCCGCCCACTCTATGCTTTCTGACCGCCATGATGTGAGCCCCTTTCCCCTGCAGCAGGCCCTTCCACCGCGCTGCTTCTAGTACAGACTGAGAATGGGGGCCGAAAAAAAATCTTTCCTCCTTTAAGTTGTAGGGGCCGGGTACTGTGTCTCAGTGACAAGAAAGTGTCTACAATATTGGAGGTTAGGTAAATGGTGGCCCATCAAAATGGCAAATATTATGTTGGCATTCAGAATCATCTCTCTGCTGCTCATTGAACAGCTGGAAATGCTCATGAAGGTGAAGTGCAGGGATATAATTAGACAATGGTGAGTGTATTGAAATCTTAATTTTATAGAAAAAATATATGCACATAAAAGAACCAGCAAAAAACATACCCACTTGTTGTCACTCATTTTCTCTGGATGATGGGATTATAGGTAAGTTATTTTTCTTTGTAACTTTGGTGTTTCCTGTGGTTTCTATAGAGCTAGATTCCTTTATTTCAATAAAATATCTTACAGATAGAAAAAGAAAGTGATGAAGACAGAAGATATCATGTAAGTTAGCTTCTAAGTGCATCTTCCAAGAAGACTGAGTGACTAGAAGGTGGAATCATTTAGATGTCACGTCTCTTCCATCTTTATAATCTTGTGCAATGCCAAGAGCATAGAATGAATGAAGTAAATGTTTTCTGAATGAGTGACTGCTTACATTTTGGAGTTATACAGAAGATGATTTGAATTTTTTTATTGTTGTTGTTGAGACAGGGTCTCACTATGTAGTTCAGGCTGGCCTTGAACTCACTATGTAGCCCAAGCTGGCCTTGAACTTGCAGCAATTCTCCTCTCTCAGCCTACCAAGTGCTGGGATTACAGGTGTGCACCACCAAGCCGGGCAATTTGAGTTACTTTATAATTGAGTTTTAAAAATATCTTACAGTTACTTTTTAAAAACCAGGTATTTAGTCTACTTGCAACCTTAGCATCCTTAAAAGTATTATGACCATACCTTCTAACATGGCACAAAATTAGGCACATACCACCACTCAAGAAGCTAGCTAAACCAAAGCAAAGCAAAGCAAAAACAACTCAATCAGGAAAGAATGGCTCTCAAGGTGTGCCTATTGGACTAGTTACATAAGCATCTCCTGGGAACTTATTTAAAAAGGAGAAGCTCAGCTCCCACCCCAGAGAACAATTGAATCAGACACCATGTTGCTGAACCCAAAAATTTGTGCCCTACTTGGGATTCTGATGAACATTCAAGTTTGAGAACGTTTTGTCTGGAGCTAACTTCCATTTGTGGAAATGTGGCAGATACAGGAATAAGCTACACAACACCAGGGGAAGCACATAGGCAAATTCAAGAAAGGAAATATTGCATAGGATCACTGACCTTGGTTCTACAAAGGTTAATGACACAGAACAATAAAGACATGCTAAGAAATTTACACAGTAAACCAAATTAAATGTGCAGAACTCACTTGTATCATTATCTAAATAAGCTCAAAATCATTATTTGAGAAAAATGAAAATATTACAAATGAGGGCATTACACGATAACACAGAATTATTATTAACTTGTGGCCTATAGTAGGCTATCATTTGGTTATGTAAATATTTATGTATGAAGACGTGCGTATTTGTTACAGATACAAGTAGAGATATGCAGAGATGAAATGACATGGGTGTCTGGAATTTGTTTTAAAATTCTACAGGAAAAAAAAAGAAGAAAAAGGTGAAAACAAAAATAAATAAGGGAAAATTTTATTGTGTTGTGTTTGTGGTATTGGTGGTTCTTTGTTTTATTTTCTCTGTTTTAAAATAAATTTTGAGCATTTTATTTTCTTTTTTTCAGCACTGGGGATGTAACTCAGGGCCTTCACATTGAGCTATAGCTTCAGCCCTTTTTTTATTTTTAATTTTTTATTTTGGGACATTGTCTTGCTAATTTGCTAACTTGCCCAGGCTGGGCTTTAACTTCTCATTCTCCTGCCTCAGCCTCCACAGTGCCAGGATACAGGCATGTGCCACCACACCCAGCTATTTGCATTTTGTAAGCATATGCTTGGTTTCCCTCTACTTTGATTATTTAAATCATTAGATTCATGAATTCAACATTTAAGCTGGGTGTGGTGGCCTACACCTGTAATCCTAGCACTTGGGAGGCTGAGGCAGGAGGATTGCCACGATTTCCAGGCCAGACTGGGCTACATAGTGAGTCCAGGACGGCCTGAATTACATAGTGAGAGCTGTCTGAAAAAAAACAAATTGCGAAGCACTATTTCATGCTTAGAGTACTCTTCTAGGCTCACAGGATTGAATAGCTCCATGTTTAATGAGGTCTGAAGTTATAAAATTTGGAGAATTCTTTGGAAATACTACATGTGAAAATGAAGACTTATTTGAAATGAGAAAAATAACAATAAATGACAAAATTTGAACAGCTTAGAATGCTGAAAACATCATAAAACGCAAAAGAATCATAATATTTTAAAAGTTCAAAACTATGTGGCTGATCTCTTTCCATCTTTCTTGGTTACATCCTATTTGCTTCTTTACATGACAACGGTTTTGTAATATATTCTATGGAGGAGGAGAAAAATGATTCTTTATCCTGTCTGGTGGAAATGTGTCTTTTATTGTTAACAGTTTAGAAATGTTTTCTTTGATCTTCAAATTCATTATTGCTAAATCATACAAACTATTAAATTGTTTTCAGAATCAAGTTCCTCCCACGTCTGTACCATGGTATTTTAGAATATTTCAAGTTTTCCTGAGCAATGAACTAATATCTTCATTAACTGACACTTCGCAGTTTTATGTTTTTTCATCAGCACCTGAATTTTCTGTCAAATTCAACATACAACTTGAATCTCCTCCCAATATCTTAATTCATTCCTCTTCATTTGTTTTCTTATTTCTTTCTCCCAAAGAACTATCTCCAGGATGATCTGTAGCTTTTTGTTTCAAATGACTTCTTAGTGTCACAATAATATCCTTTGATTTCCCTTTTCACCTATGCTGATTTTTTAATGTACCATTAGCATTTTATCTTAATGTTCTCTTAGCCTTTTATTAAATAAAGGCAACAAAATGATGTAGTCTTCATGTAGTTCCAAATTAGGAATTTGTTATTTTTCAATTTTTTTCCAAGAAGGTCCAAATTGCACTTAAAATGTCATATTCTACTGTGTAAATGGTACACAACATGTTTATTACTTAACAGCTACGTGTCTGTCTAAAATTAGCCATTTATATCACCATAGGTGGTATTTGGTATACTGATTTACCATTTTATATATGCTTTCCCATTTTTAAGGTTAATTTTCTTAAATAATTTTGGGTAAGTCACATTTGACATTTTTCAAGCCCTCGTCCAAACAAAAAAGGTCAAATTCAATAATTACTTTCAATATTGTCATGAAATTTCTATTATTTAAAAATCACTACTTTCATTATCACTTATGGAAGGAAATTTTCTTTTGTTTAATAATTTTAGAACTCTTGCTACTCTTGGGGGGCACTTCAAAATGATACTGCACATCTTTGCAAGCCTAATTTTCAAGATACCAGTTTGCCTGTCCAGTGGGCATGTTACCATCAGAGTTACCCCAAGGACTTGTTAAACATAAATTGGGGGGCCACTCAGTAGGTGTGGACTGAGTGAGGTCCATGAACTTTGATTTCCAGCAAGAGCTCAGACAGCGAAGATGTCATTTATCTGGGGAACATACTTGGAGTTATTAGTGCATTTCTATTTCACTTATAAGTCATCCAAATAATCACAGCCATTATGAGCTTCACCAAATCTTCATGATGTTTAAGAATTCTTACACATTTAATCCATTCTAAAGACCCATGTATGCAATGCCTCTCTTGTTCAATATATCGACAAGCAAAATAGTGTAGTTGACTCTTGGTTTTCAAATAAACAGACCAGCATTTCATAACAGTTTGACAATTTCTTTTTATTATCCCAGAAAATATACTTGAAAAGAATTCATTTTTACATTGATTTTCTGCCAAATCTCTAAATAATATTCCATTAAGATTTTTTAATACTTCATTTTGTCATTAAGCCCTAATGAATGAAATTAGTTCATCTAAGAAGGCCATAAGGAATTATCATAATACTTACTAAAATATACATGAAATTTCTTTTGACATTTGTGAGTGCTCTATTTTGACCGAAAATTTTGTGTTTTTCTTTACTGTTAATTTGTCTTCCCTTTTATCTGTTTTTGTTGTTGTTGTTGTTGTTTGTTTGTTTGTTCATTTGTTAGAAAGGGCCTAATGTCATCCTTATCAATTCTGTTATGATTTTCTTCACTTGTATTTTTCTGGTGATGGTTACTTTCTTTATTTTCATTTTATCCATCACAATTTTAAAATTTTAGCAAATTTTTGACATATTGAGATTTTGAAAGTTATGCCACCAGTCTTCTACATTTATATTTAGTTTCCTGTAATGTAGCTCCTTCCCTTTATACATAAATTGTAGAATGACCAATGATTCTAAATAAATCTAAGAATTAACCAAAGGTATACATTTAAAAATCACATCTATGCTATTTTAAATAGTATAATCACAGTATCTTCATAATATATACAGAATTATTGATTAATCTATATAGATATTTTCTTACTAGAAAATATATATCTTAAAGCCATTTCCCTATGTCAGTGGCAATTTTGTATGACATTTCTTCTGGAACTGCGAGGCATCATATGGTCAGATAGTATGTTTGATGCAATGCATTAAGAAAAAAATGATAGGTGAGGTACACAAAACATGTGATTTCAGGCCCCCAAATTCAAAGACCCAATCCAAAAATGTGCATCTGAGATGAATACACAATTCTTAGATGAAGAAATACAAATGGCAAATTAATATATGAAAAAATATTCAACATCATTGATCATTCAAGAAATGAGCAACTACTTTGAAGATAAGAATATGCAATATATTAACAATTTTTAATTTCCTATTTTCTTGTTTTGAAATTCTGTAATTCTGTATCATTTTTATTGTTTTTTCTCTTTAAAATAATAAAAAAATGTGATTTCATATGTAGATGTATTAGCCACTTTCAGATCTGCTATATGTCATTAGGTAAAGCAAATATATGAATTCATATAAAGTTTCTTTTGTGGGATTCCCAAAAAAGAAAAACTATGGTGTGCTTACTGAGTTTATTTCTTTAAGCTTTAATTTAAACTTTACTTGAGTTTATTTTGGTGAGGTGTCAGTGCTAGAGTTTGGATCTTGAATGGCCCCCCCAAGGCTAATATGGTGAAGGTTTAATCCCCAGCTTGCAGTGCTATTGGGAGGAAGTGAACACTTAAGAAGCATGGTCTTGTGAGAGGAAGCTAGGGCAATGCCAGTGTGAACCTGAAGGCCATATTGGGATCTCAGCTCCTTCCTCTCTCTTTGATTCCCAGCCATCATGAGGAAAGGAGTTTTGTTTCGCCATGTGCTCTCTGCGATGATGTACTGCCTTGCTACAGGCCCAAAGGCAGTGGATTGAAACCTCTGAAATCATGTGCCAAAATAAACATTTTTCTTTCTAAATGGACTGTTTCAGGTATTTGTCACAGTAACAGGAAAATGACTAACACAGTGAAAAGCGAGTCTTTTTATTTTACTCATGTCTTGACTGGAAAAATGTTCTATTTTTTAAACTGTGGATTCAAACAGTTTAATCTTTGTGTCTCCTGTCTCCATTTCCCACATACTCTGGTGCCAGGAAAAACAGCACATGTTCTTATTAAGAGCGGTTGTTGTGAATACCTTTGGGGTATATTGCTAAATGCACTCAGTGGTAAGATTATTTATGGATTATACTGGCATACCGACTGATAATTCAAACACACCCAAAAGTGATGGTGAATCTTTTGTTGTTGTTGTTGTTGGTGGTTTTTGTAAAAGAAGGTATATTTTCAATACATCAGTGAGAGTTGTATTTCACAAAAGAAGGAAGCATTTCTATTTTCAGAAGTGTAAGTAAGTGATGTTGGGTAATTTAAGGGAAAAAGTACAATTCTAGGGCCATCACTGATGCTCAAAATTGAAGTATTGCCACAGGTAACATCTGCACTGCAGAGCAAGTATTTCTCCTAATTCTCAAAATTTCAAGCCTGATTCTCCATCCCTCTCAGATATTACTTGATATAAATACATTCTTTCTGCTTCAATTTGCCAGTCATCTTCAATTCCTGTGAGAGTTTGATATATTTTTTAAACCAATTTGTCAAGGCTTTTTTTTATTATACAAATTATGATAGAAAAATATGCTAGGAAGGACATTTAAATGTTTTTTCAACCTCAAGCTGCTATTATTACAACACTTTAAAGAAAAATAATTAAAAATTATGTTTTTCAAGTTTCTAGAGATAGAATGTGTCAGTAATACTGATTTTACCTTTTATTACAAGGTTGAGATTTACTACATTAGATATGTCTTGTGCCTAGTAAATAAAAATACCAATCCCTGATTTAAGTCTTCCTTCAAAACTTCAAACATACTTATTAATATTATTGGCCAATCACCTGAAGTAGATGTCTCCAAATGACAAAATTCATCTTCTAATATCTCAGTTTAGTTCTAATAGCTCAGTTTAGTTTCTCCAATTAAAACAATAAATAGTGAATCTAGGCCTCAGATAAGCATGGGCAGTCAGACATTGAATCCAGGATCACAACTCTGCCGTTTATTCTCATTTTTCTCACTACTGAAATGAGTATGACAGAATCTACTCATTGGGTCCTCGTGAGAATGAGCTAGTACGTGTAAAGTATTATGTACTTTGCTGGAAAATAATAAACACAATAAGAGTAAATTATCATTATTTAATTTATTATTATTACTGATGATGATGACATGGTTTCAAAATTTTATAAAGTGTTAGCACTTGCCCAGGGGCTTTTTCTAGCCTCAGAAATTCATTTCTCTAGCCTCTATTTGTTATTGGTGTGGCCCTAGACAATTTATTTAATCTCTGTAAATCTCAGGTTCCTCCTTAAAAACTGAGCATAATCAAAACATGACATTGTACATAACTAAATACATACAATTTTATGTCATTTGCAAAATGGAGGACAATAATAGTACTTACCACACAGCACTACAATGAGATATAAGTGAGATAATATTTAAGAAGAAAAAAAATCGAAGATTGCCTTCCAAAGAGAGAAACGCTATGGTACATTAAATTTGTGGCTAACAAGAGGGCTATTAATAGTTGAATATTGAAAAGAGTAGTTCTAAAAGTTTTTGAAACCTATAAAGAATCAATCCTCTGGTTACTTTGGTCATAAAAAGTCATGGGGGCATTTGAGAGAGATGTTTCAAATGGCTGAAGAATTCAGGCATCTGAAAGCATTCATTATGGCTATGCTTACCATCTGACATATGGGGAAAACAAAACCCTCAGAGACACATAATTGTGAATGTAACTTCCAACATTTTCATTGCATGAAGTGTAGTCAAATATTTTACAGTTCATTTATGCATATTTTAAAATGCTATAAAATTTATTTTATGCCAAGATTGAGAAGATGACACTTTCATGACCTTCACTAGAGTTTGTCAATGGTTTATTGCTTATAGTTATGCTTAATTTTCAAAAATCTCCTTTTGGACTCTCTGATTTGTTTTTCCTCTAGGCTAATACTAAAACACATAATTTCTTATGTGTTAAGTCTCCATGAATTTTATTATATAAAAACATAAATGACACTGGGCTGGGTGAAATAAAATGCAAATAAATATTTCAGTTTTGCAGCAAAGGATTTACGTACAGATTTTCAGTAAAAGTCTGCTATCTTTTGTGAATGTCAGTGAATGCATGAAATATACAAAGGGAAAAAGAAGACAAAGTTCTGATTTCCTTAACCTCTCTAAATCCAAGCCTCATCAACTCCAATAAACAGATAATCATCTAGTAGACAATGTTTATTACCTACTTCTATTTATAGATGAAGAAGTTGAGATACAGTGTATATGTGTAGATAAATGAATAATAAAAACTAAGAGAAAAAAACACAGAAAACAAAAAACACATAACAAAACCAAATAACACACACCAAAAAAAGACCCTTGAATGGCAAACTGTAAAAAAAATCACTAGAATTGGTATAAACTTTTGATTATAAAAAGACTTGGCTGTATAGAATAAGTCAACTATTAGGATGGAATCACTTGGATTTATTCTGAAGCCTAATGGTTGAAGATGATGGTTGATTAATTGTGTCAATTTGAGTAAGAGAAGCTCAACTAAATTGGCTCAGTAATTCCACACCCTAGGGTATGGAAGACCTATCCTAGGATGGTTTGTTGCCTGGATGATATAAAGGGGAAATAAAGAAGGACGGATCTATTTCCATTTCTTTGGAGGAGCTCCAGTCTTCGCCTTCACCTTGGACATCATCTCCTGGATTCCAGTGCAGATTCTTCAGCTTCCGGCATAGATCCTTCAGCTTTCTGGCTTAGACTCTTCAGCCTTCCATTGCAGACCTTTCACTGGATCCTTCAGTCTCCAGTGTGCAGACAGACTCTATACTCTTCCACATCTGACTCTGTGGGTGGCCATTATAAGCCAATCTTGTAAATTCTTATATATTTGTATATCTTGTATTATATCTGTTTCTCTAGTAACACTGACTGACATAAGCATGCCTCATATAAACTACTCTTCTATTTATATAAATCTATAAGTAGTTCATAATACAAACTCGTATTTATCAGATTAAAGTAATATTTTAATGAATAATTCTTCACAATAATTATAAATATTTCAGAGTATTGATTTAAATGTTAATGTCCCTTAAATTTTCTCTTCGATAAGACCAAAATCTCTTGTTTCACTTAACTGTGAGGAATTAAACCAGAGCACAATTGAAAGATGTTAATTTATATGAAACAGAATTTTCCAAACAACATTCTGGTAAATAAAGAACTAAATTCAGAAATAACCATTAAGTTTATTATTTTCACGGTATAGATTCCTTACTGGTTTAAACTGTCCTCCAGCAACAAAAGCAAGTATTAAACCTGCTTTCTGCAATTAGACTCTTCTTGTTATAAGACAGAAATTCAAAAGGGACACTTATTTTTTTGTATTATTACTGCACTATGACAGTGACTAAAATGTATCTTATTCTTCTAAAATGTTTTTCCACCACAGATCTCAGATTGTGATAGAATACTTTTGATAAGACTCACACACTGCTTATGAGTACAGCTTTGGTTCTTCCAGTGTTTGTACCTTATAATCCTTACACTTAAGGTACATAGGACTGGGTCCAGTGGTCTATCCCTTACTTTTCTACTGTAAATTTGTACTTTAGCATAATGGTAGCTGGCTATGCATCTCAGCACCTTTCCCTGAGGGATACAGGAAGCAATCCACTTGGTATGACCAGTGGAAGATGTGTGCATGCGTGCAAAGGTGGCAAAATGAGATTTTTCCCCACCTTATGCTATGTGTAACTTTATTTTGCATATGTTTACTTGAGCATCACAGAGGGTCCAGTAGACCCATGCCACTCCAGGATTTGTTAAAAAAAAAAGTTTTCTTTTGATTTTTCTGGTAGAAGTAGCCCAATCCAGTACACTGGCACATGAAAAACCAGATTTGCAAGTTTTGGAGGGGGTCAAAAGTGAATCATCAGATTACTCATGCATGGATGATGAAGATGATCCATTGAGGTAAAATACACACTTTTATAACAGAAGAGTGGTGTGGTGTATGATGATAATGATGATGATAATGACTTTGACACTGGCCATGACATTTTGATGCTTTTTTATAAACAATAAATATCGCTCAGTGGCACAAGCGCCTGCCTGGCAAGGGCGAGGTCCTGAGGTTGATTCCCAGTACCCACGTAAAAAAAAAAAAAAAAAAAAAAAATATATATATATATATATATATATATATATAATTCACTGGTCTATACTCCCACCAACAGTGAAGAAGTGTTCCTTTTTCCCCACAACTTCTCCAACATTTGTTACTGGTTGATTTCTTGAATAGTAGCCATTCTTTCTGGGGTGAGATGGATATAAAAGATAGTTAAGATAGATACACTACTAATTTCTCTTAGTTCATTGAAAAGAAAGTTTTGTGCTAATATTGTTTAGACAATTGAATGCCAATATCTTGTACTCTGAGTAACTAATTTAAAGATAACAATGCACAAGTATTAACCATTGTTACCCTCCTATTATGTTGCTTTGAAATTTTGTTCTATTTTTTTCTCTTTAAAAAAATTCAACACCTTATTTTTGTGATATTTTTTCCTGTTAAGTACTTATTGTTTAATATAACAAGACAATATTAAAATTAATAATTTATCAATAAAAATATTCTAAAGAATAAACATGGGTCTGATAGACCCACGTTTCTACGCCTTGATGACAAAATTTATCTTAGGTTCCACGTCTAAGCCATGTTAGTACAAGGTGGTCTCTTTCCGAGGTGATGAGGTCATGAATGTGAATAGGATTTTTGCCCTTATAAAAAAAACAAGGGCCCAGAAAAGTCCCTTTCTCTTTCCACCCTGTGAAGAGGCAGCATGAAAATGCCATCTATTAGCCAGAAGGCAGCATTCACGAGACACTGAAACTGTGTGCAGCTTGATCTTGGACTTCACCAGAATTGTGAGAAATAAATGTTTGTTGTTTATGAAAACATTCAATCCACGATATTTCTGTTGTAGCAGCCCAAATGGTCTAAAATAGTCACTGATCATTGCTATTTAAAAAGTAAAAGCTAAATTAGTTTTTGTTATTGTTCAACAAAAGGGTATTGATCTTTACAACTTGTTTGATAAAGACTAAAATATCTATAAATTGTTGGCTGTGACTTAACATTCTACAGAATAGTTTATCATTGACTCATATAAACTTAGTCTAACTCTTTAAATCATTCTTGTACTTATCCATTTAAAAGTTTTTAACATCTGATTACTTATATGTCTTAAAAAAGTGATAGTCACATGATTTTTCTTTTTTGCTATCTTGTTTTTGATTAAGAAAGCAAATGAAATGAGATCACATAATATTTTATTTGGGGAAGGAAATACATGATATGTTGGAAAACCATGATGGATTCTTTATAAATATATAATCTTATACATGTGCATGTATTTATATAACAGATATAGGTAAGCAAATATACACTTGCTCTTTGGGGAAGAAAAAATCTAAAGTAACTGTAAATCCAGATACTGCATAGTGCGAAGCTTACTAATGTAAGTTCAGTATATATTTAGCAAGACTGTGCTTGTAAAGAATATACAAAAATTATCTTCAAATAGGTTATAGGATCTAATGTAAAATTTAAAGCAATAAAACTTATAAAATAAAACTTTTGTATTTATGATTTTAAGCTAGGTAAAATTTTTCTTAGCTATACACCAAATGTTTGATCCATAAAGGAAAAAATATCAATTGGATTTCATTAAAGTGTAAAACTTCTGATTTTTGAAGACATTCTTAACATGATGTAAACAGAAGCCACAGATTGAAGGAAAATATTCATAAAGCATATAAGGACTGGTATCCAGGATATAAAGAGAACTATCAAAACACCATAATAAGAAACACTCAATAAAAATAAGCAAACATTTGAACAGATGCTTAACTAAAGAAGATATAGGAATGGCAAATAAGCAATGAAAAGATATTACTATCATGAGCCATTAAGGAAAAGCAAATTAAAGCTATGACATACCACCAAATATCTAGCATGGCCAAAACAAACAAAACTGACTAGGGGTAGTGAGGAATTAGAACCACTGCAACTCTCACAAATTTCTGGCAAGAACACAAAATGATGTAGTCATTTCAACCATCAGTTTAGCAGTTTCTTTTCAATGCAACATATGCGTACAAAATAAAGAAAAATCCCATCCTTTTATTTACTCAAAAGAAAGGAAAACTTGTGTTAATATAAAAATCTGTTCATGAATGTTTACAGTGACTTTATTCTTAATTGCCCAAAGCTGAAAGAAACACAAATTGTACTTCAACTGGTAAATAAGCAAAAGTGTCACACTCATACAACAGCAAACTAATCAATAAAAAAGGAACCAACTACTGAGATATAGAACCATGTGTGTGAATCTCAAATTCATTCTGCTAAGTGAAAGAAACCAGCCTCAAAAGGCTATTTACTGTGACTTAATTGATAAAACATTTTTAAAAAGGCAGAGCTCTGAAGACAATAAAACTGATTAGTGGTTGCCAGTGGCTAGGGATAGGGGTTGGCATGTACTACAAAGGGGAAAGTGGGAATTTGGAAGGGAAATGTGGGCCCATGTATCTTTTCAATATCTTGATTTATTGTTGGTTATACAACTGTATGTGTACATCAAAAAGACATAAAACTTACACTAGTAAGGATGAATTCACTGTATATAAAATGGGTTGAAAGATAAGGCCATGGGCTTGTCTTAGCTTTAGGGGAGTTGAAATGATGAACTTGATTGGAGCTTTGTAAATGGCATCATGATTGGGAAGTGGCATGAAAGCTCCAGACAGTATGCCATGGAAAAATGGTACATGATGACCAGGGTGACTGAAAAGCATTCCTCAAAGTTTCTAGGAACTACAGGGAAAAGAACAACAGAAAACAAAAATTACATCTCCTGGAAATGTGGCCAACTGGGGGCTTGTGCTGTCATGTTTTGAGCAATAAGGAGGCATAAACTGATCTTGCAGTCTAAAGCTGGAAAATTAAAATATATTTATTATGTATACAAATCTCTGCAACATACAAAGTATGCTTGGGCTCAGAATCTGTGATGATCTTCATTAAAAATAATAGGAGGGGAAAACCGGTATCATAAGTGAGTTATATGAAGCTAAGTTAAATAAAAAAGTGGCACAACTAGAATAGCCAAGACTTATTTCCAGGTCTCCTAGGTCCAACACTATCTTTCTGCCACAGTCCAGTCAGCGATCTCCACCCAGTCATCTGTGGACCGGGGGCCACAAGAGGGAAGAGTACTGTGGTGGGTGGGTATCAATGGGCAGGTTGAGTTGAGGAGAACTGGAGCCACCCAAGTGCTCCAAGATGTACAAAAGCCAGACTTTTGGTTTTATTGGTGGAGGCAGGGGAAGTTGCAGTATCTTCCCACTACTCCACTTCAATTTAATTTTCTTACTAGGGACAGACCTCAAGAGCCAGGAGTTCTTCATTTCCTGCCGTTTCCTGCAGGAAGTCAAGCACACATGGTGACACCATTACTCACTTAACATGTAATGACCTGGGATCAGAAAATAAGGTCCAAATGTTGTTTGTGAAATGGGAAATTTTCAAGTGAACTATAAGGTGGTTTTTGAGAAGAAAAGAAAAAAACAAAGTACTGTCAGAGCTAGCAAAGCAGAATGGGTGATATCAAATTATTCCTCCACCCTTCCCTGCCTCACACAGTCTGGCTCTGAGCTCAGCTCTCCTCTCCTCTACCTGAGTGCTCTCAGGAAACCAGACAGCAGCTGAGAGTCTCACGGTTTCAGGGGATTGCAGAGGTATGAAATATTCACATGTAATACAATACTTGGGACTTGAGAATTTCTTTAGGGAAAGATCTTCATGCCAGACAGTGGTCCCTACAATGAAGCCCTGCTCATTATAGAAAAGACAGGAAGGGTAGGGTAGTTTCCCTTTCCCTGTCTTTGTAATTGTGGGCACCATATTGATTATGAACTAATGAAATCCAAGAAGCAGCCAGAATGTCAGAACTATGGACAGTGGGCAATGAAGAAGATAGATGATAAAGATGATGATGCAGTTGGGGAGTAGGTAAGATTGATTATCTGGAGTCACACACCTGCTGGCAACCACCGAACTAAATGTGAGTCCTATGGGAAAAGAAAAGAAGACAACCATCACACCACATGGTGCATATGCTTTATGTAATGGAATTCTGACAAAGACAAAAAAGAAAGAAAATTATCTTTAAGATTCCTATATTGTCTAATGGCTCTAATTGCAATCTAGAAAATCCCATTACAATTATTTGAAAGAGATGTTTAAAGCCAATGGCAAAACTTATCATGAATCAAGACCTAAAACATACACTGATTAGTGATATTAAAGGAATGTATTGCAATTCTCCATTACATCTTAGTGAGATGAACGGTAGTGTTTGTTAATGATTATGAACCATCTGGTCAGGAAAATATGAGAAATTCATAACACACATGTCTTTAAAAAAAACAAAGAAGATTTGCTAGAAAACCAGACAAATGATAACATTTAATACAGATTTATTAATAGCACCTTAAGTGGTTATTGTATCCCAG
This sequence comes from Erethizon dorsatum, assembly GCA_028451465.1. NCBI lineage: Eukaryota > Metazoa > Chordata > Mammalia > Rodentia > Erethizontidae > Erethizon > Erethizon dorsatum. The sequence continues at coordinate 13,581,290 of CM051838.1, read as the reverse complement.
CAGAAATATAGAATGTGTTTTTATAAATAGTAATTTGTCCAACAAAGAGCTACTGAGGATATTCAGTTAACTTTATTATAACATTTACTGTAGAGACACAGATGGTAGATGACATTCTTATGCTCAGGATATTTCAGCGACTGAAGGCAGATGTTTATAAAACCCTAAGCAAGTTTCTAGGGAACTGCTAAAGCAGTATAATAATTAATCATTAATAATTAATAAGTTAGTATTGGTAAAGCTATTAGAATTATTCCTGTCATACAGAAGCACTATATGACTGCTTGATAAGTAAAGTAAAAATAGTTACTACAGCTATACTGGGAGTACCTCTTTATTGATACTGTAACAGTGACATAATTATGATATGCAATATATCATATAATGTCCACTAAACCAGGTGTCACCACTTTATTCTCTTTGCTCTTCCACTCATGATAATATATCATAGTACAAATGAGTTAATTATTTTGATTATCAAATATTTATTAAGCACTTATCATATATCAGGGACTGGCTAGGGACAGGATATAGGGTAAACTAAAACACAAATCATACTTTCATGTGAGATTAACTTCTAGGGAAATTAGCCAGGATTATTTCAGACTTTAGTATGTATCATGAAAAATAAAATAAAATAAGGTATTGTAATAGGGATGGAAATTTTAAGAAATTATCAGTTTTAGTAACATCAAAAAAACTTTATAAAATAACTCCTTTTGGAAAATCAAATTCATGCAATTTTTATACCTCACTTCTGATCATATCCTGTCACTACACAAAAATAAACATTTTACTCATTCTTTCAAGTAGTTTACCCTTCCCTTGCTCCCTGATCATTCAGCTGTGCCCTCCAAAATCATCCATTTCATGGTTAACACATCATTGTCCCCATAACCTTTGCAGAACAAAACATGCTTCCTCTTAAACCTGGCCCTCTCTGAGCATCTACCTTGTTTGTGGAGTCTGTCCATTCATAGTGCACATTTCTCCAAGTCCTACGTATCACCAAGGCTTAAACATCAGGACGCTGTACTCTTAGATACATGCTGACTTTTCCAAATGTTTATTCCTCCACTGTTTAGGAAAAAGCAACTCTTCCTTTGAAATTTGTGTTACCCACTTATATAACATCCCACTCCACCTTCTGCAGTTTTTATCTTTTACCTTTTGTTTGCTTCTCAGTATTTAAAGAAGTATTTATCACCTACCCAACAGCCTACCTTTCCCATCCAAATGAAACCATTGTTCTGAGTGACTTCAATGTCCTTCAAGGTGATGTGTTCTTATATTTATCTGGCCTATCATATTACTCAACCTAAATGACGTTCCTTTTCATACTACTTCAGACACACACTGAAAATCGTAGGTTAGATATTATTATCAAAAAGAACTCTTCTTTCGAAGTACAAGCCTCTAGTTTTCAGTTTCTTGATTACAGTTTACTACCTTTACGTATTTTTGTATCTATTGTAACTGTTACCTGTCTTCATGAAGGCTTCCAACCATTTCATTCAAATTTCTCCCAATCTACCAGTCCCTGCCCACTTTCATTTCCTTCCATACAACCTAAATATTTAATCATAACCTTATGAATTCTCTCATCAGTATCTACAACTTACCCATCAACCTTTAGCTGAGCCCAGCCTAGGAAACACATTCCCTGCCTCAGTTAACTTTGCCATTCACTGAGTCTGTGGAAAGTTACCTATTATTTTATATTGTGCAACCTTTTTTGAACTGCTCATGAGAAAATCCACCAGAGTGAAACTTAACTTACAAACTGATGCACATCTGCCCTTTGAATTGCTCCAAATGATGGTGATAGAAATAACAAATATTAACAAAACTTTTATTTCCACTTCTTAACAACCATTCTTTTGTTAGTCGTTAGATTATCTGTGCACTTAATTTCTCTGGGATATAACAATTAATCCTACTTTATTATTTGTAAAAGGAATCCACAACAAAGCATTTTTATGTATAATTCTAGGTGGTGGTAGATGTTAGTGTGAGGATACGGGGATTAGTCTTGGTGGGGCCACGACAAATGAATCAATGCAAGAGAATTGCCGTTAACTACTCTAGCTCTGTGATGTCCTACACAGTAACAGTTAGCCACATGTGTCTATTTAAATTTAAATTCAGAAAAATTGGGGGCCGGAGATATAGCTCAGCCTGGTAAGCACAAAGTCCTGAGTTCAAATTCCACTACCAAAAGAAAAGAAAAGAAAACAGGAAAAAGAAAAATTAAAAATATTTTTTCCTTAGTCACCCTAGCCACAACTCTCATGCTTTATAACCATATGTACCAGTGATTGTCACCCTGGACATTGGAGAATATTTCTGTCATTTGCAGACATTTCTGTTTGACAGTGTTACTCTAGATAAACTGAATTCTGTACTAAACATGGATAGGTATCTATGGAGACATAAAATGAGATAAAATTAAGTGCTGGGTTTTTAACACTTTTAACACATCTGCAAGTAAAATTAATAAAATCATTTTTGTAAAATTAGTAGTGTCAACTCTACTTGTAAACAGCCAAATTTTTCAAGCATGTAGTGTAAGCTTTTTATGGAAAATACTTGACATTATAGATTCAGAGGTTAATTCTCCCATCAGCATATGCATAAATCTTCTTTAAATGTTAATAGGAGAATACTAATGACAGATACTCCGAGATCAACATGAGAAAATAGTATCTGTACTGCGGAAATCTATTTTCTCTGCATTCTGATCTATTTAACCTGATATTGTGCTTAGCATTTGCATGACTTTAAATTCTGAATTCACAATGTTACATAAAATTGCTTTTCAATGTTTTAACTCCAGATCTATTTTTCTTTTGTAGTCTAAACTTGGGTTCTATAATATAAATTGAGCTATTCCCCAAAATATATTCAGCACTTTAACCATTCCATGTAAACTCTCATTTGATTAGTTATTTCACTTTCACTTCTTATAAATGAATATGATTGGTTATAAGAAATATTCCCAGCAAAACACAAAGCTCTTTCTTTTCTTTTCTTTTCTTTTTTTTTACATAATTGGTTCCATAAAAGCAACAAAGAAAAATGTTGCTATGCTGAAGTTCAGTTTCCAAAGTTCAGTTTTGATCTCTTCCACCCATCTGTGCTTGGTCATATACGGATGTAAGAGGTAGGATGAAAGCTCATTTAAATGAAAAACAATTTAGTTCAAGATGGACAAAAAGGAAAACTACAATGAGAAATGCAGGGAAGAGGCTGTCAGCATTAACTACTGAGCAGAATGTCAGCATTTCTCATCCTGCCCACAGCTGCCTGTTGCGAAAGCTAAGTTCTGGACAAATGCAGGCAAGGTGGAGGGGCTCGCTTCTAATCCAGCCCTGCATATAGAATGGAAACTCCACTTTGAACAGGACAGCTCTGCTCGCCCTTGCTGCAGATCATAAGGCAGTGGGTTCACTCTTGAAGAGGAAAGCCAAGAGGACCTGAGGCTGCTGGTTCACAACTAGATATTAGCTGCTAAGATAAGGGTATCCTAAAGAAGTGTACCACTTCCCCATTTTCAGATCTAGAAATTTTGCATGGGAGGAAAAAGACCATAAAGTCAATGACCCCTAGCCTCTTTCTAAAATAACTAACTTCATTTGCAATAAAGCAAAGAAAGTTTCAAGCCTGATGACATCCTTTATAACAAAGAGGTTTTTGGTGAAAGGCAATTAAAATGAGACTGGTAGATTAATTGAATATATATTACCATAATACTAACGGTAAACTACAGTGCTAATAGTGGCGAACCTCTGGCACATGTGCTGTGGCAGGCTGTTCATTGAAAGCTCTAAAAGGTTTGCTGTCACTGCTAGAGACTGAACTGAGGACAGAACGCAGGACACAGACAGTGAGGACACAACTCCTGGGTCCAAACAAATCTTGCAGGACAGAACCAAGGACAGAAACAGTGAGAACAAGAACTCCTGGGTCCAAACAAATCTTAAATACTGACATTAGGAACTATTCTTTTAAAGAAGCCTTAATTTTATTGCATTAGTCTGTATAGCATATTATGCTCAATGCACTGTTGAAAACAATGGAAAAATTAGTCAGTATTTAGCGATAGCTAATAGATGGGGGTGATCAGGGAAAGAGACAAAGACAGGTATAACAAAACCACTGCCATGCAAAGTGAGTGTGAGCATACCCAAGGCTCTTCCCCCATGAACAGCAAGATCAGAAGCTTAATGTGTATAGTAGAGAGAGGAGAATACATTTCAGTAAAATATTCAAATAAATAAGCAAATAAAAATAACGAGTCCTGTGGTGGGAGGTGGGAGGTAGAGACTAGCCAGAGTTGCCATAACTCATATATGAAATAGGAAGTTTTCAACAACAACAACAAAAACACAGTTATATCAAAAATAAGAAAATATAATCCATATGCTAGAAATAAGGAAGCAACACAAAATTGCTTGTATAAATAGCCAGGTATTGCATTAAAAAGTCGCCATTATATACAGGTTGAAAAATGAAATGAAAACATGGTTAAGGGATAAAAAGAAAATATGATGAAGAATTTGTATCGAGTACACAAGAATATCAATAAGTCAAAATTATAAAAAAATAGTACTGTAACTGGAAATTCTAGTGTTCAAAATTGCAACAACTGACATGAAAATTTTATTAGGAGGGCTCAACAGTTGACCTACTAGAAGAAAAGATTAACAAATTCAAAAGTAGATTGATATATATTATGCAATCTGAAAATAGGAATCAGAATGAAAAAAATGAACAAAGGCTCAGAGAAACACTATTGAATGTACCAATATAAGTATAATAGAACAAGAGAGAGGAGAGGGATAGAAGCAAAAAAATTGCATAGTCCCAGTAAACTTCAAGTGGGATAAATATAGAGATTCAACAACAAGCACTCACAGCATAAATGCTGAAAGACAAGAAGAAAATTTTGAAAGAAAGAGAAAAATGACTCATCATTTGCAAGACAATTTCAATAAGATTAACAGCTGACATCTCATCAGAAACAAGGGGGATTAGTAAGCCATATTGATAAGGTTTCCAAGAAAATCAAAGAAAACAATGGTCAACTAAAACTCCTATATCTAGCAAAGCTTTCTCTTGAAAGTGTTAGTCAAAGATCTTACCTGATGGGCCGGTGAGATGGCTCAGCGGCATAAGTGCCTGCCCGGCAAGCGCAAGGGCCCAAGTTCGACTCCCGGAACCCACATATGAAAAAGGGGCCAGTGATATCGCTCAGCGGCATGGGTGCCTGCTGACGTGCGAGGTCCTGAGGTCGACCCCCCGGTACCCACAAAAAAAAAAAAAAAAAAAGATCTTACCCGATGCACAAAAGAGATTTTGTTGCTAACAGAATCACTGTAAAAAAAAAAAAAATACTAACGGAAAAATTTTAGGGTGAAAAAGAAATAATATCAGATATTAATCCAAATCCTTACACACAGAAAAACTAAAAGTACTGATAAAGGTAATTATGTAATTCTACAGACAGCAAAAATTCTTTTCCTTTGTTACCTTAATTAACAAAAAGCAACTGGATAAAACAATATACAGAAATATATTTTTCAGACTATAACATATAGAAAAGTACTGTTTGCCAATAACAACACAACAAAGATGGATGGAACCGCAGCTCTACTGGGAAATGACAGAAGGTAATAATGTGAATCCAGCAGAAGAAAATAAGGAATTAGACAATGCTAAAGTTAAATAAGAAAAATTATGTGCATATACTTGCTTTTTTTCTCTCATATTCATTAAAAGTAATAAAATTATATGATGTAATAACTATAATATTTATAGATTTAATATATGTAACAATATAAAAGGAGAAAAGAAGTAGGGTTAATAGGAGTAATACTTCTTTATCTTACTGAGAGTTAGTAAAAAAGTAAATCTTGTTCTGATAAATTAAAATGCACAAAAAGACATAGCAGCCACAGAGAAAATAACTTTTAGGAGTTGAAAAATTATTTAAAGAAATTAAAATGCTACTTAAAAAGATATTCACTGAAAAAGAAAGTAGCAAGGAAGGAACAGAGGAAAAAAGGTAAGACATAGAAAAACAAAAGTTAAAGCCACAGATATAAACCTAATTTGGAAATATATTTAACAAAAAGTAAAAAGCTCCTATTCTGAAACCTGGAAAGATAATTTTAAACAAAATTAGAAAAGAGTGAAATAAGTAGAAAAAATGCCAATGAATTAGAAAGCTAGATATTATTAAAATGGCAAAGATGGCAGTGATACCTCAAATTATCTCTATATTCAAGCAAATTCTCATCAGAATTCCAGCTGAATTTTTGGAAAATTATCAAGCTTATTCTAAAATATATGAGGAATTTTAACAACTCAGAACTACCAAAGTAATTTTTTAAAGAATGAGAAAACTCACTCTTCACAATTTCAAAACTTACTCTAAAGCCACGTTAACCAAGACAATGAAGTAATGAGATCTCCGCCAATGGAATAGAATTAAGGATTCAGAGATAAATCTGTGTCTTGTAAGAAATGAAGGTCAACTCAATAGGAAACAATTTTTTTGGACAAATGGTGGTGATACAACTGAGTAAGAGCTAAACCTATTAACAAAAGAAAAATAGTGGTGAATTTCATTACCATGGGTTTGGCAATGGATTCTTAGATATGACAGAGAAAGCATGAGCCAGAGAAAAACAATTAATCTGGGCTTCACCAAAATTACACCATTGAAAGATCACTTACAGAATGGGAAAAATATTTGCAAGTCATATATTAAATAAGGGACTTTTATCTAGAATATACAAAGAACTTATACACTCAATAATAAAAAGACAATCCAATTAGAAAACTAAGAATCTAAATAGAAATTTCTTCAAAAAAGATACACAAACGATAAAAGCATGAAATGATGTTTGGTATTGTTAGTTAACGGAAGAATGCAAACCAAAACCACAATGAGATACTACTCATCCGCTAAGACAGCCAGAATCAAAAAGGTAGATAATGAATAGTGTTTGTGAAAATCGTGGAGTAATTAGAACCCTCACCCACTGCTGTTGGAAATGTAAAATGGTCCACACTCTATAAAATTATCTGTAGATCAAATAGTCACCATGTGAACCATCAGTTCTATATCAAGATACATATATCATGAAAACAAATATCTGCACAAAATTTTTTACATGTTTACGGTAAAATTATTTATAATACCCCAAAGTGAAAAATAATCGAAATGTCTGTCAAATGATGAATAGATACACAAAATGTGGAATATTATTCAATCACAAGAAGTAATGAAATGCTGATTCATGCTACAAAATGGATTAACCTTGTAAATACTACACTCGTGGAAAGAAGCCAGTCAAAAAATAGAAGATGCTATTTAATTCCATGTACATGAAATGTTCAGAATAAAAATATTCAGAGTCAGAAGTAGTTTAGTGGTTGCTTAAGGGTAAGGAAAACAAAACAAAAAAAAAGAGAGTTATAGTTAAAGGGCACAGGATTTCTTTCTGAGTGATGAAAGCTTTCTAAAATTAACTGTGGTGGATGTTGCATATGTCTTCAAGTATACTAAAAATATCTAGTTGCACACTCTAAATTGGTAAACTGTGTGGCACATGAACTATACAGTAATAAAGCTGTTATAAAAAGATAATTGATGGCATATGCAGAAGCTGGCCCCCTCTGCTGTAAGTCACGGGGTAAAGTAGTTCAAGCTTTGCCAATCTAATCTATATGAAAGTGCTCTTTTCCCCCATGAACTCTCCCCAGCAGAACACAGCTTTTGAGGTCAGAGGTAACAAAAGGAGATGTAGGTAAATGTTGGACCAGGAAAGAGCCTTGTGCTTTTCTTATATTCATACCATCTATTACATAGTTGATAAAGAAAATGCTAGTTTTATATTACAAAATTGTGAATATCTTGACTTGAAAAAGAAAGATATGTAAGCTACAAAGAAACGTGCAGGAATGGCAATTTTGCATATCAGTTTTTAAACTTATCAAACACGAAGAACCAATGTTTCATTGATGGACACTCCTAAAATACATTTGAGTTCTGTATCTCCATGTGACAAGTGTTGAGTAAATGCTTGCTTGGTCCATTGGTTGAATGAATGAATGATCAGGAAACGGGTTGCAGGGGATTTGCAGGGAGAACATTTTCACCAGTTTACTGGCATGCATAGCATTATTCCTAGCACACAGGTGGTCTTTGACAAGTATTTATTTTCCTCCCAACACTTTTTCCACTTAAACATGCTTCATTTAGATTTTTTTATCACAGTAGATTTAGAGTTGCCAAATAGAATATAAAAAAATATTGAGAGAAGCTGGGATTGGTGGTGCATACCTATAATCCCAGCACTCTGGGAGGTTGAAGCAGGAGTATCACAAGTTCAAGGCTAGGGCTGGGGATATAGCTCAGTGGCACAGTGCCTGGCTGGCAATTGTGAGGTCCTGAGTTCAATTCCTGGTACCAAAAGAAAAAACAAACAAACAAACAAAAAACAAGTTCAAGCCTAACCTGAGCAGTTCTTCAACTTAGCATGACCCTGTCTCAAAATAAAATAAAAAGAGCTTGGGATGTAACTGAGTGTGAAGGCCTTCAATTCAATCCCCAATATATTAATAAACAGGAAAATATTGAGGTAGAAAGCAATGACAGTTTTCTTGAATACTTGCTAACATTTCTTCAGAAACCAAAAAGTACATTTTATATGGTAGAATTTTGAATTGAAGAGCCCCCTCAAATGCAAATTCATCATTTTTATAGTATCTGAATACAGAGAATTTAAATAGGTACACCTCCCTAGATATTCTTTGAAATAGATAATGCTTTTCCTGTTATTGTAGTATATTCATGTAATCATAATAATTTTTACATCTTTATCTGGACTATAGCACACTAAAGAACAGATTGTGGAACAAAATAATGTCCTTTACTATGGAAATTCTGAACGTGTGTATAATATACTTAGTGACAGGTGTTACTATTACAGGTAAGTGGCTATTGATAATTTTCTCATGTTATGTGCCTGTATAAATTGGAACCAAAAGTTTCAGAGGAAAGTGATCTTGACAATTTTGGGAATGGGCCAAGTTAGTTTAGGCACGGCAAAAGTGTCACTGTTCCTCCGTTCCGTACTTATGACACAACTCTTCATCCATCACGTTTCCTTTGATTTCTGCACATAGTGTTTCAGCAGGACAGGCAGCCACTACCAAATATTTATATCTGAAGCAAAAGATGAAAACTGCTGGCCATTCCTACAAGTTATTCAATTGTCATTTTAACTGGGAACATCTCTTAACCAAGACACATGGGTTAGATAGATAACAAGCAACCTTGTAGGTTTGACTAGTCCTTTGGCATTCATCCTAAGTCTCCGTGAGTCATATGATTTCAAAATAAATAATGTGGTGGCAAGGCAGGAGATTAGAGCACCACAAACCAGCTGTGCAAGCAGGCATGACCTGCACACAGGTGCAAAACAGCTTCATAGCCCTGTACCTGAAACCAATCATAGAATTCTATCTTCCATTCTCCTGGCAAAAGATCCGGCAGATTTTTGATAGAATGGCCTAGACCTGACATCAGAATTAGGGTGTAAAAGACAGTGGCTATTAACCTTGTGGGTGCTGCAAGCCTTTTCACCAGCCTGCCTGCACTTGGCAGGACTTATTTTCCTACTGTAACTGACCCACACTCACTCTGCGGAACACTTCTTCTCCATCCTTTTCTTACCTTTACTACCTTCCATACCTTTAATAACTGTAAAACCTCTACATTTTTCCTTTGTCTTGCCCAATTATTTGAACAGGACAATAAGAGCCTGGAAGGGACCACTGGGTACCCCAGTACCCTGGTAACAGTGCCTACAGTCAAATTATTCATAGCAAGAAGCCAGACAAAATGGCCTATAAAACAACTTTTCCCATGGCGGTTATTATAGGTTGGAGATTATTTAAATGCCTTAGTGCTTGGAAACTCCTCTACAGATATCATAAATTATAATTTCTATATTCTCTATTTAGGAATAGTAATAATGCTGAGCTAACAATGTTCCTAAAATTCAACAATGTAACTTTGAGAGAAGTGGTGATTTTATGTTTATTTCCTAAAAGTAAGGAACTATAAATGTGAATATAGAAAGTATGGCTAAAACAAACTATAAAGAGCAACTAATTCTGAAATGTTTGGTCCTCATAGAAAAATAATAATATACATCTTACGGAAAAACATATTCTTGTATTTTATAAATTAGGCAGCTATATCTTGATATACATCAACAATCTCAGCATAAATAAGAATAATTTTAATTGAGTTACTCCAAATGACTATAAAGTAGGCAGTTCAGAACTTCATCATTTTGGTATTATGGGTGAGATATAATAAAATACAAATTTTCTTTACATGAATTCTCTCTAAATGTATCTTTAAAGATTAGTATCCCAAATCATTATTTCTTTAGCACTGCAAATAATCTAATTAGATTTCTCTAATCCCTGTAAATTCTTCCTACTAGGTAATCCCAAACTACCTCATTGTTTTTACCTTTACTCCCTCTTACACCTACAACATTATATTGCTGTCTTGTAAATGATACCATAGGACACATATTAGTTCTGAGAGATAAGAGGAAGTAGTAACATTCACTGTATCAGGGAAGAATCATCAGACCGGAAATTTTTCAGTAATTTATTAGAAACATCAAGTCAGTGGTGTGTGTGTTTGTGTGTGTGTGTGTGTGTGTGTGTGTGGTGCTGGCAAGGGTTGGGTGTGAAGCTGGGGTAGGATGAGGAGAGTAGCAATCTTTCTGGGTAGAAAAAGAGCATATTCAAAGACTATATTTCTTAAAGATTTAAACAGTTTCATTGTAAGAGTGCTAAGTGGTAAGATGGAAATTAAACGTAGCACTTAGGTCCTAGAGTAAGAGTCGAGGGTGCTATAGGATCGAGAATTGGGAGAGGTAATTACTTCTGAGCTGGGAGTTTGACAGCTTGAGGGGTGGTACCTACATAGAAACCTACTTCAGTGATTTGCACCCCAGCCACCCAGCTTCCCTTGCTAAAAACCAGGTCATCGAGATATCTTAGTTGAATTTTTTCAGAGATACTAAAAATGGCATTGTTGACCTACCTTGGCTCATCCAGTTCCAGACCCAATAGTCTAGAAATGAAATGTTATCACCATTACCCCACTAGCAACAATATCCAAATTCATAAATATAAGGGGCAAGGACTTTTGAGATGTGGCCCTCTTCACTTTCCAGACTCATCTTTGCCAGCTTCTCACACTCCAGCTCCTGCTGTATTTACCTTCTTTCAGTCCTGAAACATGCTATTTTCTGCCTTTTATCCAAGTCTTGGATCTGCTTGGAACCAGGCGTTTGTATAGAATGAAGGCTCCTTTTGTACCTCGCTCATAGTCATTCTTCATTTCCGTATTTAGATCTTATTTCTTCTGCAAAGGAGATCCTAGCTCTTCAGATCCAAACCAGTGCCTCCGCTAGTCCTTCAAACACACTCTGTCCTACTCCACATCTAAATGCTTTCTAATGAACAGCCTGATCCAACCAGCCTGAAGCCCCCCAGACGTGGATCCACCTCCATCTGCTTCAGGTTTGTATTTCTGGGTACCAGTACAGTACTTGATTCACAGAGGTGCTCAGTAAACATTTGTTAAAGGATGGATAAAATGCAAAACTCTTGTCAGTGAAATTGTATTATTCCACAAAAAGCTTCAACATAAATGTTAAATAAGATTATCCAAGAGTCATAAAAATTAAGTCTGCATTTACTTTCTCACCCATAAAGTCAAGTCATTGTAATAGTTGAAATCATTGTGAATTAAGCAAGTTCCATTAGGAAGCTTACTTTATGAAAATCAGTGGCTAAAGAGATCATGACTTATATGAAAGGTAAAAACCTGGGGTGTTTTTTGTTAATGTTGACATCCTTGAGGGTATGTTTTTCAAACTTGGAAGTGAACATTATTGCCATTTTTCCCAAAGAAATGTGCCAGGAAAACTCATGCACATTCTATGAGTCCTCTCATAATTTTTCAGGAGACACAGACATAATTTTACTTTACATTTTGATTTTAGCATTTACTCAACCATTCAGTTCTGAAATCCACCCTTTCTGTGAGCTTGGTAAGCTCATGTGATAAAACATGTGATTATTTTTTGGCTTTAACTGATGTTTTTCAGTGCTCTGGAATTATTTCATGTAACTATGCTGCCAGTGAATATCTTTATTATTGCCTTATTTTATTATAAATTATTTATGTGACTACTTCACTTAATGATTGGGATATTTTTTAGAGCAGAGACTGCATTTCATCTGCTTTTGCATACTGAACGCCCAACACGACACCTTGCATGTAGTGGGCCCTCAGTAAATGTTTGTTCAATGGGGGTAGCAAAGCTTACATTATCACTTTTGCAAATCTAGCATTTTGATCATATTAAACACCTTAGTGAATTAGAAGAACTTACTCTTTGGTTTTCTAAAATGCAAATAGTCATATCTTCCTCGGTGCTGAAAAGTGCTTTTCTTCTTTCTTTTTCCCTGCAAGATGAAGTCCAAACCTTTCAGCACGTATATAAGAGCCCTGTTGAACAGGGATCATCTGCCTCACCTCTCATTGCTGCTTCTCCCCTGGTCCTGAGCGGCCCTCAAACCCACCACTCTCACAGATGCTTCAGACTTTTGCCATTCTTCAGCTGGAGTGGTTGGTTATTATTTGCTTAACCCTCTGTTTCATTCAGTTAGTCACAGCACAAATAATGGTAGCTCCTCTTAAATTTCGTCCTGGATCTGTAGTCAATATTTAACATATTTTTAAATTTGATTTTCATCCCACTCACCAGATCCCTAACATTTAGACTGGGACTTGGCACATAGAAAAAAGCAAATATATGTTGATGACAAAATGAAAGAATCCTTTGCAATAAGCATTAATCCCTCATTTTAAGAATAAATTGAGTTAAAGAAATTAAATAACTATCTAAGCCTACATAGTTCAGTCAATTGCAGAATCTGGGTCACTTTTTCTTTCTGGGTTTTTTTTTTTTTTTCCTTTCCCTGGCCAGAAACAACTTTTCTTTCAATATCTAGCCAAGGTGATATATTCTCAGGAGAATCTTTCCTGACCACCTCAATCTCTCATCCTCATGCTTCCTCATGAAAAGATGAACCATCCTCTCACGTGTCACTCCTTTTCAATTTTACATTAATGCCCCTATCAGAATGTCACAGTGTAATGTGTCCAATGTCTCCTCACTTTTCTTGATGCCCTTGAGTGAAAACCTATGCTTTTATCATTTATGCATTTTCAAGTTTTAGCAGATAATTGGTGCGCAAACTATTTGCTGAATTCAGTTGAAATGTTAAAATGTTAAAACTGTATTAAAATACTGACTTAAACTCGTACTTCAATTTTATACAGTTACCCGAAATATATAATTTTAAAATATAATTAAAATCATCCAAATGTGTTCAAGCCTTTTGCTGTACGTGCCTTTTCCAGTGGAAATCATATACAGATTTATGTCTCAGTGCTTGACCTCTGCCATTTGTTCTCACCCCTCAACTGGAATTGCTCTCCTGAAACCTTCAGGGACACCCGGCTCAGTGTCTCCTTCTCTTGTCTTCTCCACAGCTTCACAGTGATCTATTGCTGCCTTCTATTTCACTTTGGATTGAATATGCCAGGGTCTTTGTATTTTCTGGCTTTCCTTTTGCTTCATGTCCATCTGTCTTCACTGTCTCTCTTCTTTTATCCACTAGACAAAGGTTCACATCTGTTGACATGTAGCCTCTCTTTTGGCTACCTGGCAACAACCTGCTGATGATCCTATTTCTTTTCTTCCAAGTCTTTCCCTCATCAGCAGCCTCACAATTCTACCTTCCAGCCAGTCATGGCTCACTCTCTCATATTCTAGCACCTGAAACTCCACAAGCTCAGAACTGAGCCTGGTGCTTCTCCCATCCTGGCAAAGGACCTTGTGCCTCTTTGTAGGTGGATTTTCTCTGCTTCCTTTCTCTTGTATCCCTGAACCATTCCGTGTAGTACTGAGACATCCTTCTGCCCAAGACTCACAGTCACTGTGTCATTCTAACTATCATAGATGTTCATGATTCTCCACAGTCAGGTCCCTGCCCTCACTTGCTGTTATGTATCTTCAGTGCTTTCTAAGCTTATAGTTATGTGCTCCCCACTTATTTTAGCGCCTCTTGCTTTGTAACTTTATTTTTCTATTCCTTTTCAATCTCTCAAATTTCTCTCATCAAAATTATCTTCATTTTTGGATTCATATAATACTCCTTCTGATTGTGATATATCATCTTGATTTGATAAGGAATGCCAAGCAGATTAGGGAAGCATACTTTGGGGTATGTCTGGGTAGGTCCTGGACAGGTAACTTTGGGTACTATACCTGGTGCCTGGTCCCTTCTCTCTCTGGAAGTGTTCACCTTCTCTGCTTCCTGGCCACCATGAGCTAAGCAGTTTTATCACCCTTTCACCATGATATTACTGCATTGGAGGCTGCCAACAATGATGGACTGACTCCCCTAAAACCATAAACCAAATAATTGTCTCCTCCTTTAAAGTTGTAGATGCCAGATGTTGCATCCCAGCAATGGGAAAACTGATTAATATACCTTCTTCAAGAAACCTTCATGTACTATAGCTAGCAAATTGATTAAACTGGATTGCTTTCATCAGGTAAGGGGTGGTGTTTTGCCCTATTAAAACAGACATTCTAGATATAGCTTTGTTTTCTTTGCACACAGTATTTCTGCCAAAACTACCATCCATGGAGTTTTACTCAATGCCTTGTCCATGATCAGCTTATTCCACATATTATTTTTTTCTAATCAAGGAATTCTCTTTATAGCAGCAGAAGAAGAAGAAGGAGAAGGAAAATGAGGAGGAAAAGCCAGATGGAAATGTGAAAAATTACTGGTATGCAAGAGTGGATAGGATAAAATCAATGCAACATGCTCCCATGTCATTGCAGTTTGTTCAACAAGGATTTGACAGAGAGCAAGCTCCCTGCAGGGAAGTCCCTTTAGTGTGTGGCCATCCAACCACCACCCTTCACCTTGTCCTCACTCTCCCTCTAGAAGTTCAAAAATGAAGAAAACATTTTTTTTCTGGCTCAGGTGATCAGAATAGGTAGCATGGGAGAAGTAACATTTTATTGGATAGATTTCAGCAAGGTCAAGGCAGATTTTAACAAGCATATATTTCTAGGTATTCTAGAATCTATTTTATGACTGCATGTTATTTACAGAAAAAGGTTTTATAATAAATGCCTATAAAATGCATCTGGAAATGTATTATATATTCCAGATTCCTGCATAATAATTAAATGAAGATAAGGGAAGAAGGAACAAAAGGAGGGAAAAAAGAAAAATATAAGCTTACAGAAATCAATGTTTCTCCAAATTACCACTCTTAATAAGTAATTTTTAGTTATTGAAAATGGAAATTACAAAAAAGATGGCGAATGTGTAAGAAGCAGGCAGAGAAACTCTCTAAAAGTTGCTGTTGGACCACTGGAATACAGTGACCGGGAGAGCACAGGAGGGAGGGAGGTGCCTCCCTGGACCCAGGAAAGTTCTGAAGCACAGTTTGGGACTCAGGGCGCCAGTGAAGGGTGCTTTCAAGGAAGAAGAAGGAGGAGAACACAGCACCTTCTCCCTGTCCCAGGAACCACGGCACGACAGAAGCTCAAATCTGCGGACACACGGTGAACAGCTGGCGCCCTGAGAGCCCCCGCGGAGGACTGCGAGACAGCGGCGGGGCGGGGGAGCAGCGGAGGACTGCACTGGCCGGGGGTGAGTGTCTCTCAGGCGCAGCTGTCCCACCCCAAAGAGCGACTGGCCGGGCGCCATTGTGGGGGGTTGTGGTGAAATTCAGCGCGGCGCTAAAACACAGCGCTGGGGACTCATGCTCAGGACTCAGCGTGGCGCCACAGCTCTCAGGCCCGCGGAAAGTGCGCTGACGGCGGCAGGCCAACGAGACTGGACTCCGCCTGAGAGTACGCGCTTCTGCTCACTGCCCCGCCAAAGGGCTGCTCCTGCCTTACTGGGACGGACCTGCATGGAACAGGACTCTGTCACCACACGGTGCCTGCCTACAGCAGAGTCAACACCTGGAACTGATTCTTTTTATTTATTTTTTATTTTTTATTTTTATTATTATTTTTTTCTCTCATTTTGTTTTTTGTTCTGGTGAAGGGTTTTTTTTGTGGGGTTTTATTTTTGTTTTGTTTGTTTTGCTGTTTTTGTCTTCGTTTTTGTTTCTGTCTCTTTGCTCTTTCCTTCATTATTCTCTCTGGTTTTTATATGAGTGTAAACAGAGCCTCTAACCTCTTTGTGATTGTGGTTGTGATCTGTTCTTCCTTTTATCCCTTCCTTCTCTTTTTCCCACCAGTCCTCTGCACCAGTTTCCCAATGTTAGTGGGATCCCCCTTGGTCCTCCAACCTTACATCTAATTCCTTGCTCTTCTCCCAATACTCTATTTCCTCCTTAACTCATGTTAAATTTAAACTCCTGAGGGCAAAATTGACATATTAAGGACTTGTATACTGCATATAATTTTTCTGGTGTGTTTTAGATTTTGTTATATAACCGCAACTCTACTTTATATGGTTAAAAGTGGCAAATAACTGGTTAGCTGAGTCTGTCATTTTCTAGGCTGTGTTTGATGCTTTAGGTACCATTATAGCCAAAAGTGAAATAATTGTTCTAAACAGCTTTCCTTCCTGATATTTCATGATTGACATTGACTAAGAGTCACAGAAAATACAGTGGCACAGTACCAAAGAACCAAGGACTGGGCCAAACAGGTAGCAACTTCTCATATCCAACAAATTGAAGAGGTAGGATCTGGCAGCAAGCTCAAAACCCAAAACCAAGCTTCACTTGGAAGATACTGCAGAGAAGTAGTCATCTCCTAAGGATCTTGAACACTAGCAATAAAGTAACCTACCATAGGTAATTTACAAACATCACCCCAGGAATTAAAGAAAGAAAAGAAAATGAGACAACACTTAAACAAGATGCAACCCCACACATCCAATTCACCAAAGGCAAACCTAGGGGGCAATGAGGTGGGACAATCCAAAAGCCACCCACCTGGCCTATCTGAAGTAGTAACAACAAAGCAACTGAATGAGGCTCTGGAAAAAATTAAAACAGAAATAATTTCACAGATAACTGCAGAGATAATGTCCACAATGAAGACTATGCTTAAGGACACTATAGCTGATACAGACAAAAAAATAGATGAGCTGAAGAAAATTATAGAAACCATGAATGCTCAGCATAGGAAAGAAATGGAATCCATAAGGCAGATTCAAGCAGATATCCAGGAGGACAAAAATTCCATTGAAAGTATTTGTAGCAGATTAAGCCAATGTGAGGACAGGATCTCAGATATAGAAGACAGGCTTGCAATTAGTGATCATGAAAAGAAAGAATTCTCAAAAACAGCAAGGGACCATGAAAAATCAATTCAGCAGCTGCTAGATGACTCAAAGATAAATAACTTAAGAATAATTGGAATAAATGAAAAAGCAGGATATAGCATATATAACATTAGGACCTTGTTCACAGACATTATCACAGAGAACTTCCCTGGAAGAGAAAAAGAATTTGATCTCCATATAAATGAGGCTTATAAAACTCCAACTAGACATAATCAAAAAAAAATCTTCAGCCAGTCATATCATAGTCAAGATCCCAGAAATTCAACAGAAGGGCAGAATCTTAAAAGCTGTTAGGAACAAGAGACAAATCACCTATAAAGGAAAACCTATCAGAATCACAGCTGACTTTTCATCACAAACCCTCAAGTCAAGAAGAGCTTGGAATGATGTATTTCAAGCTCTAAAGGAAAATAACTTTCAACCCAGATTGATGTACCCCGCAAAACTATCTTTCAAAATTGATGGAGAAATAAAATACTTTCATGACAAAGAAAATCTGAGAAAATTTATGACCACCAAACCAGCATTCCAAAATGTTCTGAAGGACATTCTAGAAAGAGATAACAAGGACTACAACTCCAGAAACCCCAACAGAAAGAATCCACCAGGCAGGGCAGATAATTAAATAGAGGGAGAAGGGAAAAACAAACAAAGAGTAGGAACCAACAACAGGAAAATATCATGACAAGTATAAGTCAATACATAACAGTTTTAACTATCAATGTTAATGGTGTCATTTCACCAATCAAAAGGCACAGACTGACAAAATGGATCAAGAAGCAAGATCCAACAATATGCTGTATACAAGAAACACATTAAATTCAGAAAGAAATTCATAGACTGAAAGTGAAAGGATGGAAAACAATACTCCATGCGACAGGAATCCAGAAAAAAGCAGGGGTAGCTATTCTTTTTGCAGACAAAGTGAATTTCAAGCTAAGGATGATTCAGAGAGATAAAGACGGTCATTACATCCTTGTAAAGGGAACAATCCAAGAGGAAGAGATAACGATCATAAATACATATGCATCAAATACCAGTGCACCCAGCTATACAAAACAAGTATTAAAGGACATGAAAAATCAAATAAGCACTAATACAATTATATTGGGGGATCTCAATACTCCACTGTCACAAAAAGACAGATCAACTAGACAAAAAATCAATAATGAAATAGTAGAACTGAACCAAACTTTGGAACAAATGGACTTAGTAGATGTCTACAGAGTGTTCCACCCCACAACATCAGAATACACATTCTTCTCAGCTGCACATGGGACGTTCTCCAAAATAGACCACATACTAGCTCATAAAACCTGCTTAAGTAAATGCAAAGGAACTGAAATTATCCCATGCATATTATCAGACCATAGTGCAATGAAATTGGAAATCAATGGCAAAAGAAATCACAAAAACTCCCTAAACACATGGAAATTAAACAGCACCCTCCTGAACAACCAATGGGTCACAGATGAAATTAAAGAAGAAATTAGACACTTTCTGCAACTGAATGATAATGACAGTACAACATACCGGAACATATGGGATACAATGAAAGCAGTCCTAAGAGGGAAATTTATATCATTAAATACCTATATCAGGAAAATAGAGCAAGCACAAATAAACAACCTAATGGCGAACCTCGAACTTCTAGAAAAAGAAGAGCAGGATAAGCCAAAAGGCCGTACAAAGGAGGAAATTATAAAGATCAGAGCAGAAATTAATGTATTGGAGACTAAAAAAACAATACAAAGAATCAATGAAGCAAAGAGTTGGTTCTTTGAAAGAATAAATAAAATTGACAAACCCTTATCCAATCTTATTAAAAAAAAGAAAAAAGACTCAAATCCATGCAATTGAAAATGAAAAGGGTGATATCACGATGGACCCTGCAGAAATCCAGAAGATCATCTATACCTATTTGAAAATTTATATTCTACCAAGATGGAAAATGCAGAAGAAATGGACAGATTCCTAGATACATATGAATTACCAAAGCTGAATCAAGAAGATTTAAAAATCCTAAATAAACCAATATCAGCCAATGAAATCGAAGATGTAATTAAAAACCTCCCAACAAAGAAAAGCCCAGGCCCTGATAGATTCACTGCTGAATTCTACAAGAAATTTAGAGAAGACCTAACACCACTACTTCTCAAACTTTTTCATGAAATTGAAAGGGAAGCAATACTCCCAAATTCATTCCTGGAAGCAAGCATTACCCTGATACCAAAACCAGAGAAGGACCCAACTAAGAAAGAGAACTACAGGCCAATCTCCCTAATGAACATAGATGCAAAAATCCTCAATAAGATACTGGCAAACAGCATCCAGCAAATCATCAAAAAGATTATACACCATGACCAAGTTGGATTCATCCCAGGGATGCAGGGATGGTTCAACATATGTAAATCAATAAATGTAATACACCATATTAACAGAACCAAAGACAAAAATCACACGATCATCTCAATAGATGCAGAAAAAGCTTTTGACAATGTCCAGCACCTTTTCATGATAAAAACCCTACAGAAAATTGGAATAGAGGGTCTTTATCTCAATCTGATAAAAGCTATCTATGACAAACCAACAGCCAATATTATACTAAATGGACAAAAACTGAAAGCCTTCCCTCTAAAATCAGGAACAAGACAAGGATGTCCACTGTCCCCACTCTTATTCAACATAGTCCTGGAAACTTTAGCCAAAGCAATTAGACAAGGGAAAGAAATAAAGGGAATAATGATTGGAAAGGAAGAAGTTAAATTATCATTATTTGCAGATGACATGATACTCTACACAGAAGATCTCAAAAACTCCACTAAAAAACTGCTAGATTTAATAAGCAAATTCAGTAGTGTAGCTGGATACAAAGTCAATACTCAAAAATCAATAGCTTTTCTGTACACAAATAACAAACTTACTGAAAGAGAAATTAGGGAAACAATACCTTTCACAATAACATCCAAAAAAATGAAATACCTATGAATCAACCTCACAAAGTATGTAAAAGACCTATACACTGAAAACTACAGTACTCTGAAAAAGGAGATTGAAGAGGATATCAGAAAATGGAAAGATATCCCTTGCTCCTGGATAGGAAGAACCAATATAGTGAAAATAGCCATACTTCCAAAATTGTTATACAGATTTAATGCAATTCCGATCAAAATTCCAACAGCATATCTCACAGAATTAGAGAAAATAATCCTAAAATTCATTTGGAATCAGAAGAGACCTAGAATAGCAAAGGCAATTCTGGGCAACAAAGGCAAGGCAGGGGGCATCACAATCCCTGACTTGAAATTATACTACAAAGCTACTGTGATAAAAACAGTGTGATACTGGCAAAAAAACAGACCTGAAGATCAATGGAACAGATTAGAAGATGCTGAAACAACCCCAGACATACTAAGCCACCTTATCTTTCACAAAGGTGCCAAACACATTCACTGGAAGAAAGATAGCCTCTTTAATAAATGGTGCTGGAAAAACTGGCTCTACACATGCCAAAGATTAAAACTAGACCCATATCTTTCACCATGCACTAAACTAAATTCAAAATGGATCAGAGATCTAAATATTCAAACAGAAACATTAAATCTGCTGGAAGGTAGGATAGGTAAAACCCTTGAAGACATTGGTGTAGGCAAAGACTTTATGAATGAAACCTCAACCACACAGGAAATATCACAAAGAATCAACAACTGGGATTTCATCTTATTAAAAAGCTTTTGCACAGCAAGAGAAACCACCAACAGAGTGAAGAGACAACCCACAATGTGGGAAAAAATGTTTGCCAGCTGTTCCTCAGACAAAGGATTACTATCGAGAACATATAAAGAACTCAAAAAAATCAGACCTCCCAAATTTAAAGATCCACTCAGATCTTCTCAGATGAAGAAATACAAATGGCAAATAAATATACAAAAAAATGTGCAACATCACTAATCATTCGAGAGATGCAAATTAAAACAACACTGAGATACCATCTCACCCCAGAAAGAATGGCTATTATTAAGAAATCAACTAATAACAAATGCTGGAGGGGCTGTGGGGAAAAAGGAACCCTTCTTCACTGTTTATGGGAGTGTCGACTGGTATAGCCACTGTGGAAAACAGTGTGGAGATTCCTCAAAAACCTAGGGTTGGAGGTCACATTTGACCCAGCTATTCCCCTTCTGGGTATCTTCCCAGAAGAGTTAAAAACATTGTACCACAGCGATATATGTGCACCCATGTTTATAGCAGCACAATTTGTAATAGCCAGATCTTGGAAACAACCCAAATGCCCATCAACCGAGGAATGGATAAGAAAGATGTGGTATTTTTATACAATGGAGTACTATTCAGCCATAAAGAAGGATAAACTGGAGACTTTTATAGGTAAATGGATGCAACTTGAGAAAATACTCATAAGTGAAATAAACCTGACACACATGTGTAAGCATCATATTGTCTCTCTAGTATGAGAAACTGAAAGAGTAAATAAGATCCAAAATGTACAATAGACATGGTGAATCAAAAAGAAACTGGTCAAAAGGAGAGACTGGGATGGGGGAATAGGGAAAAGAAAGTAGAGAAAGGAAAAAAATTGTATTTATATATAAGATGGTTAAGTTAGATACACTACTAATTTTACTTCGTTCACTGAAGAGTAAGGTTTGTGCCAATAATGTTTGGACAATTGAATGCTAACGTCTGGTATCCTGAATAACTAACTGAAAGATAACAATATGTAATGCATTAACCATTGTTACCCTCCTATTATGTTGTTTTGAAAATTTGTTCTTTTTTGATTTGTTTTGTTTTGTTTTTTCTCCTCTTTAAAATAAGAAAAAGAAAATGGAAATTAAACTTCCCACGTACATTTGCATGAAGTGAGAATATATTTGTAAGATTTAGTTAAAGCCTGGATTCTGTAGCCAATAAGAACCACTTCAGCTACTCCATTTACTGTGCACTTATATGAAAAATGCACATAATCTTATTTGATTTACAATTGCCTGTAGTTTAAATATTATTATCCCCATTTTATTTTATTTTATTTTTTTTTTGTGGGTACCGGGGGGTCGACCTCAGGACCTCGTGCACCAACAGGCACCCGTGCCGCTGAGCGATATCACCGGCCCCTTTTTTCGTATGTGGGATCCGGGAGTCGAACTCGGGCCCTTGCGCTTGCAAGGCAGGCAGGCGCTTATGCCGCTGAGCCATCTCACCGGCCCAATCCCCATTTTATTGATGAAGTATCCAGAGTTAAAAGATAAAGAAATTTGTTCAAGTTACAGAACTGATAACTGTGGCTTTTTGATTGAAGAATAACTATGAGCCATAAACTAATTGCTGGAGGTTTTAGCATAAGTCAGATCTGCTGCTGCTCATTTTCAGGCCCTATACCAGGACCTTTTAAACTTATATTGTAGTGGTTAAATGTGGACCAAATTATTTGGGGTTTAAACACAAATTCTAGCAATTCTTGACACCACTATTTGTAACTTCTTTGGGTCTTAGTTTTCCCCTCTGTAAAAACAAGAATAATAACAAAGTCTGACTGTATTAAAAAGAGCTGTGAAGATTACATGAGTTAATTCTTAGAAGAGTAGCAGGCACATACCTAGTAAGAACTCAGTAAATTAACTTGCATTGTTAATCCTTGGGATCAAATTAATGGTTTTGCTCTTATTGTTTTTTTTTTAACTCTGTCATCTGAATTATCTTTTTGACCCTTACTAACCTCAAGATCTCCATTTTAAAAGTACATAAAAGCAGAGTAATAATAAGGCTACAGATAATTACCTCTTCTACTACTTAATATATACAAATAATATAAACTATTATATTGAGACTATTGGAATGTATAGCTCTATGATGCTGGTTTTAATTTTTCTTCTTTTATTCACTTAAATTTGGGTCATATTGAGTATTTATAGGAGTTCTGGAAATACTAATTATTTTGAGAAATTTACAAGTCTCTTCTGAGTGTTTGATTTAGAGATTTTTTCTCTTGGAGCTCCCATACCATGCTCTACAAATCTACAAAATGTAGTGATATTTTTAAACATTTGACCTTACTTCTAGTGATTGAATACAAATGTAAAAAAAAAAAAAAGCATGCCTCCCACACAAAACAAAATCCTCACAAACAAAAACCATTAAACACAAAGACATACAAAATAAAACTAATTCTTTTTGAACCATGAAAGAACAGATTAACAATTGGTCAGTTTTCCTTGTTTTGGTTTTTTGTTAAAAATGTAACCTAACTCTAACCAGATTACTTATGAATGTATGGTATCAATAGCTGGAGGGGCAAATGGGATTTTTGTACTGACCCAACTGAACTCTGACATGTTTAAAAAAGGACTCAAAATTCATATTTTGCTGCATGTGCAGAATTAAAAATCAACTTTGCACTTTTCAGAGTATAAATTATAGAATATCCTGGCCTTTCCATTCTCCTGAGATAACAAATGTGAAATGAATTTACATGGGCTGCAATATCCACAGCAGGCACTCAAAATGTGGCTCTGTCCTCCTTCTTCTTGTAATCAGATTAAAGAAACTAGCATATGTAATGTAAGCAGAGCAGCGAAACAAACCAAAAGAACATGGAATTGGGTGTTAGGGACCATTTGGGCAGGTCCCAATGTCTTCATATGTAAAATGAGTGGTTCCTGGTTTTAAAAATTATGTTACTCTATAACATAGTTGATTTTATAATCTCTAAATGAATATTTTTCACAAAATTATACACATTTCTATTTAGATTGAAAATATGACAGATGCTGTCAAAACAATTGTGTCACATTATGCCCTTGTACATCTTTTGATTAAAAAATTGACTAAGCACAGAAAAAAATGTATTCATTAATGAACAGAAACATAGTCCCTATACTTTGTAAGACAGAATACATTTTCTACATGTTTTTATGCACATAAATTTATATGTAATATGTATCTATATATAAAACATGAAGAAGTTCTCAGTTGGTAGTTAATAAAACATAAATTTGAAATTTACCCCAGGGCTTTTAAAAAGCCCACTCTGAACCAATTGTACATTTGATTAGTTTTACAGGCTAAAGCAATGGATGGGTATTTTACAGGTACATTTCAGTTTTCAGTTGAGGCAATTGGTATATGGCTTTCAGTTTGTAAAGCAACTCACATGTAAAATGCAAAACAAATATTTATATAAGAAAAGCCACAGCAAGTATTTGCCATTTATCAAAGAACTATCTACTAATTAGATGCTGCCATAACTTGGACCTTAAACGTCTCAAAGGCCCACATACTGGCATGGTTGCCAGCCTGTGATGCTACGGGGATGTGGTAAAACCTTTAAGAATGAGGACCTAATGGAAGTAAGTTAGGTCATTGGAGGCCTACCCTTGAAGGGGATGATGAGATCCTTGTCCTTCCCATATCTCTCTTTGCCTGCCAGGCATAATGAGGTGAGCAGCAACTCTGTCTGGGAAGCTCTCCCACCATGAAGTACTGCCTTGCCACAGGTCCAAAAGCAATAAGGCTAAGCAATCACTGGGTAAAACTTCTGAAGCAATGAGCCACAATAACCCTTTGTTTCTTTAAATTGATTATCTCAGGTATTCTGTTACAGTGACACAAAGCTGGCTAACAAAGATGCTGTGCCTGTCTAGAAGGTGTATCCTGTCACGGGTGCTGTGTGGTCCATGGAGACGACTAGATTCTCAGCATCAGCCAGTACACGGACTGCTGAATCACAACATATGAGTTCAATGCCAGACTTACTCAATTAACTGCTTAGATAAATGAAGCCAGTTGAATCTCTTACATCCAATAGATTTTATTTCCGTTTGTCTAAATGCAGCTGACAATTATATCTCCTCTTCCTATCACATTGAGTTTGTTTGAGTTATGAATAGGAATGCATTAGACAAATGCTCGTTATTAGAATTAACATGGCATCCCACTACCAGAAATTATATCCTTTTTCCTATGGCTACTGGGTCTTTTTACACCCTTTAAGTCCTATCTAATTAATCAATTCTATGTCTTTTGATTAAAAATAGACAGTTCATTTAGCTCTCCAAATATTTCTTACATTGATGCTGTCCTCTCCAGGCCTTCTCCTGCCTCACTGTGGCAAGCGCTTAATCTCTGTTTGCATCCTTATCCTTTTTATATCACTTAAAGATATCTTGCAGTAAAGATGCCAGAAAATGCAACGCAAAACAAAATCTGCTCATTCTGTTGTCCTATCCTTTATCCCAAAGTAATTTTCTATTACTCAAAGAGTGAAATCCAAGCTTTAAAAGGGCATTCAAAGCCTTTTTAAGCCTGGCATCCTGTTCTCTTCCCCAAACTTATCTCTCATCCTTTCCATGATCCTCAAAATTTGTAGTTCTTGCGGGCCAGTGAGATGGCTCAGCGGCGTAAGTGCCTGCCTTGCAAGCGTGAGGGCCCGAGTTCGACTCCCGGATCCCCCATATGAAAAAGGGGCTGGTGATATCGCTCAGCGGCTCGGGTGCCTGTTGGCGCGCGAGGTCCTGAGGTCGACCCCCCGGTACCCACAAAAAAAAAAAAATTTGTAGTTCTTACCTTAATGCCATTTTCATTAAATCCCCTCTGTTTGAAATTCCCTTCTTTCCATCAACAAATGTCTACCTTGATCTCCTATTTGACCACTAAGAAGTAACTCAAGACATATATATATATATTTTTTTTGTGGGTACCAGGGGTCAACCTCAGGACCTTGCGCGCCAGCAGGCGACTGTGCCGCTGGGCGATATCACCGGCCCTTTTCTCGTATGTGGGTTCCAGAAGTCAAACTCGGGCCCTTGCACTTGCCAGGCAGGCACTTACGCCGCTGAGCCATCTCACTGGCCCCACCCAAGACATATTAATAGGCCTAGAAGACACTTTTCTCACACAAATCAATTTCCCTGTCACTTATTTATGTGTCTGTTTCTATGGCCAAAAAGTGAATTCTGAATGACAGAGACTTTTTCGTTCACCTTTCTAGTACCCAGGACATGACCCAGCTCATATTAGGTATATTTATTATATTATTTCAACCTCAAATAAGAAAAAGGATGGTCAAAGTGTATGGCAAATGTTTAAATAAAATTTATTACAGTAAAAGACACATTGCTGTTTATCTCCCTCACAATATTTCCTCTTCCCTTCAAATGCACTTATCCCATCACTCTTGCCACTTTGTGAAGCAGTTCTAGAAGTCTTCCTTTTAAGTGTCTTAATGCACTGTGATCAAATATACAATGAATGCTGTTGCTGATTTCTATCCAACAGAAAGACAGGCTCATGAAAACATTATAGTATGTCTTTATCTACCTGATTCACAACATCTGGTACTATGAAACTTCTGGCACTTTCCCAAAATCAAAATGACTATGAAAGAAAAGGTAAATGTTTTGAATTGATTCAGGACATCAAGGCAGTCAAGATAGTGCAGCTAGAGACATGAAAAATAATTTTTAGTACTTTTTCAGAAAGTAGCAATAATAATAGGATAAGAAGGTTCAAAGAGAAGTAGAATATTTTAAGGGGATTATTGAAATGTGTCTTTTACTATAATTTAAAAAAATCAAACCTTCACTGTATTTTTTATCACACGTCATATAAACTGTTATGTCTAACCTAAATATTGTAGGTTAAATCTAAAATGTCCTCATGTGTTCGGAAATGACTCATGTGTTCAGAGGTGGGGCTTTCAAAAGGTGAGTGGATCATGGAGCACTCTACTCTTCAGTGGGCTGATCAATTGATGAGTTCATAGCTGAGTGTGCCTTTAGGAGGTTGGGCCTGGTTGGAAGAGAGGCGTCGCTGGAGGCTTGCTTTCAGAGAGTGTAAATTCCTCCCTGACTCTTCCCCTCTCTCTCTGCTTCCTGGTTGACATGTGGTAAGCAGCTTTCCTGGGCCATATTCTTCTACCATCATATTTCTGCCTTGGATTCAGTTGACTATGGACCAAGTCCCCTGAACTGTGAGCCAAATTGAAGCTTTCTTCCTTTAAGTTGTGGATGTTTCATTTTGTGTCCAGGAATAAAAACCTGATTAATACAGAATACTGATACTCAAGAAGTGGGACTGTTACCGTGACTGTGCCTGACTTTTGGTTTAGAAGCCTTTGGAAATAGTTTGCAGGAGTTCAGAAAGAAGTGGAGATGTTGTTTAGAAAAGCTCAAGAATTCTGTAAACAGAGCTGGATGGGTGATTCTCTTTTTTTTTTTTTTTTCTGGGTACGGTGGGGGGTCGACCTCAGGACCTCGCGCGCCAGTAGGCACCCATGCTGCTGAGCGATATCACTGGCCCTTTTTTGTATGTGGGTGTCGGGAGTCGAACTCGAGCCCTCGCGCTTGCTGGGCAGGCGCTTACGCTGCTGAGCCATCTCATGGCCCCTGGATGGGTGATTCTTGGCAGAGTTCAGATGACCAGAATGTTGATAGGAATCCAGAGAATAAAGACAGGCTTTCTGTTTCCGGTTTCCGTGTTTCTGGAACACGGATTCCACTGGCAGTTGGACTGGAGGCCGTATGTGCTATACTATACTATACTATGGCAGAAAACTTGTCTACATTTTGCTCACATCCTGAAACTTTGCAGGAGACTGAGATTAACGGCCAAGGACTAATTAGTCTGGTGGAGGAAAATTTCTGGAGCACTCAACATTCATGCTGTGGCATGGGCACTAGTAATTGTTCTTATCAAGATTTATAGTGAAAATCAGGGGCAAACAGCAGAGCAGGCAAATTTAAATTTTGGCCCAGGAATCACAGGTAAAGTTTGGACCAAAAGAATTGTGGTTGCGGAAGAGATTAGCACAATGTAAAAGTAATTAAGTTCTTTGTACTGGAACAAAAAAAAGGTACCTTGAAGGCATCTCAGGAATCTGCAAGACCCCACCAATTACAGGTTCAAAGGTGCAAAAATGTAAACCTTTCATTTGAGAAAAGAGTCTCTAGGAAGCCATCTGAAGAAGTACAACCTAAGAAATTGCTTTCCTGGTACTCATTTTGTCAATTTCATACATCCAGGCATTCAGAGGCCTCTGTAGCTGTGGTCCAAGGGGGCTTGGGTACTGACTGATCTTCTATGGCCTCTGGCATCATTCACATGGTGCTGGTTTTCCAGGCACACAGAATGCAAGAGTAGTGAAATCAGGATGACTTCCAACCAAATTTTCAAGCAGTGTGCCCTGAGAGGATGATGTATATAGCTGTGAGAATGAAGCTTAAGTTGTACTGGAGACACCAGGAATCTGGAGATGCCAGGAATGGTGGATCACCTGCTGAGGAAAGCTGAGGGCTGTGAGTGAAGCCAGCCCCAGAGAGGAGCCATGTGGGCTGCAATCCTCCTGGGAGCAGGGCTGCCTATACCCTTTGGAATTCATATGTGGCCACAACCTTCTCTGGGTACTGGATAAAGAGCTACAGGAAATAGTGTTTGCCATGCTGGTTTTCAGTCTTGCTTTGGTCCATATCTTTTCTATCCCCCTATTCATCCCTTTTGGAATGGGAATATTTACCCTGTACCACTATATGTTGAAAATATTTAACTTTCTCTGTTTATTTTTACAGGATTCACAGCTAAGAGTTTGCCTTAAATCTCAGAGAATTTGAACTTGGACTTTTCAACACTGCTGAAACTGTTACACATTGGTGACCTTAGAGATGGGCTGAATACATTTTACATAATGAGATGGACATAAACATTATGGGGGTTGGGGTGGAATGTTATGATTTAGATCTAGATATCTCCCCAAAGTCTTATGTGTTCAAAGGTGGGGCTTCTGAAGATGACTGGATCATGGGAGCACTATATTCTTCAGTGGATTGAGCCACTGATGAGTTCATTCATTGTTAAGTGTTTATTTGGGAAGAAGATTGTCACTGGGAGTGTGCCTCAGGAGGGTGTAGTTTTCTCTTTGGCTCTTCCCTTCTCTCTCATCTTCCTGGTTGCACAAGGTAAGCAGCTTTCCTTTGACATGATCTTCCTCCATAATGTTTTTGCCTTGGAGCCAGCCAACCATGGACTGAAACCCCAAAAGTGTGAGCCAAATTAAATCTCTCCTCCTTTATGTTTTGGGTGTTCAGGTATTGTGTCCAGCAATGGGAAAGCTAACTAATACACTGAGCAACATCTAGACGTGTCTCTCCATAATACAAAAAAGGTAGATATTGAAAAATCATCAGTTTGAAACACTAATTAGATAGAATATCTACAAAGATAGACCCAAGTAATATTTTTACAAAAGTTAATCCATTACTCTTAATACTTAAAAAACAATCTCATTACATCCAGATTTTTGAGAGACACAATGTTTTCAAAAATATTGTTTCTATGCATCATAGCTAAGTAAAATTATATAACAATTATCAGTGGTAGTTATGATTGATATTTTATGGTTTAATTTGAATATTAACATTCATTTTCATAAAAATTGAAAGGAAAAGTTAATCAAAAAATCACGTAGACCACATAAGAGAAAAAATATTATTAAAGTGAAAATTGAGAGGTCTCCCTCAAACAGTAGACATTTTCCCACAGTAATTATTATTTGAAACATTATTCTTTTAGGGAGACTGCTTTGGAATATTATGCCATATTAAGGAAAATATGACTGGATAACAAAATACTAAAAATAACCCAGAAAACTAGATTAAAAAATCAGTAATTCAGTGTTCTTAAGATTATATACTTCCCTCTACTAAAATTCTGCCTTTCTTTCCATTTTCATTGTCTACTAATTTTAACCTGGATAGTAGACTCTAGATTTGCAACTTACTGGTCTCTCTTTTTCCATATAGGTAGTTCTTTTTTTTTTTTTTTTTTTTTTGTGGGTACCGGGGGGACGACCTCAGGACCTCGCGCGCCAGAAGGCGCCCGTGCCACTGAGCGATATCACCGGCCCCTTTTTCGTATGTGGGTTCCAGGAGTCGAACTCGGGCCTTCGCGCTTGCAAGGCAGGCGCTTAAGCCGCTGAGCCGTCTCACCGGCCCTTATAGCTAGTTCTTTAATGCTTATTCACAGTTCTTATTTTCTAAGCTCATCATTTTTTCTATTCACTTCTGAATTCTCTAAATTGACCCTAAAAAATGTGGTGATCAGCAAAAAAAAAAAAAAAAAAAAAAAAAATACCACCTATACTCTTTCCATGCAAATTATTTAGTCTTTTTAGATTGGTTAATGTGATTCTGTGGTAGCCTAGTCAGTAAATTTGCATAATAATAAATATCAGTAAATGGCATAGTCTAACTCAGCTATTCTTTTTAAATACTTCTATTTATTGTTCAATTTTTAAAAAGCTTTTATAATCATTTTTGTTTGATATTATTCATAGAAAAACTATGAACTAGGTCAATATTAAATTTTCAAGAATCTGAGCTTCTCAAAGACTCCATGTAATTAAACTTTTTATTGCTCCAAGGAATTAAAAATTGACAATGTCACTTCATAAGGTCACTCTAAGTAACGGAACATTTCTAAGGACTACAAAGATAATACTGACTGAACAGAGCATTACTATGAGGTTTACCTGATAGCATAGAGGCACGACAATTGTTGCTCCAAAACTAGACCCTAGAGCACTCTACATATGGGTTCAGATTGCCGTAAAAATCCCTACAGCAAAATTCCACACAGATCTCACAATTAAAATGATTCAGCTTTCCTATACCAGCCTTTAAATCAAATTTCCCCCTAAATAAGAGTTTCTTTTTCCGTGTGTTTTGAGTCTAACTCAACATACATTCCTCTGGACCATGGTCCTTTTGTCATGTTACTTATCACTTACTATTACTTACACCAATATTGAAATACCCTACACTGTATACCCTACACTCCTAAAACATCTCCTTCTTACCTGGATGCCTTTATTTGCTTCTTTACATATTTTTTTCTTCACAGATGCCTTTTATGCTAGTTTTTCCTAGTGGGCTGATTCTCTGTAGGATGACATATTTTGACTATCTCCTCAGTCTATTCTCTTGCCGGATGATTTTATCCACATCTTTTAGCAGCACTTCTGCTCTGAATCTTTTACCTGTCGGCCTTACCTTTGTGTCTGAGCTGACACAAATATCCACAATGCCTACTCTACATATTCAATGTGTATTGCATGTTGGGATTTACATATCAAAACCTGCTTCTTCAAATGTTTCTCATTCAGCATCTTGGTAAATGGAATCATCATCCACTTAGGAAACCAAGCCAAAAATCTTGGAGTCATTCTAGAATGTTTGAAGCCTTGCTTCCCACATGGAATAAACCTTTATGTATTTCTACAAAATATTTATTGAGGGACTACTAAGAACCAGATTTTAAGACAGGTGCCAGGTATACTACATTAAGTAAGGTAAACATTATCATCCTCTTAGAATCTGCATTCTACTTGGATATAGAAAGGTAAAGAGGCTATTCATGCCATAGTCTATGGGAAAGGCATTCCTAGGTTTTGACAATATCTAACCTATGGAGCTATGAATCATGGTCCTGCAAATAGAATGTCAAAAGAACAAAAGAAACATGTTAATTTTTTAATCCATGTATTAACTTTCTATTACCATTGCCATTTACTTTATTGCAATTGTCCTTTTTTTTCCTCTGGGTTGCCACAGTAAACAACTCTCTGCCTTTCCTCCCTAGTTCCTATCTTACTCATCCACTCCAGTGTTCACAGAATACTTCATCTAAAATTTCAAGATAACTGCAGTCTTACCATGCTCAACTCTTTCTGTTGAACAGAATCTAAAGTCTTAAAATGGCCCAAAGCCTTTATTAATAGAACTTCCTCCCTATATTTCTTCCCTGCACACATCTTCTCTGATGTGGCCATTCTAAGCTCCTTGCCAATCTCCATCTCAAGCAGCATTCTCATGGGTGTATGCCTCAAAATATGCTTAGCTCTCCACTATAAGCAATCCTTTCAGTCGGAATAAACTTATGCTTGATCTCAGACACTCATTTCTGGCACCAGTCTCTTCTAAGAATCACTGTAGTCAGTTTAGTGCCCCGTTCTGTTCTCTCATTTCATCCTGTCCCCATTCCCATCATATCACTGATGGAATCAGACTGTAATCGTAAATTTGTCTTTCTTTTCTGCTACAGCTTTTGAGCAGTAGGGATCCTTTTTTTGTTTTCTTGATTACATAATTGTGATTTCTGTAATAGTACCTTGCATGTAGGCATCTACAGTAAATATTTGGGGATTAAATTAATTGGTAACAAATAGTTTATCTGGTGAGATGGCTCAGTGGCGTAAGTGCCTGCTTGGCAAGCGCGAGGGCCTGAGTTCGACTCCCGGAACCCACATACGAGAAAAGGGCCGGTGATATCGCTCAGTGGCATGGTCACCTGCTGGCACGCAAGGTCCTGAGGTCAATCCCCGGTACCCACCAAAAAAAAAAAAAAAAAGTTTATTTTACTTAATAATGAGATTCTTCCTCAAATGTCATGTTATGAAGTCATACCCAGCTCAGAATGGAAAATGTTTCCCTAACTTGAGACCAAGTCTCTTCCCTATCTGCATGAAAGACCCTTCAAAGTGTCCAGTAAGAGACCTCCTGTGAAGAAAAATGGAGATCTTACATTTTCTTCAAATTCAAGACTCCTTCCAGAAGCATATTTTGACTGCTACTTCAATGGAAATAGTATTTTCTTGCTTGAACTCAATGTTTTAACATAAGAATTAATATTTGTCTGTATTGCAGTAAGAAATTTTCTATATATATGTTTTCTCTTTCCCAAGACAATATATAAAGATTCTTATAAAAAAAAGACTGGTATTTCTGGGAGTTGTATTTTTTTACCTACTCCATTGTTGCAAGTATGCCAGGTACTTCTTTAATTGTATGAATTTAAGGTTTACAAAATTGTGTTTAATATATATATCTACAGTTAAATGAATACAAAAGGAAAGTAATTTCATATCCATCACTTTCCACATAGCCACCAATTTAATGTATGTGTGTAGGAGAACCTAAAATCTACTCTTAACATATTTTCAGTACATAATACAATATTAGTAACTATATTCCTACTACTATACATTAGCTCACTGGACTAATTTATCTTACATAACTGTCAGATATTTACCATGCCCTGTTTGAAGAATGAATAAAATTAGTCCTTTTGATTCTGCTTACAGTATGCTCCTAAACTCTTTTCACAAATTCAATTATTTTCTTTCTGTCATTTGATTTCTCAGTCTGTCCTTCAGAGCCCTCTCTCCTTGAAAGGTAGACTGCTTGGTTTCTACATAGAGAACACTTACGATGCTTTGGTCTCCCTGGCTTTTCCTCAGTTGGTTGTTTAGTTAGTGGTTTAACCAAAACATTAAGCAATCGATACCTCGAGGGTATCTCCTTTCCTCTAGGCCCATTTCTCATTTTATTCCTCTCATGAAGCCCAAATTCCCTGTATTTTTCATAACTCCATAATAACAAAGGCATAAAAGTAATTTCATTTCAATAATATGTGTAAGAATATGTTTTGATGAGCATAGTTCCTACAGTAACATTGTACACAAGGAGGAAAAAGAAAAGAATGAACCATTGGATAATTTAGAAAAAATAATTTATCAGACGCACAACATTAAAAGGATGTTTTATGATTATGAAATCCTTATAGAGACAGGGTAATGTGGAGAATAGGAAAACATAAATGTTACTTAGTTCTGTAAACTGCGTGCAGTGATTCAGATCATGTCAGCAAATATAAAATCATTCATGCTTGTGTGATCTGGTTTTAACCCACAGAAGAGGGTATTTGTGCATTTAACACAGCAAAAGTTGTAGCTGCCTCCCTCAGGCGAAAGAGCTTAAGTGTCTGCTAATGTGGACTGGCTTGCTTAAAAGAGGATAAAAACGACAGACCCTCAGGCAAGGAGACAATTTAAATTGAGTCAATTTAGGAAGCAAAGCAGGCAAGAAGACAATTTAAATTGAGTCAATTTAGGAAGCATAGTGCCTCAGCAAACTCAGAAATTAATCCAGATTAAGACATTTCACTTTTAGGATCTATGTCAGACAGCAGTTCTACAGCTCTATCTTAGAGTTGGCATTTGTTCCAAAGGACACCTTCAAAAATTGCAGCGCTAAGTCACCAGCATGTGCAATTTTTTTAAATAAAGCAACTGGGATTGAAAAGGTTGTAATTTACTCTATATGAAATTCTAGAAATTTAGTATGTCCAAAACATATTTTTGTCTTTTTATAATTTATGGAAATTTACTTCTTTACAAGGATGTTTAATCTGCATATTTCATCCAAACTCACTGAAGTCCCCAAGTCTCTAAAGCAAACTGGAGAATTTAATTGAAACTTTATTGTTACTTACACCTATTTGATCTAAAGATACAACATAGTGATCTTTTTATCCTTCAAAATTGTGTATCAAGGGCCGAGGATATAGCTCAGTGGCACAAGCGCCTGCCTGGCAAGTGCCAGGTCCTGAGTTTGATTCCCGGCACAAAAACAAAAAAAGTGTACCAAGACTAAAACTTTCATCATTGAACTCCACAAATTCTGAGATGGATCCATAAA
This sequence comes from Erethizon dorsatum, assembly GCA_028451465.1. Lineage (NCBI taxonomy): Eukaryota > Metazoa > Chordata > Mammalia > Rodentia > Erethizontidae > Erethizon > Erethizon dorsatum. Next base: position 13,546,236 of record CM051838.1, on the reverse strand, counting down.
TAGATTATATAAATGAAATACATTAAATCAAGCAATTCCATGCACCAAACAATCAAAACCTTCAAGACATAATCCATATTGCTCACTTTTACTCCTGCAATTACATTTTATGGACATACAGTATAAACGATGTTAAGTTTCTTGGTAACGTGTTACTGGGATTTGCTGTAAATATTTTTGTTGGGAAATAAACTTCATCTCTTTGGATCTCTTTCATATAGAAATATTTTATATAGAAATATTTTCATCTCATATAGAAATATTTCATGTGCTCTTCATGATTTAGAAATTCTCAGAAAATAGTAACATGATTTACCTTGCTTCCGTTTTCTCTTGTCTCTCGTTCCATCTTGAGGTCAGAGATTAGAATATTCTTGTATTTGTTTTTTCCATTGCTGCTGTGATCATCTATTCTGTATTCTGAAGTCAGCTGCGCAGAGAGGGGACTGTCACTCAGGTTCAGGGGCTGTTCGTCTTGTTCTAGCCCAGTTTTGCCATCACTGTTGGCATCTCCCATCTCCCTGCCGTGTGTTCCCCCTGAAGCAAGGGAACTGTGCCCCAGAGGCTCATTGCCATTAAAGCTCTCTGCAGCAGAATCATCTGTTGGGAAGAAAAAGTCATATTTTGATTTTAATGTACTGCTCATTTTCTATTTTAATTAGCATTTACTGAGTGTCTATTATGTGCGTGGCATCGTGCCAACAAATGTTATACATAAGGTGTAAATAATGTGAGGCCGCTATTGTTATTTTTAATGTAGTAGGCGTGTGAAAGAACAAGAAGCAAAACAAAATAATACGAAGAAGATAAACATTTCAACATCAAATGCAATCTCAAAGTAAACTTAACAAAGAATAACACAATCATCAGTTACTTAGGAAATAGATTTTATTTTTCAGTGAGAATATTCAGATTTGGTAAAAATTCCCTAGTACATTGCATCCTCTATCCTGCTTAATGGAGATACACATCGGTAAAATTTTATGAGTGTTTAACAGGCATCTAACACATTAAAAATAAAGTTTGCTTCAGTCATTACATTTCTCAGACTTAAAGTCTATGAAGTTTAATTATTGTATATATTACTGTGTAGGTGAAAACACATTTATACCAGTGTTGATATTAGTAAAAAAAAATTACAATTGACATAAACTAACAAAAATAGAAGACTAGATTAGTAAATGTTGGAATGGTTAGAATATTATTGTAGTTATTCAGCACTTTGTTTAAGGTACAGGAAAATAGGAGGCATAAAAGTAAAGAATGGAGAAAGTTTGCTTCTGTCTAATATGATATCTATTTTGTAAGAAGAAAATAGACAAAGTTTACATAAAACTATAATACTCTATCATTCAGCCAGGCATGGTGGTGCACCCCTGTAATCCCAGCACTTGAGAGACTGAGGCAGGAGGATTTCTGTGAGTTCGAGGCCAGCCTGGGCTACACAGTGAGTTCAAGGTGAGCCTAGACTACATAATGAAACCCTGTCTCAAAAAAATAAAGTACTCTATTTTTCTTAGTTTCATCTTTACCTATATGATAAGAATTTGTTAGTAATTATAATGGACCAAAGTATTAAATTATTAAAGACTATTAATGAAGCCATAAGAATGTATGCAAACAAATAATAGTATTTAATGCGTGATTTTTTTAGTTTTATTTATGAATATTATCAAGTATGCATTTTGGGTGGATGAAATATTTAATGTCTTACATTCAGGGAAATATTTAATTTTTAAAGGAGTTATATGTCACCTGTTCATATATTTCTTTAACAAACAGGAAGTTCCTACCTTGGGACCAATATGCAGTTAAATATTTGGCTTATAGAGACTACCTTCCATGAGGTTAGTTCACAGATAATTAAAAGAGACAGAAAAATAAACATGCAATTAAAATGCAGAGCAAAGAGGCTATGATCCAGTACAAGGATAAAGATATCACTGAAGGCCTCCTAAAGAAGGGGTGAGAATTGAATTGTGAGAGACATGAGCCTGAGCCAGGTGGGCAAGTTGGGGGACAGCATTCTCTTCAGAGGGATCCAAGTGCAAAATCTCAGATAAAGGGATACACAGGGACCATGAGAAGTAAGATTGCAGCACTGAGCACCAAAAAAAGAGAGAGAGAAAAAGGACAGACCTAGAAAGGAAGGAAGAGAATATCCCAGGAAGGGTACTGTATCAAAAAGCTTGCAGTTGACTCTAAGAGCCAACAAGAGCAATTTTAATTCATTGTGGGAAGTGACTTGGAAAAATCATATTTTAAAGAGATTATTTCTGACTCTGATGAAGAAAGTGGCATGAAGGGGACAAAGTGGAAGTTGGAAAGATCAGTGAAAAGATCCAGATGACTCCTAAGTCGGCATCTTTGAAATTCAAACTGAAACAGTGTTGGAACAGGAGAGGGGACAAACACAGACGCAGTAAGAATAGAACAAGTAATGGAAACGGGAGAGGCAGCGGTCCAGCATGAAGCCCATGGCTCTTGTAGGGAAGCAAAGTGAATTAACTTTAATTTTCAGTAAATTTTCAAAACATATGTTCAAAGATTGTACAAAAGTTAAAACATATTCAAATGGTACAATTCTGTTAAACTACTCTTTTTATATACCCATTCAAGCGAAGAGTTCATATAGAGAGAAAACATACAAAGGAAATTTTAGGAAACTGGCCAAAAAGATGACATAGCAGTTTCCCTTGCCATTAATTTGAGAAATCAAAACTGATCTTTTAGCCAGGCATGCTGGCACGGTGTTGTAATCCCATTACTCTGGGAGGCTGAGACAGGAGGAACAAAAGTTTTAGGCCAGCCTGGGCAACTGAGCTATACAGTGAGATCCTGTCTCAAAAATAAAAAATTAAAAAGGGCTGCCTGGGGATGTAGCTCAGTATGAAGGTCTTGGGTTTAATCCCCTGTAAAGGGTGGAGGAGGAAGCTTTAACAATGAAATGTGCAGGGATTTTGAAATACAGAATTAGGGAAATGATTTAGATAGTTTGGAAACCACATGCCCTGTTGTTCTAGTTGAAGTCCTTATGCTAACATACAACAAGTTATTTCTAATTTTAAGTTATTCTTTTCTGAGAAAATCCAAGGAAAAAGGACAATAGGTATAATCAAATATAATTAATTCATGAAGGAAAATATCATTTAAAACTTATGTAATAGAATTCTTTTAAAATACTAAACATTTAAAGTAAGAAAGCTTTATCAAAATAGCATAAATAACCCTAAATATATGTACCTAGAAGATTTTAAAGCCAAATATACATTAGCATAAAACAAATTCAATTTCTATTAAAAATCAAACATGCTATATCTATTCTTTTAGTTAATTCACTAGGTATATATATCTAGTAAATACTATATCATTTATTCATTTTAGGTAAGATAAACATTATCATTTATCAAGAGAGGTTTTTATAAATGTCATTTAATTATAATTTTGGCATAAAATGTAAACAATAAAGGAGAAATAATTTTAGATGGAGTATTTCACTCCAGATGTTACCAAAGTAATGAAATTCAACAGCTTTACATATTTCATTCCTGAGAAAATCAGTACATTTTATAAAGAACAAATGAGTGATTTATATTTGTTTGTATCAAATATATATTCACCCATTTTGTAAATAAAATAGTAAAAAAAGACTCATGCTACTGTTTTATAAAAAAATTTTTAAACAAAGTATTTGTTGTTTTTTATTTTAAAAATTCGACATAGAGCAGTGAGTGAAAATTACATGGGTAATAAATTAACACTTTTACATTGGTTAGTTTCATGTCAAGTTAGTAATTTTTTTCTCTTCCTTAAAGGAACTGTTTTTTTAGAATTTAAAATCTCAGACTTCAGATTCCTTTCTATCATACCCAATTCATATCAATTCACTTCTTCGAAGGGGCAGCCTGCTTCCTTACCCAACACAGTCTGTTCCATCCCGAGTGGCCCCGCCTTGTGGGCACCGGGCTGCTACACAGAAACCGTGTTTAGATCTGTGGGGAAGCCTTTTGGGTTCACAGGCCCAGGGCGATGGCTCTCTCCAGAATTCAGCCTGGGTACCACAGCACTGGAACCGAAGACTCTATCTCTATTTGAGTCCCAAAGAAAAACAGAACCTGGAACTTGAGAAAATAAGAGTGCCCAGGGTACCTAGCAACAGAGAATGAGGAATGGGATGACAGGGTAGGGCGGAATCTAGTGACATCAGGAGGGCAGCTGGATGTTTAGATTTAATTTATTCTGAGGACAGTACTGATGAGATGGAGTTAGTGTTGTAGTGACTTACTGTGTTAAATTAGCGCCAACGAAGCTCCAGTTTAGAAGGTCTAGTAACACTAACACTAAGAGGCAGACTATTCATTTTATTCTTTCTCCTTCTCTACTCATTTCCCCTATCGATTAAGAGAGATCCTAGAAATGCTATGTTTAAGCTATTGTGAACATTCTCACCAGTGTTTGGCATGAAGACAGTTTTAATAGCATCAGATTCAATGGTTAGCTCTCTATAGAGGGAATTAGTTTATAGCCATATCTACAGGGTGTGTGTGTGTGTGTGTGTGTGTGTGTGTGTGTAATCTCCCAAAACACCTGACCTGCTTTTACTTTTAGTCACTTTCACTACCTCATCTTCGTCTTCATTATGGCCTTTAGGACCTGTGCCTTGGGCAAAATAGAAAAAAAAGATTCTCATTTTAAGATTTTTACTTGGAACTTTTGTCTTAAAATCAAGGTCAGATGCTCATAAGGTCTGAAGTATTTTAATGTTTTTTCCCAAATGCACAACAATTCTTTACCACTAGTCCCTCGATGAATCCTTTAGAAACTTATTCCAAAAAGATTAGTATCGTAATATCCAAAAATGTAAAAAAAAGAGGTTAAAATTTTCTTTAAAACAAAGAGTTTAGGTGCAATTTCCCTTTATGCTTTCTGATCTCTGCTCTATGTCTTCTCCCAAATACAGTGTCTGCTATAAAAAGTGGATGCCTGTCCGTTATTAAACCACATCTTACAACTTACACCATAGCTCCCTCTGCTTTACCCCATGGGCAGCTGATCTTGTCCAAACTGACCTTCTCAGTGCTTCCCAGCCGGACACTGCCTGCAGCCCCATGCCCTGACTCATTTCTGTCCTTTCTAATCTATAGTGCGACCTGGAAGTATTTTCCTCATTTCCCTTCTTCAGACTTTTGCAATGACATGTCCATTCTTTGCCTTTCTATTTTATTTATCATCTATAATATGGTTTCAACCAATTATATAGCCTTGTTCTCTATATTATCTTTTGTTATTTCACATGCAGAATTGTCAACTACTGACTGCAAAAGTCTCATAACTCCAAGATATGGAATTCTAAAAAAAACTTGCAAAAATTAAATAATTAAGAATGCAATCTCCCATTTTTGTTTATATTTGAAAATATACTTTGGAGTCTGTATGATTTGGCAATGTAATCTTAAACTCAAACGAAAGAATGGTGACACATCTTGAAGTCAAGCATACATACCAAGGAGTTTATTGATGTAAATAAATACACATATGTATGGATATCACTAACAGAGTAAAAGACACGAATTTTAAAATGAAAAAAAATTGATTTCACTGAGGGCAGAAGAATAACGAAGGCTTGAATTGCATAAAAGGGTAGTTTGTAGCTCTTCATTCATTCATAGAATGAAATTCAATTTAACTAATTCTGAGCTATCGACAAGGAGGTAAGTTTTATTCTTTATTTTGTTTAAAATGTTTTATCAAACACCTGTTGGGTGCAAGAGCCAAAGAGACTACATATGGAACCTGGTCTTTATTTTTGGTTATAGCAAAATAATTTCAGTACCGTGTAGGAAATAATGGTATCTGTTTAATAAGAGTCTCATATAAGCATAATGAATAAACATTTTCTTTGGAGGAAGGAAAGCTACACATCGCTGGGGTTGAAGAGGGTGTCGGGGGAGTCTCTTACAAGAGGCAGGATTTGAAAAAGGTGAGATACAGGTAGAGGTAGAATGACGATGGCAGAGGTAAATCCAGTTTAGGAGAGTGCACAAAATATAGCTCCAAGGCATGGAGAGTAGGAAGAGGACAGGGAACTGAGAAGTTTCTACCTAACATGAGAGACAAGTGTGTAATTTGAGAGTTGTAGATCTTTTACTATGTATTTTTTTTAGATGACTTATAAAATCATTACTCATTCTCCAACAGCAAGTACCTGGAGATTCCCATGGATTATATGACTCTAGTCTGTGGAGAGTCCATACATGTAAGCGACTATCAACTGACCCATAAAACAACTTTTTCCGATTTCAAGAGGATTTATTTTTTACAATGACCATTAATGTTTTTACTTGTAGATGGCTTCTTAATCATCTAAACAATTGTAAAATATTATTTTTATGTTTACCTTTTGGTTCATTTAGAGTTCAAATAACTGTGTATTTTATGGAAAATGATATGCACAAACATTTTTGTTTTTCACAATGTGATTTGAGAACGTCTGATTATTTTGTTGACAAAGTCATAGCTACTGTGAATACCACTGCATTTTATTGCCTATAGTCATAATAGAAAAAATCTTAGATTTCACTGAGTGGTGTATATATATTTTCACTTCTCATATCATAGCACTGATCTTTCTATGGACTCCAACGTAAGTGTTCTAGAACTAGATTCCATGCTACTTATTTCATTTTTCTTAAATTTTACTTATATAATCTTAATTGTCGCAGGTTTTGAAATCTCTAAACACAGTGGTGATATGGTTGTTTTCAGTAGGAGTTTGTTTAATCTTGTTTCTCACTTTGAAATACTGTGTCATCTTGTGAATTTTAAAATGTTCTATTAGCTGGGCATGGTGGAGCATACCTATAATTCAAACACTCTGGGAGAATGAAGTAGGAGGGTTACAAGTCTGAGTCCTGCCTAAAGTAACTTAGCAACTTAATGAGACTGTCTCAAATAAACAACAACAACAGTAACAACAACAACAAAAAGGCTGGGAATACAGCTCAGTGCAAAGGCCCCGAGTTCAATCCCCAGTACCAAAAAAGTTTTATTTGCCAATTACACTATAAATTTCCACATGGCAAGTACTTTACATCTTGCATTTCTTTGTGATCATCTATAGAACCCATTTAAACAAAGTTAACATTACTGTATAGATGTAAGTATTGATACGGATATATACAGGAATATAGGTAAATAAAACAAACAATATAATGCATTAATGTATCTGCGTGTAACATTTATGTATTGCAAACTCTCTTGTCAAGCCACTTCCTGCCATGTATTAAAACCCAAGCAATTAATAAGGTAGATGTTTTGACATCCAGTTTCATGTGGCAAGTGGTATATATATGTTAAAATCTCATGCTAAATTTGAAATGAATCTAAGACAATAATTATGTAACAGTTCGGTGTTTTCAAAGAAAGCAGAAAGATAACCACTAGTGAAAAATGTACCAGAAAAAACATTCAATGGACAATAGAAACAAGAAAATGTCAGATTGTCCCATTATGAGGTCATTCTATTAGTAAATGATTTGACAATCTATAAAAGAAATGGCTGAGGGATTTATCACTAATTACCATGAACTGATAACTAAGTCATGTGAGCAGATGTAATTCTGAAAAAAATGTTCTAATTGAAGCTTAAAGCAATGCAATCTAAACAGAGGCTGCTCTAAATTGACATTTAGCCCAATAATAAATCAAGTTTTGTTTTGTTTTGTTTTTGCTGGCCAATAACACATCAGAAAATAGTTTATTCTGAAAATCTTACAAGCAATGAAAAAGAAGAACAAAGTATACTATGGTCATGTCTGAAACAAGTGCCTTGGAGCTGGACAAGATCTCGGCTACCTTCAAATTTATCCCTGTTGTGAGCACTGTTGGACGCCAGCCAGAAGGCTGGCTACAGGAAGCCAGAATAGATCAGACAGTACTGAAGGTGTTTGCTGCAGATCTGAATTGTGTGTGGAGCCTCCAAAAGTTTACAAATGAAAAATTTTTGTCAGTACCGCTAAAGTTTTAATGTAAGTCCCCATAGTTTTTACTGAGTAACTTTGCATTTTCACAGATGCTCCTCTTTATCCAGTTGGCCATGATAAACTGCGTGTGACCTATACCATAAATGTGATATTTGGACATATCCAGGAACCCTCCTTCATTCAGCAAAATACAGTATGTACAAACGGGTCTGCTCCCGGCCCCAATAACATAAAAACACATTGATCAAAATTTGCCACAGAGCAGTATTTAATCTATAGGTACTATCTTAAAAGACATTTTTAATCAGAAATTAATGAAGAATGAAAAATGCTAGCTGACCATGTCTGGTTTTCATGATTCTGTGAAACCCAGCAATGGACCCGTTGTTTTCATGTGTAAATACATACAGAGAATGAAGTCCATTACAGGGACAGGAATTTTTAGAAATAAGTCTTTTTGCGCACTCTCTGAAAAACACAGCTAATCCACTGTTAGTTTTCATCATTTCAGAAGTGGTGACCAAATAATATAAAGGCTTAAAAACTGCCAGTTTGGAGAATTTGTTAACAGAAGTAGGAGGTACAATGATATTGATAAATCTTTCAAAATAGGTCAAGGGCTTGAAAACATCTGCCCGTCCTATGTATATAAAAACATTACTAGAAGAGAAGATGGTCTTGGTAATCAGATGTGTAGTGTAACTTTTTCTGTAACTATGACTCACCCTACTTGCCAAACCCAGGATTTCTCAGTGAGATCATGAATAGAGTAGCAAGCAGAGCCATCACTCAGGATAATTACCCCAGGAACTGGGACTCCAATCACCACGGTGATCACAGTATTCAGTTTGCCAACAAAGTATCCAAACTTAAGATCTTGTTAAAGTACAGAAGGTGGACAAGCTTGCAAATCTCTCTGCGGCAGACCAATTGTATTAGATCCCTTTAATTCTATGTGGAGTAATTACATATCTTTAGTAGAATGAACATCTATATTTTTTATTTGTCCTGCATTTCTTACTCATTCTTCCTCAAAAGCCACAATCTATGGAGTTCAGAATGGTTTATGTACAACAATTTTCCCCATAAAAAATTAATTTTAATCAAGAAATCATAACCCACTAAAAGAAACGAAACAATGGCAAGATTTCCATTGGAGTTATTGTTCTTATTATGTACTCCATCACTGACAAATTCTGGCTTTACAAAAGAATGGGATGAGATAATAAGATCTCAGTCATGATGCCTCTGGAAGACAGTACCTGAGCCTGTGCCAGATTGCCTTTTAGGATGGAGTACATGCTCTAAACCAGCTACCAATGCTTGGGCTGCCTCCTATAGCCATGATATCAGTCTGAAAATCAAGGCCTTCTAGAGACAGAAGTGACACTTCGATTCTACTCTACAACTGTAGGTACTGTTGTCCTGTTGAGAATACTGCCAACGAGTGAGACACCAACTGTAGCTCATCATTCAGGCAACTAAGAGAATAGATTTAAAAGAAGGTTTGTGTGTTGGCTAAGGTTATTAATCCTGACTACCAAGGGAGTGGTAGATAGCAAAAGAGCAAAATGGGTAGAGAGCACCTGAAGCATTTCTTATTTTGCTTTCAGAAAGGAAAGTATTATCAAGAAAATTCTTAGAGACACCAGGATCCCATTCCATGACATCCACCTGGCAAGTCAGTTAGAATTGAATAGAGTATCATTGAATAAAACAAAGTTAGCACTTTAACTGCTAGCTGAACAAATGAAAATATGGAAAGTATAGTGATGCTTGTTCATTTAAATAAAAGCTATGGCTTTGGAATCAGAAGCAGATAGTAGGAGTATAAAGTTTTATCTGGATTTCTTTGTTGTCAAGTATCTTACTATTCATTTTATTAAGTTTTGTCCCCATGGTTGTATATATATATATGATGGTAGGCAAATATCCTAATTAGTCCATTCATCGCATAACTTCAATTCTACAGAATTAAGAGTAATGAATGTCACTTGGCTTCAGAAAAAGAACAGTACCTGGCCTCAACATCATCTCTGAATGAAATAGCTGGTCTTGATTTAGATTTAGTCCCATCTGGGGGAAAAAAAAAAAACTGAGGCTGTATGTGGTTTACATGAAATAGATAGTAAGTAGTCAGAAGAAGTATATTTGGATGCACAAGAAAGTTGTGTGATGGGTGGTACGGTGATGTGGGTTAGCAGCCAAAAGTTGGAGGCATTGAGCTCCCATAAGGACAGCAACCTAGAGCATACCTTCCCCTGCAATTCACAGGTGTAGCCCCAGTTAGCATGGTCTCACACTGCCATGGAAGAATCTGGAACTGTGAAACAGAGGAAAGGAGTGTCCTTGCAATTAGATTTTTTGTTTATGCTAATTAGATCTTTTTTTCTAGAAAGAAAACATAAAACCTACTGCAATTGAGGTTTTCATCATTTTTGTAATTATTATCATTCCAAATTACTTGGAAATCAGCTCCTTCATGGATTTTGTGGGATACTCTGGTCTTCCAATTATCAATCTTTGTATTTTTTTTCTTGCTAAATTTACCCAAATGTAGTTTTGTTTTGTTTTTTCCTGAAAAAGCCACTTTATCTCATACACGATATTTGTATTGCTTTTGGGAAAACTCAGGAACAAGGAGTGACCTCAGCAAGATGGTGAAATAAGAAACTTTGGATTCTCCTTCTCATCATGGACACATTAACTCAACAGAAATAAGCAGAATAATTATCTTTGTGAAAAATGTAGAAACCAATTGGTCGTCCCCTGCATCCAAGGTGAGTGCAAATCCTGCCACAGCAATACTAGTAGGAATATTTGGGAAAACCAACAAACAGAAATATTAAGTGACTAGCCTATGTGCAGTTAAAAATATAACTTTTACATACTGAAAAGCTATATCATAAAATATAGTCAAAGAACTACAGGATCCCAGACATGAAAAGAAAATACTTTCAGGAAGTGTGAGGAGGATATAATTGTTTGTTGTTTTTTGTTTTTGAGGCAGGGTCTCTCTACATAGCCCAGCCTGGCCTCGAAATTCATGGCAATCCTCCTGCCTCAGCTTCCTGAGTTCTGGGATTACAGGTGTGCACCACCACACCCAGCTGGGGAGAGTATAATTGACTAAGAATATCTGAAGGCTATATCATAAAATATAGTCAGAGAACTATAGATTCCCAAACATGAAAAGAAAATACTTTCAGGAAGTGTGAGGTGGATATCATTTTTTTTGTCTTGTGATTTGTTTTGTTTTGTTTGTCTAAATATGTTTTTATTACCACTCAGGAAAATAGAAAAGCAAAATTTAGAAGTTACACAGAGTCACTTATTTTTGTACAACCTATGAAAAATCACTCTGGTAAAATTATCAAAATATCAAATAATTTTCTCTATCTCTGGAGGTGTTAAAGTATGAAATTTAAGTTATTGGTGGACAAGTTCCAGTTATTTTTAATTGATTTTTGATAAGCACATACCAAATATTCAATGACTATTTGTTACAGTTAGACCATCCCAGGAGCTTACAATTACACAGCTAGTTAGTGTCTGAGGAAGATTTTTTATCCTATATCTTTATATAAATTTATAAAATACTGATTGTAATATATTACACTACTGACTCTGATAGGAAGTATCCTTTTTTTTTTTTGTATGCGGGTACCAGGAGTCAAACTCAGGACCTCGCACTTGCCGGCAGGCACTTATGCCGCTGAGCCATCTCACCGGCCCTGATAGGAAGTATTCTTAAAAGGGCATCTTATCCAAGATTCCATACCTTAATTTTCAGAACATGCAAATGTGATTCAGCATCGCTTCGAGGATGGTTATCATACGTGATAGAGTTGATCTTAAATATGGAGGTGACTGGTGAGCCTGATCTAATCACATGAGCTCTTAAAAGCAGTTTTCTCTTCTTAGTGGTGGAAGGGGAAGTCAGAGAGACTCACAGCATAAGTGTTTTTCATTGTGCCATTGATATCTTGAGACTAGAGAAAACGAGGTAAGAAGAAATGCAGGCAGAGCTAGGAAGCTGATGGAGGTCTCTGCTAACAGCAAGGAAGCGGGGACTTCTCTCTGACAACCACAATGAGCTAAATGCAGCCAGTAACCTGCATAAACTTGAATATCTAGGTTAGAGCCAAACCAGGCTGAGAACTTGATTTTGGTCTTGCGATTCAGAACCTGAGCTTGACTGGACTTATGACCTATAGAACTGTGAAATACAGGTGTTGTATTAAACTGCCAAGTTTGTGTTGAGTTTAGAATGGCAGCATAAAATGAATACAGTGATATGCACCAAGAAATTCCTATGATATGTTAGGATAGGTAATGCCACTCAGACTTAAATAAGTATACGCCAAATTATGGATGTATATCGATGTTTCTCAAACTTTAATTGCTTTTGAAATTCCTGGGGATATTGCTGTAAATACAGATCCATTTGGGCACTAAAAATTTCTAACTCAACAGACAAGAAATTTTGGTTCAACTTATCTTGGTTGGGGACAGAAAATCTAGAAACATTTCTCATATAAGATTTTAGGGGTTATATATGAGAAATTAATATAGATGATATCTAACACCCAGCTGATTAAATACGGAATCATGCAAGGCAACACCAAAGATACCAATGAAATGAAATGATGGACAGCCCTCAAATCCAGATTCAGAAAGACTGAATCTGGGGACATTTCAATCCCATTTTATAAATCTCTGGAAATTTTTCAAAGAAAGGAGCAAAAGTAAATATTCTCTTTATCAAAACTAACAACTGTACTCGTTTCCAGGGTGGTCTCATTTAAAAGAAAAACACTCATGAAAACGTTTTGCATCACCTTGATGACCTTGATTAATAAACTCCTGGGCGGAAAGTCTGTACGGAAGTCAAGCACGTGTCTGCAGGATGAAGGATCTGTATTCTTCCCATGAATCAGAGCTGTGAGCCATCCGTGTGTTGAGATGTGCTAAAACCAATGCTGGTCATACCCACACAGTAGGTAGAGTGTTATCCTTGGAATAATTATGACTGTCTTCCAGTTTGTCCCTGGGTCCCTCATGCTGCCCCCCTTCTTGATAACTAACCTTCCAGCCCCTATGTGCATGTTACTTCTCTGTAAGTCATTTTACAGAGGAACAGGTTGACAAATGGATTGTCTGTTCCTTGACTGAAATTTCTCCTCAGAAAAATGTTACTTCAATTAGGTACCTGTAATTTAAACCTTGTATCTGTAATTGTGGAATGGAAGGCTTTTTCTCTGGGTATTTTCCACTATTAGCAAGCAGGTGAAACAGTATATCCTCATTTTTGGGGGGAGTGTGTATTCAGACACACTAATCACACCTAATCACAGAAGACCTACTAAGCTCCCAGTTTTTTTTTGTGATTGACTAGAATGCACATCCCATTAGCATTATTCCCACCTTCCCAAAACTCTTGTCTCTACTGTAGTGGGTGAGTCAAGCCTAGTGCAGAACACTTGCACATCTGTAATTCCAGAATTCTGGGAGCCTGAGACAGGAGGATAACAAGTTCAATCCCTGCCTGGGCAACGTAGTGACTTAATGAGAGACTCTGTCTCAAATTAGAACAGAACAAAACAAAACAAAAACTAAAAAGCACTGAGGATGTAGCTCAGCACGATGGCCACAAGTTCAACCCACAGTACCCACCTAAAATAAAAAATGAAACAGAAGAAAATGAAAACTAAACTCTAAAAACATACCCTGAAAGGCTCTGCAAAATGCCCTCTTTGCTCTCACACACTGGTCTTCGGTTAGCTGTTCTCAGGTACAGTCCTTACAGAGAACATGCCTGGGCGCGCCCTGACCCCGACTGCCTGAGTACAGCATTTCTGATTGAGGTATCTTTCTTCTCCGGCACAGACTGTGTCTGCTCTATGTCCCAGCTCCTGACTCAAAGCATCACTCGTGAATCTGCCTCCTATCAAGTAGCTTTGTCTCTTGGGCTCCAGCAACACCAGCCTTCTCCCTACCCTTCCTGCTCTGGCTTCCGAGCAGTCTCCTTTCTCATGGATTCCTGGGTTGCTTCATTGTCCCGCCCGGCTCTTCTAGCTCCTCTGGTGCCACCGTAAACAGTGCCTTGTGTGAAGTTTTCCTGGTGGATACCACGGAATCACTCCATTTTCCAGATTGCCTCCCAACTGCCACTATTTGCCGAACTGTGAATTCAAGTCTCCTGTTTTCTACGTCTTTCAGTGTTACATAAATATTTTGATACTTTTTCCCTTTGAAATGTCAATTCATTATTTGATATCCATAACATTTTCACCAGGCTTCCATTACTATTTCTCTCTCTGTAATTGAATATCATCAGTTTAAAATTAATGAGTTTAATGAGCTTATTGGCATCTTAAAGGATGAGAAATCAATGACAGTTTTGGTGACAAATTATAAAGAATTATCATTTAGATACTTGTTAAAAAGACTAGTTCTTTCTACAAAGATCATATTATTCTGATTTGTTTAAACAAAAGGGACTACAATAGATTCATCTCAGTAATATCAATTGCTTTGAATCTTTAATGCTGCAATCATGCAAATTATTTTGGTGTTATTACATTTACAATATTCAAAACTGTCATGTAAATGAGCTAATGTTGTCATTTTAACATTTTAAAGAGCTTTATAAAGATAAAATGAAGAGCTTGCTCAAGTCACATGGACAGTGACGAACAGAACATTAGGAACTAGTTTTCTAATTCCAGACCCAGTGTCTGTCTAAATCCTCCTGCTACACCTCAGCAGGAAGCACATCTTGGTATTGTGACAGGAACCTGAAAAAGACAGGTGGTATGTTATGTGAGGCAGGAAGTAAGTTCATGTAAGATTTAGGAGACTGTTGACTACTAAATTGAAAGGCGTCATCTGACGTTACCCATTTTGTAGTACTTCATAAAATCAGGAATCGCAGTGAGTAGATTGCTACTATATTCCATTCACTATTATAAAGACTTTTTTCTATCCTTCTTTAATTAGCATTAACTGAACAGGCTAGTGTTTTTGTAAATACAGATAAATTTCTGATACCATCATAATCATAAAAGTGCAGGCTGACCGTGACATATTTATAACCAAAGACAAAACATATTTGACATTTAAGGCTGAATAATATTAAAGGACATCATCTTAGTAAAAGAGCTAATGATAAAAAAATGGAGACAAAATTATAAGAAAATAATCTGCAAATGTGAGATAAAAGAAGATCAACATTAACAGTATTTTGAGGATACAGAAAATTAAAATCCTATTGTTGAAGAAGAATAGTAACATGATTGGTATTCTCTATTTAAAAAGTGATTTTCACAACTGATCTAACTTGTACTTTTTAGAAATCCTTTAAAGTAAAATAGATAGGTATCATTTGGTGCTTTTTGCTTCTCTGTGAAGATGTTCGTCTCTGAAAGCTCTTGTGAGTTATGAAAGGCAGCAAAATTAGTGCCCCAAAAGCTGGCACGTAATGCCACATGTCATATTCTGCACTATGCTACAATGAGTCTCAAGGAAATGGCTTTGAAATGGTTTGAGTATGGAAATAGATTATAAGAAGGTGAACTCAATGTGGGAAGAAGAAAGGATAATGAAGGTAACTTGGAATAAGCTCCAAAGTAAAGAACTATTTGGTGAAGTATATTAGGGCCCAAAATCATACAATTAGGAAAAACTATCATCAAGTTTGTCAGAAATAAAGTGATAATTGTTGGGTGTTAATATAGCAGGTATGGAAGAAGGAGAAAGAGCCTCCAAGCATAATCCTCCTTCTCTGGTAACCAAAATCCACAGAATCATAAACACAAAAAGGATTGAGAGTAGGCGTCCTTCTCCTTCTCCTCCTTCTTTCGTTATTGTCATTATCATCACTGTAGGCATAGGCTTCAGAGCTAGCCTTTTGTTTCGTGTGTACTGAATATTCAGAAAATGCCTGGAGATTTAAACTGATATCTGGAAACCACTTTGATTCCATTTTCTAAACTTACAATTGCCATAGTTAAAAACTTTTCATATTATACACTAGTTTTTTATGTACTTAAGTCATATTTTTCTAAGTGTTAAAGGAAAGTGTGGGTCTTCCTTTAATACTCCTTTGCATAAAGTAATATATACAGCAAATCAAGTGGAAAAACAATTTTTAAAATATACAGTGGGAGAAAACATTTTTCTTGATATTTTATCATAGTAAAAGGAGAGCCAAACATAGTATCAGACTGAATTTGAGGAAAGATGAAAACATGACTAAAAATTGAAAGGATTCCCAGATAGTGAGGTATCCTTTTTATAGTAGTATATATATATATATATATATATATATATATATATATGCTCATTTTCATTTATACTGTTTCTATCTTTAGGAATCATTGAGTTCTCAAATACAAATTTTAAAATCTCTCCTGGTTGACTGTAAAAAATAATTTAAGTTACTGTATGGATGTATTAACTTAAACATTATTATATGACTTTTCTAATTAGTCAAGAGCTGTCCAAAATAACTCCTCCCACTCATGCTGTTAAACTAATATCACACAAGTCTAACAATCTCTAGTCTTTCTTTGGATAAACAGTGTGGTGATTTTGTTTTGAAAATCTTTGTTTCTTGATTTAAGTCAACATAGAAATATTTACTGTGCTTTGAATGGCCTGAATCAAAATGTTCACTGCTGATGGCCCTTTCTAAGATTCTTCCTCAATGATTATCCATGCAATGATATTACATAGGACAACGAATTACAACAAATTACAATTTAGTGTATGTATCTACTCTATATTTCCTTCTAGAATTAATTAACCACCCCAAAACATACTGCACTAGTAGGTACACGGTCTGATTGGGCCAATACTGACCACACAGGCACCTGATCAAAGGGCTGTTAAGCCATAAACTAAATCCATAGTCAATGAGATCAAACCAGAAAGATAAATTAGGTCAAAAGATTCCAACTCTTGGAATGTGAACTAACACTTTCCTCCTCAATGTGTAGACCATCATCATATCAAAATTACCTATGAACCTGTTTAGAAATATAGAATCACAGGCCTTACCCCAGAGTTCCTGAGCCAGCACTGGCACAAAATCCTTGCACATGATAGTATTAACAGGGTTAGTAGTTACAGCTGAAATAAAACTCATAAAGTAGCATCGGACTGGAGAGACCACAAGGGTCCATGGGCAAAGCCTAACTCAGGAGGGAAAGCCAGTGTGGGGAGGCAGATGGAAAGAGAAAAGATACTGTGGAGGGATTGTGCCCCAAGTTTCCCACACAGTCCTGGTGTACAATTATATTCTCAACAGAAAAAGTAATTAAACCCCTTTGAGTCTCAAAATGCATCCTGATTTGGACAATAAGTTGTAAAATAACTTGGCATACAACCCAATGTGGTTAAAGTTAATTCATGGCCTGGCTGGCCTGCACCTACTGTTCTTGGATCCCTTAAATCATGTCCTTTATTAACATGACACATTATTCCTGAAAACAAACAAACAAAAAATTTGTCGCTTTTCTGTCCTCAATCTTTGAAGTAACTGATACCCACAAAACTTTACTGTTTGGTTTATGTCTAATTTTTGCCATTAAAAAATAATTAAAATTATATACTGAGTACTTAATGATCATATGTAATCATCAAAGCAGGTCCAGGTTGTCAGAGGTCACAGGGGCACATTCTGGGATTACGCTTGAATTAGTTCCTCATCGTCCCATCAGTTCCATGGCTTGATTAGCACCCAGGAACCGCCAACTCCGTTGCCTGGTCTTTCATCTCCACCATGTACCTTTCTAGTCCACCAGTTCCTGCGTTCTCCCAAATCTTCCAGTGACACTGAAAGCATCCGCTGTGGATAGAAACTGTGCCATACATGACTATGTCTGTAGGCGCAGAAACTCTTTCTAGTGATAACATTTTATGTGTCTCGACTTTACAGACAAAAATGCTTAGATGTTTTGTAGACACGGATTAAGCAATATATTCTGGACCCTAAAATACCAATAAATAAGATTTTAAATTTTTATTTCATTTAAATGATTTCCCTGAAAAATGTACCTTTTTCTTACAAGCAACGGAATATACTAGCCAATTTGCAACAGTAATTTTAGCAACAAAATAATATCAAATGAACTAAACTGTAAAAATTTCAAAGTTTTTCCATCTCAATTGAACTATTACTTACAACTGCTGTTACTAAGTAGTAGCGCAAAAAGTACTATGATTGAGACTCTGTGCCTCAGAAAATAAAAGGTTTCCTCCTTTGTGTAATGAGTACTACTTTAAAGGTAGAGCAAAGCAACAGTTTAAATAAAACTTTCTTGGCTATATTTTTGGCTTTTAAAGAAACCATGCCAATTTATGTATGTGATATTCTTTTTTTGGGGGGGTACCGGGGTCGAACTCAGGACCTCGCACGCCAGCAGGCACCCGTGCCGCTGAGCGATATCACCGGCCATTTTTTTTTTGCCCTATGGCAGTACCGGAGGTCGAACTCAGGACCTCGCGCGTGCCAGGCAGACGCTTATGCCGCTGAGCTATCTCACCAGCCCTATGTGTGATATTCTTAACAATAATTTTCAAAGGGTTTGAACTTCAATTTCTACCTGATTTGTCTTAATATCACCTCTCATTTAAAGTGCACATGCAAGGAGATTGCATTCGAAACAGCACATGCACAGGTTAAATAGTCATAAAATCCTGAATTTCAATCCTCTAGCCAGCTTCGTTTGATTTCCCTTTTGAAAAGAGAAAGACGATATAGCCCACTGAATTATTATGATTTTGCCAACATTTCATTGCTTTGTTCCAACTCCTGTACTTATTTTACCATGGACCAATAACTGAGCTCTGAAGACAAGCAGTGGTCTACTAATTCCTTGAACAGGCTGCTCTGGCAGATGCTCATTAAAAATTTATAAAAATGTAAAATGTATGGACATGAAAAGTACAGTCACTTCATGTTTTTTTTCTGGAATTTTATTTATTTTGGATAATTTTCACATTCTTATTGCCACACATTTATAAGAAGATAATAAAGTAGCTAGTATGACCTCTGTTTTTAAATTACATTGAGGTTACATTGAGGACAAAGAACAATTGTTTACTGAGGGTCCTGTACTGAGTAGCAGAATGGAATGGGACCCAATTCTCTTGATACTCAGGCCACTGCTTTTTTCCATAGGGCGGGGTGGCTCTTGTCTGCAATCAAATTGGACATGCTGCATTAATTAGCAAGCTGAAAGCACACTCTTGTTTTCACTTTTGGCTAGCAGACACCAGTGAGTCTCTAATTTACACATTTCAGCCCTTCAGACACTTACAGACCAGTATTTTGAGAGCTAGTCTGTAATTGGGCTTAGTCCATTTCTTTATGTATAATGTAAGATGTGTATTTACTTATCATTTATGTTACGGAAGAATTGAGTGATTACCAAAATCAATCAATGATTCCAAAAAAGATAATTGTGTCATCAATCCTATTCCACTTTTCTTTAGTGTGGAAATTGTTGTCTTTTGTAGTGACAGCTGATATAAATACAATGACCATTTTAGCAAATCAGTGGCAAAATATTCTTTCCAACAACTGATTCAAAGTCATGATAAAAATGAAAAATTTGTATCTTTAAAATTTTAATCACTGTTTCTTGGGAAAGATATCTATTGATCTATCTGTGAATCATCTATCTACTCTGCAAATGTACTTACCAAACTGCTAACATAGTATTATCCTCTGAGAGTACAAAACACCGAAAGTGAAATATGGAAGACTTCATTTTTCTTTACACATTTTGGTACTTTGGGATTTTTCTTTCAATACTGTATTTTCAAAACAAAATTTTATTAATATCTTTTATAACTTTATCAATTGTACCTTAAAATAAAACAACATGCAAGACAGATTCTTAGGCCTTTAGTATACAGGCAAAGTACCATAGATATTTGGGGCTGAGATTCCAATAGAAATCCATGTGGATTGACAAAGTCTTAATGCATCCCATTTCTCTATGCAGAAAAATGACTGTGATAACTCAGTAAAATCTCCTTGAATAGCTAACTTCAGCATCAAGAACAAAAAGAACCATGTAAGATATACCATAGTAACAGTGATGTAACCTAGAATTCAAGCTAATCCCACACTAAAATTGTTTGTATAACTTTGGTCAATTGTAGATTTTATATTTTAACAGCCTTCCTGCATTTTTCTCCTTTTATTGTAAGTAAAAGATTTATTTAGTCTATAAAAGGTTAGAGATGTTGCAGATAACATGATAAGTTGCCAAGGATCACTCCAGAAAATTTTATCTGATAACCAAATATACTCTAGGATGCAGAACACATAATGAAAATATTTGCCAGATTATAGATCTAATTTTGTATTATAGGTCCAAAAATACACATTTTCCTTGTAATTGCTAATTTTTCTAAACTCAAATGTTAAAATAAGAGAGTTATGAATAATATCATGTCAGTCCCAGCACTGCTATTTCTCTTGAGAAGCTAAAAAGTAGGATAGAAACTTTAGAAGATGGATCCCCTAGGAAAAGACCCCCAAATGCTGAGGTCAAGAAGAAAAGCAAAAATAACATTAAAATTTTAAGCTTAAAGAAGCATTAAGAGCAGAACATGGGAACAATCTGTGCGAATTTGTAACAAAAATGAACAACAACAAAAATCCCACATTTTTAGGACTCTTGTCTCCACTGCCCTCTGCAAAATGGCAGCCACAGGAAAGAACTAAGGGCAAAGAAGATTCTTAATATCTCGGTGCGACCAGTGTTCAGAGCAGTGCATGTCTTCTGCCTCTGAACAGAGAATAGTCAGTCACCCCTGGGGACCTTATTAGCTAAAATACAGAAAACCTCCTTGGTTATCACTCACACATTTCCTACATGCGTAAAGCAATTTCTGGAGAGGATACATGTGTGCAGTAGTCTCCAATGGAGCTTGAGCTTCTGGGGTTTTCCAAATTTCAAAACTTTTTTCAAATCATTAGAAAAGTAGGAAAAATAGATTTTCTTTTTTCTTCTTATTTTTAAAAAATATTTTACTAATTGGAGTAACTATTCTTTTTAAAAAATATTTTACTAATTGGAGTAACTATTATTAGACAAGGGTGGAAGTTACAGGCTATGTCAGTAGAAGTTAATTTCTTATTCTCATTTTAAAATCTACCTTGAGTTTGTTCTACAAATCATTGCATTAGCCAGACCATGATGGGGATTATTGTTCTTAATATCTTTATGCAGAGAACGTCTTATACTATAGTTATTTTTATTGAAAGCTATGAGATATAGTGATTCCATTAGATATAAAAATAGGCTTTAAAAGATTATTTCTGTTGCATGAAGTTGTGCCTGAGATTTAAAGGTACAATATAGTATCATTGAGCAGTGTGGAATTATATATAGGCATGGTATGCAGGAGCAAAAATTGAAAGCTTTTTCTACAGGTCATAGGTTTTGAGTATCCTTTAGTATATTTTGGTTCAGATTTGCTTCCACGGACTCCTTTTAAAACCTAATCACAAGTGTCGCCCTTTCCTTCTCTGGCTATAATTTTCCTACCCTTTTCTCCAGTCCATTCAGTGAAAACTACGAATCAGAGAGAGAAGCAAGTTTATTAGCTTGTAATGGTGGTTCGTGTTCACAAATAAAAATTCTGAGCTATCTCCCCTACCAAGACACGTTTCCTCTGCAAGCAGAGAGAAAATTCAGGCTAGGAAACATAATGGTATTTTCTAAAGTCTAGGAGAATATGTCCACCATCTCCCATCCCAATTGTTATGAATCTCAGAGGAACCATAGAAAGATCGAATGTTGGAAAAGTTGTCTGTTTCCCTTCAATCATCTTCCAATCTTTCAGGTGAGGTTAGGAACAGATAGCATGTATATTCACAGACTAGGGAATATATCAATCAGATAATACCAATCAAAGAAATACTCATCAAAAAGAAGAAAGGAAAGAAAACATTAAGAATTAACTGGGGCCGGTGAGATGGCTCAGTGGCTTAAGCGCCCGCCCGGCAAGCGCGAGGGCCCCAGTTCGACTCCCGGAACCCACATACGAAAAAGGGGCCGGTGATATCGCTCAGCGGCACAGGCGCCTCCTGGCACGCGAAGTCCTGAGGTCGACCCCCTGGTACCCACAAAAAAAAAAAAAGAATTAACTGATACTAAAATTGGCAGATGAGTGATTGTAAGTGGCTACTGTCATTTATTAAGTACCTTGTGCAGTGTAGGTTTCTTTGTCTTAGTTATCTCTTTTATTTCCCAAAACAATTCCACAAAATAGTTATTGTCTCTGTATTACGAACAAGAAAAATTTCACGTGCTGAAGGCTTCCCAGATGATGACACCGCCTGTCTGTTTCCGCACTGTCCCTTCTGTCAGCACTCTATGTTGCGCTAACCTTCGTCAGAGCGCTTTTCACACTTTTGAAATAGGAGAAATAGCACCATAGTTAAGAACATGGGCTTTGCAATCACTAGAACACAGATTCAGAACCCAGCCTTGTCCCTTACCAGCTGTGTAGTTTTGTGTAGTTTGGCTACAATCTCTCTGTGCCTTACTTTCCTTATGAGAGAACAGGGTGCCTATAGTTTTTTTTTTTTTTTTTTTTTTTTTTTTTTATTACAGGACACTTGTTAAGATTAAATGTGCAAATGCTTGCACAGCATCTAGTTGTGTCTATAATACAAAAAATAATAGTATTATTTTTGAGGGGACAGGTAGCCTCGGATTTTCTTTGTATTCTTATAGGGTGCCTAGGGATCAGCAGACCAAGGGAGGGATATAGTAAATGCTCATTGAATAACTGAAAAATGAATGACTCAATAGATGGCTACATGACAGATGGCTGTATGGTTGATAGATGGATGGATGGGTACATAGGTGAATAATCTTCTGAATCTCAGAACAGAACTCTTCCTGTTAAAGGTATTCGTCATTATCATTTAGGATAAGTTTCTATGAGATATGAGATTAAAGGCCCGGTAATTTATAACACAGGGTATATAGGTAAAGATACACACAAGGCAAGAATTAAAAAAAAAAAAAAAACTGTCCTCATCAGTATCTCTCCATGTAGTATCCAAAATTGACTAGAGTGCCTCATTTAAGAAACGACAATGTGGGGCTGGTGAGATGGCTCAGCGGTATAAGCGCCTGCCTGGCAAGTGCAAGGTCCTGAGTTTGACTCCCAGAACCCACATATGAAAAAAAGGCTGGTGATATCGCTCAGTGGCACGGGCACCTGCTGGTGTGTGAGGTCCTGAGTTCAACTCCCGGTACCCCATAAAAGAAAAAAAAAAAAAAAAGAAATGACAATGTGAGACACAGAGTGAGCTGGAATAATTCTTTATGAGTTATATTCTTTGGCCTTTCTAAACATGTTTCCACACTAATGAAACTGGGGCATAATGTAATTATATGTGTCTTCCAGTACTGTGATAATTCAAAGAGATAATGTGCATAAAAGGTTTGTCATGTAAAGCTAAAAGGCACTTTTTCTTTGAGGAAGGAATGACTGCCATCTCGGCATCCGTTCTTCAGCATGCCTTCTTTAAAACACACAGAGCCTTCACAGAGGGCCCAGTCTTTTGATTTTCCTATCCAGGAAGGGGTACTTCCAATCTGTAAATGTGCACCTCCATCCATCTAAGTAGACAAACGGGAGAAAAGCACCGGTGCATTCATTCATCTATTAAGGAGCTCGAGAGTTGTAATTGTTTTTTTCTACTTTACTGTGCAAATGTATGTGAAATTCTGTCCAGACTTTGTAGTCACCCTTGCATCAACCTATATACAAACTCTGATAAACTGTGTTTTCTGTCTTTCTTTCATATGGATCATTTATTGGCAGGATTATATAGTTTCATTTCACTAATAGTTAAAAACTTTAAACCACCAACAACTGTTAATCATTGAGGTTGTTTTTGCAGTTAGCATAATTATTAACATTATCATCATTTCAGAACTACAATGATAGAAAATTACACTAATTATCAAGAAAAAACAAAAAGAAAATGCTTTTGTCCCTAACTAATTGGGTAACTCTTCAAAAGTGCCCTGCCATTCAACTGAATATATGCTTTTTTCCCTTTGTGTTGAATTTATTTTTGTCATATATTAACATCAATAGCAACGTACTAAACTTCTCTAGTTAAAAATATTAAATTTTAGAAGTATTACCATGTAGCAAAGATAAATTTTTGGTTCTAATAATAAATCATATAGCTCAAAACAAAAATACGTATCGTTTTCACCTAATTGCTATATGATACACAAATGTCTTAATATTTTCCTTTTTAGGGGAAATGAAGCATAGAAAATAACCCAAGAAATACTAAAGTTGCTTTAAAATTTGATGCAACATGTAGTGTGACCCAAACGCAGTATTTGCTTTTTTAAGTCTTGAAGACCAAAATTCAGATCCCTAAAATAAAATTCATTGCCGCCTCTCATTACCACCACAGCGGTAACAAACCCCTTTCTTTGACTCTCCATCTGTCTAATAATTGCTCCTCAGCATTTGAGCCTGGACTGTTCTTTCTTCAGTGATATCCAGTCCTCGGCCGTGTCTATCCTCCGTGCTTTCTTTATTTCACTGCCTACCCCAGGATATTGTGAATTTCTGTCTATTGACCACGACCATCAAACTGAGTGTTTTTATGGAAGCCTTATCTTCAACCACTTGCCTTGTAATTATTATCACCTATGTTGTCACCCATTCATTGAATGAGGCCTAATAATCCTTGAATGAATAAAGTCATGTATGAAATTTCATAAATTATGTATCTGTGAGTGGCTTTTCACCTGTTCCTCACCTTTAATCCTAGCAATCCCATGCTAATTTAAGCTTTCAGTCCTAATCATCTCTGCCAACTCTTGCGCGTACTATATATTCACCTTACACTACATGTGTAGCATCTATCTTTGCAGAGCACGACTCTGTTTCTCACTCCTGGTTCAAAGATATCATGGGACCCCACCTACTATCAAAAACATATATAATCAAAATATTAATCCCAGACTGACACTGGTCTTTGTACCATCTAATTTCAACAACTTCTCCAGCTATGTTCCCCTTACCATGGCACACATCTACTCACATGCAACTCTAAGAAAACAAATAACTAAAGCATCTAACATGTTGTCTTGAAACATATAGTCATTGTTAAAGACTATAAAAAAATTTTACAACAGCATAAATTCAAGAAAAAGAAGTTCTTACAATTTAACTTTTCTCTAAAATGGCCTTTCTAACTTACAGATGCATCATAGAATTGAATCAAATATGGTCAAATTGAACTTTAATTTGTTTTTTTTTTTGTTTGTTTGTTTTATGCGGGTACCGGGAGTCAAACTCAGGACTTCGCATTTGCCAGGCAGGCGCTTATGCCACTGAGCTATATCATCAGCCTTAATTTGGTTTTTAAAAGCAAATACAAATTGTTTTCATATCCCAGCATCACCTTTTGTGGTAACCATTTTAATCTTCAATATCCTCATAACAGACACCTCATCCTTCAACACTACTGGACATTATTCGGTGTTATCCTCAGTTTACCTGATAACTTACTGTTGTACAGATCATGCATCAATGCCTCCCATGTATTTGTTTGCTGAGTGCTCCCCAGAGGGTGTTCATGCTGTGAATTTCTTAGGCCATTGCCATGGCTTCCCATGCAAAAGTTCAAACCATTTCTAGACCAGCTGTGAACCCAATAGTTTTTGGAAGACCTTAATGTTGTGAAGATTTTTGTTCTTAAATGACTCTTAGGCTTTCCAAATGATTCTCCAAAACTTTGAGAACAATTCGAGGGTGAAATGACTTCCTCTTTCAAAGATACCTGAATTATTGCCTTTTCAAAGATAATTCGGCTTTGGAGGATGACCCAGTCCTTATTAAGCCATACCTCAACAGAGTGAAAGGGCTAAACCAAATCTGCCTCAGAGAGATGCCAAATACCCACAAGTCCCCAGCTGACTGCATTGGGCTCCATGCCGATCACCAGTACATGTTCCGAAGATACAGCACGGAAGAAAGGAAATGGAAAATTCTAAGTAACATAAAACTTTATTGTTATGATTTTGTTTGTTTGTTTAACTGGGTAGGAATACTTCTTGAGCAATTTGAGTTAAGGTAATGAATGACCCAAAACTCTAACTTGATTGTTTAAAACTCAGTTATCTATTTATATATTTTATTATCCAGTGAATGGTGCCCATGTTTTCTTAACCTTCCTTCTTATTTCCTAGTCTTATGTTATCAAATCTAAGCCTAGCATCATACGGTAACCTCTAAGTTTCACATTTTTCCAGAATAAAGTCATTGGTAGCTCCCATTTTTGCCCAAAATCTATGAAGAAAGATAAGCTATTATAGTTTGTTTACAGAAGAGTCTAAAATGCAGTAGATTTGACCCTTTTTCTTTGTAATTTTTAAGGGCCCTACCCTAAGCTACTTCTAGGAATCATTGAAAAAATGTTATTTGAATAATTTGCAATCATTTACTGAGAGGGGCTCCCTGACTTCCTGCTTTGTCTCCATTTTCTTAAGAGTGCCAGGGTCTGCATAGTGACAACCTGAATGCCATTAAGCCAAGTATGTCCCTCCTGGTTTCATGTGTACATCCTGACATGGGAAGAGAATAATTTTATGTAATATATTAAAGCTGTACCAGTTTAAGACCTATAGCTTATTACAGCTTTAAGTTTCGGAGAAATGAAGTGCACATGTGATCATGCTCTTTTTTTTTTTTTTTTTTTTTTTTTTTTTTTTTTGCGACAACACCCAAGTCTTTCTCATTCTGAGAAACTAAACACACTTCAAATAGCAATTAAATACTTTTATGGTAATGGTTATATTTAGCAGAGACAGTCAAGTTAGTTGTGTGTAAAATATTAGTAGCCAAGGATTGTGCACAGGGGAAATAAAACCCATTTTCAAATATATGCTATAAATATATAGTCAATAAACAATTGAAAAACACAATGAATGCAGTATGAAACAACTTCACCATGACTATTTTAAATAAAAAAATATTCTAGGTGATACAAACTGGACATCATAATCACAGGTTGCATACTAGTAATATAGTATGTAAAACCCATTTATTCTTGAAAAAGTATTCTTGGCTCTGTTTGTGAATTAAAGTATCCTTTGAAATAATTAAGTTTTTGAAAGACTATCTCCACAATGTATATTAATATCAAGCACTTCAAATTCATACAAAAGTTTCTAGCTTTTAAGCTAAAAATTTTAATCCATGGTAATTATGGAAGGAATTGTGTAAATATAAACCAAGGGGAAAAAACCTGAACAAACCCACAAAGATTTGAGGCAAGCAACAGAAATCCTGAAGGATTAACACGTTCCACTCACTTTATGCTGACAAGTTGAAGTATGAACACCAAATACAACGGCTAATTAATTTACTCTTCCCCAAAGAATACATTTTCATCATATTACAATTACCTTAAAAGAACTACACCACTTGTATGTTTCTAAGAGGATTTTCAAAAAGATGTATACATAATTGAAAAAGAGCACTTGCAATCCTAAAATGAAATTTCACCACTTTTGATGTTGAAGAAATATAACTTACTTAGAATATAGATTTTTTTCTACAATTTTTTTTCATTACGGAATTTTAAATTTAAATGTACAAAACTTGGGATAAATACATTAAGCACCAAGAGCATACAATACATTTTTGTTCATCTAATTTTGCCACACTCCCAGAATTTTACATGAACATTTTAAAAGTATCTAAATTTTTTCCTCAAGTTACTGACCTGGTAAACCATTTAAATGTTTGCTAAACTAGGAAAATACTGGCATTCTGTCAGAGTCCCTTGTCATTCTCCTGCTGCATGGGACAGTCTTTCACAAGACTTACACACACCTCATTCATCAGCATTCTACTCTGGAGGAGCTCACACTTACGGTGAATTCTGCTCTTCAACTTAAATACCAGTGTCTGTGGCAGGCCAGTTCTATCATTGCCGATCCAGCATCCCTCAGGCGAGGTCCAACCTTTCCCTCGAAGTGCACCCAGGGATTAGTCTGACTTCCCCTAAATTCTCTCCTCTGCACAGTAAGAGCTAATCTTTCCTGTATGAAGCAGGAGATGGTGTTGCTATGACAACACAGCACATTCTAGCAGTGGGACTACTGAGATGATCCTTCAAAGACCCCGAAACATGCACTCAGTCTTCCTTCAGGGTTATGGGCTCCTTCCTTTAGGATTTAATCCCCCAGCAAGTTTACTATCAGCCTGGGTTGTTGATTATCTATGCATTTTGCTATAGG
Organism: Erethizon dorsatum; assembly: GCA_028451465.1. Lineage (NCBI taxonomy): Eukaryota > Metazoa > Chordata > Mammalia > Rodentia > Erethizontidae > Erethizon > Erethizon dorsatum. Next base: position 13,517,933 of record CM051838.1, on the reverse strand, counting down.
GAGATCACTGGTTAAGAACGTGACTGGAAGATCACAGAATTATTTAATAAAAGTGCCATTCTCAGTTATATTAAATTTCCAGTTGTAAATGCTCTATAAAGCTGTTTTGAAACACCACCCCCACTTAAATTTAAAGCATCCTGCTTACTTTTAGTTCTTCTAAAATGATAATAAGTTGTTAAGAACGGCATCATCAAGGGAAGCATTGTTTTTTGTTGTTGTTGTTGTTTTTGTGTGTGTGTGTATTATCACCATTGCATCAACTTGAAGGCTAGATACAGACGCACACACACACACTCTCACATACACACACAACCATTTTCTCTCTCCAGCATCAATGTGTGGAGCCTTGAGACTTCAGGGTGGGGGAGGGGATATGCTAACAAAAGCAAATCCCTGCAGCCACACTTTGCATACATATATTAGTCAGAGAATAATCACGATAAGCACTAATCCTTTAGAAAAATAATCATAAGTGGAATTTAAGTGCCTGTGCTACAGCAGAACAGAGCTAGCATTAGCCTATATTATATGAAGGCAGATTTTATATATTATTTTCAAACAAAGCAGCTCCATTTTGGGGGAGATAATAAACAATTACACATTTTAATAGTTGATAATGCATTTTAATAGTTTTACCACTGTACTATTTTGAACACTCATTTGCTTCACAGACATTCCTACAATTCAAACATGCCCCTCCCTCTCATGGGGAAGAAATTCCCCGGGCAGGAAAACTTCCCCCCTCAGCTTCAAAGGCTGAATTCACTACACTACTTTGAGTCGGTTTCCACCCAGCCAATCACCTCGTCCTTTTTAACTTTTTGATTTCCCCATTGTGATTATCATTTCCTAATCCTTTATGTCAGGAGCTGCTATTACTAGTACATATGACCCTTCCCCCACTGGCTGTAATTAGTCTCCTTTGTGGCAGAAGCAACGTAATCTCAATCATCTACCTCTACACTTGCAGTGCAGACAGAGAAATGGACTTTATGGGTGCTGTTGTCACTCAGGTGTGAGGTGACCTACAGGTTAAGTCGTGGACTCAGTGTTTTATTGGCCTTCTGGCAAAATCTCTGTGCTGTCTTCAATTACTTCTTATCCCCCTAATGAATTTGAAAAGCTTTAAGATAGTGTGGTGGATTGACAATTGGTGGCATAACAGATAGTAACTAGATTTCAACATTGTACATCATATATGCACTCGCATTTAGTAGTTCATATAAAATGAAGGAGGGCATTTTAAAACTCATTTTGATTTGTGCTTTTGATTTCTATCACAGTAAAAAACAGCAGTTAAATTTTTGTTTAATGTATGTGTTGGTATAAATGGCTAAGATGCATAGGTATCCACTTCACAAAACATGGCAGATCATTTTTCCTTCAGGATCCTCTTTCTAGAGCTTGTCTGAAGATGCATTCTCATAATTTAAAAAGTTATAGCACCTGTTTTCATTATGTTCATTATTATTTAATTAGTAAACAGCTTTTTAAAAAATTTCACTCTCATCTTCAGGGAAACTGAATAAATGCCAAAACATGTAAACAACATATGGCTTACTTTCAAAATCGACCAACTAGAGTTACTTATTTCTAAAGAATTTCTTGCTAAAAATATGTTGAAATAATTTCCTACTCTAATAGGTAATGTTTACCATCTGCTATTCTTTTACCACTGATTACCTACAGATCAATCATATGGTGTATTTTCCAGTGCTCCATCCCCCGCAAGAAGACAATATTATTTATAAAGAAAGTTTAAGTAAATCATGCTGAGTGTGCCATAGTTTGTATTTAAATTTTGAAAGTGATTTACACCCAACTAATAATAAGTGAGTAACAGAAACCCTTAGAAGTTTGAGAGTTTTATAATTTTCTCCCATGTATTATTTATAAGAGCTATTTTGTAATATAATAGTCAGTATGTACAATAAATTACAATACTATGTTTGTCTTAGAGGAGATGGGGCAGAGAGCATAGCAGAAACAGTATTTTATCAAAATAAATTCTAAGGATTCTATAGTTTGGATGTTGAATGGCCCCACAGCCTGATGTGTTAAGTAAAGGCTTGGTCCTGAGGTGTCAGAACTGTGAAGAGGTGAAGAGGTGGGGCCTTGTAGGAGATCCTTAGGAGGAGGGAGGTGTGCCCTCAAAGGATTGGGTACCTAGCCTATTCTCCTTCCTCTCTGCCCTGCTTGGAGATGTGATGGTTTCGCTCCTGTACATGTTCCTGCCATGCTGTGCCACCAGCCACGGCCCTCCCCAGAAGTAAGCAGATGAAGGTGCCATGCCTTTGAATATCCAAAAACGGAAGCTCAATAAATCTTTTCCAACTTAGTTGCCTCAGGCGTTTCAATGTAGTAACACAAAGCTCAGCTATATAAGGATGATTCCCAAGGCAGTTCTGAGGAAAAAGTAATGAAATACTAGAGCCAGTGGCAAGAAGAGCAAAGAGTAAGTCAAAAACACTTTTTTCTAGAAATCTCCATCTTGTGGAAAATCTGGGGCATAGTCATTAGACTTTAACTGGACACTGAACACAGACTGTAGCGACAAACCGCATTCACCATCCCTGTGTGCTGTTTCCTCATCATCAAAATGAGGAACACGGTAGTATCCATCTCACAGGATTCTTAAAAGATTTCAAGGAACAAAAAAATATAAACTATTTGCTAAACAATACCTAATGGCTGCAACAAATAAGATCATCTTTGAATGCGAAGGACAACCTAATCTCTTTTAGCTTTGCAGGAGAATGAGTTATCTCTCAGAAAATGTAATCAGCACTTTCCTTACTAGACGTTATGACAGGAGCTGCGATTCAAAGACTTAGGTCAGTGCCCCGTAACACAGCAACAATGAAAAACCAGGAAACGGTGGCTAAGTTCCCAAGAAATCTGGGGAGCCTTCATAATGGGAGTGGTCAATTCCTAAGTAGGAAATTTAAAAATACATAGGCAAATATTTATTCTTTGTATATTAAATAGTATTTTCCCTACCATCTCTATGATTTTAACATCTAATAAAACAAAATGAATAAATAACATCTAAGAATAATAGAATATGTCAGGAGAAAACTCTGAATCTGTCTGACCACTGTAGGTTTACAATGTTAAAAAATATTGCTTTCAATCAAAAAGCAAGTGAGATAAAATAATACATGATTGGTCATAAAAAGAAATTACCCTTATTTTGACACTCTTATTTTCCTTAAAAAAAATTCAGAGATATAACTCTATTTTAAATTGTGCAACAAAATAAATTCTAAATGGGTTAAAGATTTAAATTAAAAATATTTTAAAATACTGGAAAAAATAAAAGAGATTTAAAAAATATATAGGTAGAGGAAAATAAACTTCAGAATGTCTATCAGATAAATGACATACTGTTTGGTCCAGAAAGCTACAGTTCTATTCCCACACTTTGACATTATTTATTAGCCACTCATTTATTTAGCAGCAATAATGTGCCAGGTATTGGGAATACAAAGAAAAATAAGACAGTCTTTACCTTCTAGAAGTTACTAATCTAGCATTTCACAAGCCTTGCCATTCAGAGTGCTAATTATTTTGATAAAATTATTCACAGGATGTTATGAAAACATACAGGAGAGGTCTTTGTCTTGATACAGGAAGATATACATATGAAATCAGCTAATGAGCATGTAAATGGAGTCATATTGGACTAGCTCTAGCAGGCCAGTGTTCATACTGAAAATAACCAGGAAATCTAGCTTTTAAAACTTTGTGCTTGAAATCTGTTTGAAAGCATCAGCCGGCTAAGAGGCAACTAGGGTGTGAGAGACCCGGATCCCCGAGAGAAGGAAATTGGAGAAATGTGAATTAAAAGTAGCTTTTTCTCTCTGTGCAAATGTCAATTTTCCTGTAAAAAGAGGAAAAGTAAGAATTTGAATATACTTTGCTAGTAGCTAGAGAAAAGAGTAAAACTTTTGGAAACCCCATAACACTAGAGGAAAAAGAAACGGATTTCAGGCTGAAAATGGTAGCCAGGATGTAAGTAGTTGAGATTGCAGGAAGAAGGTAATAGCAGAAAAGTGAGATCACCATGCTTTGATTTTGCTTTTGAGGCTTTTGCATAGCCTTGTATTTCAGAGAAAAGGCAAAAGGGATAAGTAGGAAAGTGCTGGAAAAAAATCACTTTTTACTGTACACTCAATTCTGAATTAAACTGACAAACCAAGGCCCTTCAGTGAAGGGCTTTTGTAAGGAGTCCAGGCTTTCACTTGGAGCCTCCACTAGGTTAGGTCCTATGAGGAGATGAAAAACAATGAAGTCAGAAGCCCATTGTAAGGACACCCAGCAGCGAGTCAGTTCAGTACTCGATTTGATTCAGACGATTGCCTATACGGGAAACTCTCTGAGTCGGGTATCTTCCCAGGGCCTTCTACTATTTTCAGAGCCAATTCTAGAATTTAATTTTAAATATTGCAAAGCATACCAAGAAATGGGATCGAGATTAAAAAACAGATTATAGAAAAACAGGCAATAGAAAAATAACCCATGCAGATAGCTCAAGTGTTGAGTTATTAGAAACAAACTTTAAAATAACTATAATTACCATGTTTGTGTGAACAGATGAAAAGAGGAGTGATTTCACCAGAACTAGAATCTATGAAAGGGAATCAAGTGGACAATCAAGAATTTAAAATATTAGGTTAAAAGTAGGGATTTAGTAGATAGATTTTACAGTTGATAACAGAAAGACTGGTAGATAGGATTAATATGTTAAAATATAGAGCAATAGATAATATCTGGGCTGAAACATTAAGTACATGAAAAAAATTTAGAAACATGTAGCAAACAGGAAAATGATAATATCAGTGATGTGCTGATGTGTTTTACAGCTGTTCTCAAAAAAGTAGGGAGCAATATTGTGAATTTCACTGATAAAAAGGATATTTAACACACAATTTACACATAATAATAGAATATATAACACTCTATTGTAAATTCCACATAGCTAATCGATTCTCTCTGAATACTTACACTGGATTTTGCTGAACTATCATATTTGTTTACAACATACGGCCGCGAATGACGAGCAAGTGTACTGCAACATGGATGTGGGTTTGTGTTTTAATTATATTAATGACTAGGAGGAAAGTGTGATTTTAGATAGTGAAAATTTACTTGATTTTTGGTGAAAGAGGACAATTCTTTGATGAATCAGATAACTGTCTTCAAATGCTGGGTACTTTGTATGTTTTGTAGCCTAGCACAATTTCTATTTGAAAGAATGTCCCGTACACATTAAAGGAGAATGTCTAGAACATTCCGCGTATGTCTGTTAAGTCCAATTGGTCTCCAGTGTCGTTCAACTCTTCTAATTCTCTCTGATCTCCTGCTGGGTTGTCCTACCCACTACAGGAAGGTAGATATTGAGGTATCTTATTACTATTCTCTGGCTATCTGTTTCTCCCTTCATTTCTGTCAATATTTGCTTCAAATATTTGAGATTGCTGATATTGATTGGATAAATATTTATAACTGCTTTATCTTCTTGGTAAATTGACCCTTTTATCATTATATAATGTCCTTTGTGTTTCATAACAGTGTTTGTCTTGAAGCCTATTTTTTTCTGATGTTAGTATGGTTACCCCTGCTCTCCTTCATTTTCCATTGCATGAAACATCTATTTCCATCTTTTGACAATCACCTGGGTTGTGTCCTTACATCTAATGTGAGTATCTTGCAGACAGTATATAGTTTGAGCTTGTTTTGTAATTTATTCATCCAGTTATAAATTTTTAAAAACTTTTATTGGTACATGTTTGTTGTACCTACATCAGGGGGAATTGGTATGTATACCTGACATTTCTCACTTCTTTTTTCTAACATCCTTCCCTTCCTTCCCTCCCACTCCTTGCACATCTTTGACCCCTTCATTTATATATACAAACATATATATATATATTTATATGTATGTATATACATATATATGTTTGTAGTACATGATGATCATATTCCTATGTACATGTATCAATAGAACTGTATATAGAACTGTACATAGCTGCATGTACACAGAACTTCACAATTGCCTTCCCTTTTTTTTATTAATCTCCTTTCCTTCACCTACCCCCATCTTTCAGTTCCCTTCCCATAACCCAAAGATGCATCTCCCTATTTCCCACTGTCTGTTTCTTATTGTGCATTTTATTTATATATTAGGGTTCTCATATAAGAGTGACCATGTGCTATTTAACCTTATATATCTGATTTACTTTACTTAACATGATGTTCTCAAGGCACATTCATTTTCCTACAAATGACTCAAGTTTATCCTTCTTTATGGCAGAGTAGTACTCCATTGTGTATAAATACTGCATTTTCTTGATCCATTCATCTGTTCATGCACATTTAGGCTGTTTTCAAGAGTTAGTTATTATGAGTTGTGCTGCTATAAACGTCGATATGCATGTATCACTGTAATATGATGTTTTTAAAATTTTTGGGAATTTACCAGGAAAGGGAGTAGCTGGCTCAAATAGAATTTCTATTTTTTAGTTTTGTGAGGAATCTCCATGCTTATTTCTATCATGGTTGTATCAATTTACACTTCCACCAAAAATGAATAAGTGTTCCTTTTCCTCACACCTTCTCAAGCATTTGTTTTTATTTGATTTCTTTTTTTTTTTTTTTTTTTTTTTTTTGTGGGTACCGGGGGGACAACCTCAGGACCTCGCGCGCCAACAGGCGCCCGCGCCGCTGAGCGATATCACCGGCCCCTTTTTCGTATGTGGGATCCGGGAGTCGAACTCGGGCCTTCGCGCTTGCAAGGCAGGCGCTTACGCCGCTGAGCCATCTCACCGGCCTTTATTTGATTTCTTAAGGGTAGCCATTCTTCTGGAATAAGATGTAATCTCAGTGTTGTTTTCATTTGTGTTTCTTGAATGACCAGTGATGAACATTTTTTTCATGTATTTATTGGCCATTTATACTTCTTCATCAGGCAAGTATCTATTCATTTCAGATCCCCATTTTTAAATGGATGTCTAAATTTGAGGGTCTATTTTCTGGTTTTTAATATATTTTAGTTATTAGTCCTGTGTCTGATAAGTAGCTGGCAACTTTTTCCAATTTTGTGGATTGTCTCTTCACTCTGTTGGTGGTTTCCTTTGCTGTGCAGAAGTTTTCTAACTTGATGTGATCCCATTCATTGATTCTTGGTATTATTTCTTGTGCAGTGGGGTTCTGTTCAGAAAGTCTTTGCGTACGCCTACGTCTTCTAGAGTTTTACCTTTATTATCTTCCAGTAAATTGTTTCTGATTTAATACTTATATCTTTGATCTATTTTGATTTTAGCTTATTGTATGGTAAGAGATATGGCTCTAGATTTGATCTTTGGCATGGGTATAGCCAGTTTCCCCAGCACCATTTGTTAAAGAGGCTATCTTTCCTCCAGCTAAAGTGTTTGACCGTTTTGTCAAAGATAAGTTAGCTGGATGTGTCTAAAGTTCTTTTTTACATCCTCTATCATGTTCCATTGATCCACAAGTCTATTTTTTTGTCAATACCATGTTTGTTTATTTGTTTGTTTAATCACTGTAGCTTTCTTTGTTCAGGCAATTTTATCTTTTGAGTGGGAAGTTTAATTATTAATATTTAAAATATTTTGATATAGGGAAAAGGGTACTATTGCCAACTTGTTAATTATTTTTTGTGTGTCTTATAACTTTTGTTCCTTCTTTGGTCTCTTTCTGCCTTTCATTTTGTTTCATTAATATTTTTATAATTCCATACTTTAATTCCATCTACATTTTCTTAATATTGTAGATAATTTCTTTATAGTTACTGTTGTGATTTTATGAAACATCTTAAAATTATAACATTCTATTTTCAACTGTTAACAACTTAAACCACATACAAAAATTCCACTTCTGACACCCCCAAATTTATGTTACTTAGGTCCTAAAATACATCTTTTTATACTATATATATATGACCATAGATTTGTATTTTTTTGTTTTTGTCATTTTAATCCCATAACAGATTTAAATTAAAATTTATAACCAAAATTACAATAAGTACATTTGCCTATGCATTTACTTTTACAGAAGAACTTTATTTTCATATGGATTCATGTTGCTATCTGGTATTTCTTAATTTCAACTTGAAGGACTGTGTCATTTCTTATAAAGCAGAGCTAGTAAAACAAACTCTCTCAGCCCTCACTTAGATAAAATCTTAATTCCTCCTTTGACTTGAAGGAAAGTTTTGCTGAATGTTCTTTTTTTTTTTTTTTTTTTTTGTGGGTACCGGGGATCGACCTCAGGACCTCGTGTGCCAGCAGGTGCCCGTGCCGCTGAGCAATATCACCAGCCCTTTTTTTGTATGTGGTTACCAGGAGTCGAACTCAGGCCCTCACACTTGCCAGGCAGGCGCTTACGCCGCTGAGCCATCTCACTGGTCCCCTGAATGTTCTTGATTAATAGCTTTCTATCTTTCAGTATTTTGAATATATCATCCCACTGCCTTTAGCCTGCAAGGTCTCTACTGAGAAATCCTTTGATAATGTTGTAGAAGTTATCATCTATATGATAAGTCTTACTTCTCTAGCTGCTCTCAAGATTTTGTGTTTGAATTTCAATAGTTTCATTATAATGTCTCTTGGTGTGGAAACCTTTGGATTTGTGCTAGTAGGGTTGACTGAATTTCTTGAACCTGCATGTCTGTTTCTTTCCTCAGATTGGAAAATTTTATTTTGGCCACTATTTCTTCAAATAAATTCCACACCACTTTTTATCTCTTTTCTTTCTAAACTTCCAGTAACTTGTACATGGACCTGCTTGATGGTGCTCCATAAGGTCCTTAGGATCTCTTAGCATTTGTTTTTTCTTTTTTACCCGTTCATTCAATAATTTCAAATGACCCATCTTTTTACAAAATATTTTTAGCACATATTTGCAGTACATAATGATTATATGATCTCCATTCTTGTTGGGAATTGGTACATGTACATAACACATTTCAATTCTTTCTTTTACCCTTTCCCTCCACCCACATTTTTGTCAGTCTTTAAGTTTGCTTATTTTTTTCCTGTAGCATCAAGTGTACTATTAGGTCTCTTTAGTGAATTTTTTCAATTAAGTTATTCTGTTTTGTGGGGGGCCAGAATTTCTGTTTGGTTCTTTCTTATAATTTCTAACTTTTCATTATAATCTTTTTTTGTTCATGCATTGTTTTCATTTTTTTTTTCCAGTTGTCTGTGTTTTCTTTGAGCTCATTTAACATCTTTCATACAATTGTTTTGAATTTTTATCTGGAAGTTCTGTATTTCTTTATGGTCTGTTTCAGGAATATTTTTTTGATCATTTGCCTGAGACGTGTTTCCCTGTTTCTTTTTATGTTTTGTGATTTTTTTTTTTTTTTGCTGTTGTGGAAATCTGAGCTTTTGGGGAAAAAAAAAATCTGCCTTTCTCAGTCTTTGTCAGCTTGCTTCACACAAGAAATGATCATCAATCAGCGGAGGTATACATTTTTGGACCCCTCGAACATTTTTTATGGATAGATCTATACTTTCTTGGTTTGTGTTTCTTTGTCTTAAATTCTTCAAAAAGCTTGTTAATTTCTTCTCAGGCGCCTGTGACCTGCTGCTCCTCCAACAGTGTATCTATGGAACTGCAGCATTTATGGAGCTCTACACTTCTGCTGCTCTATTGTGTTGTGAAACTTGCGTCTGATTTTCAGTCGCTTACAAACTATACCATAATTCCCACCCATTCTTTGAGCAAGAAACCAATCCCTCAGGTCCCGCCTAGGTAGATTAGACCGTGAGACTCATGGTCTACTCCTTTGTCTCTCTCATGAGGGAGGAACCCCAGTACAAAAGGTTTCTTCCTGAGTACATCATGGAACACTGAGTAGTGAGGGGGCGGGCATACGGAATGCCCAAAACTTGATAAGAGTCATTCCTTCCAGTGTAAGCTAGAATCTCGGTGTTGCGACGCCAAAAACAACACATGCTGGCAAGTTTGTGAAGAAAAAGGAACCCTTCTACATTGTTGGTGGGAGTGTAAACTAGTACAACCAGTATGGAAATCAGTTCAGAGAATTCTTAAACTAAAAATAGAAATTCCATGGACCCAGCTATATTTCTTCTAGGTATCTTCCTGAAAGAGTTGAGAATACCATATTACAGTGGTACATGAATACCCATGTTAGAGTAGCGCAGTTTAAAATAGCTAAATCTTGCAAGTGGCCTATCTGCCCATCAGCAGATGAATGAATAAAGAAAAGGTAGTATATGTACAATGGGGTACTACTCAGCCATAAAGCGGGATAAACTTGAGTGATTCCTAGGAAAATAGGTGCACCTTAAGACCACAATACTACGTGAAATAAATCAGACAAAAGGAGGTTAAATATAGCATGGTTTTCTTATATAAGAAACCCCAAATATAAAGAATTTAAAGACAAAATAAAAAAGATATGATAAAAAACAGGGAGGGAGGTAAACTTCACAGAGAAGGGAAGAGGGTGTGGAGAAAGGAGAAGATGGGAGTGTGAGAAACGGAAGAAGTATGTTATTAACCTGTCACACATGTGTGCACCAATTTCCCCAAACGAGTGTAATGATTACATATTGCAAAGATATACTGATAAAAATGCTGCCAATTTTTCTAAGATTCCTTCTTCGTTTGTATTGGCCTTGGTGTAACCACTTCTAAACTGGTCTTTAGCATGCTCAAAAAACTGTTCTACTTCATATATTGTTGTTAATTCAGTCTCCAAGGCAAACCGAAGGCCTAGGACTTCTTTATCCACCATCTTACCAACATCATTCTCTACACGTTTAATTTTAGCTAACATTTGAGAGAAGCTTTAAGATGAAAGTTGCTAGTGGGAAGTAACACTGAAAAGGACTTAGTAGTATGTGATACTTTCTTTGACTCAAGATTTGGCACTGATTTAACTTTAGGCACAGGAGTAAGTCCTGGAGTGTTTCATAAACTTTGGTAGGCAGGGCTGAGAGGCTTAGAAACCAAGCAATGATAAGACTAATCTGGAGTCTATTTTTAGCTTAATGCAGAGGTTTCACATTATTAAGAGTTCTGAAAAAAAAAAAAAGTGAAATCTATCCACTTCATGTACATGTGTTTATGTGCATTCTGTCTTGCTCCAAAATTCACAAGTGTGAATACATATATTTCTGATCATACCTAATTTCACACGATTTCTTCGCCCGATATGCAAGTAAAGAATGCCATTGTATTGAAAGATTACTTTATTTCTGTTTACATAGGGAATGCAAATTCAAAACTGGATGAAACAAAAAAGGCTGTCTTGCATATATGTTAATGCCCTGATCTGACCAATCAAATCTGTTTCCCAGAATGAGAATAGAACAAAATTTCAGGTGTGTGGATACATTACTCATTGATGGCATCTGATCTTGCTCCATATATAAAGATCTGCAAGTTGTCTTTATTAATAACGGTAACACAGCACATATATTAATAATAGTAACAAGCAACTCTTCCTAAAATCATTGGCTATATTATACACTAGGCAATTTGTTAAATATAAATTAATATATGATTAAGTGCATTAGACGGCTCAGGAGTACTTTACAAAGGAAATCACACTTGAAAGTTTCTTGAAGGTACAAAGTATGTCTTCTACATCTCATCTCTAATTGCTTATTGCTATAGAGATATAAAATACTACTCATAAAATCAATATTAATTATCATACAGTGCAAGTTATTAACAGCTTTGTCCATTTCTTTATCTTTAAAATTCTGTGATTATTCTGAGCTCCAAGGATTTAAAAAACACAGAGCACAATTTCAGAAATTGTAAATGGTGCTTGTGCCTATTGATTTCTCAGCTTTTGAAACATTTTCAGTTAATTTACTCATAACTGTCATCTCTCTCATCTGCTTCCTTTTATGCTAAGCTCTAGTCATAATGATACTACTACACTTTATCGAGCACCTCACCTGTAGCCGGCCCACTCACGTCTCCAGATTCAAATGTGTGGTGTCCCTCCCATTGGCCTGTTCCTCTTTATTTCTCTTTATATGTGGCCCTGCTTTTTCCTACTAGACAAAGCCCTTATCACTCTAAAATCCTCTCCCTGTTGCTTCTGAATCTCAAGTAACCTTTACAGGAAACCCTCCAAGATGATATGGGTAAATTAACACTCCTAGCTTTAGTGCCTAAATGTAGAAAGCACTTGTAATGCGATTATCATCAACATTACAATCTTCAAAACTACAATATGAACTTTGTGAATGTAAAATTTTTATCTCACTTCTGTGTATCCCAGTTTCTACCACAGTGCATGGAATATTAGAGATCCTCAACAGTATGAATATGTACATTGCAATAATATTAAATGAATGGATTATGTTAGGTTTTGAAAGAAACTAATGTGTGTTTAACCTATACTTTCTGGTCTAAGCTCTGTCCTCATAGTCTCTGCCTTTCTTTTTTTTTTTTTTTCTATATGTGGGTACTGGGAATTGAACTCAGGACCTTGCGCTTGCCAGGCAGGCGCTTATGCCACTGAGCTATCTCACCGGCCCCCTTTCATATGTTTTATCTCGACCTAATATCATTATTTAAGCATCTACTTTTCTGTTCCACTCTCTAGGCTCTGCACAAAGATGTGTCTGTCAAATGCAAATCCCACCTTTTACTGGTTTCTAATGTATTTTTGGTTGAATTTCAATCCTTTCATCAAGGTAAAACAAGCATTAGAAATCACCTACTATACTTATGATATACATTTATATATACCAAATGTGTGTGTGTATATATATATATATATATGTATGTATGTATATACACACAAATATATATGTGTGTATCAGATACTTTATATAATTTAATCCTCATAGTATCTCTCTGAGAAAGAGTATTGACCTTATTTCATTACAGTGCCATTGCTTTATCTTTTGCTTTTCTCTCCAGTCCTGTTTTTCAGCCCTTACCAAAGGGAACATACCTTATTCATATATTAAATAATTGTAAGTTCTCTGGACATACCACACTCTCTTCTGATACAATGTCCTATGTCTCATGCTCTCTCTCTCTCTCTCTCTCTCACTCTGTTCCTCCCTCCCTCTTTCTACCTGGCACATCTTCTATTCTTCATTCATTGGCTAATTCTGATTATTTCTCTCAGGCCTATCTCGGCATTGCAGTTTTTGGAAGCCTCACCTGAATGCCTGTAATGTCACAGATGCCTTTATCAGTCTTTACTCAGTTCCTTGTACATTGCACTAGTGCTGTTTCCTGGGGTCATGAGCTTACAAACATACGGCCCCAAATGATCTTGGCATCTCACAATTTTCCCCTTGTGAAGTATCTTTCCTGAGTCTGGTCTGGCACTTCCTCTAACCAGTATACTATAGAAGAATCGACCTTGTAGAAGTCCTGGAATGGACCCTTAAGAAGACCTGTGGGGTTTCTCTTTTTGCACTCAGTGGACCCTTCAGCTACCACCTTACTACATGCTGGAAAGTTATATGCAGAGACTATGTGATATGGAGAGGAAGAGACCCTGATACATGGCAAGAAAGAAACAGGCTCAGTGGTCCCAGTGAGCAGAAGCACATACTGACATGAGCCGTCCAGCCGTCCTCCCACGAGGTAGCATGCATCAAATGAGCCCCTCTTGGCTGTCCTGGCCAGGGACACCCTTGGAGGACCGCAGTGCCAGGCAGCATCAGAAGCACGAGCACCCACAGCTAAGTTCTGTCCACCACAGAAGCACAGCAGATAGTAATAAAATGGGCACTGTTTTAAGCAACTGTACCTTGAGGTGTCTCTTTTTATGCATCAACAGATAACCAGAATATCTTGTCTCCTGGTCTCCGAACAGCTTGACAGTGAATCTGCATTCTATCTGCCCCTGTATTCAAATCCCCAGTACAGCACTTTGTATAGGGTAATTGTCAATAAACATTAACTGAATTATATTAATGAATGAGTTCTCAACTTGAATATGCAAAGAGCCCTAATGTTTAAAAAAATTTATGAGTATTATGAATCCACAATATTTACATACTTTATGTGAGGTTGGTAAATGTTCATAACACATCTTAATTCCCTTTTTTAATTTTTGAACCCTATCCCTCTCATTCCCTACCCTCTCCCTCCATCTCTTGATCCCCTTCCCACTTGAGAAAGATCTATTTCCCTACCTTCCTATTATCTATTTCTTACTTTGCTCTTTATTTATACTTTGAGTTTCTCATATAAGACAAACTATGCAATATATAAGCTTGTCTCATTTATTTCAATTAACAGTAGTATGATCTCAAGGTGCATTTTTTTGTTCTTGTTGTTACAAATGACTCAAGTTTATCCTTCTTTGTCATTGAGTAGTACTTCACTGTGTGTAAATACCACTTTTTCCTTGTCCATTCATCTGTTTATGGACATATAGGCTGCTTCCACAATTTAGCTATTATGAACTGTGCTGCGATAAATATGGGGATGCATGTATCGCTGTAATATGAGGTCTCTAACTCTTTCAGGAAGATAACTAGAGTTTTGAAGATTTTTTTAGAATTTAACAAACACATATCACTTCATTGAATTTTTTTATATTAAGTGAGATTACTTTTATTCACTGAACAATCTTCATTCAATATTTCTTTTAAGCAAATTAAATTGAGATTAAAACATCCAGGTTTAATAGCATACAGTAAACTATCGGTTTAATATGTGCTCTCTACTTTTTCAGTTTTTTAATATTGCTTTTCATAGTCATGAATTTAAATAATTTCTATATCAATTGGCTTAACCTATTTACATATCCAGGCCATAACATATAATTTCTTCCTTACTACTTTACATATTGCTTTTTTTTTTACTAAAATGCTATATATTACAAATTTATGGTACTTACTATTGTCTCTTACATACCCCTTTTCTCCTTAATAAAATATGTTCACTAAAATATAAGGAGACAAGAGGAAGTTTTGCTTTGTTTTCCTGTTCTGTTTATTGATTTATCCCAAATACCTAAATAGTGCCTGGTAAGAGCAGATGTTGAGTACTTGCTGGTTCAATTATTTTAAGAGACAATGGGCATATTCGTGAGAAAATATTGTAAAGAAAAGTAGGGCATAGAGAAGTTTTATAGTTGTTGTCTATTTAACCCAAGGCAAGAAATTTTACTTCTCTGTGTTTCAGCAACTACTGAGGAAGTCAACTTTGTGTAGAAATGAGGTAATGACACAAAAAACAAAAAAAAAAAAAAAAAAAAAAGAAATGAGGTAATGAATATGAAATACTCTGACCTCTTCAGAATAAAGGTGCTATGCAAATGTGGAGACATCTTCCCTGTCTTGCTGCATGCCTTACTCCAAATCACAAAGGTATTTCTCAGACGTTGAATATTTTTTCTCCAAAAACTATAACTTTAAATTGACTTAGAATAATGTATGAGGCTGATACGCCCTAATTAGAGTGAGTTTTTTTTTTTTTTTTTGTGGGTACCGGGGGTCGACCTCAGGACCTCACGCACCTGCAGGTGCCCGTGCCGCTGAACGATATCACCGGCCCCTTTTTCGTATGTGGGTTCCAGGAGTCGAACTCGGGCCCTTGCACTTGCCGGGCAGGCACTTAGGCCGCTGAGCCATCTCACCGGCCCTAGAGTGAGTTTTATAGGGAAAGAAACCCTAGGCTTTATGTAAAACAAAGGAGCCTTATATTATAATGTGGCACTCAGTTAAATGTTACAAAACGTAAAAAAGTCAAAACATAATTAAGAGCTAAGAGTATAGACATGTATTTAGCCATTAGTTCATAACAGATATTTGAAAGATAGTTGCTGAATTACTTTTGAATGAAATTTTTCTTGACGGTGCTCTTCAATATACGATAGGTAGGAAAAATATGAGATGTTATTGGCAACATTCAAATCCAGTAGACCTAGTAATGTGTGGAAGAAGAGCAGTATTAATCTCTCCTAATGTTCATTATTATGGTTTTAAGCAAAGACAGCTTATAAGTTCTCTGGAAGCATACCATACGTACAAAATGACCTTAGTGGATGGTGGCCATGGCATTAGAATATTCCCAAACATCAATGAGTGGTCTGGCTAACCACTTCCTTTTAAGGCACACATCCCGTACAGCTGGATGCACACTGTGGTACTGACTGTAAAGTTTGCATAAACAGGATGAATTTTTCTTTTGCATTTGATCCACATTAGTAGAGTAGTAGCTCCTAAGTACCATGCATAAAGAAAAGAAAGAATAGCCAGTTTATTTTAATATCTACTGTTTATTTTATTTATATATTTATGATACCTTTTACCTGCAATATTATAAATTTATTTTGATAAAGGAATCATGTGTTAAATATTTGTATTTCTTAGAGTGTTTAGAAAATCTGGACAGTCAGTGGGCATTTCACAATTATCATATTTACTACAACTCCTCTAGTTATGCTATTATGAATGATTTCTTTCTTCCATTACTGAAGGAATTAATTGTGTAATACACAGAATGATATAACAAGAAAAGACAGTAAGTCTACCAAGACCAAAAAAAATGAAAAAGTGGGAGCCTCGGGGGAAAAAGAAGTGAAATAAGCATTAAATTAGATAAGAAAAATAGCCAAAGGAGGAAAGTGAAGAATTGAAGTGAGAAGTGGCAACTATCAAAGTTTTGCTAATAATAATTAATGAGAAGATTCAGTTGAAAGAATAGAAAAAAATAGCTGTAGGTGTCTGATTAAAGTAAGATAATGAGAGATATTATTTAAATACTTTCGAGAATCAGAAAAATTTAACACTAGATAACAGACCTTAGATCGGTATTAAATATAGAAACCTCATCTGAGGGCAAGGAGGGGCTGTGGCGGAACCTGAACAAATATGGGCCCTTTACTAGGAATCTCTGCTAGAATATTGTAAATTATCTTTAGACATAAAGCTTGAACATCTTTTCATAAATGTCTAATTTGCTGCACTAGTAGAGCTTTTCCATCCTGTTGCCCATTTGAGCTTTTTAACATTTCCAAATGTCAAAAGAGAGACCATCGAATTTTCTAAAAATAGTAAAATAGATTCAATTTCATTCAAATATCCAGCACAATTTTATACATTAAAGTTAAAAATAACAGGTGGACCAAAAAATGTCAATTTTGGGTCCGGTGAGATAGCTCAGCGGCATAAGCGCCTGCCTGGCAAGTACGAGGTCCTGAGTTTGACTCTCAGTACCCACATACAAAAAAAGGGCCGGTGATATCGCTCAGCGGCACAGGTGCCTGCTGGTGCGTGAGGTACTGAGTTCGACCCCTGGTACCCACCAAAAAAAAAAAAAAAAGTCAATTTTATATTGTCATAGAAGGAATTCACTTGGACTTTATGTTGTGTTGTGTTGTGTTGTGTTGTGCTTAGTTTTGTTTTGTTTTTCTATTTTATTTTGTTTTGCTTTGAGACAGGGTCTGGAAATGTAGCTCAGGCTGACCCCAAACTTGTAATCCTCCTACCTCTGGAGTCCTGGGAATGCAGACCCCAGGCCTGCCTTCACTTGGAGTTTGATAGTAGAAAGTAGTAAATCATGGTGCATATTCACATAAGAAATTAACTACATCCAGAATGAAATGTTTTAAATACTTGAAGGAAAAGAAAATTGCACACCAAAAAAGATTATTAATTTACAGAACTGGTTAGACATCATTAAATCTGGCATATAAAGTGCCATTTACCACTCAATCTAATTTAAGTCATACAAGTAAGAAGGGAAGTTAATTACTGATGCTATACTGCCTTTTATAGTATTGAACCCTTGTGTCTGAGTGGGTAGATAAGATTCATTTACCTTTGATACCTCTTTCCTCTTGTTCTTTCTCAATGACATGAACCCAAATAAAATGAGTAGAGGAAGGATACCATGGCCGCATTTTAACTTAAGAGGTGTGATCAGATTATGCGAAAGGAAGCTAAAAGGACAGTAACCCTGACAATAGCAGCAATGATTAGAACCAGTCCACCAAACGGCAAGGGTAATGGCTTCCTGTGATAGTTTCAATAACTTTCCCTTTAATGTCCATGATCCCCAGGGTGGTGCTATTGGGCAGTAGAACTTTCAGGGGGTGGGGCCTAGGAACTCATCCTGAGGGGGTATTATGGAACCCTGGCCAATACTTTCTTTCCACTTCTATTTGGATCATGAAGTGAGCAGGTTTCCTTCAACATGCACACCCTCACCTTTAACATCCAGCACCTCGACTAAAGGCATAAAGCAATGGACTGGACCCTCCAGAACTGTAAGGTAAATAAATAACTTCTTTTATAAGCTAGTTATCTCATATCTTTATTTACAGTGGTGGAAAACTAACTAATACCCTCCCTTCAGGTGGAAGTGTTGTGCAGATATTTTGCTTTCTCAAAATCAGTCATCATCCCACTACTCAATAACCTAGACTTTAACCATGAGTTATATTATATATTTTCTTCCCATTGGCACTTCATCTTATCCCTAAATTATATGTCTAAGGAACTGTATATGAAATTATTTAATCAGAATTTGGCAGTCTTTTATTGACAATAGAAATTATATTGTAGAAGAAAAAATATTGGGTGTTAAAAGGAAGTAAATCGAGGCTTTTGCTCTTGTATTTACAGTGTATTATTGTCACAATTCTCCTCAAATGTGAGCTTTCCTATCTGTTAAGTGGACATAACTAATCTCTGTATTGATCTTAAAGACTTTTTGTTCAGTCCCAAATAATAATGTCTGTAAATATTTTTTATAAACCATGATGTGAAGCAAAAATATAATCAAAACTTTTTGTTTCTGTTTACTTCTTATAGGATTAGAGTAATAACTGTATAAGCTAGTTATAACAGTAGTTTATCACTGGGAATTATATTAAAATGAATTATTTTCTGTCAAGATGAGATTATCTGCTTAAAAGCAATAAATTTTAGCAATTCTACAAAAGAGCTATTATATGGTGACACAAGTATATAGGAAACAATTTCATTCATGTAATTGGAAAATGACATTTATTCTTCCTTGGCACATACTGACTAGTATGATTGAAAGATGGGGAATAGTTTATGTTTAGAAAGATTAACAATTATGAGATACAAATACCATCATAAGAAGTGTAATCTACAAAACACAATCAGCACAGTGTCACTTACGAAATACAAAACATTTTTATTCTTATTGATGTGAGATAAACATTTCTGGAGGATTGAATGAGCCCAAGGAAAGCATAGCAGGGATTATTAGACTAAACAATCTATTATCAGCTAACTTTCCTTATTTGTTAAAATTTTAGTAATGCACTTCAAGGGATAAAGAAAAATGAAGAATAAACAAAACATTGTCATTAGCATATTATGCAAATGTTATTGTAATCACACTCTTATATTGTATATAGCCTCAGGGAACACTTCTGTTATCTTCCTCAGTATATAATAAAATACAATAAAAATTTTGAATCCTATACTCTCTATCTTAGAAGTTCATCTGAAGTATTGTCAGTAATAATTGCAGACTCTGACACCTAACCTTCATAATGGGGAATTGTTCTTCAAGTATGACATGTTACAATACGTTTTATCCTGGTAGATCAGCATGTGTTCCAAGTTATGAAATATCTAACTGATGCTCCTTGCTCATTATTTCTATGAAAATTGCTCTTTGAAATTCTAAAATGCTAAGCTAATATGTTAACAATATACACAGAAGTGGATGTTATATATACACATACATATATACTGTAATTCTGACACATGATTCAATATTATTAAAATCATTACATAGATTTTTATATACATTCCTGTGGTTTGTCTTTTATGCACCATTGATTTCCGCAGAATCGAAGAAGTAATTCCACTTTCATAAATCTTTCAAATATATTTCACATTTAACACCCAAAGGAGTTTGCTAAGACCATTTTAATGTATAAAAATTTTCAAAATCCATGATTTTTACTCCCCATGGTATTTTAACCTATATAATTTATGTGTGTTGTTTTTCTGTCAAGAAAAACTACACAGTATTTACTCATGTATAGATAACACAATCTTTAGAATAACAATTTCTTTTGTTTTATGATGCCAACACAATAAAAATAGGCATCACCAAATAAGGATATCACTGCATTCTTTAGAAGAAAAAGAACTGAATTCTTGTTTAGAAACTAGCACAGAAATCTAGCTCAGAATTTTAAAAATGTTGGAATATCAAATGCTTGAAAGAAAACATACTTTATTTTATTCTCTCAAATATCCCCAATCATGTTATAAATTCATTTGATTGTGTAACTGTGACATTTAGTGTTTATTAATTTTATTTGGAAGTTAAAATACTAATGTAAGAACTAATGTCGGCTTATTAGCCTTCAAATAAACTGGTTTCTATTATTCTTTCAGTTAAAATGTATCTTCTTTAATGCCCATTGAAGTTTAAATGATGTCACAATGCATTCTAAAATCTAGAGATCAAAACCATGGAAGATTAATCATTCTAAAAGTGAATACTCAATGGTTTCATCAAAATCAATGAGGTTCATTTGTGAAGGCTGAACTGCATTAGCTTATATCATTTGTGCCTCTAACAAGAATTTTAGCATGCAAATGAGTTCACTCAAATTATTCTTTAATGGATTGCTATATTAGTATATTATGAAATTAAGTTATAACGAATCATTATTTCATATTTTAATTAGAAGACTCATTCATATCTATGTGTGCTTTCTACTACATAGGATAAAGCCTTCTAAAACTTTGGATAATCTGTTAATTACATTGTCCAATTATACAGATATAGAACCATTTGATAAGAGATTAATCATCAAAGTTCTAGGAACTTTCAGAACACTGTTTCTTTGATTTAATCAGGGAATTTAATCATGAGTATTGGAGGAAATTTCCACATTTTACACAAGGAAGTTAAAACATCAAATTTTTTGCATTAGATGACATATAGTTGCTATACTTTGAGAGGTTTGAAAAATATACACACATTTTCAAAATGCAACATTTAAGAGTTTGACTTGGAAATTTTTAATATCTAAAATTATAAGCAGCTTATTAGAAGGTATTCATTTCAAATATATATTATATCAATAAAAACAATAATTTGAAATCAGAGGTTTAAAGTAATATCTATGTAACATACCTACGTAATAACCATGAATAATTAATTTAATTTAGAAGGCTAATTTAGGCCACCCTGTTTTATTTATCACATTTTTATATGATAAAACATTCATTATTGCATAGTCATTCACTCTTGAAAATTATCAAAACAGACCTCAAAAGATCTTATTATTTTATTACATTAAAATAAAAGTTCCTTATTTTTATTCTTAAATTATGAGCAGCTGCTCTTAAATTTTTTTCTGTTTTATAACTATTTAAGAATTTACACCTGAATGAGATATGACACATAATTACAGATATTACTATGATTTAAAACTCTTAAATTTGCTATGAAGAGAAAATACTTTGGAATTCTGTTACAAAAAAGTATTTACATATAATTGGAATTTTCAAACTCTACTTACATTGTAGACCTCCAACATTTAAAAGCAACATGTTATTGGTAATAGAGAACTTACACGTCAAAAAATTTAATACCTTATATTTGAAAAATGTTTTAATATTTGTAAAACAGTTTTCAGAATATGAGGTAGAAATATATATTCCTTTTCCTAAGGTAACATTTAATCTTTGTTCAAGAAAATTTTGTTTGCTTTTTCTATTCTACCTGTAATAATAATCCCCAAATTCTTTCATAGCCAATATTAAAGGATAATCTGACAGAGTCAAGGTGACACTGTAAAATGAAGAAATCTCTTCATCTTTTTGTACTTGTAGTGTAAAAAGGTTGTTAATATGAATCAAAGAACCAGCTACTAATATATTAACACATTTTTAAATATCTCGTATGTGTCACACACTATTCTGTGGGTATAATATGAATAAAACAGGAAAATTTTCCTTTCATCCTATTTATATTCCAGTGGTGGAACAAAGAAGATAAACTAAATACTGAAGTAAGTTACATACATAGTAGATGAAAGTAAGTGCTATAGAGCAAAATAAATTGGGTAAGGTTGTAGAGTTTACAGCTTAAATAAAATGTTCCTTTAAGACTTTACTGGCGAGACAATATTTGAACAAACTCTTAAAGGAGGCAATTGGGAAGAAATGTAGGTTAGAACATTTTTTGACAAAATTCATAACAATCACCATGAACTATGCAATCAGTATATTACTGGCATTTTTGAGGAGTAGAAGGGAAGACATTTTAGCTGTGCCATTTACTAGATTTAATTTGGGAAGCCAAAAGGTTTTGAGTAAAAGAGGTTCATGATCTGACTCCAATTTCAAAGGGTGATCTTGGCTGAGAATATACTATTGAATAGCAAGGGATGCAAGAGTGGCAGCAGGAAAAAAAAAGATAGGAGGCCACTTTTTTAAACCAGCAAATGATGTTGGTGGTTTAGAGGAGCATAAATGACTGGGAAGTAGAGACAGATGTTAAGATTCTGGATATACCTTTAAGGTAGAATGAACCACCATTAGAATTTTGGACAGAATAATGAGAATTAATGAAAGAAAGAAGTCGTGGACTCCAGTGTTTTAGTCTCAGCAACTAGGATGATTAAATAGACTTTAATGTGGAAAAGAGTGTAAGCAGAGATGGTTTAATTAATTTATTATTATACATAGAGAAAAACAGTTTGGGATGTATTAAGTTTTTTCTGTCCAAATGGAAATTTCAAATAGACAGTTGGGTATGTAAGTTTGGGGTTGAAGGTAGAGCTCTGGCTTGGAGATAAAAGAAAACATAATTCATCTCTGCATAAATGCCATTTAAAGACATAACTCTAGGCAATATCAACCAGAGTGATTGCATTCAGAAAATGTACAATATTTAAAGACTGAGCCACAAAACACTGCAAAGTTAAGAGGTAAGGGATATAAAGACAGATTTTTAAAATAAAGTGAGAAAGAAGAGTGAATCCAGAGGAAAATTAGGAGGTGAGGAAAGAGCTGCTTCCACACATGCAAGTGGACATCAATGTGTAATGTGTAGGGACAGTGGATGAATAGGTCTGCTATAGATGGAGTGGCTTTGCAGAGATGAGGAGTTAGCAAAGACTGGACCTTAGTTTGGTCTGGCAAAATGGCTTACAAACTGAAAATAGTCACAAAGTTAAAAACAAACGCTTTCGTGTGTCAATTCATTCTCTTCCCTTCCTTCCCCAAATTTTCACAAGAAAAAAAGTGAAGGAGGAACAACATAGAGAGAAATCTCTTCTTCCTGAGCATCCTTGCAGTAATTCTATTACAAGACCCCCTCCTGGCTTGAATTCAGTGCTGAGCAAAATGTACTTAGAAATGCAATAAAACCCCTTCTCAGCATAAGGATTGACGATTTAAAGACTGGTGTATCTGGGAAGACAGAGATTTGAAAAATTAAAGATAAATATAATATACTTAAAACTATGGCTTGGGCCAGTGAGATGGCTCAACGGCGTACGCGCCTGCCTGGCAAGCACGAGGGCCCGAGTTCGACTCCCGGATCCCACATACAAAAAAAGGGCCGGTGATATCGCTCAGCGGCACGGGTGCCTGCTGGCACGCGAGGTCCTGAGGTCGACCCCCGGTACCCACAAAAAAATAAAAAAATAAAAAAAATAAACTATGGTTTGATCATAATAAGAATTTAAATAGCTATCACTTACCCTACCACCAGACAGAGGACAAGGTTTTATAATATAGTAGGTAAAGAAAACAATAATACTTCAATCACCTTCATAGCAATGCTCAGGACACATTAAAATTCCATAAGATATATGAAAGAAAATTATCCATAACAAAGGAAAAGCAAAATAAATGGAAGTTGTATTGTTAAGCCGGTTACGGAAATTAGCAAGCCTGAACATTAAACTAGACGTTATTAATATGTTAATTTACAGCAAGCTATGGATGTATTAGGTCAAGTGACGAAGGCATTTCAGTAGAAAATTAGAAACTCCAGGAAGGTACCACATGGCAATTGCATAATTAGAGAATAAAATACCTGAAATAAAATTCATCCAATAAACTTAACAGAAGATTTGCAATGGGTGAAGAAAGGATAAGTAGATTTGAGGTCAAATGAAATTATCTAAACAAAAGCATGACAGAAAAAAGATTGTAAGAAGAGACATTCATAGAGGTAGCCACTGCGGCATGTGGGATGCCTGTGAGCAAACTGCAGAAGAGCTGGCTACTTGCAAAAGGTGTATCCTTTGGCCAGATGAATTATAAATGGGTTCCCCTTCCTCTGAGGTACATGTAGCTTCCCACCAGTGCACTTGGCTTGGCAAAGCAGAATCTACCTGGAATAAGCCTCCAGTCACCCCGGATACAGCAGCCTTTGTTAAGACCACAGGCTTCTCACTTGTACCCATTCTCAGCAACCCAAAGAAGGCATTTCTAGCATCTTCCAAATCCCTCATATTGGTAGGAACCCATTATGTTTACTGAAAAGGACACCCTGGATAGTGTACAATACAAATACCCAGCAGAATGTGACACAAAAACTAGATGAAACAAGATACCCATTTCCTGCATGCATATCCTTGCCCTTGCCTCTCAGAGACAGTGATGCATGAACATTAAACAAATTCCAGGGCAGTGCACTATATGCTGCAAAGAATGGAAATGGGATGTTTTCTTAAATTCAGATTGTAGTGCTTACATTACAGATATATTCATCATTTAGACTAATTGGAAAAGAAGTCCTGGAACTTTGGGATACATACATGCATCTCCTCTCTCCATGCTTTCAACAAGATTGTACTACAATTCTAATCTCACATTTTATCTTAGCAAGATAATGAGGTTGGGGCTGTATAGAGTGAAAGAATGATAAAATTGACAATTTTACTAATCTTTGAAAGCTGGGGCTGTTAAAGTACTGTAGGTCAGGAAACTCTCAGCTATAGAGCATTTTAATTCTTCAAATATTATTCAAGCCTCACTACAGGAAGACAAGGCAGTCACCTGCAACATTTACTGCACCAGAGTTTAAAGAGGGACACCACAATATTTTCACAAAGGTTTGAGTTGGTCCTTTCTTTACATAAAAGAATGCAAAATGGCAAATTGTATTGCATAGCACAACAACATTTAACATTTCCAGGGTTCTACAAAATGACAGCCAGCAATATTTATTAATTCTAATAAAATAAATGACACCTATTTTTAGCAACATAACTGACTACAACTTGAGTTCTTAAATGATAAATCCTCTGCTTATATTTAATTTGCATGCGCATCTGAAAACTCCCTGAAGGTGAATTCACAAACTGTCAAGAAAAGGAGGAAAACTCTAGGCAGTAAATTCCTTAGAATTGAATGGAATTCACAAAGTCCACTAAACAAAAATCAAGACAGACATTTCTTTTTAACTAATATTATTAATATACATGCACACACATGTAGACTACACAATATACAAATGCATACATGTTTACATAAATTACACACATAAATACATATATATTACAGATGAATGCATATATGTACACATACGTATACTATATGTATATAATTAGCAGTTATGCTTTCCCTAAAATCAATAGTCATGATATAATATGTGAGCATGCCTTAAGAGTTAAACAAAAAAACAAAACAAAAGAAAAGCTTCCAAATACTCTTAAATTTAGGCATAATTAAAATCCACACAATGAAAGATACATGCAACAAAGAGGAGAAATTCTGCTTTCATTCACATGAAATAGTTAACTTAAAATATTTGTAGAAATGAAGGATGTTGGTAGAAATTTGTTATCAGTAGACCTCTAGTGGTTATTTGAGTAATTGATGATTTTACTACTTTTCCTTGCTGCCTTTTTCAGGCTAAAACCAAGTGTTCAAGTATTCCAGGATATTATCTCACATGGCAATAGTATGAACAGCAACAGGTACCAATTTATATATTTGGAAAAAACATAAAATAAAACTAATTTCCTCAGTATCTTGGTCACAAATGTCAAATAAAACTATTTTACTATTTTAATACTTCGAAATGTTTTTATAGCTTTTAAATGTATAGGTGCCCTTCTTCAATCATAAAATAATTGTGTGTTCTTTCTTCTTACTTCATATTAGTTGAAGTAGGTTGACATTTTCTTGGTGCCAAGATATATTAGTGAAATTTAAATATGTGAACAATAAATACAGAATTTCACTTACACTGAAGACAATACTTGTATTTATATTTACATTAGGATAAAATGAGCATTGATTTCAAAGAATGGTGCTCATATACCTATACACATTGATTGAGCCACAGAAATTCACATAATAGTGGACATAAATTTGATACTAATGAATACTACAATGTTTTAAGCAAAGTAATTTCTCCTCTTCTAAATTTAGAGTGTTCTTATGAAGGATAACTTTTGTCGTTTGCGAATGAAGACGATTGTAAAAGTGCCAAGGAGATCTTCAAGCAGCAGTACTCCTAAGATGACACTAGATTTTGTGAACATTAGAATGACTCTCATGGGAGAACGACACATATTCTCAACTTCATCTCCTCAACAGATCAACCACTCCCTACAAGTAATAAGGTGTTCTTTGCTATGTATCATCAAATCATTTTAAAAAGTATAGGAACTGATAAAAGATTTGATAAGTCATATTTAAGATAACTTGTCTTTGTATATACAGTCAGGTTCTGCATAACAACTTTTCAGTCAGGGATAGAATAACAGTCATCTTAATTTGTGTAAGTACCTTCCAATGTTCCCACAAGAATGACATCACCTAATGATACATTTCTCAGAATGTATCATTGTTGTTAAGTAATATATGACTGTATAATAACAAGTCAATGAGACAGGTATTAAACCAGTTATTATTCACATAGGAACAAAACATAGAGCAAGCATAGTTTATGAACATCTGTTATCTAAAGATGGATTTGTAAAACACCCCATGAACACTTATAAAAGAACCCAGGTATATAATATAATACTCAATTTCCCACAAGGTATTGAAAATCAGGACAATGATTAAGGTGATTGATTTCAGGTAGCTATCAAGTTCTAGAAATGGTTATTTCTTTTTTTTTTTTTTTTTTTTTTTTTTTCATGTGGATACCAGGGGTCGAACTCAGGACCTCGCGCTTGCCAGGCAGGGGCTTATGCCGCTGTGTCATATCATCGGCCCTAGAAATGGTTATTTCTATCTTCTTCTCCAAACTTGATGGTTACTACCAACACTTGCATTCTCTGGAGGGTTAGCATAAACATACATATACACCAACTCCAGCATACCAAAAGAGAGGCATTTATTTTAACTGAAGTTAGTTTATATGCCTACTTCTAGCCAGGAAGGTAAACTTACCAGGCATAGTTCAGTCATTTCCAGCTAAAATGGTCTTTTTTGCCACCACTAGTACCCATTCCCCCCTTTCCCAGGAGACTGAAACACATAATGTCTTGTAAAGTCTGAGAAAGGTGCGTAGGCAGAAAAAAAATCTGTCCTGTTCTCACCATCCTCCAACCATGAGGAATATTCTAATCAGGTGTTTATCCTGGTTGAAATTGCTGATGTTGACCACATTTTTTTCAGAGTTTTCAGGTAATAGATTCATCCCAAACACAAAGATTCTGCCCTTCACAGATCTCTCAGCTTCTTTTCCTTGCTACCCTACCCCGTGCTGGCTGCCACATCGGTAAGTTTCCTTTAGTCCAGATTCCTAAGTACCTGATATTAGTATTGAGTTCCTCAGGTACATGTTGAATGAAGGGCACCCCTGTGAGGCTTTCAGTCTTCCAGATCACTCCCTGGATAATGGACACACGCTTGCTCTGATCTTCTATCCTTCAAGTTCCCTCTATTCCTGGCTGTGCCTACTAGGATTCTTCCAGCGAATTATGCATCGCATTTCTTGAAATTGCTCTTTCCTACTATGATTGAACTCTCAACTTCTTTTGAAAGGGGAGAAATAGGAGTTCTTATGTAATTATCCACTCATATCCTTTCTATAATTTATTTGTGCAGATTTCTAGGCTTTTACTCCTATTTAAAGCTAAGGTTTTAAACTTCTATTCAATGTCTGGATCTTACAAATGAAAGTCATGACTTTAAAGATATATATCTGTGCTTTAAATTAAGAATAGTTACTTAAGGACTCAAAATCAAGCAATTGATTCTGTTTTTTTTGTTTTGTTTTGTTTTGTTTTTTCTCTATGCCAGGCTAAGCTTGGTGACAGTTCCTTAGAAAGCCCTGGATTCTGCCTAAAGGTGTGACAAAGGAACTGAAAGCTAAGCACACATAGTTTAATATCAAAATACTACCCAGTGTACCCTAACAGTTTACAAGGCATAACACCTTGGCACACACTGTTGTTTCTGCCTGTAGTGCTCTCTATGCCTTTATCACCTGTGAATTTGTTCATCCTCTGGATCTCTGTAACTTCCTCTGAGTGGCATTTCCGGACCCTGCAACCTTAGGTGAAACGGGTGCCACTCCCAGGTAGCTCCTTTCCCTCACAGTGTAATCATGTACAGTCTGTGAGTGTGAAATGCCTCCCAATTCGATTGCTGACAAGCTTTAACAGTAGAGGTTCCTTTTCTGATCTGCACACTGCTAAATCCCCCAGCACCTTCACGGAGTTCTAGCACACTGTAGGTGGTCAATAGTATTTGTTGCAAATGACTACATTACCTTATTGGTTTCTGTCATAACTCTATGATGTTAATGAGACAAACATAACCTCTAATTGAAAGCAGAGGGCTCTTTATTACCATCTCTGAAATGGCACGCACCAGGAAACACAGGTTCCATCACAGAACTGGGATCTCAACTTTGCTCCTCTGAAGCCTGGTCCACTGCTCGGTCCATTCTACCACATCGTCCTCCACTATTATCCTTAATAAAGGTTGATATCTGCTTCACAAAGAAGACTTAATAAACACTTGCTTAGTGTTATTTTTAAAACAGAAAGCAACATGGTTTAATAGAAAGAAAAAAAGCAGAATTCAGTTTTAAAATGGGAATAATGTGTGACAGAAGAGAGTATTTTGATTGTAAAACTGAATTATTGTTATTATTATGCTATTACCTTAATAGAGTAAAGAAGTATATTTCAAATGGAAAAAAATCTAGTATATGAATTTTTCATTCCAAAAATAATATTCCTTAGCTTCTTATTAAGAAAGTAGTAATTGGCTCTTTATCCATATTTGCAAATACAGAATCTAGTGTATTTTCAGGTAGGGCTATGAAGCCTTTATAATCAGACAAAAAAAAAGGGCCTAAGTGGTAACTGATTATTAATCCCTCAATTCACCAAATATAAGTTCTCAAAGCCACAATATCTTACATACACCTA
Organism: Erethizon dorsatum; assembly: GCA_028451465.1. Classification (NCBI taxonomy): domain Eukaryota; kingdom Metazoa; phylum Chordata; class Mammalia; order Rodentia; family Erethizontidae; genus Erethizon; species Erethizon dorsatum. The sequence continues at coordinate 13,488,571 of CM051838.1, read as the reverse complement.
ATGAACTTTATTTGTTAGTTTTGTTCTTTTCACATATGCAAGGAATTTCAGTTTTTAATACTGAAAAGCTGATTTTAGAAGTTTATTGCTTTGTTTTATTTTGAATGTTTGCTTATATTTAAGTAGTATTGAATATCCCATTATAAGTCTACTTAATTATAACCTGGATAATTTCCACTTTCCATATACTTTAACATTTTAAAGTTGTGCTTATTAAATTAAAATGACCATTATTGTTATGTAAAGTACATTATTTCAAGACGTGACTTATATGATTGATACTTCAAATAATCTTTCATTTGGATGCTTCATGTAGAGCAATGGTGCTCTTCTTCAAAAAAGTATGAATTTTATTTTTACTTCACACAAAGAACAGCTGAAATGTTATAAAATAAAAAGCTTATAAGATAAGGTAAATCATTATTGGTGTGAGTGGATGGTGATGAATGAAAAGTGTTTCTTTCTCTTTCTTCTACCAAAGCTTAGTCTCATTATTTAGAAAAAAGCAGAGTAAAATGAAATGAGAAGTTTCAAAATAATGAATGCAGTAGAGGAGGCCAGTCACAATTTCTTATTGTCCTTTCCATACAAAGGAAGAATAGTGAGAAATGAAAGAAATTGTCAAAAGTCAATTACATGTTTAACAGATAAAAGGAAATACGAATTTTAAATATGGGCAATTACTGTCAAGAGACATTATTGAAATAAACAGAATTTACATTTGACATTCATGTTTTAGAAAGCTTATATGGAACCAATATATTTCAGTTGCTGGGAATAATATTATATTTCCTTTATAACAATGTAGAAACAAAAAGGATACTCATGTGACATAAGGTATGGGAAACTTCTATAAGTAACTATTATAAACAGGTTTAAAAACTCAGGCCATATGAAAATATAAGCCAGAACATTAGCTCTCTGCTCACATAATACAGATAGATTGAGCATACATAAGATAAAATGTGTAAACAAGCACAGGTTAAAGAACATGACAAATGCAATGATTATAGAAGGGCCTTATGGCACTTTAGAAATTCATGTTTAAGGACACAGACTCCAGAACTATAAGGCCTGTGTTACAATCCTTTTTCTACCACTAAGCTGTTGTGGTGACTACAGGATAACCAATTAGCCTCTGTTTCCTCATCTACACCAAAAAAATAACAACTTCATAGGATTACTTTGAAGTGTTACAAAATTAATACTTTAAACAGTACCTGGTATTCAATAACCACTCAGAAAATTTTAGTTCTTATCATCATCTACTTTCTGTTAAAAATATTTTAAAATATAATTTGATTTTCATGGCTAAATCAGATGAGAAATTATATATTTTATGGACTCTAAAAGAATTGTGCACATGGTATTTAAGATAATTTGCTGACATTGCTAATGTGTGATGAAAGAGTCACCGTGATCTCCCAGGGACCAACTCAGGACACTGGCATAGACACTCATTGAACTAACTCCACTGTGCCTGTAAGGCTGATCTGATTGCTATTGATGCTTTCATCACAAATTTGCATAAAGATAGAGCTAAGCAGTAATGAGCTGTACATTTTATTCTGTATGACAGTGGAATCTATTTTTTAAGACACTGTTATACCAAAGCAGTAGTAATATGTTGTAAAATGAATCTCCATTAAGATACAGGTTGATTGCAGATCCTTAACCAAAAAATCCAAAACTTTAAAATTATAGGTATATTTCAGTTTCCCAAAAATATAATGATGCTGCTACTGAAGAAAATTCTAAGCAACTCTCTAGTACCTCAAGACTCAGGATAAATTTATAGAAAGCTCTTCAAAGAAAGCAATCATTATTATTGTTATTTAATTACTATAATTCTCTTTCTTTCTCCCTTTTTCTCTTTCTCTCCCTACCAAGCATATGAACACACACACCTACACATATGTACATAGGTTTATATATTCAAGATGGAAGAAGGGATAAAAGTTTTAAATAAAAAAGGTAGTGTTAGCTTAATAACATTTAGGCAATATCCATGAGCTTTCATATTACTAGTTTCTTGCCAAAGGCATAGAAGTTGGGAGGCACAAAGAAGACAACAACAATTTTGGATAACTCATATGAGGAAACTGGAGAGAGAAAGGGCAATTTGGTCATTCAACAATCTCTCTGGTTTCTGAGCACGCTTCACATGTATATCTTGGAATTAAAGTGGCTGTTTAAAGATAAGAGAATTGATCGGGAAAAAGATAAAATAAAGATGTATCTATCATTCTTTTTTCCCCTTCTGTAGGCTGAGAAGCACTAAACTGGTCAAGAGATAAACGGAAAATGAGAAGAGAAAAGATAGACAGGAAAGAAAATTCTAGGAGGGTGAACACACAGAGTATTTTGAAACTAGAATGAAGTTTGGAGTAAGAATGTCTAAGCTTACAAACATAGAAATGGTTGCCCCAAACTATTAATAATTCTTAAATCAGGTTTCAGAATTACATACTGGCAGAGCTAGAATAAGAAACCAGATCTCAAGATTTACAATGGGGAGTTCATTCATATCGCCTGCTTAATGAACTCACTAAGATCTCAAAGCTGCTTTGATTATTGTCTTGTTGCTCCTGAGTACCTCTAAGAGGCAAACTGGAGAAACTGTATAGGTAAGAGGAATCCAACTGCCTCTGGAATTTTGGCAAGAAACGGTGAGTCCAAGAGTTGAGTACATTACAACCAGGAGTAAGCAGAGGGGAAGAAATTCCAAATTACTTCTTCATTTTATATTATTCTACTATATGTCAACCACTGTGCTTGGCTCCAAAGAGGATGTATAAAAATACATAAGGTGTGTTTTCTTCCTGCCCCCAAGGCAGTCCAATCAATCGAAGAAGTGAGACTCACAGCAGAGCAACTGTACTACAAATTTATAATAAATATAATGAAATGTCTCTTCCACCCCTCTCTTCAATACCCACTAGTTATTTTTAGTTTCCTTTTATCAACCCAAAATGTAACTACAGTCTCTATACACTTAGTAAGTATTTTTTATGGTCAATTTAACACCATGGGTTGTAGTTGATTTATCGGTTTGTACAGCTGTCTTGCAACACCAGTTTCAGTAGTTCAAATATTGATTTTTTTAAGTTGTTTAAAACTAATGCAGTTTTCTAAAAAAAAAAAAAAAAGTAGTTTTTAGCAGACCCAAAGTAGTACAAAAATGGTATAAACAAACACAGACTGGTGTTGACTTTACAGTAAGAGTTTATAAAGAAGAGCCGGGTGATAGTAACAACAAACAAACAAACGAATAAGAAAAAGACAGCTGCTCAAGACTCTCAAATTGAGAAAATTCCAGTGGTTCTAATTGTTCAATAGGGATGAGGTTAAAAATCCATTGAAGCACATGCACAAAAGATATATATTTTCTAATATCTTTCCAGAAACATAGAACTCAACCTTATTTATGCATTAACATAATATTCAGAAACTAAAGGATTTTTATCAATTACTTGATTCTAATAGATTTTGGCCTCTCCTGAAGCTGCTAAAACTTTGAACATTGACTCTGTGCAAACGTACATGGAAGCAAACACAGACATGCAGTTAATGACAAACCCCAGAGTGATATCTCAGAACAAAGAACCAACTCAGAAGTATGTAAAACTCAAAATTAATCTGACATCCTTCACTAAGCTTATTAGATCCTCCAAAGTCAGCCTGGAACAAAGCCAATTTCTCCTAGTTTTTTGGAAGGCCAGACCTAGCTGAGACTGGTCTCTGAGGTATGGCAAACTTCAGACTGAAATAAATAATGTAGGACTGTAAATAAGCATTCATTTATAATACAGAACATTTATGTAATAGACTAAAGCGCCAAAATGAAAACATTCAAAGTAGAGAAGTAGAGCAAACTTTCAAATAATACAACTCTAAATGTAAGAAAAATATAATTTTTCTTGCAAAAGCATTTTAAATAAAAGCATAACTAAGCATCTCTTTTTATACTTATGCATTAGATTAAGCCAAACTGCTCTTCTGCTTTTGGATAATGACTGTTTAAAAGCAATTTCAAATGATTAAATACATATACATACACAATTATACGCAAAACAACATTACAAAAGGATTTAACAATCAAAATTTCCTCCAATTCATTATAATATTCCTTCCAATTTCCTGCTTTTTAAATGTTACTTATAAAGGTAGCTTATTATTTATATGTTGTAATAAAGACAGCTTTATAAAATATATATCCATATAACTACCTTGACTCAGAACAATAAACTTAAAAATTTATCATGTAAATTATTATTAATATGACATGAAAACAATTTGATTTAAAAAAACAGCAATACTGTGTCATTTTCAGGTATTTTAAGTCCAGAATACACAAATTATGTGCAAGTTAAGAATTAAGTACAATAACACTGATAAGAACATATTTAACTTTGAAGTCAAACATTTTACTGTATTTGTATTTTTTTATTATTTAAATAATTTTTGCTCTATGCCAAGTCTCCTAAGCAACTCCAACAATTAAAGGAAAACAAACTTGCAGAACAGAGAAAATGACTTACACAAGACAACATAATTTCACTTGGGAATTTAGGTTTCAGACTGGAAAACATTTTAATAGCTTTTCTAATTAAAACTCACCATCATAAAATATTAACCATTAAATGTAATTTCCTGTAAAGTATACTGTTTTACATCATTTTTATTAAAACATGTTTTATAAGATTTTTCCAATTAAATAGTGAATAGTAATTGCTTTTACTGCTGGTTTATATGCTTTAATAATTACATTTTATTCAGCCAAATTAGAGGCAATTTTTGTCAGGAGCCTGTTTTTACTAAAATTTTATCCACATACACACTGAGCAGGAAAAGAACATTGCATGGAGTGTGTGTGTGTATATATATGCTCTTAAATTACACCCAGTATGAGTAGTGCCCATATAAATGACTGAAAACAGACTGAAAATTTCTTAGATCAATCATAGGGCATTTTTTTTAAAAAATTACTGAAGAACTAGTATACATGGTAATTGTAACCACAAAAACAGAGCTGTTAAAACCCAGAGAATCTTGAAAATTAACTCGCATTCAGAAGGTAACTCAAAGGTACAGGCCAAACAGCCTTTGAGCATGTAGGGTATCCACATGACTTTACAGTTCGGATCGCTGCTATTTTGATGTTCCAGAACTGTTGGGTAGAATGGCGAGAAGTATCTTTAAATACACAGTCTGGAGCATTGCCCTCATACTTCTGTCCCACATGAGAGCCTTGGTCATCTCACCTGAGATGAATCCTATCATCTATGTTTCTTAAATAAATTCCCAATGTAATAAATTCCTAGTTCAGCATGTAATCTAAATTATGATAGAAGAAAAACTGAAACTCTCACTACAGTGTCTCTTTTCCACTTATTTGTCTCAAAAATAGATGTTCAATTTTTAATTTATTCCCTTCTACACCCCCACAGGATTATGGCCATTTTACAAGGGTACAAGTCAAGATATGCATCATCTACTTAGGTGTTCATCATTGCTATCGGAAACAGAAGGGCACCCCAATTTCAAAAACATTTGCTTTCATATCTTTAATGTTGTACTGTAAGTTATTTTAAAGCCTGAAATATTAAATTGAATCATATAAAATTGCCATATTTCATTGATTCAGCCTAGTAGGTCACATTTATGTTTGTAACTCTAATACCTAACCTATTCTAGTATTCAGTACACATTTTTTGAATGTAAAGGTAATACTGGACCTCTCACCACTTTACAATTGTCCCACATACACCTAAGGATTCAAGAAGTAATCTTTAAAAATTATATCTTTGTTGTAGATGGGTAGAATACATGTATCTGTTAAATCCATATGTTCAAGGGTATGGTCCAGCTCTGAAAGTTTTTTATTGACTTTTGGTTTAGGTGATCTGTCTCTTTGTAAAAATGTGGTATTAAAATGCCCTACGATGATTGTGTTAATGTTTATTTGATCTTTTAATTTCAGAAGGTTTTGTTTTATGAAGGTCGATGCTCCAGTATTCTGGGCATATATGTTTATCTACATTATCTCTTCTTGTTGGATTGTTTTTAACTAGTATGCAGTGACTTTCTTTGTCTCTTCGAATTCATTTTAACTTGAAGTTTACCATGGCAGACATTAGAATTGCTACCCCTGCTTATTTTAGGGGTCCTGGTGCATGGAATGTTGTTTTCCATCCTTTAACTTTACATCTATGGATATCTTTTTGGATTAGATGAGTTCCTTGAATGCAACGAATTGTTGGATTCTGGTTTTTGATCCAGTCTGCCAGTCTGTGTCTTTTGACTGGAGAGTTGAGGCTGTGAACATTGGTAGATATTACTGAGATGTGTTGGTTATTTACTATCATTGCCTTCTTTTTCTGTTGGAATATTGTTTGTTTTAATTTTCCTGATGTTTTTGTTGTTGTTTATCCACTGACTGAACTGATTTCCTCTGTGTTTTTAGGTGCATCCAATACTATGTCTGTGTTGAGAATATTCTTGAGTATTTTCTTTAGAGCTGGTTTAGCACTCATATATCTTCTGAGCTGGTATTTTTCATGGAAATACCTTATTTCTTCATCTATTTTGAAGAATAGCTTTGCTGGGTAAGTTAATCTGGGTTTGAAGTTATTTGCTTTTAGGGACTGAAATACTTCACTCCACACTCTTCTGGCTTCCAGGGCTTGTGGTGAGAAGTCTGCTGTTATCCTAATTGGAGAATGGTTTGTTTAGCTCACAATTTGTGGAGGTTTCAGTCCATAATCAGCTGGCTCCAAGGCAAGGTGGCACATGGCAGAGGGGCAACAGTTCATGATGGCAGAAGACAGCAAAAGCAACAAGAGAGGGGCATGCCTCTTTCTGTCTCTTATGTTGTATTAAGGCTACTCACTTTAGGGAGGGTATAGCACTCACACCCTTAATCCCAGCATTGCACTATGAATCAATCACACACTCTACATTCAGCTGCCTCCGAAAAGCCCACCATTTTACTGCATGAGGCTTTTGGGGGACATCCAGACACAAACCATAACATATAAATGTAATGTATATGTAACATATGTCACATATATGTTACATGTATGTACACACACAAATAAACACAGCTAAAAGCAGGAGAATGGGGAAACAAGGAAATAGAAGATCTCTAAACTCCCACAACTCCCCCAGGGCAGAGCAAGGGGTCACAAAGAGAGAAGAAAATAAATCCAGATAGCAGAAATCTATGAAAAGTTCACAGAAGAAATGGAAAGAGTAGATGAGTTCAAAGAGGAAATGAACCAAAAGTTTACAGGAATGACACCCAATATGCCCACAGTGAGTTTCAGGAAAACAGATAAACTGGATGAGCTAACAAAGACAGTTCAAAACGAACAACAGATTCAATAAGGATATGGAATCCTCTAAAAGACGTCAGACAGAAATAGCTGAAATAAACACAGTACAGAATTCATGCATTTCAGAAATGAGCAATGTGAAGAGAGATTATTTGATATTGATGACAAAATAGCAAATGACAATAAAGGTCTCAAAGAAGCTATAAAGAGGGCCAGTGAGATGGCTCAGTGGCGTAAGTGCCTGCCTGGCAAGCGCGAGGGCCCAAGTTTGACTCCTGGAGCCCACATACGAAAAAAGGGCTGGTGATATTGCTCAGCGGCACGGGCGCCTGCTGGCACACGAGGTCCTGAGGTCGACCCCCGGTACCCACAAAAGAAAAAAAATAAAGAAGCTAAAAAGAGCATAAGAGAACAAGAGAAGACTGTCCAGCAGCTACTAGACGACAACAACAAAAAACTAAGGCTAATTGGAGCTAGAGAAAAGTTCAACAGACTATACATTCTTTTCAGCAGCACAGGATAATTTTCTAAAATATATCACATGCTAGTCCACAAAGTCTGCTTAAGTAAATAAAAAAGAATTGAAATTACCCCATGCATACTATCTGACCACTGTGCAATGAACGTGGAGATCAATGACAAAAGAAAATTTCAAAAAGGCAAAAAGCTCCTGGAAAATTAACAACATACTCCTAAACAACCAATGGGTCACAGAAGAAATCAAAGAATTTTTAAAATTTCTGGAAGTTAATGACAAGGACTGTACAACTTAATGAAACTTTTGGGACACCTTGAAAACAGTTGTAAGAGGAAAATTCATTGCAATCAAGGCTCACGTTAGGAAAACAGAGCAAGTCCTAATAGATAACCTTATAAGAAATCTTAAAATACTTGAGAAACAACAACAAATCAGCCCCAAACTGAAAGTAAGGAGGGAAATTATAAAGATGAGAGCAGAAATTAATGAAATTGAAACTAAAAAACTGTAAAACAAATCAATGAATTGAAGAGCTGGTTCTTCAAAAGAGTAAATAAAATGGACAAGCCCTTAGCAAGACTCACTAAGAAAAAGAAAAGACTCACGAATATTCAGTAAGGAATGACAAAGGTGAGATCACAACAGCCACTGTCAAAATCCAGAAGATAGTAACTACTTTGAAAAAATATATTCCAACAAATTAGCAAATTTTGAAGAAATGGACAGATTCTAAGACACATCTGAACTACCCAAACTAACCCAAGAATACATAAATATACTTAACCACCCACTCACAAGTGATGAAATTGAGTCAGTAATAAAGAATCTACCAACTAAAAAGCCCAGGACCAGATGGATTCACGACTGAATTCTACAAAACCTTTAAGGATGTTATATCACCAATATGTCTCAAGCTGTTCAAAGAAACTGAAGGGTATGGAGTGTTCCCAAATTCATTTATGGAAGCCAGTATCACCCTGACCCCAAACCAGATAAAGACCAAACTAAAAAAGAGTACTCTAGGCCAATCTCTTTAATGAACATAGATGTAAAAATCCTCAACAAGATATTAGCAAATAAAATGCAGCATATTATCAAAAAGTCGATACACCATGATCAGGTAGGTTTCATCCCAGAGATGCAAGGATGATTCAACATATGGAAGTCTGTACTTCACATAAACAGAACCAAGGTCAAAAATCACATAATTGTATCAATAGATGCAGAAAAGGCTTTTGACAAAATCCAACACCTCTTCATGATAAAAACAGGTATAGAAGGACCATACCTGAATATGATAAAAGCTATCTTTGACAAACCAACAGCTGGTGTCACACTAAATGGGAAAAAAACTAAAAGCACCCCCCAAAATCAGGAACAAGACAAGGATGATCACTATCACCTCTGCTATTCATCATAGTACTTGAAACATTAGCCAGAGCAATTAGGCAAAGGAAAGAAATAAAAGGGGTACATATAGGAAAGGAAGAACTCAAATGATCACTATTTGCAGATGACATAATACTGTACATGGAAGACCCAAAGAACTCTATCAAGAAACTCTCAGAATTAATAACTAATTTCAGCAAAGCAGCAGGATACAAGATCAACATATAAAAATTATCATTTGTGTACATCAACAATATACAAGATGAGAAGGAAATTATTAAAATAATGCAATTTACAGCTGCTTCAAAAAAAATGGAATACTTAGAAATTAACCTAATCAAAGAAGTGAAAGACCCCTACAAAGAAAACTACAGTACTCTGAAAAAGAAGATTGAAGAGGACATCAGAAAATGGAAAGATGTCTCTTGCTCCTGGGTAGACAGGGCCAATATTGTCAAAATGGTCATACTTCTAAAACTGTAATATAGTTGCAATCAAAATACTAACAGCATACTTCACAGGACTGGAGAAAACAATCCTAAAATTCATATGGAGCCCCAAGAGGAGACCCCGAGTAACAAAAGTAATTTTGGGCAATGAGAGCAAAGCAGGTGGCATAGAAATACCAGACTTCATGCTGTACTACAAAGAATAGTGATAAAAATGGCATGATACTATAATAAAAACAGACACATGGATTAATGGAACAGAACTGGGGATAAAGAAGCCTCCCCAGATATACTCAACTACTTGATCTTTGACAAAGTGTCCAAAAGCCTAAGGTGGAGGAAAGATAGCCTATTCAACCAGTGGTGTTGGGAAAATAGGTTATCTGTTTGTAGAAGAATGAAACTGGACCCTTATTTGTCACCATATTAAAATAAAAATGGATCATAGATCTAAACATTAAAACAGAAACATTAAACCTAGAAGACAAAATAGGTAAAACTCTTGGAGACATAGGAGTAGGAAAGGATTTTCTAAACAGAACCTCAATCACACAGGAAATAGCAGCAAGAATCAACAAATGGGATTACATCGACTAAAAAGATTCTGTACAGTAAAAGATTTAATCAGTAAAGTGTAGACAACATACAGAATGGGGAAAAAAACTTTTGCCAGCTACTCCTCAGACAAAGGACTAATATCTAGAATATACAAAAACCTCAAAAAAATTAAACCACCTAAAAGTAAAGACGCAGTCAATAAATGGGCAAGAGAAATAAATAGACACTTCACAGGAAGAAAAACAAATGGCCAAAAATTTATGAAAAAAAAGTTCAACATCTCCAGCCACTAGAGAAATGCAATTAAAACAACACTAAGATTTCATCTTACTCTGGAAAGAATGGTAGTCATTAGGAAATCCAACAATAATAAATGCTGGCATGGCTGTGGTGAGAAAGGAACCCTCCTGCATTATTGGTGGGAATGCAAACTAGTACAAGCATTATGGAAATCAGTGTGGAAATTCCTCAAAGAACTGAAATTAGAAATTTCATACAACCCAGCTATCCCCCTCCTAGGTATCTTCCCCAAAGAGCTTAAGTCATCCTACTACAGCAATATGTACATACCAACGTTTATAGCAGCACAATTCAAAAGAGCTAAATCCTGGAAGCAGACTGTATACCCATCAACAGATGACCGGATAAACAAAACGTGGTATCTATATATAATAGAATAATCAGCTATAAAGAATCACAAATTTGAGGCATTTGTAGGAAAATGGATGCACCCAGAAAATATAGTGTTAAGTGAAATAAATCAGACACACAAGCTTGAATACAGTATGGTATCCCTCATCTGAATGAGGCAAAATACAAACCAAGAAAATGATAACATATGGATAGAAAGGGACAAGGGGACAGATCTCATCCAATAGGGAAAGGGTCCAAAGGAACAAGGAGAGGAGTATGGGTGAGGGGAAGGGGAAATGAGATAAATAAAGATATGCCATGTACAGGGACCTAATAACCACGATCAATGTAAACATTATAAGCCATAACATGTGCTAAGACAAATAGTATCAACAGGTATGAAAAAGGTGATTGGGGAATCAGAGGAGGAGGGGAGGGGAAAGCGAGGGGGAGGCAATATGACAAAAGCTGTCATGTGTACATGTAACTACTCCCCAAGATGACTGGAAACAGCATGAATTACAAACATGTACTAATGAAATAAAATAAAATGAAAAAAAATTATATCTCTGAATAGGACATTTGCCTCCTTTTTGATGACTTAACCCCTAAAATATGCTTCCTACTTTGGATAAATTGTATATGAAGTATATCTTAGTGGGAGGTAAAGATTTCTGCTATGGAAGCCATAGGGATCAAAGAAAATAAATATATAGAAAAATGCAAAATGAAAAAATATTTCACATAGAAATAGTTCTTAAATGGTTTCTTAATAACATGTATTTAGGGCCAGTGTTCTTTATTATAATTATTATTTGGGGAAAGCAATGTGTTAAAACAATAAGTCTTCATGCCAAATATCTATTCATCCCTGGAAGCAGGAATCCAATTCTGGGTTCTAGATGGAAATATTGATCCAGTCACTTGTTTTAGTCTAACCAGGCCTTAAAGGACTAAGGGGCAACAGTGGGATTCAACTTTTTCCACAGGATGTTTAAATGTAGGAAAGCTTTCTACATTTTGGAAATTGTCTTCTGACCTTTTGATATCAAGAGCCACAACATTTTTATAGGTAGATTGTGGTTTTATTCAAAAGTAAGCAATTCAAATAACTGAATGCAGAATATTAGCCTATTACTTCATTAACCTAGAATATATTTATACAATATTGTTTACTATAACAACCTAATTGCTATTTACTTTTTATTAAATTGATATTTCTAGTTTAAAAAGTACTAGCGGTGAAATAACACCTAAAGGTCCTCAAAATTTTTATAATTAACTATGATTGTGTAAAATTAAAAATATACACGTGTATGCTACAGCTTAATATTAGTGGCAGGTTGGCCATTAAATTGCATTTTATTTTTTGTTTTATCAAAAATAATCTGACCAATTGAAGCATACCAGAACATTTCTATAATGCAAGTATTATGAGAAGAGAGAGATTTGCGAATTCTGCTAATGAACTATACATTTCTATGCTCACAGATTCCTCAAGGTCACGCTTGAATGAACAATATGCCCAGATTTTTTTTTTTTTTTTTTTTTTTTTTTTTGTGGGTACCGGGGGTCGACCTCAGGACCTCGCGCACCAGCAGGCGCCCGTGCCGCTGAGCGATATCACCAGCCCTTTTTTCGTATGTGGGTTCCGGGAGTCGAATTTAGGACCTCACGCTTGCCAGGCAGGCGCTTATGCCGCTGAGCCATCTCACCGGCCCCGTAGAATGTATTTTTTTAAACACCCATCAAGGGTAGACTTTGAAATGAATGTTGAAGAATCAACCCTTAAAGAGAACTCAATTCACACATCCTGCTCCCTTCCAGTTGTTTGTAGATGTCACCACATTCATTTGCTTGGCACGCACATGCTGTTAACACTTATTTATTAAAGTGTAAACAAGCAATGGCTTCAGTGATGAAGTACAGTCATGAGCACATAGTATTTAGTGCCCGACAGACCGCATAGATGACGGTAGTCTCTAAGTTTATATTGCTTAGTGACGTCATTGTCTTAGTTTGCACTAAACACACTCCGTCATAGTCAGAAAATGATTCAATCTCCTAAAAATGCATTTCTCAGAATACATCCCCGTGTTACTGAATCAAACGCTGCAAAATCAAAACAAATAAAAATGATGTTTAAAAAAGTCTGTATATTACTCCATTGGTTCAACTGACATCACTATCAAGGGGCATCAATCGTGCTCTCCCTAAAGCATTCTATTATATGATGTCACAATCAAAATCAATGAAATTTGAGTCTTAAAGAAAACATATATTTTTCCTTCTGTAATCCCTTACTTTTAATGCTGATTAAAGTGATGTTCAGAGGATATCAAAGTATGTATCAATTTCTACTTGTTGTAGTTAAAAAATAAAACTTTTGCAAATACTAAAACTTTTTCAGTGTAATATTCTCCTAAAAATATCAGTAGTTTACAGTACAATATTAACTGAGAAAAACAATTAAGTTAGTTTTTAGAAAATCGTATCCTCCCAAAATGAAGTCAAATGCTTATTTTGAACTGTGATTTTAAGTCTGTTTCTAAATTGATACTTTTCTTTTGCCAGATATCCTGAAACAATAAATAATAGATGAGCTGTTTTTAGAAGGTAAACATTCATGATAAAGTAAATAATTGATTAAGAGAAGGAAAATTGTTTTGAGCTTGTCCATGCTGGCATAAATTTTTAGAAACGGAGATTTAAAGGAAAAAATGTAAGTGGCAACATTTCTACTTTTAATCTATTAAATGAATGGTAGGACAGGGATGCATAAAAATTGGTCACTATTTAAATACATGGTACCTTGGGCTATGCATGGTACCTTAAGGATGTTTTTTTTGAAATTCTGTGAATTACAACCATTCTACAACTAAGTTTTCTTCAGAATAAGCTCCTTATATTCTATTCCATGATACTTTGAAAGATCATATACTTTATGAGTAAATCAAATGTATATACAAGCTTTAAATGATTTTCACCAAAAGATATTTTCACATCTATTAAAATTATACAGTTTAGGGCCGGTGAGATAGCTCAGTGGCACAAGCGCTTGCTGGCAAGTGCGAGGTCCTGAGTTCAACTCCCGGTACCCACATAAAAAAAAAAAAAAAAAAAAAAAAATATATATATATATATATATATATATATATATATATATATATGGTTTAATACATTTTCTTCTAAACTAAAAGTGATGGCAAAGTGCTTCATATGTGAAGATTAGGGTGTCTGTATATTTTCATCTTCATTTATATGAAGTTATATGAGTTAGGGAAGCAATATGAACTTAAAATAAGTCAAACAAGCTAAATATGATATGTTAATCTTGTAACATTCTTCTCATTATAAATTTTTCATTCTGGTTTATGTCTTATTGACCTTTACCTAGTTATCCAGCCTGGGGCAAGGCATTTTCTTTTTTTTTTTTTTTCCTTCTTTTTCCCAGTATACATAGTATCCTTTTGTATTTGTGAATGGATTGCAAATCTTTTATTAGAATGTTGGAAGTAAAAAGTGGAAAAAGGGTTTTTTCCTTACCATTTTATATGGCACTCAATAAAGACATTATTTGCATTTAGTTGTGTCATAATTTAGTCATGTGAAAGGATTCAAAAAATCACAATATACTACTTAAATTTATTTAAATATCTTAAATTAATCACTTTATTGTTAGAGAAAATAGAACTTTTTAATGAAAATTTCTAAATTGTATGTTTTTCAGATTTTAGATACATTAAAGTAGATTAAGCCAATTACTGAAATAGGAGTTTCCTGTACAGTTTATCTGAAAACTTAGAAAATATCTGATTTATTGCAGAGAAAGTTTACTACCCAGTCAAAATGAAATAATGTTCCAGAGCTACACAATCTAATAAAAAAAGCCATCAGTCACACGTGGTCATTCAAATTTAAATTAACAATCATTGAATTTTAAGCACTTAATAGCCACCGCATAAATAGTAACTACCGCATTAGAGAGGGTAATCACAGAATAGTTCCATCCTCAAAGAAAGTCGATTGGAAAGTGCTTCTCCAACTTCTACTTTTAAACTTCTCTCCAATGCTTCTATTCAAGCTCCGTCCTGCTGGTTTTCATGCAAACTGTTCTCTGTTTGTATCGCTTGTTCATAGAAAAATTTTGCCTCAGATATTTGCAGTGTCTGGAGACACCATAGCTGTCACAACCTGGGGATGTGATGCTATTTCCATGCAGTGGTGGAGGTCAAGGAGCTGATAAATATCCTAAAATGTGCAGGAATCTCCCTGCAAAAAAACACTAAAGAGTTATGAGTCAATAGTGCCAAAACTGAGGGATTGAGAAACCCTGGCCTATACTACTCTAGATTGAGGCCACATTTGGTATGTTCACCGAAAATTAGATTTGTCCTGCCTTCTAACCACTCCCAAAGATTAATGCAAACCATCTACAAAAAACAATACAACCCTGCCAACATCGGCCTAGCTCCCAGTTTCCCTCGAATCTGAAAAAAATACACATAAACTGATGGTTTCATTACTATAGATTCTTACTATTTATTTTTTTTTTGTGGGTACCGGGGTTCGAACTCAGGACCTCGTGCTTGCCAGGCAGGTGCTTATGCTGCCGAGCTATCTCATTGGCCCAGATTCTTACTATTTATAGAGGAATGGATTTTTTCACATTGGTCAGATGAACTAGTTTTATTCCTTTAGATGGTGTGTTACGTGAAGTCAAGGACTATAATATTTTTCTTCTTCTTACATAGATAGCTGCATACAGTACTAAGTCCTTGAAAGACTGTTAACAGGAAAAAGTAGAGTGAGTCCTGAGCTCAGGAATGTCAGGGCTTGGAGAAGTAAATTTGGGATTCATATGGTTATAGATGGTATTAGAACAACATGATCTGATGTCATCTCCTAGGTAGTAGCCTACCCACAGATAGACACTGACCTATTCTGTAAGTCTTCAAAAGCTACAAAATCAGGTATGAAAATGAGTTCACACAGTTGACTATGAAACTAAGAAAGGGAAGCCCACAAAGAAACATAGGGTATGTTTTCCTTGAACATCAGTGTTGAGGAAGATGATGCCTAAGGATTGCCCAGGGAAGTAGCAACATGAAGCCTTCTCAAGAAGGATGAAAAAGATGAAAATAGCCTATTAGAAGCAAGCCACAGAGAGCAGAGACGAGGAAGGAGAAATGACAGGACAACCCTTTAAGTAAATGTATCGTAGGAGTGGTACAAATACATGGGATGATGAATGAAAAGGCAACATGGGATCTACTGTGGTTTGAATGATTTTGTCTCCAAATTCACATTGAAACTAAATTTAAAATACAACCATATTAAGAGGTGTGGCATTTAGGAAGTGATTGAGTCATGAGGGCTCTACCCTCATGAATAGGGATTAGGTTCTCTGATAAAAGGGCTTGACAGAGGGAGTTTGCCCCTCTTCTTCCCCTTCATCCCTTCTACCCTAGACAAAGGGTATAGCAACAAGGTGCCACTCTGGAAGTAGACAGCAGGCTCTCACCAGATGTAGTCTAGTAGCACCTACATCTTGGACTTTCAGTCTCTAGAACTACAAGAAATAAATTCTTGTGCTTTTTAAGTTACTTGCTCCCAGCAGAGTGGGGAAAACCTTTGATGCAGAAAGAGATAATTGCAGAGAAAAGCTCAACAAGAAATAGAAGAAAATTAGGCCAAAATTGGAGAAGAAATAACGAGATATGTCCTTACCAGCAAAGCATACATTAACCTAGCATGACAAAGTACTTTCCCTTAAAAGTAATATTTGAAATTATTCCACTGCATATTATTAAAGTTAATACATATTTTAATCACATCAGTTGACCCCAGCCAAAGATCCACAATTGGCAACTCTAGTCAAGTAAACAGCGTTTTCATGACAGACACCCTCCTATCCTGTAAATTCTCCAAAAATTATGCATACAAATAATTCAAAGAGTGATATAGATATACATATATTATGTATACATATATATAGCTAAGAATATTTTAGTTGTTTCATGATTCTAGTGTCACATACAAATTGTCCTTTAAAAATCCAATGAAAGTTTACTTATACTTCTAAAGAAAAGAAATAATTTATATCTGAAAATAGAATTTCAACCTTATAATATTGCAAAAATTAGTCCTTTTATTGCAATAACTATTCTACTGTGTATTGAGGAATTTACAATCTGAATATCATTGATAATCAGTGCATTGCTCTGTCTCTTATAACTCACACATCATAACATCAACATCCTATAGAGTCACCAAAAACGAGAATAAGAAAAGTCCCCTTTTTGTGATTTCTTTTATGGTTAAAAACAGAAATATCTCCAGCCTTACTAATATAAACAGAATGCAAGAACAAACTAGATATACTGCAATCTTTGGCAACAAGTTTTTAATCATAAGTATAGAAAACAAGGAAAGATATATTCCCCCTATCTTCAGATATAGGACAATATTAAATAATCAAAAAGTTCATGGCAACTTTTTTTTTTTTGTGTGGGTACCAGGGATTGACCTCAGGACGTCATACGCCAGCAGGCACCCGTGCCACTAAGCGATATCACCAGACCTTTTTTCGTATGTGGGTTTCGGGAGTCGAACTCGGGCCCTCACGCTTGCCAGGCAGGCGCTCACGCTGCTGAGCCATCTCACCGGCCCGCAACTTTTTAATCATAAAGTAATAAATTAATTTTGAGTAAAATCAGCCAATTTTCTTCTATTTATAACCATTTTTATCCACAATTACCCAAATACGACACATTTACTTGCACACATAATTTGAAACTTATAAAAACAAAAATCTACAAAGATAGCTTTCCAATGAAAATGTCAGGCCTGAAGTGTTAACCACCATGCCTACTTTGTCTATCTTGTTCAACTTCTTATCAAAAACATTGAATAATTCAGGAATCTCCAATGGACTCAGGAATGAGATCACTATCTTTCTTTCCCTTCTTTTTTCTTTTTTTTGTGTGTGGGTACCGGGGGTCGAACTCAGGACCTCACACTTGCCAGGCAAGCGCTTATGCCGCTGAGCTATCTCACCAGCGCTTTCCCTTCTTTTGAACTGAATGAAATAGGTAAAAAATGACAGCAAAGTATCTTCTTACTCAGAAATCACTCTAGTAAAATTACCCTTCAATATCTAGTCTTTTAGGTAAGAAAAAAATATCCAAATGAATCTTTTAATCATCTTTAAACTCTTCAGTCAAAAAATGATGGCCCAAGAAACCAAAGCTAGAAAACATTATAACAGAAACCTAAATTGCACTGGTATAACACATTTTAAATGCAGGGAGCAATACATTGATATTTTTGGATTTTTATAACTGATATCTTTTTATAAATCAGTCTAACACATTTCAGTTTGGAACAAAGTATTTTCTAAAAATAACAAAGTGGATGACATAACCCGAGTACACAGAAAAAAAGTCCCCATAGAGACAGATTTTAGAAAATGGACACAGGAGTTAAGAAAGGTGGTCATTGTTTTAATAGATTTGGACTCGCTGATGTTTTTGTCATTTAGTTTATTTGTTTCTTTGACTGATCAATTGATTTGAAAGGCTTACCATCTTGCTGGCCGTGAAGAGTCTGGGGACTTTGCATTCTTTCCTCAAGATTGGAGCTAAGATCAGAGTTCACAGCTGACATTCGTGTTGAATCGCTCATATCAAATTCATCACTTTCTATTGAACTTTCATCCTGAAAATGGTTTTAAAATATCATCAAGCATCATAAAGTATAATACATTCAAATAATGACCACTTTATGTGATCAATTAGAGATTAGCCAGTAACTAAGCTTTTACAGAATTCATGTTAGTAGATGCTTAAAATAACAAATAAGGGAATAATTTCTCCCTTCAAGGAATTTTAAAACTTCTCAATATTCAAACAATGTATCTATGCACACGCATATTTTAAAGATATAATAATGCATTTGGAAAAGATGTAGTTTGGGAATTCACCTGAATAATGAAAGAATGGATTTTTTCAGTAAATGCCTGCAAAAGTGCCAATCATAAAACATGATAAAAAGGAAAAAAAGTTTTGATTAAAAACTAAATGACTTGATAAAATATAAGCACAAATCTTAGAATTCAGTAAAAAAAAAAACCTTTATAAAATTTTTTCATCGGCAAACATGACAGATTTTATTAATAGACAAACATACATGTTATTAGCAGACATACATGTCTAGATTCTGAGACTGCATGTGATGTATGGCAAGAAAGCATTATTAGTGAACCTTATCTTTCTTTAAAAGCGAATATAAATTGTTCTACAGCTACAAAAAGGAATTCTAGGTAAAACTGTGCAAAATCCATCTCTAAAATTCAGTTCACAAAATGATTGCAGAACTGTAGGGCTAGTACACTAAGCTGCTAATTCATCCAGACCTGCCAAATAATAACTTCAGCTAAATTTAGAATAGAGTGCTGACATGATTTCACCAAAGCCAACTCCTTCGGAAAACTCATTTTTGAGCAAATGATGTGCTCCTGTAGGTAGGACGTTCTGAGGAACTTGTGTGAAATGTCTCATCAAAATCACCGGGTTTGACATTAATTTGTAAATGTTTGAAGGTTTAGCACTAATAACAGTGGCTGAAGGAGTGCTGACATTTATGTCACAGACATTGTCATTTATATTTATTCACTCACTTCGTCATCACCACACCCAGTGAACTGGGATTCATTCATTTTTACGAATGAAGAAATTGAGGCACAGGAAAGTTAAATATTTGCACCCCCTCCCCCTACACATACTGCTATACGCCAGAACTGGGATTCATATGGAGTCACCCAGGTTTCTTTGAATAGGAAAAGTTACCTTGGTTTCAAAAAATAACATGTTGGTATCAGCAAAGAAATTGCTATGGTTAGGGGAGAGAAGCATTCTGATAGAGTAACAAATTGGCATACTGATTCCTAGGTCAGGCCCAGGTGAGTTGGATGTCCTTCCTTCACCAAAGGTCTGATTGTATCTAGGTTTACCAAGTAGCACTAGCGCTTAGTTAACTCAGCAAGGTAATGCCACCTGGCAGACCTCTGAGCAATCAGCCACATAGACTTCTCCTGGTGACATTCTTTCTCTCAGTATATTATGTACATTATGTTTTCTCCAATTCTAAATTCCAAAAAAAAAATCCAAAAAGTCTGTAATACATGAGGAAAAAATAAGAGAATCTAATGCGGACTTCAATGTTACCAGTGAACGTACTACACACACACACATAAGACAGACCCGCAGAGAGATGGATGACACAGTGATCCAGTACAAACACTACACAGTGCCCGTGCTATTATAGCATTTCAGAGGACATTTTCGGGAGCCAGACCTCCAGGATGCAGATCCATGTTCTGCCACTTCTAGATGTTTTACATTAAGCAGGTTACCTAATCTTTCAGTGCCTTGGTTTATATTTTTATACAATACAGATAATAATAGTACCAATTGCATAGAGTTGTATAAGAATTGAGAGGGTACAGTATATTTAGAGTACCTAGAACAGTGTCAAGTACATAATCACAACACAGCTGCTTTCTATGGCTATGTAGAATATATAATAAATTTTACAATAGATAAGATGAACATTTCTTGCCTTAAACAATCATATACAATGTATATCGTATTACTTAAACATGCACAATATGGGACCAATATGTGTTTCTAGAAGAGCTGTGTGTTCTACACAAACATATTCTTAAGTATTTCTCATGTATTCCTCAAACACCTAATTAGATGTGGTCTAGTAAAATTGTTTCTGTGGAATTCCTATAGTCAAATATGTACACATATGAGAATATATGTGTGTTTGTGTGAATGTGTAAAATGGGGTAGATACAAAGATTGAAGTCACCAGTGAATGTACTATCTACACGTACATAAGACAGACCCACAGAGAGATGGATGACACAGTGATCCAGTGCAAACACTAGTGTCTGTGCTATTGTAGCATTTCAGAGGACATTTTCAGGAGTCCCTGTTTGGTAAAATGGTTGCACAGAGCATTATGGATAAACAATATACACCTTATCATCATTAAATGGCATACTTGTCAGCGCAATTTTCAGGAAATTTGGACAAGAGAGTAAAATGCTATGTAACCAAATGTAGTGTTATATGTTTTCTTTCTTTAAAAAAAGTCATCCATTTAAAAATAGTTCTTATCACAAGTGTCTCAATGATGAGAACATTTTAAATATTTTTCTCCATTATCAGCTATGAAATATAATTTGCTTTTCAGAGATTTCCTTATTCAAATATCAAATGTCATACATTAATAAAGAACTTTAATTTAACTAAATGTAAGCATTCATTCTGTAAGTTCTATTCCAATTATTAACTGATTAAATTATCTTTTGATAAAAGGTAACAAAGATTTATGAAATATAAGACTATGTTTTTATCAACATAGAGATAATACTAATAATACTAGGAAGAGCCTACAGAAGGTTTCTAAGGGTAAGTAATCAGAAAACTTGATTAATATAAGTAGTTATTTTATTCATAATCATCTTCAGAGTGTTCACCGAAATTCTTTTTTATATGATTAGGTATATTGTGTAGTTTGATAACCAGAAAAAATGTCTCTACATCGTACAATGTGAACTTGTACTTTACACAGCTAAAAGGTCATGATAATGAAAGCCATTTCTAGTCCCATAAAAGTTTTGTTCCTTAAATCCTAATCTAAGAAAAATCTGAACAAGTATTTTACTGTAATAATTTTCTTTCTAGACTTTTCCATTTAAAATATATATTTACTTTTTTAAACTTTACTTTTGAGCTTTTCAATGTAGTGTCCAAGTTCTAGCTTTTGCTTCTAAAGAGTATCACATTCCTCCTGATTTCCACTGATATTGTCAGTTGGTTCAAAATCTTATTTCCAATTTCCTGAACTGCATAAAAAAAGGATTTTAGTTACCCTACCCACTTCCAATTTCTCCCACACTAGTCTTACCTAGCAGCTGCCAGCAAATTAATCTTCCCATTTCTAAACATGCCATTTCTCTGCTCATAAATTTGCAGCCATTGTCTACCAAATAATGTGTAAGTGACTCATCAATCATTCAGAATTGATGGAACTGCGCTGTGGTATTCTCTATTCCATAAAGTAGATACTTCTCTAACTCAAACTCTTGAAATGTGGAGGTGTTCATTAAAAACTGAATTCTTTTAGTTTTTGTTAATTTAAATTAATTACAAATTAAATTTAAACAACCACAATTTGCTAGTGACTACCATATTGGGCAGGGCAGATTTGACTGTTTATTTTTAGATCTTGAAAATATATCTAAACATTTACTATTAGTAATGCAGTGAACATGCTACCACATAAACTATTTCTCATATAATATTCCCTAATATACATTTCTAGGTAAAGCATATAAGTATATTTTTAAAGTTTTTAATAATTATTGTCAAACTCTCCACCAGAAAACTCATTCTAATCTGAACTCTCACCAACAGTTTATAAGAAGGTTTATTAATCTTATATAGGATATAGTATTTCATAAAATCTTTCTCAATATGGTATTTCCTAAATAGGTTAATTATAAAAACAAATTTACTTTGGCAAATATAGGGGTTGAGAATTTTTTCCATGGTTATTGACCATTGTGGATAGCATTCTCTAAGATGGCTGCCAGGAGTTCCTTTCCTAGCTATATACAGGCATGTCATTCCTCAGATCAAGATACAGTGTTGGTTTCCATTCCCTTTGAAAGCAAGCTGAATTTCTTATTTGCTTTGGCCAACAGAATGCTGTAGAAGTGATGCTGACAGTCCCAGATGGATAGGGCACTTCTGCTTTCTTTCTCATGGAAGCCAGTTGCCAATGTAAGAAATAGCCTATATACCCTGAGATCACCATGCTACGAGAAAGCTCAAGGTATAGCCAGATACTAGAGATACATACAAATGAGCATCAAGAAGCCAGATATTTAAATGAAGCCTTCATGAACTATCCAGCCCAGTCCAGCTGCCTGTAGAGTGTGATTGAGTAAGTGGTCCTCACTTAGGTAACAAAAGAAAACCCCAAGAAAGTTAAGTCTGAATTCTTAACTTACAGAATAACAGGAAATAATAAATCATTGTTGTGTTAAAGCACAAGTTTTGGGAGTAATAAATACATAGCAATTTATAAATGAAAATCAGCTACATTTTCTCCTTGGGCTACACATATTTATATTTATAATGTATTTATATTACATTATATTTACATTAATTGACTTCAAGACAGTGAATAGTGAGTAATAATTTTAAAATCTATGTGCTACAGAGGAGGTAGATGTGGGCTATAAAGTCAACTAAATTTAGGTTCTAATGTCGGATTGACTCTGCACTAGATTTATGATTAGGATAAGTTTTATTAGCTCAAAGCTTTGGTTTCCATCTGCAAAGTGGAGATAAACTATGTCAGTTGTTGTAAGGATTAAATTAGATGATATAGTTAAATCTTCTGCTATCACTCCACATGACTTTTTAATTTATTAATTATATTAATTATATATATTATTAATGTATTCATTTAAAATATTTAACAAAATTTATGCTAAAAACGCCACCCTTTGCTTGGTGTAGTCATCTTTTTGTGTTCATGTCAGTCCTTCTTCCCTCAGTTTTCTTCAAGCTCCCTTCACTCACTTCAATACTTCTCATGCTGAAATTCATGAGAATTTCAGTATCTCTTCAAATGTCCTTACGTGTCACTTCCATGAGAACCTTCAATGATCTGTCCTCTACCTTCTTTATCCAGACTGCTGCAACCATGTCCTGGGCAGGCCACTTCCAGAAAGGAAAATCTCCCATAATCTTTATTTCAAGTATTGTAATTTCTATACAGCATTTCAAATATTCCAGATAATTCCCACTAATAGTGCAACCCTGACTAAATTTCCATTTGATCGATATGTATAACCCGTTAATTCTAACCCATTTCACTGACCTCCTGCTCTCACCCACACCTCTCTCACGACCTCACTTGTCTAAACATGGCTAAAATTCCATGGTTTGTCCATCACTCTCTTTTCACAAGAACCTCAACACAATTAATTTTATTTTCCCCCTTATCCTACCCATATGTAGCTGAAAATCAACATGAGCAGCCATTTAAGTTACTTCACTTGAAATATAAGAACACATAAACTCTGAAGAGGGCCATTTGCCAGGTCCACCCATGTCCCACTGCCTGAATTTCTACCTGTCATGTTCTCTTCGCAAACTTCCAACACCTTGTCAAACATCTTCATTCTTCTGTTTTCGCTGAGGCACTAAGATCAAACAGCAGAACATTTCCACAAGCTCCACCACCACCTTTCACTTGCCTTTATCTGACCCTTCCTGTCTGTGCTCCATTCTGAAGCCAGCTCTCCCAATTTCATACAAGAAACCACTTTACAAATGTCAAGGACATCGCTTCATCAATACTCTGCTCTCTTCTCTGCCTCAGTTTTTCCTTCTGCTGCACAATTCCCATCAACGTGCAAATATTCTATATTCATCTAATCTTAGAAAAATAAATATAAAGAATACATCCTGTTCCCATTCAATCTATAGCTCCTGTCCCCTTTCTCTTCTCCCTTCCATAGCAAAACCGTCTAATGACCTTCCTCCCTCCAATTCTCTTTGTACCCGCTCTAATCAGGCTTCACACAGCACACCCTCCTCCATTCCCCCCAAAACTGTTTTTTGGTCAGGAATACAAGGCTAAATACAGATTCAATGCTTTGGCTTATTTTAAATTGACTTATCAGCCTATTTGATACAGTAGATTACTCTGGACCCCTTAAAACAGTTTCTCTAGCCTTCCTGCAGTTTACAAACTCTTCTAAATTCCTTGCTAATACTTTGGCTACTCTTAGTATTCTTTGTTGGCTCCTTATGATCTCCCAGATGTCATAGCATTAGAATTTCCCAAGACAAAGTCATTGGGCTTTTTTCTTCAGTATACCGTCGTGACCTTAACAGGCACAGAGTTTTATATACTACTTGTCAATGGTGCTGAAGATTATGTTTGACTTAGTTCTTTGCTTTTAATCCCACATGCCAACTGTCTAAATTAACAAACTCACTGGAATGTTTAACAAATGTCTAAATCTATTTGGGTTCCTAATAAAGAGCTTGCAGTTGAACTTCTGATACCATATATCAAATCTTTTCTACACACAACCTTTCCTATACTAGTTAATAGCAATTCTACACAACTAGCTTAAATTAAAAATTTTGAAGTCACAATTATTTCTTCACTTTCTGAATAACTACATCCAATCTGTCAGTAAATCTTAAAATATATTTATAATACGATCTCTTTTCACTTCCTTAACTACTACCTTTGCAATTCAAGCCACTATTCTCTTCTTAGCAAACACTCATTAGGACATTTTGTGAGATTCAACTAAAATGTATATTCCTAAAACTACCATTGTCCACTCTTGGCATCGGATTGATTTAGAAATGTAGGAAAAGAAAGAGGCAGCTAACATCAGGAGTTTCCAGTCCCCTTGCAGCAGTCCTGCAGCAGATCAGAGGATTAACCTATTTTCATTATCTTTCCCAGTGAGAGCTCAGATATGAGACAAAAGTAATAAAATCAAGTAGGCTGGGAACCTTACAGAGAAACCTCACCTCCCAAAAGAGACAAAGTCTTATAAATCCACAGTTAATGCTTTTAAGGTCCCCATGAAGAACATGTCAGTCACAAGAATCATCTAATTCAGAGAAACCTAAAAATTTTACCATATATATATCTATCTATATCTATATCTATATCTATATCTATATCTATATCTATATCTATATCTATATATATATATCTTTCTGATACAGTTCATCAATTGGGATCATTTTGCCATTAGAAGTGCTGTCTAGAGCCGGTGAGATAGCTCAGCGGCATAAGCGCCTGCCTGGCAAGCATGTGGTCCTGAGTTCGACTCCCGGTACCCACATACGAAGAAAGGGCCGGTGATATTGCTCAGCAGCATGGGCACCTGCTGGTGCACGAGGTCCTGAGTTCGATCCCCGGTACCCCCCCAAAAAAAAAAACCTTTTCAATTTTATCAAGTTTGTGGGGAAATGAAAGCTAGGAAGTTCCCAAGGAATAAATTCTTATGCAGAAGGAGAAAAGGTTTTGTTAATTTTATACCCAAACTGATTTCTTTTCAAAATTTTGTTTTATTAGTGTTATGGTTTAAATCTAGATATCCCTTCCAAAGCCTCATTTGCTCATAGGTGGGGCTTTTGGGAGTGACTGGATCATGGCTGTGTGATACTGGATTAGTCAAATGATTGGTTTAACTTAGTACTAGGTGTGGACAATGGATTTACTGGAGAGGGAAGATCCGCTCTGGGTTTGGGTGGCACCAACTAATAGGCTTGTAGCCTAGATGGAATAAAAAGGGAAAGAAGGAAGGCTCACTGTTTCCTGCCTTCCACTCTATGGACTGTCACTGTTTCCTGTCTTCTACTCTATGGACTGTTTCTCCTCTGCCATGCTCCTCTGCCTTGCCTCCCTCTACAAACTGAGCAAAATAAACATTTTCTTCTTTAACTTAGGGTCAGGTATTTTGTCCCAACAATGAGAAAGTGACTTAAGACATTAGTACATGTTTGCAGTACATAATGTTTACACTCCTTGTGTGTAGTTGGTACATATATATAACACATCCTAATTCCTTCTTCATACCCTTTCTCTCCTCTCCCTCCCTTTTCTCCTCTTCAATTTATTCTCATCAGAGCAACCTATGTGATTCTGTTAAAATACAGATCTAATCATATGACTTCTGATAAACGTGTCCTATGGATTTTATCCACAGTAAAAAAAAAGGGTTATTAAAATGTAAAGCCCCACATGATCTGACTTTTCACCATCTCTCTAAAGTTCTCTACTATTATTCTTTCTCTTGTTCATTTTGCTACCACCACGTTTTTCCTGTCCCTACAGTACTGAAAGGGCATTTTCCTTAGAAGAGCTATATACCTAATAGACACCTAGTTTTCTTCAGTTCTGTTCAAATGATACCTTCACAATAAATTTGTTTATTTATTTTTATGGTGCTGGAGATCAAATCCAGGGCTTTGTGCATTCTAGGCATGCACTTCTGTCACTAAGCTGCATTCTGTAATTCCTAGCTCTTAAAGGGCTAATTATTCTTGGCCTTCTTTATTTCCCTTAATAGCATTTAGCATCTTTTTATATACATACATTTATGTTATATTTTCTTTATTGTTTGTTCCCCCCACTAGAAGAAATGCTTCATAAAGGCAGGATTTTTTTTGTCAATTTATTCACTGCTTATCTCTGAGATCACCAGTACATATAAGGTACTCAATAAAAATACTAGTGAATTTATTGGATTCATGTTTATTCAAATTTAAATATAATTCATTACCAAAGTGTATCTCACTTGAATTACATTTTATTGTGATTTTCCTTAAACTCCTTCATATATTTTAATAATCATGGTTTTCTAAAATTTTGTAATTAATCTAACTAGTTATTTATCTGAATATTTTAAGATAGTGCAATACAATTTAATATCTTCGCAGTGGAAAAAGAGGAATTATTTCCCTAATCCAGTTGTAAATTTAAAAGGATATACTTCTTGTGTATAAAATACTTATGATTTTTTAGAAGCCAGAAGTACACAGTATATATGGGCTCTATTGTTGGCACAAAGTTGCTTTTACCATTTTGCCAAGAAAAAATATCAAAATATAAATTAGATTCCTACAAATAATTTGACAGCTTTAACTCATTTATAAGACTTCAGTTTTTTTAATTATGTAATAAATCATGGGGATAATATTTTTCATTCTCAGGAATAGATAGACACTAATATTTCTTAATTATCTTTGATGTCTTTAGCCTAATGATTTTATTGCTATTTATTCAATCATTTATAGTTTGCCATCTGGTAATATGTAATATGATACTGCCATAGTATGAATAAAGATATTCTTAGAGAGCATTTACCATGAATAAAATATACTGAGGTTGAGAAATTTTATAAATGCAGTTTCAAGATTAAACTTGGTCACATACACGGGGAAAAAAAGATTGATTTGAATTGTATGAATAAAGCTAGCTCAACAAAATAATTTTAAAAGATTTTAATGATGCTTTACCAAACAATGTTACATTTGAAAAGTAAACTACTGTATTTCCTGTTCTAGTAAAATATCAAGGAGAGAAATTTTTAGCCTAAATATCTGTTCCTAGTATGGACAATTTGTATTTTTCTATTAGTTAATGGTTACCAACTATTTGCCAACCACTAACTAGGATTTACTAAGTCCCCACTGTGCATTGCCAGTTTTTACATATTTTGGAGGATACAAGCAGTGCACATATATATATTAATCTATGCTTTTAAGATTCTTCAACTAAAATAAGCAATGACTAGGGTTATAAAGAACATTTAACAAATATGATTTTAGTATCTAAAACATGCCAGCGCATTGCTAAATTCTCACTATACAAATTGAATAGAATAATTTGAAACACCAAAATACTTCTAATTAAGAAGAATCACCACAGATGTTCTCTGTAAAGTACAGAGAAGTGAACAAATACATTGAATAATGGTTAAGAGAGAAATAACTAAAATATATGCAAGATGTGAATGGTGGAGAAATGATGATACTTGATATGCCTATTAAATTGATTTATTTGATTGACAAAATACCCTTAGAGCTCAAATTTCTTTAGATGCTCATTATTAAACGTACTTGAACTTTCCCCTACCCTGAACTTTCTATTATTCTACCAACACTAGCTCAATGGTGCTCGAGTAAGAACAATGGATCTTTTTAGGAATGGTCAAATTCCCACATGCACTAAGTTTGATTATGACTCTGGGACTCTGTATCCAGCATTTGGAGTCACTTCCCATTTTCCTGATCTGTACAATCCTGGTGAATTCTTTCATTAAAATATAAATTACTCCTTGCAAAATGCCATCATGCTTATTGAGATAGTCATGGTTATCAAACTTCACTCCATTTTTTAAGTGATGCACACATAGATGTTTTCATTTTACCTCATCTTGCTGTGAGTTGAGCAGCTGCAATTTCATGTGCTTCATATAGGCCATGGTAATTGGCATGTTGTAGTCAATCATGCTGGTCACCAAAGTGGGAGGCTTTCCATTATCTGTAACAAAACATTTTTAATGGGTAATAAAAGTAATACTGCATTCTACCTGCAACTTCAGAATGATCCAAGTTTTCCAAATTAAAATAGGCTTTTTGACACCAAGAGTTTAAAAGCTTGGTAGCACTGTAGATGAATTGCAGAAAAAAGAAAAATGAATGGCAAGTTTCCATAAAGGTGCGTTGACACAAATTAAAAATATGAATAAATTAATTATTTCTAACTACAGGGGAGATTTAAATATTCTGAGTAACAATAATGAAGCTAATACAGTGATGAAACACAGATATTTGTATTTTCCTCCTTTGCTGCACAATTACTTTCTATATTATGTCTGAGTGCCAAAGGAAATTTACTTTTATTTTCTTTTATTGATCAGACTGCTCATATGCACATACGCAAGAATAAGTAGAACAAATATATCTCTGAGAACAACTTAATCACTGAAATAAATATGTATTAAGGAAAACAATCTAGAAAATTTTAGTGATATCTAAAGCCAAATCAATTTTTATGTAGAAATTTTTATTGAAGTAATTTCATCTTATTCATTGATTTCTAGAAACAAGGAATAGATAAACTCAAAAGGTCATTGATAGAAATCAATTTCCTTGCTGAATAGATCTAAAATACCATGGTATACCACAATACATAGAAATTAAAATATTATTGTAGGAAAAAATGTTATTTTCCACAGTTGAAACTTTCTTCTAGGAATGGGTACTGAATTACTTTGTAAGTGGATATTCAAAATTCACATCCTCCTACTTGAATAAACGAGATGATCTGACTTGTTGAACTGTTTCAGTCTACCACAGTTTTATAAAAATGTGAGATATAAATTGCCATTATGAATACAATTACTTTAAATCTCACGATTTGACACTGCGGCTACCTTTATGATCTGTTCCATCTGGGTTTAAATGCATTCTTTTCTGGCACTCTGAGCAGCTCATTAGAAATCGAGTCACCGCTTCTCTTGGTAGGAAGGCATAGCTCTCTGAAATCTGAAATGATTCACAAAATATAGGTGTTATTATATAAGCTCACTGAGCATGATTTAACGAAATGATCATTGTATTTCCAAATAAGACGCATTATTCCATAATGGCAGGAAGCACAATGGAAGCATGCACTGCATAGCATGCATCATTTCAAGAAATATCTATCGAGCTTGACTAGATGTCTCTTAATAGTAGCCAATAATGCCATGTGGAGAGTAAAACCTCAACCACATCTGGATAGGCATCTGTTTATATTTCTGTATTTATTTTAGGAAAAATAATTATAGAATAGTGAAACTCTAGTGATTTTTTCCTTATTAAAAATTGCCAATTTTTTTAACTCACTACTAACACAATCACAATTTTATCCAATTTACATATATATTTTAAAGTTTTGCCCCAAACAGAAGCAATAAACTCTGGATTCTGCATAATCAGCATTTCTTCATTATTGATTCAAAAACATTTTAAGTGCGAATACAAGATCAATTGAAAGAGAACTCATGCATGTATTACTGCAGTGAATCATCCCTTCCACAGAAAATGACACACCTAGAAATGCATATAGGCCACCTGTCTCATTTATTTTATATAAGTTGCATGATTTATGTCTGTAATAGCTCACACTGATTGTCACAGCAAGCTTTTCCTGGGCCCTATAAAAAATTTTGTTTTCATAACCATGATCTAGAATCAGGTTAGAAATCAATGCTCTTGTCACGTGATTTTTTAAAATATTTATTTTTTTTAAAATCAAAGTATTTTCCTTATCAACACAGATCAACACAGATTCTTAAAGAGAAATAGACAGGCAGTAAACTATCTTTAGTTAAAAACTGGCATTGACACAAAGAGTCTTATTTGGGGAGGGCTTCAGTTTACCTCACAGCACTGGCACTGGTATATAAACTACGAGATGAGCAGGAGAAATACTAAGCTATGATTAAACACTGTTATGGCTTATATCTAGATGCCCCACCACCAAAGCCTCAGGTGCTCATAGGTAGGCTTTTCGGAGGTGGCTGGATCTAGGACTTGTGATACCAGGATTAAGGGTGTGTGATAACTAAATAGGTTTAGCATAGTTCTGGGTGTGGATAACGGAGGCCCCACTCTGGGTGTGGGTGACACCAATCAATAGGTTCATAGCCTGGATGGAATATAAAGGGAGAGAGGGAAGGCAGGCTGCTGCTGCTTGCTGCTTTCTGCCTGCCATGCCATCAGCTATTTCTTCTCTGTGATGTCCCTTTGCCATACTACCTTGCCTTGGAGCCAGCCAATTGGACTGAAATCTCTACAAACTGTGAGCCAAAGTAAATGTTTCCTCCTTTAACTTTGAGTGTCTGGTATTTTGTCTCTGTGAGTAAAGTAACTAAGACAAACACAATGCCACCGATGATTTCTCTGGTGCATGTACAGCTGTTATGAACATTAATGTATTTCAAGTTAGTAGAAAGAATGGGAAGTATGCACCAAATATATCTTTAAGTGTAAATGTGTGCTAATTCCTTCACTGGTGATTGGATGAGCTTTTGCTAATACACACTGTAGAATGAGCACAATATTGAGGAAATTCCCTCTATTAAGACACAACAATGTAAAGTTCATGTTTCCTTGAACTTAACATCAAAATCAGTTTGTATTACTTTATCTAACTCATTGAATCTCAGGAAAACAAAGGTAAAAGAATACAAAAGAAAGAAACAAGTCTATGCTAAAATCTGCTATGGATGATCCATATACAAGTAATTAAAATGTTATCCACTATATTTGAAATGTAAATTTTTAATTTTAAAATATAACTATTGGTTTTAAATTGAGATACTAGATTTTTAAAATACTACCTTAGACTATATAGATATGGGGGAAAATGAGTAGAACAATTTGAAAGTATATTTCTGAGATATACATGTTAGTTAATGCATAAAAAAATATATCCACAATTTAAATTCTTATCACTGTCCTTTTTTCTCCCTTTGTATACATACACATATACACACATGCATACATGAATTTGATTCTTATCTTCCTATTTTTATGAAAGAAACTAACATTTTCACCCAATTTATTTATATGATTAGAGATAATTTTCTCTGACCCCCTGAAAACTTTTTTTTACAATAATTTAGAAGTTTAAAAAATTTTATGCTGCATGATAAATCCTGATAGTTCATAATTTAACTCACTTAGATTTATAGTCCACTGGAACCAATGGAACTGTGTGGTAAATTCATTATCAAGCACAGGTTAAGAATGCCCCACTGACTTTCTTGTTCACTAGGGCCCAGAAACAATGGAGTCTTCCTAAGCACTGAAGTCATATCAAATATTCTTTCTGAACCCACCGGTATGAAGTTACAGGAATCAGTAACAGGACAAAAATTGAAAAAATGAAATATGTCAAAATTGAACAACAAATTCCTGAACAACCAGTAGTTCAAAGAATAAATCTAAAGGGAAATAAAAATGTATCTTAAGACAAATAAAAATAGAAATGCAAGATATCAAAATTATTTGGATGTAACAAAAACAGTTCTAAGAATAAAGATGATAGTGATCAACATAAACATAAGAAAAAAGAAAGATCTAACATCTTAAAAAAACTAGGAAAAGTAAAGAACTAAGTCCAAAATTAGTAGAAGGGAAGGAAGTGGTAAAGCAGAGATATGTCAAATAGAGACTACAAAAACAATTGAAACAATCAATTTAGCTAAGAGTTATTTTTAAACAATATAAACAGAATTGACAAAACTTTGGATAGACTAAGAAAAACACTTGAATAAATAAAATTATGAATTTGCAAAGATTCAAATTACAAATGATACTAGAGGAGTACAAAGGATCATAATAGAATACTATGAACAATTATATGCTAACAAGGAAGATAACGCAGAACAAATGGAAATGTCCTAGAAATCTGGAGCCTACTAAGAATAAATCATGGGAAAAAATCTGAACAGATTAATAATGAGTAAGGAGATTGAATGATTATTCAAAATCCTCCCAATCAAGGAAAGCCCAGGACTAATAGCTCCACCAGTAATTTCTACCAAATGTTCAAAGAAGAATGAACAACAATGCCTTTCAAACTCCCTCAAAAATTTGACAAGGAGGAAACAATTCCAAGTTCATTTTATGAGACATTATCTTAATACCAAAGCCAAATAAGCCAGACACTACAATTATTGATGAGTATAGATGTAAAAATCCTCAAGAAACTACTATCAAATCAAGCTCGACAGCACACTAAAAGGATGATATGCTATAATCAAGTGGGGGTTTAGCCCTGGCATGCAAGGATAGTTCAATGAAAACTAATTAAAATAAACATTAACAGAATGAATGGATAAAAATATAATTTTGATAGATGCAGAAAATGTATTCCACAAAATTTAACTTTCATGACAAAAAAACTCTCAACAAACAAATATAGAAATGATCTCAATACAATAAAAGTTATATATGAGAAGCTATAATTAATATATCATAATCAGTGGGACAAACTGGATGCTTTCCTTCTAAGCTCAAGAATAAAGCAAAGATGCCCACTTTTGTTCTATTCAATGTGGTACTAGAATAGAAGTCTTAGGGCAATAAAGCTAGAAAAAAAGATGATAAGTTATTCAAATTTGAAAGGAAAAAGTAAAACTGTCTTGCAGATGGCATGCTTTTAGTAGAGAAATATGTAAAGACCCTACCAGAAAATTGTTAGAACAAATAAATTAAGTAAAGATGCAGTTTAGAAACATCAATACACAAAGAATAGTTGCATAGCTACATACTAACAGTGAAATACCCAAAAACAAAATTAAGAAAAAAAATCCCATTTAAATTAGCATCAAAGGGCCGGTGAAATGGCTCAGTGGCGAAAGCGCCTGCCTGGCAAGCACAAGGTCCTGAGTTCAACTCCCGGAACCCACATATGAGAAAAGGGCTGGTGATATCACTCAGTGGCACGGGCGCCTGCTGGCGCGCAAGGTCCTGAGGTCGACCCCTTGTACCCACAAAAATAAATAAATAAATAAATAAAATAAAATAAAATAAAATAAAACAATTCAATAGCAAGAAAATGACTTAATTTTAAAAATTGTCTGCTACAGTCTGAATGCATGTGTTTCCTCAAAATTCTTATGTTGAAACTTAACTCCCAGTGCAGTGGTATTGGGAGGTAGGGCTTTGGGGAAGTTATTAGGTCACAGGCCCAGAACCCTTATGAATGGGATTAGTGCCTGTTCAAAAAGGCCTGGGGAAGCTTGTTTGGCCCTTTTGCTCCTGTGCCATGTGAGAAAATATTGATGATGGAAATGTACTCCTATATTGAGACTTTATGCTGTACACTTTGAATGTGTGAAATTTGTATTTGCCAGGTTTGATACCCAGCACTACAAAATACAAAACAATATCTAGAAATAAAGAACAAAAATTGAATAATATTTTGATTTAGAAACAGGGCTAGAAATATCATTCTACTAACATTGTAACTAATTATATAAAATGTCATCCACAAATGTCTATTTCTTGGAGTCTAGAAATTTTATTAAATTCATTATTGACATTAATAAAGGTATTCTTACAATTTCTCTCTTTTGACTTATTTAATACTTTATATTACTAAATTTCTTCATGTGTAAACATTCTTGGTTCCTTGAATTCTGAAAAAACCCTACTTGGTCTTAATATGTTATTCTTTCAATGCTTTTCTGGTTCAATATTTTTTTCATTTTTACTTTTACTACTATATGTTTACAGGATGTAATGATTATATTAATATGTATTTTCTTATTCACTTTTTGAGTATAAATTCTTCTCTGTTTCTAGACAGGACTTTACTGTCGTTGTTATTGTTGTTGTCAGGAAGGGACTTGCTAAGTCACTGAGTTGCCTAAGTTGGCCAGACTGGCTTGAACTTATACTCCTGCCTCGGCCTCCCAGAGTGGTGATATCATAAGCATGCACCACCCCACCCCACTAGAAACCAACTTTGGATATACAGTGTACACCACTATCTAGATTACTGATGAGGAAAATATTTAACTAGAAAATATACTCGTAAAGTGTTTTTATATTTGGAAAAGGTAGAGCATTTCCTTAGAATTTGTTTCTGAACACAGGAACACTAAGAACACTACCTCGTGTTAATAATAAGCAAAGCATAACATTAATAATTACTAATCTTGCTCCCTCTGAACTAAACATTAAAAAGACAACTGTCATGCGACAAACCACACACCCTGCTCACAGCAGAAACACACATGCATGGGAAGGTTCACCTTGTGAACTAATGACCTGACATTTTTTATCATGAGAATAGTTATGGGGCATCTATTTCTTAGAAATATTACTTCATATGAATCTAGATTTTTCAATGTTTCATACTTAGAAAAGTATACATCATTATTTTAAACAAAGTATGAAAGTGTTAGCACAAGAACCATCAGCAGTTATTGAACTTCCTTAAACTGGACTCATGGCTGAAGTTTAATTTTTACTGTTATTGATTAAATTTGACTTAGCTGTGATTAAGAAGTTGGGGAGCTGTGGTACATGGTAACTTTTTAGCTACTTATTACTAGTAAACGTCAAGTTGGTTGTGTGTTGCGTGGCTTCATTTAATTTTCAAGGAAAATATTATATCTAAATCTATTATGACTGGAATTTGTTAGGAATGCAAAAACAATAAAATCAAATTACTAACTTAAAGCAAAAGTGGAGACAATCTTTATTATTCAAAAATTATGGTAATATTTCTACATAAAAATAATTGACCTGAGGTATGTTTTGATGGGCTGAACAATAAAATCATCCTCTAAAAATAGTACCATGGTTCCAGAACAACCCCATTCCAGTGTATGAGAATGGGCCGAAGGTGCCCTCATACAGAAGAGGCAGACAGATCAAGATTGCACCAAGTAAAATTTACTAGGCGAACTACTGACAGAAGCGTGATGTAGGACAGTAGCAACACAGGTAAATATCTGCAATTTGGGTGGCACACTGGGTAGTATACACTCACCCAGACAACAGTGAGTTTATCCAAGCTAGAATATACCCGGTTTCTCTGAAGCTAATATCAAAGAGCCTAGCACCAGGTTCTGCTGTAAACTGCAATATACAACTCCAATAGTTTTGATTATTTTTATTATTCTGGGAAACAATGCTGGGGAAACCAGCCAGATTATCCAGGGACAATGATTATGGTTATCACTCAAGATGGCTGCGGTCATGTCAAGGTGAATCCATGCAACTACATTAATAACCTAATGATACATTGATACCCCTGATGAAAGTAATGATCAAATCCTATAAGGGGCATTGCCGCTGATCTTTCATATGAGTGCTTAAAAAAGAAAAAGAAAAAGAAAAAAACCCTAAAGAAACTATTGGGAATACATTTCTAAAGAGTTCACTGACAGGAGGCCAGTGAGATGGCTCAGCAGTATAAGCACCTGCCTGGCAAGCACGAGGTCCCGAGTTCGACTCCCGGAACCCACATACGAAAAAGGGCCAGTGATATGGCTCACGAGATTCTGAGGTCAACCCCCGGTACCCATACACACAAAAAAAGAGTTTACTGACAAAATACTATAACTTAAAGGATGAGCATTCTACATTGCCAATCAATGTCCTGCCTTTCTTTTTTTTTTTTTTTTTTTATGTGGGTACTGTGAGTCGACCTCAGGACGTCGTGCTTGCCAGCAAACACTTGTGCCGCTCAGCAATGTCACCAGCCCTTTTTTTCCTTTATGTGGGTTCCAGGAGTCAAACTCAGAATCTCGTGCTTGCCGGGCAGGCACTTATGCTGCTGAGACATCTCACCAGCCCTCTCCTGCCTTTCTGAAGAAAGAAAAACAGTATTTTAAAAACCCCTAAACACTGAAGACAAATTCTGGCAGATCTCAAGTGCCACTCATTTTTGCCCTCAATATAACTTCTGTAAAGTAAAAATGTCAAGTATCCAAAATAATGGCATAATATATCAGCCATAAGTAAATTAACTTGAAAAACCCATCTTGTAAATTCAATAATTTATAATACCTAAAGTTTTCTTACATTTACTTTTTAAATGAGAAATAAATTGCTATTCCAAGTTATATCTGAATACATGAAGTACCATGAAGTCTTTTTAAATTAAAAGTAAATATCAATTTTCAAAATCATTTCACAACAAATAGTTGTTTAGCTATATATTTTTTCTCATATTATGTCTCTATTGGTCAGCTTTCCCATTGCTGAGACACTGTACTTAACACTCACAATTTAAATGTGATGAGGTTTAATTTAGCTCATGGTTTCAGGGGATTCAGTCCATGATCAGCTGGCTCCAAGGCAGAAACATCATGGCAGAAGAGGGTGGTGCAACAGACCTGCTCAGTTCATGGTAACCGTGAAGCAGAGCAGGGGAAGAGTGCCAGAGAGGAAGGGGTGAGAGATTGGATATAGACCCCAAGGTCACACCTCCTTGACCCATACAGATACCCAGAAGTGTACTTTAGTAAGGCCTTCAGTAACTCCCAAGACAATCAAGTTGACCCAATCAAGCTTAACCACAATATATCACAAACATAAGGTGTGAGGTTATCTCCTAAACTGAATCAATAAAATATTGCAAATTAGGAGAAAAACTTGAAACACAGAAGAATTTTGAATCAGAAGAATTTGTCCCATGCCCTCCTTTCTGCTTCCCAAACATCCTGCTTCTCTCACTGTGTTACATTTCTGACCATTTTCAATAGAAAGGCCCTCTAACTTCACTCAGCTTATACATAAATGCGCAACTTTATAATTCCTGAAATAGTTGAAAATTAACCTGATTCTCATTAATTATGTGACACTATTACATGATTTGGCCTTGTAACACAGAACAAAATACTTCTGAACAGTCTATGGGTAGGTAAGTTTTCGATTAATCAAATGTTGGTGGATTTTAGTGTTTAATCCTCATTGTAATCCACAAACAGGTTACTACTGTCACATGATCTCTGTTTAACAAAACAGGAAACTAAGCTTCAGGAATTTGTGTATTTTGTCCATAAGGTGGAAGACAGGAGTCACATTTGGTAACATGTTTTCAGGACCTATCCCTTCAACCACTATGTTTTTTAACCGCTCTTGTAATCAGTATTAAAAAAGAGACTCTTTCATCCTCAAAAAGATAAGATATTAACCTTACAAAATAGGTTAATTATTCTTAAATGTTTATAATATCCCCTGGTATGGGGTTCTTTATAAGTAGAAAACACTCTAGCCCTTTGAGATGACCCTTCTGAACAGGAGAGGCAACCAAGTACTCTGTACTTTGCATAAGTTTACAAAGTTCAACAAGAAAGATCAGACCAAATAGTAACAAAATAGAGCTCCACCTGGAAGAAATTAAGATGCCATCTGTCCTGTTCCTGCAGAACTGATAGCTAAAATGATGGCTTAGGGACAATGCCATAATATTATGATAGGCAAGAGCTAAACTCACAGGACTCCTGCTTTTAATAAAAATGTATGAGACAGTAAATATCTATTTTTAAAGGAAATATAGACAGTAAGCAATTGTCTATCTCTAAAGGAAGAAAACTTGTCATGACATTGGTGAATCATGTGCATTAACAATCACTTTATAATATAACCAAACAAAATTAATCTAACCAAGGCATTTAGCAACTAAGATCATACTGTTTTGACCTATGCTAGTGTCATTTAAAAACTGGAATATTAGTAAATATCACACATTTGAAGAACTTACTTGATACTTTTGTACAATATAGTTCTTTTTCGATTTTGCATTTGAGAACTAATGAAAATTGGTTTAATCACACTGATATTCTTAAATAATTCTCTCTACCTTTGTTTTAAAAACGAATTTAAATAATAGTAATACCTTCAATTACTGGGGTAAGAACACAAAACTATACCTTTCGCCAAATGTTATGCACTACACTCATGGAAGAATTTGCCCTTGGGTGCCAAAATTCTGACGTTTTCTCTTATAAAACCCCTATTCTTTATGGATAAACAACAAATTAGAAATAATCAAGTGACGTTTGCTTAGCTTACTTTATTTGAGAAAACTTCCAGCACAAATCACCTACAATGTTCATAACTGGATCACGCAGCTATAGAAATTTATTTTTAAAAATAAAATTCAAATGGAGTAGAAAAGAGCCTTTAAATGCAAATGTCCTTAAAGGGTTTATATGTCTTGATTCATAAAGTCACTGCACAACTTAGTCTGGAAAGAACTCTCTGAGGAAGGAAAATCTAGGCTTGGGCAACATCTTCAACAAATATCTCTCTGCCTTTATCTGTTTTATAAACTGTGTTACCTGGTGTCATTTCAAAGGAGGGATTTTGAACTTTAAAAAAGTTTACAGCATTGTCACATTTGCCCACAGGAATACACGTTTGATTTGCATTCCTTTACATCTCATTTTTTGTCTATTTGATTGTTGTTCTTTACGTACTTTTCATCTAAGAATTTTTATGGTGACTCCTGATAAAATGATTCTTCAGAATCACTTCAAAATTAATCAGCTGTCATTAATAGATGTTTCCAAAAGTTTCACATATCCAGGCACTTCAATGCCTAGAATCATATCTAGCAGAATCTAGCATACCTAAAAGCATTCCAACTTTTTAGACCGTTAGCACAGTGTAAATATATTTTATATTATAGACTAGCATATACACCGATTCATAAAATCAAATGGGTTGTTTATTTTCTAGTCTCTCTTTTAGTTTTTTTGAAAATGATCACAGTTCACAAAATTGGCTGCACAACTCACTGTTGGGTTGTGATATGTAATGTAAAAAACAATGGTCTAAAACCCAGGAATCAATTCAAAGATTTTTGTGTGGTGCTTAGAGAAAATGGTGGGTATGTGGTCAAATTTAAAATGAAAGTTGACAAATCCAAGGGAGGTCTAAAGCAGACAGGAATATTTTTAGCCAGTTGAGGTCGATTTTTCAGACCACTGAAAGCAATTTGAAGATTTGAAGCAAATGCTTCAAGTGTAGAGGGAAAGAAATGAAAGGTGAATACAGTACAGAGGCGGGGGAGTCTGGTCTCCAGGGACAGGGAAATGGTACAAATGTTAAGCAAAGGCAGAGGCATGGAAATTCACTACCTAACATAAAACCCGACAGGAAGAAAGCATGCAGGGGTGACAGCATCCTAGGGCAACATCAGAAGAATCTGGTATTGTTGCATGAGGTACGTTAGTAGTAGATCAAATGATCACTAAACACGAAATAGGGTGTGATTTAAGTTAAATGACGAACAATTGTCATTAGAAATAGCACTTTGCTTCTTTAATGATACTTACATTTTAGACATACTGCTTTTTGGAAAGATCTCTTTCTTTTATCTTGTTTATAGTTATGAACATCTTTAACTTCTATCTTTATTTTACAATAATTAAGATACCCCTCAATTGAATAAATGTGACAGTAACAAAAAGAGAGTCAGATAAAATGAAGGTGTATGCCTAAAGTTGCAGGTA
The DNA here is from genome assembly GCA_028451465.1 of Erethizon dorsatum. Taxonomy (NCBI): domain Eukaryota; kingdom Metazoa; phylum Chordata; class Mammalia; order Rodentia; family Erethizontidae; genus Erethizon; species Erethizon dorsatum. The sequence goes on along the minus strand of CM051838.1, from coordinate 13,448,059 downwards.
CTATTTTTATGTCACTTCTTATGATAGACTATTTGCTTTCTATGGAACAGATTGTCATAACAGAGAATTCTTACATTTGATAAAAAGAATGATCAGATGAGCACCGGAAAAGCTTTTCTTCATACAGTCTCCCTAACAGTAAAACAGAAAGAATTCCTAAATATTGCATGTACATAAGATGATTCAGCAAAGCAAATGCTTATAGAATTAGTAGAAGCATAAATAACTACAACCAAATTATACAGTAATGCACAATGGGGATGTGGGAAATCTGCTTCTCTTGATTTTTCCTGAAGGGTGTTTTGATGAGACATTTATGTTTCAGTTGGGGTTTAAGGGAGAACGACAAGCAGATCACCTTCCTGATCTGGTTATTGCACAGTCAACCTCTCGATGTTTTCTATCACAAACCCCCTGTTAGAATTTGTCTTTCACGTACATGCAAGTATATGAAGTATCTGCATTTCTTTTGAAGCGCATAGTCAAGAATACAGTTACTACAGTCAGTCAGAGCACATAAGAATTAGCCATCTTAGGGGAATGGGAAAAGACAAAGTTCAGACTTTTCTCTGCTACAGTCTAGTAAGTTGCACAAACCTCATATATTTATACAGACAAAGCACACAGAGTCTGGGAGTTGATAAAAATGCACCATGGATGCAGAATTCATTGCCTAAATTCTTGAATTGCTCAACTGGCAAAGAAAGAAAACTTTTTCAGAGATACCAAGTAGTGAACTGGCCAGAGTTTTCTTTAGAAAAATATCTCCCAGCTGGGGTGTTTACTGTGCTATCTGGGTGAATTTTGCAAAAAGAGAGCAGGGATGCATTTTGATTTTCACAATAGCTGAGGGTTGTGTTACTGGAACTTAGTAGCCCTCAGGGGTTACAGAGAACAAATGGCCTGGAGTTCTTGGAAGTGATGCCATATCTTTTCCAAAAATCCAGTTTGCTCTTGAGAGATATTACATTAGAATATACTACTAATTATACAACAATAAATATATACGTGATCAAAGATGTCATATTTACCTCTTCCTTACTGGTGAGAAAAATGACACCAAGATAGAAATTTCTTGGTCCAAATTCTAAATTCTCATAAGAAGCAGCTATGTAATGTCAGTTTTATTCATGTTTCACTTCTTTTGCAATTACTATGACCAAGGAAGAAATCCCTGCCCTAGTTCAGCTGTGGTAAATGTTAACTCTCAAGGACAGTGCAGAAAATTGAATTTACAGAGGGCGAGAGGATGAGGAGTAGAGCAATAACACATGAAAGGAATAGATAAAAGCTGGTTTCCTTTTCCTTATCCTGAAACAACTATAACTGCTTTTCATAAGGCCGGTGAATATTTTCAATTCTGGGAAAGTGATGAAGACATGGGTGGGTGCTGCCCATAGGTCACAAAGGAACACAGCTGACACAAAACAATATACATTGTTTAAATAGAAAAAAGAAATTTACAACACTTGTCATCCCACAGGGAAGTCCATATGTTGAAAAACTTTCTATTCGCTTCATTTTATAATGTTTGAAGCAATTATTATATTAAAGCCAGCACCATTCTCTCTCTGTAAGCTCACATCAGTCTCCTACATCCTGTATCTCCTTCCTATTGTTTCATGCCAAGTAAAAACTTAGGTAGCTATTTATACACGTACTCACGTGTATACACTTTAAGAAAGCTGTGAGAGATTTTATTATACAATTATATCACACAGGAAAACACAGCTCTGGATGTGAACAGTAAGCATTAATTGTCTACTTTTCAACTGCATTGGCTCACTTTGACCACTAGGGTGCACTAAAGTAGCAATTTACTAGGCCGACAGAAAGAGTTAATGAAGTTTCTCCCCAAGGTTAATTCCCTTTCAAGGACTATTCACAGCAACGTTGTTATTTAATAAGAAAATTATTGATGACAGAATATGTGATATTAGTTGATGATAAAATGATTTGGGTGAACTCTCATGTCCACTCCACTACCAAGAAGATAGCTTTGGAAGATAAAGGATTTGCACTATTATTTTGCTTACCCACAATGACTCTTAACTATCTATATGCGAAATAAATAAAATTTAATAAATAGCAGTAACACTATTCTTCTGTTTTTGTATTTCTATTTAAAGACTTTAATTACCATGCCACTGACGTTTTTAGCTTTTTCTGTCTGAGATATTTTACACATCTGATTTAATTGTTTGAATAGCATTCATCATTTTTAGTTATCCCCAGTGAGATTGTTCTCACATAAAAGTAGACTTAACATTACGAGTATTATGTTTAAATTTAAAAGTTACTTTCAAGATTTAGAAAAAATCTGGAAAAAAACCATTTGTGTGTGTGTGAGAGTGTATTGGTGTAACATATAAATAAACCAATGTGAGGAAATATGAGTAATGTGTTTATATCCTACCTCAGAGGTGATACCATTATTTAATAGCACACCAAAGCTTTCCCTGAAAAGCAAATGGGTAAAATAATTTTTCCTGTGTAAAAAATACACATATATCTGTATCTATTTGCCTAAAATCAAAGGCACTATGTACGGCAAGCGTGAGTCGTACAGAGCACTGTCCTTAAAGCCATGGCTGCAGCCTTGAACTTATTTCATTATTACTGCTTATAATAACATATTTTCACTATTTAGTTGGAGTCAAGAATGCAGAGACTTCACAAAGACAGTCTATTCTTTCAACAAGTATTTATTGAGCACCTAGTATAAGCCAGCCTTGTTGCAAAGCTGTGCTTTAAAGGGATATGAGAAATAGACACGTTCTCTCCTCATCAGGGACTATCTAGTTTTTAAAACATCTACTCTAACTATAGAAAACTAAAACAAACAAGCAAAATAACTTCACAGTGTTATCTGTAAAATATCAATTGGATGTTTTGCCAATGGACTTTCCAAGATAAGCCACCTGTAAAATACATTTCAGACCACTGATGTATTATACAACAGTGTCAATTATTAATGAGTTCATTACTGGAGAACCTCTACCAAAACAAGTTTGACTTAAGGTTTTTCTGCCTCTGTTAGACTCTAGAAGAAATTATTTAAGGTACTGTAGTTTGAAATAATAAAATGAAATTTTAAAATGCTACATTCATAAAAAGGCATAGACCTATAATTGTTTGCTGTGTTATTTTGCTTTGATTTTCTTTCTTCATTGGTTCAAAGAAGGTGGCTTACAGATATGAAGCTCATTTCTGAGCCCCACAGAACATTTTCTTTACCCCTTTGCTTTAGAAACAGAAATGTCATTACTTGCACTTGGCTCAATGGCAAAAAAGGAAAAAAATAAAATAGCAAAAGGAAGTGAGAAAGAATCCACATACCCAATATTTTTATTTTTTATTAGTGAATCATGCCTAGACAATGATTTTTTTGAGAAATTTAGTTTTCATAGTTTTTAACCTAATACTTCCCAATAATTTCAAATTAATGCTCTTTAACCTTTTAAAAACTTTTTCCTCAAGAGACATAATTTCCCTCTTTTAAGAAAATAAAGATTTTCAAAAGAGACTGTTGAGATGTCTCATGTTTATGTTGATGACATAGTTCTTGACTTCTATCTAACCAAAAAACACATGCCAGGGGCTGTTACACATGACAGCACACTGGGACTCACAAAAAACAGACAGATGATAGGTGAGTTGGGAAGTCAGTAGGCTTATCCATGACACTTTTCTCATCCCTTTTCTGTATCATTCAATTCAGCTACAAGCAGGAGACAGAAGCAAATTTGTAAATTGATGATTTAATGCATCGATAATTACTAGTAACCTAATTTACTCTCAGCTTTGTTTTGCCCGAGCATATTTGAATTTTATATTAAGGTACAGGGTCAATGGTTTAACTCAACAGATTAAGTCCTAACTGTAAAATCTGAGGCACTGTGATAGGGCTGGGACCAACCCTTTCTGACACTAATCACAGACATATACAGGTAACCTCCTATTCCAGCAGTGTAAGATTTAACCAATTATAAAACCCTATATGGCAACACTGGTCTTCATATCATTCTTTGTTTACAAAAAAAGATGTAAAAAACAATAAATAAACAAGTGGTATTTCCATAGCTATCATGTTCAGGTCAAGAACGAGGGCAGTTGAAGTGTGGTTGCATCTGTTGCACAGCAGTTTAAAGTCACCTCTTCCCTGAAAGAGCTGCCCATTTGTAATCTGGGTAGATTACTGCAAACTTATTTGTGAAATGGAGACCTTTAAAAAAATCTGCTGACATTTTATGGTCATTTTACAGCTCTCTTTCTTTGATTATTTTTTTTAAATCACAGGAATATTAAGGTAAATAGCTTTAGATCTTTTTAATATTGTGATTAACATCATCATTACAATATTAAAAGAATTATCTAGATAAGAAGAGTCAAAAACTCCCATCTCTGTGCTATAGTTAACAGCCAATCTACTTTCATAAAAATTGATACGTTCCTAATATTTTAACATTTTTGTACTGACCAATTTGGTCCCTATGGTTACTATTTTCATTTTGTCCCCAAGAACAGTAATGTCCCCATATACATCATTATCATTGCTTTAAATTCTTCAGATAATGCAGGAAATTGAAATACAGCCCCTCATTTTATAAGCTGTAACCTAAGTCATACAGGGTTTAAATAATTGTTCAAAACTCTTGGAGTTGAGTTTAATGCTAGTTTTCCACACCATGATGGCTGCAAGTTTGGCTCATTAATCACAATGTAAGTTTAAAAGAATTCTGGTAGTTTCTATAACAAACTAGCAGAATCTGGTGCAAGTGCAATTATCCTATTTAGTATTAGAGATGCTGAACTCATCGTTTTTTGGTTTTTTGGTTTTGTTTTGTTTTTTTCTTTTGATACCGGGAATTGAACTCATGACCTCGCGCTTGCCAGGAAGGCGCTGTACCACGGAGCTACATCCCCAGCCCTTGAACTCGTAGATATTTATAAAAAGAACGAGGCAAAAGTGATATGAAATGAAGTTTTAAGGTTAAGCATTCTAGATATGACAGAACAAAGACTTCTCCCATTAATTTTCAGAGTAGGACTGCAGAAATTCTACATGAAAATGTTTTTCTACGGAATCTCTCTGGATTCATATTGAGAGGAAATCATTTAAAGAGCATCCAATTTTACTATTTTTCAGAAAATTAAGTTGACAGTTTTCTGAAAAAATAATTTAACTAACAAAAATTAGTTTCTGAAATCTTCTGAAAATTAGTGAATTAATTTAAAAAACTTAAACTTTGGAAAAAGCAAATAACTGAAATTCTTATGAACTTCACCTGGCAGGACAGCTGCAACTGCTCCAACAGTTATGCTAATTGTCTTAATGGTTCTCTACCTGGATCATGAGTAAGTAATTAGAGAAGGAGAAATAATATGAGTGACAAGTGTGCCATATGCCAAGCACTGTATGTGTATTAATGTAATTATTCATTTTACCACACTGTGTATATTATTATCCCCTCCTAAAGAAAAAAGGAAATAATTTGCCAAAAATGGCAGATAGGAAATGAGTGCTAGATCTGAAATTTTAAATGTGTTTGTCTGGCTTCCAGCCTATTTTCTTTTGGCTACAGCATATGCTTTCCATTCTGAATTAAATAAATGTAATGATTGGCAGCTTTGTATATGAGTATGTATGTGAATAATACAAGTTTACGATATCACACTACAAATTGTGTATGTGTGTCTACACACATATATACAGACTGTTCTCTCTAAAGATAACGCTGAGTTTCCCTTTTAGCTGTGATTTCCCACCGGTTAATCTTATTTTACGTGTAGCAAGGCAGAGCTTTGAACCTTAATCCTTTCATTGGATCCTGAATTAAGAAACATTTCTGAGCAGGCAGCTGGGCTTAGATTATGATAAAATACAATTAATAAAAGTGATATATTTACTAAAGGGGAAGTTTAGGCAAATATTGAGAGGATTTAAGAAAAAAGACAATATACTGAATTTTTTTGTATTACACCATTAATCCTCACGTTACTTTCCAAATTGCTAAATACACCTGCAATCAATTTTTAGAACAAAGACATATTTTAAGTTCAAATATAAGTGATATTTAAATGTTCCACACCTCTTTTCCATTCTGTTAATATATATAATCAAGATTTGACTTAATCAAGTTGACTATAGTAAAAAATATTGCAGAACTATACATATATATATAAATACATTCAATGCACTAGTAACAATGAATATATACAGAGATACAAATGTGGAAATAAAGATCTACAAGATGAATAAAACTGAATAAAATAATTATGATAGCCTGTACATATTCCTAAAATGTGTCATTTTATGTGGACTTTCAAGAGCTCACGAGTAATAGAATGTATATTCTCCAATTTTATCTACAATCTGATCAGATTGCAACAAATTAGAACTTGAATAATGCCTAGATATTTCAAGGAATGATATACTGCAGATAGAAAAACCAAATAGCATTCAAAAGTTAATCCAATATTAAAGGACCATTATTTCCTGCAGAGTGAAAACATAGAAGATTTGCAAAAAAGGCAAAGTAAATAAAATGACCACTAAATTTATTGATAATACTGTTAAGACAATATGATACGCTTTAATGATTAGTTGTATAAGTATGGTTTCTTGGCCATGTAGAAAAAGAGAGAAAAAGGTCAATAAACATAATCATGCATGCTCTATGAGCTAATGTGTTAGAAAAATATCTTAAATGTAATGTCAACCACTACAACTGCAATAGATATCTAGCCAGTCCTACAGGTGACTAGCCAATTCTGACATCACTGCTGAGAACTAAACTGATCCAATAATCTATGACTCTAATAGCATTCCATTTCAAATCACATTTTATTTTATGCTCCATTAACTGAACATTCATATTAATTTTAACGTTAGACTCAATTCATTTTAGAGTCAGGTGCACAGTTTGGCTGGTACTTCAGCAGATTCTTCTCCTTTTTTCCCTACATTGAATTCTTATATCATAAAATGAAATGTTTCCTAATTAGGATTCAAATGAGAGATACCAGCAGGAAAAAGTTTTGATCAAAAAGAACCTTCCTGATACTAGGACAAAATAATAAAATTTTAGATGAAGAAATATAAAATAAACTTGGGAAAGGAAAAGAATCTTCGAATAGAATATTCGAAATTGGATGATGTTTCAGACTGTTTAGATTTTCATAGCATCCCCACCCTACAACGCAGAAGGCAGCTCACTAATGTTAATAGACAACTGAATACTTTGGAAACATGGTTAACAATTTATTGTAAGCATTTAGCATGTGTGATGGCAATGGATCAGACTCTCTATGTGCATTTATGTAAACAAGGCGAGAGTGTGACTCATGCTTCCACTTTAATTAAAGCTCTCTAATAAGTGCATTTTTAAGATTCAATTATTTAAATTGCTTTTGGCACCTAAACAGATTTGGCTGCCACACGACAGACAATAAAATCATTTTTTGCTCCTTTTCGTATAGCTTTTTTTATTAACTATAATTGAATTTATATATTCCTATCTTACAAAGTCCTATCAAGTTCAGATAGCTATTTTCATGAATATGCATCATCATAAGGTGCATAGTTAGTGATATTAGTAGGCCAACATATAATTTTTCCCTATTGCTGCCCAGAGGAATGACTCTGGCTTAGGAGACAGGCAAAATAAGTATGTTCAGTAATATTAGTCTCTGTAAGAATTTCTCAAGAAGGCAGGTCATTATCATTAGTCATGATAAGAATGTCTCCTGGGATGTGTAAATCAAAAGAAAGTTTATGTGGCAGAATTATGTAAGGAAACTTACAGTAGTGCCTGCCCACAAACCATGCAATTTGGAAACAGCCAAGAAACAAAACCATAGAGAAGGAGGAATAAATACAACATGTATTAGGGGTTATTATGCAACTACAAAGATTCTATATGACCCTGGCAATATAGCAAAATATAGTTATGGAAAAGAAGCTATTTCTTATGCTCAGTAGCTAATTTTCAAACATATGTACCTGTATTTGAAACTTTGAGCATTTCACACATTTTTCTGTATCTGAAAAAAAAATGGATCCAGACTGATATTGTGTATCAATACAGCTGAAAACAGTTAATATAAAGGTAGCCAAAAGCAAAGTTCAATAAGAATTCCAAAAAAGGATATTATTCTGATTTCTGATAAAGCACATCTCATGTACACTTTTCTCATATTGGAAAAGAATAACTTACTGTTCAATTTTGCTAGAAAGGATAAAATATCTATAGTAATATGATTTCATAATGTTTTAAAATCAAATAAAAAGCTAGATTAAAATGTCTAGATCAAACTGTAGGTATAATTAGATACTTCAGAAATAATATATAATATATTTCTGAATATAATAATACAACTCCATTCTGAAAACACAGATATTTCAATATCTAATAGTTAATTAAATCTGCCTTTCATATAATTTACAACAGAAACATATATTTCCACTTTCAAATGTTCTATGAAAGTAACACATATTGTAATAATCTATTCTGGAAAATAACATATTTTAATGGTTTATTCTGGAAAATTAAGAAATACATGGCCTTCAGGACAAATGTATTTAATATAAGGCAATGTAAGAAAAGTACATAAAATTGTCTTATCCACATTACTATATAGATGAAATAGGGAACATCTAAAATATTAATATGGTTTGAAAGTGAAGAAATGTAAAAACTATAATAAAAATATAAAAGTTCATATCTTCCAGTCTATAATTTATATAGAACAAAACACTAAATATATACTGCAAATATATCTTTCCCTTGTGGGTATTTAACTTGGACTACCACAATATATACGACAGACCTGTAATCTTATGAGCAAAATAAGGTCAATAAAAATTATAGTTTGTGTTGGGTGTAAACATGATATGGTCTAATTTATAATCAAGATAGAATATTAGTAATTATTTTAATCCACTTTAAAAAGCAAACATAAAAAAATCTCGAAATGCATGCCTTTTTTACTTACTGCTTTGTAAGTTCTCTTTTGTCCAGCATGTTTCCGAATTTGTTCTCCATTTGGCCCGGTTTCCACATGCATTGAATAAATAATGTCAAAGAAGTCTTCCACCACAGCGACCCGCCGTAAAGACAACTTTTCATCTACCCCCACGCCATCCTAGGAACAAAACCAAAGACACACAGATTCATACGGTCATCTGAAATTAACACAGGAAGTGTTACTTAAGTTAACTAAGTCAAAATATTTAGATAATCTGAACCAAATTATCTAGATAGAAAACTTCAGAAATTTTTGAATAATATCCTACAATTTCATTCATTACTTACCTAAAGAACTTTAATACATAGGAGAAGGATAGAAAATAAATGTAAATCATGCTTAGCCATAAGTTACAGCTTTTGAGTTTTAATAATGACTTACTTTTAACCATCAGTATAATTTTCTTAAATTACTTTAAAACCTATTAATTTTATTTCAGTAATTTAGTTCTAAATACTGCTTCATTCATCCAACCAATGTTTCAGTTGCTGTGTCCTAGAAGTTGTAATTACAGAAATAAAAGAGATAACGTAGAGTCTCTATCCTCAAACATCATATAACCTAGGAAAGAAAATACATTTATTATCAATATTAGATTAAGGGCCAGTGAGATAGCTCAGTGGCATAAGCACCTGCCTTGCAAGCGCGAGGTCCTGAGTTCGACACCTGGTACCCACAAAATATATATATATATATTAGATTAAGACACAGATGTTTTAAGTGTTGAAAATGTGAACTCTAGATATTGCCCATGTGTAAACTATGAGCGTTTTTTGTTGTTTTGAGACAAGATTGTGCTGTGTAGTCCATGCTGGCCTTGAACTCACTATGTAGCCCAGGTTGTCCTTGAACTTGCAGGAATGCTCCTGCCTCAGCCTCCTGAGTGCTAGGATTACAGGCTTGTGCCACCACATCCAGATACTTACGTGTCAACTATGGATCTTTCACCCAAAAACTGAGTAATTTGTACAAACCACTTAAATCTCTAAATTTCTGTTTTCATGGGTGCAAAATAGGGATAATAGAGCCCACTTCACAGAATTATTGAAAGAATTAAATGTAATAATGTGTGCAAATGACATAAACCCAATGTTTGCAAATAGTGAACACTCTATAAATGGTATCCCCTGTTTTGATGATAATATAAAAATATAAGAAAAGAGAAAAGTACTATAGGCATTCAGAGAATAAATGCATCGCCAACTGCTAAGGTAGTTTCTTGGAAGAAATATAATTTAGTATTGGTGGGAGTTGAGGCAGGGTACAAACCATGGCAAGGGAAGTGTGACGAAGAGCCAGGAGTTCACGTAGATGACAGAAAATAAGTCGGGATTGAGATAATAAAAAAAATAATAACCTTACATGGCAGCAACATGGAAGAGGTTCCTGCTTATGAAGACACACACACACACGCACACACACACACACACACGCTGTTCTTATTTGTACCCCAAGGGAAAACATGAAGTAACACAACAGAGCAATTAATGCTGGTGCAATGGAGTTACTAAGAAAAATCATGCAGTCAGTGAATGACGCAGCAAGAACCTCAGTGAACACTCATTCTGGCAAGCTGGTTTACTGCAGAACCATGAAGAACTCACTGGCACTTCTTGTTACTCTGGTTTTTATTTCTTTTTTATATGAGGCCCTGAGGGTAGCGGTGGCCAAGGCAGCACACTCATATGAACTCACAGGTGAGGCTAAATAGGGTCTCTCACTTTTTTCAACTAGAAATGTCCCTTCCCAAATTACCTGTGATGCCTGTTGCTCCCAGTTAAGCTCCTGACCTTTCTCACATCTCTTCTTGAATAACTCAAGGTACCTCTTCTTTACCTGGGCTGACATTTCCTTACTGCCTTAGAACACAAGACCAGCGTGCACTGAGAGTGCGAAGACACTTCATGAAGCTGGGGAGTGACCATCGGGAAAACCGTTCAACTTTGATGTCAGTGCCTGGGAAAGCGCCATCTCATGTGCCTCAATCTGACTGTCTCTACATCTTCAGAGAACCTCCATTTTTCCAAGGCTTGGAAACTCAAATTCTGCCCTAGTCATCAGTAAAATCATCCATGAAACTTAAACATGCATAAAATGTTTAGTATGCAGTCAGTTCCTTGATGAACAACCATAAATACAGTAATTTTGTACAGTTATTAATTATATGTGCTTATATAAATTAATATATTATTTGTTCCCAGGTCCACTTGCATATTTACTCAATCTCCCAGCTAAACACTACAACCACAATTTATTTACTAATTTTATCAACTATCCAACAAAACCTAAATAGTGCCTAACCCTTTGCTAGTTACTAGAGTCATCCAGGTGTATAACCTAATCGAGGTGTTTGGGGAGCTCTCTACTGCAGAAAATAGATGTTGAGTTGAAGATTGTTACAGTGGTATATACACGTCCTTTTGCTTCCATGACAAAGTACCATAACATGAGCTGCTTAACAACAGAGAAATTTCTTCTCTCATCATCCTGGAGATCTTAAGTGCAAAATCAAGTTGTCAGCAGAGCTGCACTGGCCCTGGAGAATACCATGGTGAATCTGTCCTTTGGCTTTTTCAGCTAGAAGTGGTTGCCAGGTCACATCACATTGCCTTCTCTTCTGTGTGCCTCTTCTCTAATTTCTCTCTTAGAAGGCCCTTTCTTATGGCCTTCCAGGTAACTCAAGATAATTTCTTCATTTCAAAATCCTTAAGTTAATTATACCCATAAAGACTCTTTTTTCAAACAAGGTAATAGTTTCAAATCACAGGAATCAAGAATTGCTATGTTTGGGCCAGTGAGATGGCTCAGCGGCGTATGCGCCTGCCTGGTAAGTGCGAGGGCCCGAGTTCGACTCTCGGATCCCACATACGAAAAAAGGGGCCGGTGATATCGCTCAGCGGCACGGGCGCCTGCTGGTGCACGAGGTCCTGAGGTAGACCCCCGGTACCCACAAAAAAAAAAAAAAGAATTGCTGTGTTTGGGTGGCCACTATTCCACCAGCCACAGGTGGTACTATCACACAGAGGTACAGATTGTGCTCTGAGAAGGTGTGCTGGAGATGCTTCATAACCATTTAATACGTAACATTCTTTCAAGAAATCAGGAATTCAGTGCACATCAAGATAATATGAAATCACATATACTTGGGGGAGGGGAATGGTCTATAACCCTTCTATCACGTGCTTCTGATTGCTTTCAATTGATTCAAGTGCCATTCACACCCATATTCTATAATTAAAGTTCAAAAATGCCTTCAATGTTTGAAATTACAATATAAATGACTCATATGCCCATGATGATTTATTGTTAGGCCAGTTAGTCAAGAAAAAGAAAGAAAGGGCACGTAAATTGGAAAGGAAGAAATAAAACTGTCTTTTCAGATTCTTTTATGTCATTTTAGAGATGACATGATCTTGTATTTAGAAAATCCTAAGAAATCGCTCCAAAATTTAGATTAATAAATAAGTTCAAAACCCATACAAAAATATCAATTATATTTCTCTTCATTTCTAATGAATAGTCAGAAATTGGATTAGACAAAGTAATTTCATTTAGTAGCACATGTAAACAATAACATTTTAGGAATAAATTTAGATGTAAAGTTAATAAAATAAGTTTAAGATTTGTATAATAAATACCATAAAACATTGCTTAAAGAAATTTAAAATGATGTTAAAGTGGAAATACATGCCTTGTACACGAATCAAAATACGTAATATAGTTAAGATGGGATTTATCCAAAAATTGACTTACCAGTATTCCAACTAACATATAACAGAAATTGACAATTTGATCCTAAGAGTCATATGTACATACAATGGAGTGAAAATATTTTTTAAAAATATATTTGGAGTTCACATACTTCTTAATTTCAAAGCTTCCTATAACAACTATATACTCATATGCAAACAAATGAAGCCAGAACTTCACCTAGCCCCATACACCAAAATCAAATCAAAATGGATTATAAAGCTACAAGTGAGAACTAAAACTCAATATTTTTACAAGAATACATAGGAATTAAAAGCTTATGACCTTGGGTAGGGCAAAGTCCTCATAGTTATGACACCAAAAGTAAAACAATAAAAGATAAATCATAAATAATTACATCCAAATTAAAAATATTTATGCTGCAGATGATCTCATCAAAAATTGAAATGAAAACCTATATAAATTGGGTAAAGTATTTGAAAACCATCCATCTAACAAGGAAATTTTATTCATAATACATGAAAACACAACTCAATCATAGGAAGTCAAATAATTTAAAAATTGGCAGACTTTAAATAGATATTTCTCCACAGAACATACTCAAATGGCAAATAAACACAAGAAAAAGACAATATTATTAGTCATCAAAGAAGTGCAAATAAATCTGCAGTGAGACACTCTTTTCACATTAACTAGGATTGCTAAAATCAAATATGAGGAAGTATGTAGAGCAATTGGAATGCCTATGGATTGTTGACAAGAATGCAAAATGATGCAGTTGCTTTGAAAACAGTTTCACCAATAACTCAAATATTAAACATAGATTTAAGAGATGACTTAGAGCCGGTGAGATAGCTCAGCGGCATAAGCGCCTGCCTGGCAAGCGCGAGATCCTGAGTTCGACTCCCTGGTACCCACATACCAAAAAAGGGCCGGTGACATCGCTCAGCGGCATGGGCGCCTGCTGGTGCACGAGGTCCTGAGTTCGACCCCCGGTACCCACAGAAAAAAAAAAAAAAAGAGAGAGAGAGATGACTTACATGGTCCATACCAAGATATATTCAAGAGGAATGATGAAATAGGTCCACATATATTCCACATAAATATTAATAGCCTATTTGTAATAGCCAAAAAGTAAAAACTCAAATGTCTCTGAAATGTGACTATAAATGCGTGTGTATGATCACACAAAGGATTATTATTCTGCTGCAAAAGGGATACAATCTTGATTATGCTGTGCCATGAATGAATCCCACAGACATTAAGCTGAGAAAAAGAAGTCAGACACACAAGCCCACATATTGCATGATTCAATTTAAATAAAATATCTAGCATAACCAAATTTATATATATAAATAATATATTTATAAAAGAATATATAATAATGTTATATACAAGTATATATTTGTATATTTATATAAATATATAAAAATATATATGAATATATATATATATATGAGAATATTGCTAGTTTAGGGTTGGGGAGAAGAGATAGGCACAGATTGCTATTGCTTGCAAAGTCTTTCAGGAAGGACATAACTGTTCTAATATTAGATGATGGGGATGTTTTGCAATCCTCTGAATGTACTAAAAGATTGAATTGTAAACTTTAAATGACAATTTATCATTTAAGATACATCTCAATAACTGTATTAAAATATATGTATTTTGAGTTCAAAGATGGAGGCAAAGCAAGGAGAGAGAATGATGCAGTATGTCCTCAGCCAGTCCCTGAACCTGTGAATGCAGAGTGGAAACAAAGAGGCTCAGTCCTCTTAATTCTTAATTAAGTGTCATTTAATATAATGTGCTGGTCAGTGTTGGACAAACGTCCCTTGAAAGAAATGCATCAGGTTCTTATACATTTTACTGTTATAAAACATGTGTTGCATAAAATTTATAAAAATAATAAAACATACTTTCATGATAAATTCCATATGGGCAATGAAGTTTTATAGGATGTTTTCATAACTAACCAACTGACAATTTTGGCTGAACTATGATATGTCATGTGAAATTTCATCTTAATCTGAAAACTATTTCCCAATTTTTTTTGTAAATAAGCATGATATATGATTTCCTGTTGAGGTATTTCTTACTCTTTGCAAGTTTTATTCATTAAACTGAAAGAAACTTCATTCAACTTCTGTACTAAGACATGAACACACAAAAAAAATGATGCCTTGACTCTGGCATTTGCTGATTTTTGTGGTGTAAATACTTCTTTCATGACCATTTCAATCTAGCACTCTAAACCATTGAACCTAGACTTGAGGAGAAATGCACTACTATATTCTATCTTCAACATATTCATATAGACCAGAATAACTACTTAAAGAGTATACATAATACTATATTACATTAAAATAATTAGACAGCAATAAGTTTGAATATTCCTTATTTGTTAACATGAATTACTTAGTTTAGTTTATTTAATTTTTAATAATGGTTATGTTTCACAAACTGGCTATACAATTTCTGAAAAATAAACAGTTAGTTCTCATGAGTTTATTAAAAGTCAGCCCTAGAATATCACTGTTGTAATTTCATTCAAAATGAATGAATGGCAAATTCACTGAATTCAGTGACTGTTTTATAGAATGGATAAAAGACAGAGACTGAGAAAGCCTCAGACAGCAAGAACTCAAAAACTCTTTGATCTAACACAACACTGCACTGCGCCATGAAATACATTGCTATCAGTAGAAAAACTTTGTTATTGTAGCAAAACTAACCAAATTTGTAACTTAAGTCTACAGTAGCAAGTCTATACTCAACAAAATTATTGGTTTATTTAATTTCTTTTTGTATTATACTAACACATCAAAATGATGTTGAGGGGGAGCAAAGTTAAGCCAAAAATATGAGTCACCCTATCTTAACTCTTTTAGCTTACTAACTACCAAAAAGTGAGATGTTACATACAGAGATAAAAATTTAAAGTAACTATATGAAATTGATAAATAAGAGATGGCATGAATAAGAATATTAATATTATTAGAATAAAATCAAAATGTCTTTTATGTGAAAAGAATGAAATGCAAATTTACACGGTTGTTTCCAGTATAGGATTTATGCAGAAGATAATAGTTCTGAAATTCAAATTCGACTGCTTTTGAAATTTCTAACTTCCATCTATCTGATGAGATTAGACAAGAAGAATTAATATAGGAATAACCATTATGGGCCAGATCTCTCTCCTGCAATCCTTCCTGATAGTGGGTCGGCAGAGGTACCCACTTGCGAGGCGTATGGCAGGAGACGGCTAGACAAGGACACTGGTATATCACTGGGACATACTATTTCAGCCAAAGCAGGGACGCTTGTGGGACTTTTTTACTCAACTAAAATTGTAATGTATCAAATAGAACATCTACTTAATCTTCATGTAACTTGTAGTAGGAAATTCAAACTAAGGCCAATATAGCACATTTACTGTTTAGGAATCAATAGAAGAAAACACTTGTCACCTTTTCTTCCTTAGTCAAGCTGTTATCAATCAAATATCTTAGCTGGCAACATCGTTATCATAAAATAGTTGATGTTATAGAGAGCAATTTTAGTGAAACATTTAGAGATAAAACCAGTGGGGCTGCCAATGCATATACAATAGAGCAATGGCATAATACGGACAAAAAAAGAGAGAAGAAAATAATGTAAATTTCCAGCATTTGATTTTGAAAAACATTCTAAACTCAAGAATTTATGAAGACCACCTTTAAATAATCTAATTTTCACAATCACATTTGAGCGTCTATTTATTTATTTATTTGTGTGTGTGTGTGTGTGTGCGGGTACCGGGGGTCGACCTCAGGACCTCCCCCGCCAGCAGGCGCCCATGCCACTGAGCGATGTCACAGGCCCTTTTTTCGTGTGTGGCTTCCGGGAGTTGAACGAGGGCCCTCGCTCTTGCTGGGCAGGCACTTACGCCGCTGAGCCATCTCACCGGCCCTGAGCTTCTATTTATACTGAAAGTTATACATATCTACATATATCCACTCTTATTCAAGCACAATGAGCTATTTTTTAGAGTGACCATCTGTAGCCCTCAACTATCCTTCGATCATAAGGAAATATGCCACCTGACACTCAAGACTTCAGTATATACAAAAATTGAATTTTAAGATATATATGTTGATATCTATCTATCTATATATATAATGACAAAACATCTGGTTGACTAAATAATTGAGAAGAAATATTCCAGGCAAAAAACTTTCCTTTTTATGTATTGATTACTAAAGAAATTCACCATAATTATATGTAAAATAGTATGTTTATATAGAAAATTAAGTATTTTTAATCTGTAATATTCTTTTCCTAAAATTTTCCAATGTGTTTCAGTTACTCACTATATCCTTAAAAAAAGAAAGCAAAGAAATAACAATATTTCAGGAATAGAAAAAATACCTACAGCATAAAGACAAAATCAAGTATTTCAACCTAGAACACTGCAAACTAAAAAATCTATTTCCTTGAAAAGCAAATTTATACAACATTTATTAACTTTGCATCAGTTATTCATTTGTAAAACCATAGAAAATTCAATTCTGCTCATTCCAAACTGGATGATATACTCAGGAAAACAGGAGTGGGTTCCAAGTTTATGTTTCTTCAATGAGAAGATAATTACAATTATTTATATGGAATATTCATCCTCTTTCCAGTCCAAACAAAAATCTGTGTTACTAGGAGGTCAATCCCTGCCAGCTCAAAGAAAACTGGAAAACACTGCTTGGTCACATGCTCATATCCTGGAAAAACCAGCTCTGCTTGTCAGATTTTGTCTCATACCAGGAACTTTTCATCACTTTCCTGACAGAGGCAACCTGCTGCCCTTGAAGCACATGCATTGCCATTCTGAGGTGATGATTAACCAATTACTATTCAGACTGCATGTTTCTCTGCCTCTTCATTATCGCACTGTCCTAGCTCCTACTAAGCAGTTTATGTAGTAGCTCCCCCTACTACACCCCCAAAAAACAGGTAAAAACTAATTTTCTTCTCATTGAGAAGTAAATTGTTTAACATAACTTTATCTGAAGAGTTAATCATTAAATCATTTTAAATCATTTGATTTATCTCTTTGGTCCGTCATTCTGGATAATTCAGTATTTGGCTGTGATTCTAAAGAATAAATGCATCTTCTTTCATTTTCCTTTAACTAATATGCATAGTCATTATGTAAAAGAGCAGTAAATTTCATTTTATACCTTTGCAGTTAAGAACCAAAGAAAACAACTAAAAATGATTTTTAGTGGTGTTAACATTCATAGCATAAAAGTAGGTTAAATGATGTATGTGCCCATGGCCAACACTATCATGTATGAGTATACTTGGAGAGGAATGCTAAAAAAGATTAAAAGAATTTTTTAAAAACCATTTAATGTTAGAAGACAATCTGGTGGGTCATAACCCCTCTCCAAAGGACTTTTATTTTGGAAAAATTCTGGTGGTAATCATTTTGTTAGGGTACATGTAATGTTAAGGTAAGAATTTTTTACCTAAATATCAGGAAAAGAACTAAAACATGGAAAGAAAGATTATTCTTCACTTCTAAATTATGCAGAAGAGTTACAAAAGAATTTCACTGAATATTTTTAGGCAGAAAAATACATATTAGATCTATCCAAAACTTTGTTATCATAACTCCCATATTTTATTGCTGAATAGTTCCCACTGCGTGGCTATGCTGCAATTTGTCCATTTTCCAGTTCATGGAAAACTAGGTTGGTTCCAATTTGGTATTATTTTGAAAAAATATTGTATATTTTTATACAATATTGTATAATTGTAATTATATTGTAATTTGCCTTGTTACTTTAGAGGACACTCTACCCAATGATCTCCTTAAGTGACTATGCTTGGTGATGATTATTTTGAACATTTAATACCTAGAGTGGTCCCTGGTATATACTACATGATCCATAAATGTCCAATTAAAGTATAGTTTTTTCTTTATAACCTGGGTAAATTGTTGAGCTGCTTTGCCAAAAAGTCAGTTCATGTTATAGGCTTGGGAAATGATACCACATTATACCTCTTTGAGGCAGACTACCATACTCTACTATTTACTACCTAAATTGCCTTGGAAAATTTCCTTACATTTATCTGGGCATAGACTTATTCTTCTGAAATGTGAAGACAATTATAACAGTATATAGTTTGCTTTACTTTAAGATTAATTGAATTTTCCTGGAATTCAATAAGCTCTAATTTGATAATTTTAAGAAAATGTACAGATGGAAAATGAGCATATGAAAAGATGCTGTACATCATGTTATTTGGGAAAGGCAAATTAAAATAATGAGGTGCATTTACATGCTTTTTGGAATGGCCAAAATCTGGAACACTAATACCACCAAAATCTGATGAGGTTATGGAACGACAAGAATTCTCATTCATTTATATAGACACTTTGAAAGACAGTTAAAAGCTGAACATACTCCTCCAATACAATCCAGCAATCGCACTCCTTGGTATTTACCCAATGAAGTTAAAAATTTATGTTCACACAAAATTCTACACAAGGATATGTATAGCTTTATTAATAATTTCCAAAACTTACAAGCAACCAGGTTATCCTTCAGTAGAAATGTGGACAAACTGCAATACCAGACAATGGAATATTATCTAGCACTAAAACAAAATGAATTACCAAGTCATGGAAGGACATGGAAATGAATATTACTAAATAAAAGAAGTGACTATGAAAGGACTACGAACAGTTTGGTTTGAACTATATGACATTGTTAAAAAAAAGTTAAATAAAAGGATTAGAGGCCGCCAAGGGTTATAGGAGAAGGTGGGTTGAAGAAGCAAAGATTATTAGAACAGTGAAACTTATAAAATATAGTACTGCCACGATGGATACGTGCCATTATACATTTGTCACAACCTAAAATATGTACAACACCAAGAGTGAACCCTAATGTAAACAATGATTGTTCAGTGAGAATGATAATCAATTGTTTACTAATTGCAAAAAATTACCCTTCTGGTGAGGGGTATTGATAGTAGGAAAGCTATGAGCCTGTGGCAAATTCTCTGTACTTTGGCTCAATACTGCTGGGAACCTAAAATCTGTTTAAAAGGGGAAGGGAAGAAGAAAGCCATGGGCTCCACAGAGAGCAAAACCTTGCTTTCCTATGTGGCAGCAGTAGAAAGTTATTCAAGTGGACCAAAACCCAGTGTAAGTCATTATTTTCATAAACTAGGCTTGGCCAATTAAAAAAAAATTGAAAATTTACAGAAAATTAAAAACAAAAATTTTACATAGTTTTAGTGCATGTATCTCTAAAACATTTCTTCATTTTTAAAAAATAATTCATATAGAAAAAAGTAAAAACCTGCCTAAGAAAAAATACATTCACTTCCTTTAATATTCTTTTTGAAAAAGAAAGAAACCTTCTACTATACAATAACTGAAAAGCATGAACAATTAGCATAGTTTAAAATGCAGAGTCCTTAAGGTCAGGAAAATTTCTAGGGTTGTGTGGTCAGTGGGCCATTAGACATAAAACAGCCACCTCCCCATAGAATAAGATCCTCAAAAATAAAGGTATACTTGTAGTGACAGGATGGATAAGAAGAAAATCTGCCCATTTGTGAATAGTCAGGACAAGGTGACCCGTTTTACTTTGATTTGGCTCTTGATTGGGGGTTGGGGGTAAGGAAAGCCCCACCTGACTACTATTACTTAAGAACGTGACTTACTTATTACAATATGCTTTGGAGAAAAATCCTAAAAAAGCTCTGTGCTATTACAAATAAATCATACTTATAATTTATTATTTCCTTTCTAGAATTGTCTAGCAAATTTTGTCAGTCTAAAGTACAGTACTTCTTCTAAGTTCCTTAGTAAGGGTAATCATATATGTTTTTGGTCTTTATCTAAAAATATTCTCATTTGTCTATTTTCTTTTTATTTGTTTTTGTTTTTGTTTTCGCAGTACTGGGGATTAGACCAAGGGCCTTCTCACTGAGCTACATCCCTAGCCCTTTTTCAGTTTTTGTTTTAAGACAGGTCTCAATAAGTCATCAAACTGCTCAAGCAGAGCTCAAACTTCCTATCTTTCTTAGACTTCGAGGGGGCTGAGATTATAGGCATGGGTAATATTCTCATTCTTGAGTGATAATTTACGTGGTTATACAAATCCGAATTGATATATATTTGCTCCGAGAATTGGAAGCTATCTTTTTACTGCTTTCTGACTTCATGGTCATTGAGAAGTATGCTGTCAGGCAAACTGTCATTCCCCACAGTTGATCTTCTCTGTCTGGCTGCTTTTAAACATAATCAGCCTGTGGTTATGTGCAGCTTTACTATTTTTTTTTATAGGAAGGGAAACATGGACAGTTAAACCTGCTAAAATTAAGAGGATTACTTTTATATCTGAGAACTAGATTGTTCCTACTTGTGTCTATTGTAAAGAATGCTGCTGTAAATACGTTCATATTTTTGGTACACCCATGTGCTCATTTCTTTTGCATATATAAATAGAAGTAGAATTGCTTGTTAGAGAGTTCATTTTCACATGACACTATTTCTAATATTATGAAATAATCACAAATTTTTAGAAGGCCTGGAGTAATAAAACAAGGCAAGCTTTGCTCTTAAATGGCCTTAATTTTTACTTCCTCCAACAGATATTGAGCTTCTTTTTTTTTCTTTTTTTTTTTTGGTATTTTAAAAATAAAACAGATAAACAAACAATGAAACCGAGTTTCAAAACAGGTTAGTAGGACATGTATCAACTGTCGTAAATGTCATATATTGAGCTTCTGTGCTCTGGTGCTCAATTCTGTAATATCATCAATGTACATTAAAACAACTAATGTGTTTGTGTTTGATATGTACTGCTGACTGTACTAAACATTTCCCATGTATTATTTCTTTTAATCTTCATAATATGCCTCTATTTTTCCCATTTCTCAGATAAGGAAGCTAAGGCTCAGACAAATGGATACATCCCCATGGTCACATATCTAGCAAGTGATAGGAGATAAAATCATAAATATGGCACAGCTGGGGGTCATTTCAGCTGGCCAGCGAATCTTAGAAGCAGTCATTAGCCTAACGAAATGCACAGAGGCACATATGAATCACAATGTTTATGAAGTACTAAGTGTGTCAGACAGAGGCTATATTGTAATAAAGAAACCCTAAAATATTTTGGCCTCAATAAAACAAAAATTCAATACGCTGTCGTCTAACAGTCCAGTGATCCACAGCCAGCATGGTAGATCTGCCATCCGGAACATGTGGCTGTCGAAGTCTCTCAGGCACTGCGATGTCCCAGCCAGAAATAAAAAGAGAAAGAATTACAGAAAGTAATGCTCAAGCATTCCTTCTGTTTATGTACCACTGGCCCACCCATAATCACATAACCAAATCTAAAGTACAACGGACTGGAAAAGGTGGTCAGAAGATTGGTCACTGGCAGTCACGTGTCCAGCTGAACTTCAGAAGGCTCGGTTAGTAGAAGAAAGAACACAATGAATGCTAGAACAACTGGAAGCCCCTGCCTCTAGTGAAGTCTGTCAGAAACACTGGACATGGGCAGAGATGTAAGTGGAAATGGCAAGAAAAATAGCTTGAAATCCAATCAGGAGTGGCTTGGATGCCAATCTGAAAAAAGCCAGCTTTCAATAGTTAAAAAGACTCTTTAAAAAATTAATTGAAGTATAACATGGAGACAAAAAATGCAAATATAATAAATGTACAGCTTGGTGAATTTTTGCAAGTTAAGCACACTCGAGTAAGGATCATTCGATCAATAAAGAGAATAGCATCATTCCAAAAGTTCCTTTATGCTTCACCCCAATTATCAACCTTGTTCCTCTCCTCAAAGACAATACCATCTTAATTCTCAACATAGATTAGTGTTGCTTATTTGTTACACTGTTATGCTTGTGGGATTTATATGCACTGTAATGTGAACCAATAGTTTTACTTTTTATTGCTGCATATTCTTCTATAGTAGAATTTGCCATAATTACCACTTTCCTCAAGATAAACAAGTTGCTTCCAATTGTCAGCTATTAGAACTCATATTGCTATGCCAGTTCCCTTCACCTATCATTCATTTATTTCGAATATATAGTCAAGGAGAATTGCTTCAGATAGCACTTTTATATTCAACTTTTGTTGATTATGCTTAATAGTTTTTCCTCAAGTGTTCACATCAATATATTGCCCCTCTAGTAGTACATATTCAACTTGTTCAACAATCTTACCAACACTTAGGAATGCTAGTCTTCTTAATTATAGTCTTCTGATGGGAGTAAAAATGGTTTTAATTATCATTACTATCATTATTATTTGTCCGATGACTGTTGAGGTTCAGGGTCATTTCTTTTCTTTATCATTTGCGTGGTCCTTTTTGTCGAATAGCCACTTGCCCAATTTTTAGTTGAGTGTTATGCTTTTTTTTTAGTTTTGAAAAAATTTATACAGTCTGAATATGAATCTTTTGCCACTTTTTAAATTTCTTCTTGGTGAAAAGCTTCTTTAATTCTTTTAAATGAAAGATAGCAAGAATAGCTATATACTTTGAGAAAATAAATCTACAATAAATATGAAAGTTGAAAAAAAACCTTAATTTATAATTTATATACTCCCACAAGAAAAGTAATGAGGGTATAATTTAGATAGAGGGCAACAAAATTGATAAGAAAGAAAAAGGTTGAGAGAGACATTTCATTAAGGATTAATTCATTTATTTATTTAATCAATACCGAGAAGCCTTGATAACTGAGTTGGAAAATTATGAGATACAGATCATTGATTACTCGTTAAAACAAGGCAGTCAATATTAGCCAAGATGGGAACTCAGGAAAATTAAAATTTGGAATTACTGAGGATTGTTTCCTATAGAATCAAGAAATAAAAATCATCAAGTGGGAGCAAGGCCAAATTTTTCTCAACTTATAAGCGTATTATCCTCCCTTGATTAAAAGATAAATGTCCACTTTCTTTCAGGTCGCTCTAACAGGAAAATCAAAATGGGAAAATATAGGCTGAGATAAAGAAAATTTAAAAGCCAGAAAGGAATGAAAAATGCTTTCTTAAAGGAAGATTTCCACCAAGAAAGACATTTGAGGAACAGCTACCCCGCTGCCTAGCCACTGCTGTAATGGTGCCCTTCCTATTCATGTTCTTACCCTTAATACAAAGTTAGCAGTACAGGCTGCAGGACATCCCCGAGGTGGGTACACGGAAATGCTTACCAGGGTGAGATTTCAAGTACTCTATCGTTATCATCACTACCGACGCTATCAGCAAACATGGTCTATATGTATTCACTGAGCACATACCATTTATTTAAAGTGCACATAACAGTGTGTCGTATATTTTAATTCCCGTAAAGTCCTAAAAGTATGTATTATTGCTATTTTCCTGTTCTGTACCTGCAGAAAATTAAAAGGTTCAACAATTTGCCCAAAGTGACACCATTAGTAAGTCGTGGAGCGTAAGTATGAGCCAAGGTGGCTTACTTCTTGAGCCTGGTTTCTTAATTATTGTTCTCTACCTTCTCCTGTTCAGATATCATGTAACTGGCATTGACAGCGGAAGCCCTAAAAGAATGAGAATCATAACAATTAGGATTCCATGGTAAGGACCTGGGGTGTAGGAGGCCCCATATGGCACATAGTGCTCTAGGGACAGCAATGAGACTGAGACACAACAGTGGGTGATAAGGAAAAAAGACGACTAAAAATACCTCCTGTCTGTTCACTTACTTCCCCCTCTACTTCCATATCCCTGTCATCCCTGGAAAACTTTCATCCTCTTTAATTTCTTCTCCGCGTCCCAACTGTCACACTTCCAATTTGTTCTCCACCCCACAGCCAGATGATCTTTCAAAATTATGAAACAGTTCATGCCACCCTTCTGAAAACATTCTATGGCTTCCCACTGCACACAGAATAAAATCCAAATTCCTCATGATGGCCCAGAAAGTCCTACAAAATCTTTTCCCTGCCTCCCTTTCCACCTTCACCACACTCCATCTTCCCCTTCTTATTGCTGGAGTTTTACAGCAAAAGCCCCTGCTCCAGGGGTCCCAATAGACCAGCATTGGCCACCTGCCACTTGTCCCAAAATGCCAGTGAAGGAGATGGGCAGTGGTGAAGGACAGGAAAAGATCTTTAATCAGCATGGCCATGCTGGGAAAGACAGAGCTGACCAGGGATCTGGCCCAAAGTTTCATGGTAATAATGGAGATAGATACAAAAATGAAGGCAGAGAAGAAAAATTTCATCCCACTTTTAGTTATCCACTGGACATCTGCAGGCCCCACCTCTAGGTCTCTGTTACATTTTCACCATGAAAACTGACTTTTAGGTTACTTGTTTGAACACAAGCCTTTTCCCACTTAGTATGGTTTTAATGTGTATCTCTAAAATTCAGGTGTTGCCATGCAATGGTATTAAGAGATGGAGTCATTAAGAGATTCTTAGGGCGTGAATGGGGGGTCCTCTGCCCTGAAGTGGAATAGGCGCCCTTATAAAAGGGCTCATTAGAGAAGGATCATCCCTTTTTCCTTTCTATACTCCACCATGTGCGAACACAGTGTTCATTTCTTCTAGAAGATTGAGCCTTGACCAGACACAAAATATCAATATCATGATCTTGGACTTCCAGCCTCCAAAATTGTGAATTATCCAGTGTTTAGTATTTTATCATAGCAGAATAAATAGACTACAATAGTGTCAAGTGTTTCTGTATTACTGTTTTCTCTGTTGTTCTTTATCCAGCAACATAATTGTTTGGCTTTTCTCATCTTTCATCTCACCATATCACACTGAACTTTTCTTTGACTGTCTAGAGCACTCTTCCCAATTTATTTTGTCATATACTATCCTGCTTATTTCTGTAGTAGACCTTACAAAAAGCTGTAATTTTAGGACTTAGTTGCATTAATTTCTCTTTTCCACTAGAGTTAAACTTCATGACATTATTTGCCTGGCACATTCAAGAAATTAATAAGAAAATCTGATAAGATGTTACATCAGTAAAGGATTTCCATGTTTCTTGGCAACTAGGGCCATACCAAGACCATTAAGTGAGATATGTAATACTGAATGAGAAACAAGTTTTGGAGAGGAACATAATTCAGTGAAAAACTGATTGAACTTTGAAGTGCCTACAGGAAATGTCCATGAAGTAGTTTAGAGGTTGGGGTCTACAGCTCAGAGGAAGAAGTCTGCATAAGATCACACAGATTTAGACAACAATATAGCAAAATGATGTGGATGAGACAGCTCATAAAAAATATGTAGAACAGAAAAAGCAGAAGGTCAAGACGTAATATCAAGAAAGAAAAAAGCAAAAAGTGAAAAAAACGAGAAAAAAACTTACCAGGAGAAGTAAAGAAAAGGTTTTCAAGGAGATGAAACTTTAGTTCAAGAAGGTCAAATGCCTGAAAGTGGGCATAATATTTGTTTTTAGGAAACACTAGTGCTCTGGGAGAAGTACAACAGGACACTGCAGATAAACACCCTTCCAATCCATAGCTTCACATAGAGCTTGGACCCTATCAAACTCTCTTTAAGTGGCTTTGACGATCCAAGCCTTTGGAAAAGAAACAGTAATCTGCATTGTTAAGATTTTTCTGAAGAGGTAGTAACAAAGTTAAGTTGAAAAGGCTGGTCTATTCAAACTTGCAGAACTAAGTAAGAAACAATATTTATCAGAATCAAAAGCTACCAGTGAGCTTCCCCGAAGCGAAAGCTGTACCACAGACACATTAAACAGGAAAGCATGTGAGACGCAAGGGATTGGGACCAACAGCAGTTCACAGAGCCTGCCAGGGTATGGCTGGCAAAATAAGATCACAGATGCCTCCACTTGCTTTAATCAGAGAGTCCTTTTTGCAAAGTGCATTCATGTCGGTAGTCAGTAGAGATGCATCCATGCACTAAATCTTGCACCTGAGTTGAGTGTAAGTAATCTAGAGTACATAATTTACTCCCCATCCTGGAGTTCAAAGACAGAGCCATGCTGAAACAACCGCCCTTGCAAAGCCAAAAACTGACCTCAAACTTAGGTGGAATAGAGCCCAGAAAAGAGAAATTTTAGCAGTGGACTGGCATGTAGAACTGGAAATAAACACGACGCTCTGAAAAGCTCATTCTTTTTTTGTGAAAAGTGCTTATTTCCGTGGTGCTAGCAGCAAGGGGACATTCCTATGAATATTATCTATTTCTGTTAAGGAAAATGAGAGAATTGATGTATATGCTGTAATATAAGAAAGCGAGAGGAAGGGGAAGGAAGAGGGAGACCAAGAAACAGGAAGGGGGAAGAGAAAAAAAGAAAAAAGGAGGAAGAAAAAAGGCACTTTAAAATCTTCTGATGATTAAACCGGGTGCAGGACAGTGGTGCGTGGAATTACACACGCGGGCTGTTCATAGGTGTGGCAGACAGTATAAAAGGTCCGTTATTTCCGGACCATTTCGTGGGAAAGACGCGGAGGTATAAAATTCAGCGTGGAAAGCCGAATAAAGAAAAGCATGGTGGAGAAACCCTGCACAGATTCTGGACGCCCGCCCTCTCATTTCCTGTCTGTGGGAGGCGAGCGGTGGCAGCTGCTGGGTTAGCGTTCCAGGAAGAGAGGCTCCGGCAAAAGAGGACTCAGGTTGCTGTTTGCCGTACTTCACCCGGGTCCAGGTGAGGCGGCCTTGGTGGTCTCCATGGCGACGCGGAGGGAGGAAGGCGCTGTGCGCCCGGGGCCTCCCGGCCCCTCTGCGAGTCCCAGCGCGCTCGGACCGCGCCTCGCGCTCGGAGATCCGCGGGAGGGAGCTGCGCCGCCCCGCCGCGCGGGCACGGTTGTCATAGCAACGCCCGGGGGCGGCCGGCCGAGGCCTTTCCCCCGCGCGCGCCCTGCGCCCTCGTCGCCAGCAGCGCCCGGCCGCGGTGAGGTCCGCGTCCTCTTCGCGCGCGGCTGGGCCTTGGGGCCCCTCGGAGGCGCGGTGGGGCGGTCTGAGGCCCCGTCCTGCGTCGGAGGAGACTCCACGGGGCGGCGCACCTGCCCTGCCCTCTCGGGGCACTGGCGCTGCCCGGGCCGCCGCCTGAGCCGTCTCGCCTCGCCCCTGCTGCGCCAGGCCTGGGGCGCGCAGTCGCCCGCCAACCCGCCCGCCCACGCGCCCACGCCGGCAGGGCCTGCGCGGGAAGAGGCCGAGGCCCGCGCGGGAGCAGCCCTCCGGCTGGCTGCGGCCGCGCCTTCCCTCGGCGCCCTCCTGCCCCGGGCTCCGGGGCCGCACGCTCCCCCAGCCCCTCGCTCCCACCGCCGCCGCCAGTCCTGCGCCTCTCCCTGGCCTCGGGGGGTGCAGGGTCGGAGGCCCCGCAGACCCGAAGCTTTCAGCTGGGGAGATCCCGGCCGCTGAGCGAGGGCTGTCATCTGGCCCTGCCCTGTCTCCCTGGGCAGATACACCAAGCGCCCAGCGGGGGTGACAGTTTAAAACTGCACTCGTAGCCGCTTCTACGCAGAGCCTAGAAGAATTGAATGACGCTTGTTTACTAGCGCGAAATGAGCCCAGGTGGAGGAACGCTGCTGGTCTGGCGGCTCAGCCAGTGGGGACTGCTGCCTGGCTTTCGGAGGCACGCGAAGGTGTCCTGAAGGCCAAATAAGTTACTTCTCAATGCTCTGCTCGAAATGCTCGAGGGCAGATTTTCTATAAGATATGGATCAGCTCTCTTCTGGAGCAATAATCAATATTTTATTGCTATAACCAGGATTTGTCATCATAAAAGTTGTGGTCTTTTAATATAATCCTCATTTTGTATGTGTGTGTGGTACTGGGGATTGAACCCAGGGCCTTCACACTGAGGTACACCTCCAGCCCTTTTTTATTTTTCATTTTGAGACAGGAGCTCACTAAGTCACTAAGTTGCCCATGTTGGGCTCAAACTTGCAATCCTCCTGCCTCAGGCTCCCAGAGTGCTGGGATTACAGGTGTAGGCCACTAGGCCCAGCTCTTCAAACAACTTTAATTAACGATTTGTAAATAATGAATGTGTTTTTGAATCTATATTGTATCACTGATTTTCCAAACATTTATGAAAATGGCTGATAAATTAGTGTATTGTTAAATAATTGTTGGTTACTATTACCTATCAGCAAAATTAATCTTTGAAGAAAATGCATAGAAAACCAAAAATTATTTGTCAAATTGAATTAAAATATAGTAATTTATTAAAGAAAATTTAATGACTTCTTGTAGATAATTATTTGCATACTAAAAAGTATCAGTTCTAAGAATTAGAATGTTGACATCAGACATTTGCCTTAAAATGCAAAACGAAGCGTTACCCGATTGTTAATTTAGATACGCTCTGATATCTTTGTACTGAAATATTCAGCTTCTTAAGGAAGTCATTTTCAGAGATGATTTTCCTAAAAAGTTTCACTTTAAATATGATGCTGTAAGTAGGAAATCAGTAAAGACAACATATCTTTAATTGAATCATCTTTCAAATTACCAAAATATCTTTATACCGGCAGAAATCCTCCTACGATCTCTTCAAGGATATTATCCATGACCTCAAGTGCCAGATTTACTGGGTCTTGAATATATTTGAGAAACACCAATATATATTTTAACCAGGAACAGATCTCCGTGTGGGTCATAGACTGTTTAGGAATCGGTGTTGGATGCTTCAGTTTATGTTCCGAGGTTCTCCTGGCAGAAGGCACACGATCAGAGCGTCTCATGTTCAAGTGCATAGCAGTTTAATAGAAGGGAAAGGTAAGGGGGAAAGCTTTTATCCTTCGAGACTGCTGCTTCTGCCGTTTGACAAGGTGAGGCGAGAGTTCTGCTTTTCAAGTATTTCACATGGCATTAAAAGCTCTCAGCATATCTGGCCTGCTTTCAGCTGATTATCAGTATGTGCACATTCAAGCATGTTTCTCAGGACACAGTAGAGACTGGGACGTTAAAATATACATATAACACACGCACACTCATTCTTTTTTTTTTTTTTTTTTACAGAAAAACGTCTTTAATTGGAAAGTTAGGAGATTGAAGAAGACCCCAGCTTAGGTGGCGGGGAAGGCGCAGTCTGACACAGGCGGTCTGACTGGCCCAAACACAAAGGTGAGAAACACACAAATGCTTATGAAAGATTTCACAATTAAAACTATCTGGGGCCGGTGAGATGGCTCAGCGGCTTAAGCGCCTGCCCGGCAAGCGCGAGGGCCCGAGTTCGACTCCCGGAACCCACATACGAAAAAGGGGCCGGTGATATCACTCAGCGGCACGGTTGCCTGCTGGCGCTCCAGGTCCTGAGGTCGACCCCCCGGTACCCACCAAAAAAAGAAAAAAAAAAACTATCTGATCATCTAATACGAGTGTATATTAAAATTGAGGCTGAAGAAAGTATATTCATAAAAAGTTTTAAGGAATCTGAAAACATAACTTCAATATGTGATTTTCCTTAATAGCAGATGTCTGTAGATAACAGAATAAGTAATTTTATCTCCTACTTTACTCTTCAAGAAATCTATAGAAATCAGGTATTACTTAAATAATCATAACAAAAATATATTTATATTTAAAAATTGATAAATATGCTTTTGAAAGCATGTCATTTAATGTACTTAGGACTAACAACACTATAGTTTTTTGCTATTTTAGAATATTTTAAATTGTACTGTGCACTTATAAAAGCCAACTGAATGGAAATTTACCAAATATGTCTTTGCCAGTGTTGAGATCTTTTCATAGGGTTCTTAAAAATCCAATACAGAAACTAACAAACATTATATAAAGCTCTAGGTTATTCAATAAATAATATGATGTTACATGAAACTGTTACATTTAAAATATTCATTAATGTTATAAAATTGTCAAAATTTCCCAAGCATCATATGATGGAAAGCTGATATTTAAATTCACTGCTGTATCAAAATATAAGCACATCATAGTATATCTGGGTCAGTGGCCACCAACAAATTTCAAAGTTGAAGTTAAAGAATTTGATAAAGGGTTGATTAAAACAATAAATGAATACAACACAAAAATAGCCAGCTGTGATTTCCACTTCAACAGAGTATGCCTTTTTAAAAGAGGAGTCTTGGGCTGGTGAGATAGCTCAGCGGCATAAGTGCCTGCCTGGCTAAGGGCGAGGTCCTGAGTTCAACTCCCGGTACCCACGTATGAAAAAAGGGCCAGTGATATCGCTCAGCAGCACGGGCGCCTGCTGGCGCGCGAGGTCCTGAGTTCAACCCCCGGTACCCACAAAAAAAATAAAATAGGAATCTTGCACATGAATCTGAAGTACATAGACTCTGTATTTGGGGCAATATCATCACATTCAGATTTCATGCATTAGTTCTCTTCTGTTGAAACCATTGTGTACTGTACTTTCTACATTTTTTTCTGCTTTATTATTTTCTACATCTGTCTCATTTAAATCTCATTTCTTTCTTCTAAGGAGATAATGAAAATTTTCTGCAAATGCTAAAGTCACGACTTCCGAAATTCAATATATCAAGAAGGATAATTATTTTATAACCTCTACCGAGAACATTGTATTGAATCTGTAGAACACCAAAAAAAGACAATGAGAAAAGGTAAAAGACTGAAAACCAATAAAACTACGGGACAACTAGGCTGTTACAAACGTGACAGCACATTTCTCACTAGGAGGTATAATGGAACATAGAAAACAATATTTTCAAAGAAAGCTAAAAAGCCAAAATTACAAGGCTAAACAAAAATATTTTTAACTAGAAAATGAAGGGGCCGGTGAGATAGCTCAGCGGCATAAGCACCTGCTGGCGCGCGAGGTCCTGAATTCGACCCCCGGTACCCACAACAAAAAAGAAAGAAAGAAAGAAAATGAAGAAGCCTAATCACCCACAGACCTTAACTAAAAGAATTTCTAATTCAGTAATTTCAGGGTAAAAAAGGCCTAATGAGTAGAAGGCCAAGAGACTAATAAACAAATGAGGAAAGAAATGAGTACATTTGGATATGAATCTAGAAACTACTAAGTCTATTAAATAGGGAAAATTATGTTTATACATTATATTGTAGATATTAAAAGAAATTCATAAAAGAATAGTAACTCCACATTCTGGAGTCAAATTTAAATGGCAGTCACTATAATAAATGTAGTGTATAAATTTCAAACCTGTACAGGGAACAAGTGAATAAAAATCAATTTTAAATAGCACTGTAATGAAAAAGAACATCAAAAAAAGCAAGTCAAATAGAAAACAAAGAATGAGATGTTAAAATATATAGAAATGGGTAAGTAATCACAATATCTTTTTTTTTTTTTGTGGGTACTAGGGCTCGACCTCAGGACCTCACGTGCCAGCAGGCGCCCGTGCCGCTGAGCGATATCACCGGCCCTTTTTTTGTATGTGGGATCCGGGAGTCGAACTCGGGCTCTCGCTCTTGCCAGGCAGGCACTTACGCCGCTGAGCCATTTCACCGGCCCCACAATATCTTTTTAAATGAAGAAGAATACATTTTCAGGTATACAAAACTAAAATAATTAATTACTAACAGACCTATACTATAAGAAATGTCAACATCTTTCAAGCAAAAATGTCTTTCAGGAAGAAGGGAATAATGGCAGATAGAAATACACATCTAAAAAAAAGAATGAAGAGCACCAGAAATAGTAAGCATGTGGGTAACTATATAACATTTTTCTTCTTATATAAATATTTTTAAATATAATTTATAATCAAAAATAAGAATGGATTATGTGACTTATCACATATGTATGGGAAATACATTTGTATCTATGACAAAAATATACAACCTAAGAAAGGGTAAAGAGACATATACTAAGTTTTTTGAACTATACAAGTGTTATAATACTTATTAAAGTTAGACTTTTTGATAATCAAAAGTGTATATCAGAAACCCTAAAGTGATCACTGTTATATAATTAATTTTGAAAATACAGTAAAGGGAGAGGGTTTTTCTTAAATGGCTTTTCTCAGTTTGAGGTAAGGTTTGTCTATACTCATTTTTGTCAGGGTTTTGTCATGAAAGGATGTTGGATTTTGTCAAAGGATTTTTCTGTATCTATTGAGCGGATCATGGTATATTAGGTTTATTGATTTAGAAATATCAAACCATCATTGGGTCCCAGGGATGAAGCCAACTTGGTCATGATGTATGATTTTTTTCAATGATTTGTTGTATCCTGTTTGCAAGTATCTCCTCGAGGATTTTTGGATCTTTGTTAATTAAGGAAATTGGCCTGTAATTTTGGTATCATGATAATGCTAGTTTCAAGGAATAACTTGGAAGTGTTCTTTCCCTTTTGATTTCATGGAAAAGTTTGATCACTGACTTAAATCCCTGAAGTTCTTATAAAGTTCAGCAGAAAAACTGAAATCATTTCCAGTAAAAAAGAAACAAGACAAGGGGGCCCACTCTCATCCCTCCTGTTCAATATAATATTTGCAACTTTAGCCAGAGCAAAAAGACAAGAGAAAAAAATCAAAAAAGGATGAGAATAGGGAAGGAAGAAGTCAAACTATCCTTATCTGCAGATGACATGATCCTTTACACACAAGACCCAAAAAACACCAGAAGACTCTTAGAACTGATAAATTCAGCAACATGGAAAGACACAAAATCAACACACAAAAATCGATAAGACTGCCTGTACACCAACAATGAATTCACCAAGGAAGAAATCAGGAAAACAATCCCATTCATGGTAGTTTCCAAAAATTAAATACCAAGGGATTAACCTAAGCAAGGAAGTGAAAGGACTCTATAATGAAAAACTATAGTACTCCAAAAACAGAGATTGAAGAGGATATTAGGAAATGGGAAAATACCCCTGTTCATGGGTTGGCAGAACCAATATTGTCAAAATGGGCATATTGCTAAAAGTGAGGTAGAGATTTCATGAAATTCCAATCAAAATAACAATAGCAGAAACAGAAATAACAATCCTAAAATTTATATGGAACCAGCAGTGATCCAGAATAGCCAAAATAATCCTGAGCAAAAAAAGCAAAGCAGGAGGCATTACAACCTGTGATTTCAAGTTATACTTACAAAACTACAATAATGAAAACAGCAGGGTGGTGGTACAAAAACAGACATGTTGACCAATGGAATAGAATGAAGGGTTCAGAAACAACCTCATGCACCTTCAGCCATCTAATATTTAACAAAAGGGACCAAAACACAAGCTGGAGAGAAGACAGTCTATAGCAAATGGTGCTGGAAAAGCAGGTTATCCACATAAGAATGAATACAGATGTACATAGCTCACCCTGTACTTAATCAAATCAAAATACTAGGTGAAAGACCTAGCTATAAAAACAGAAACACTAAGCCTAGTTGAAGATAAAGTTGGTAAAACATTTTTTTTTCTTTTTCTGAGACAGGGTCTTACTATATATTGCAGGCTGGCCTTGAACTCACTTATGTAGCCCATGCTGGCCTCGAACTCACATCGATCCTCTTGCCTCAGCTTCTTGAGTGCTGGGATTGCAGGTGTGCACCACCACTCTCAGTGGTAAAACTCTTGAAGACATAAGGATAGGCAGTGACTCCCTGGGTAGAACCCATATTATACAAGAATCGACAAATGAGATTAGATCATATTGAAAAGTTTCTGCATAGCAAAGGAAACAATCAACATAGCAAAAAGACAGCTTATAGAATGAGGAAAAATCCTCCAGCTACTTCTAAGACTAAAGGAATCTAGAATATATAAAGAACTCAAATAAGACTTCATCAAAAAATGGGAAAATTGAAATGAATGGACATGTCTTAGAAGTACAAATGGTTAATGATTACATTTAAAAACTCAGCATCTTT
Source organism: Erethizon dorsatum (assembly GCA_028451465.1). NCBI lineage: Eukaryota > Metazoa > Chordata > Mammalia > Rodentia > Erethizontidae > Erethizon > Erethizon dorsatum. Next base: position 13,413,505 of record CM051838.1, on the reverse strand, counting down.
TGCCATTAGAAAAATGCAAATCAAAATAACCCTGAGATTCCATCTCACTCTAGTAAGAATGGCTAGTATCAAGGATTCAAAAACAATAAATGTTGGTAAAGTTGTGGGGAAAAAAGAGACCCTTCTACACTGTTGGTGGGATTGTAAATTAGTACAACTACTGTGAAAATAAATTTGGAGATTTCTCAAAAGACTAAAACTAGAAATCCCATCTGACCCATTATATAACTTCTGGGTAGCTTCCTGAGTTAAAGTTATATCACAGTGATACATGCATTCCCATGTTTATAATAGCACATTGCACAATATTTAAATTATGGATGAGGCCTGTATGTCCTCAACAGATGAATGGATAAAGACAATGTGGCATATATAAACAGTGGAGTACTACTCAGCAATAAAGAAGGAAAATTTGAGTCATTTGTAGGAAAATAATCGATCTAAGAACCATAATGCTAAGTGAGATAAATCAGACACAGATGGCTAAATATGGCATTGTTTCTCATATATAAGAAACTCAAAGTATAAATAATAAAACTAGCAAAATAAGAAAGATGATTGGAAACAGGTAAGTAGACTGTGTTTTGATGGGTAAGGAAACTGGGGGAGGGGTAAGAGGGGAAAGAGTGGGAAGATGAGGCAGTAAAAATGATAGTCGAGGGGCCGGTGAGATAGCTCAGCTGCATAAGCGCCTGCCTGGCAAGCGCGAGGTCCTGAGTTCAACCCCCAGTACCCACAAAAAAGAAAATAAAATGATAGTTGCTATGTGTATGTGTACCAGTTCTCCAAGCTGATTACAATTATTCTGTATCTCAAACATATACTAAAAATAAAAATGAGAAAAGAACACAGACTAGATTGGGAAATGGAAAACAAACAGCAAAATGACAATTTAAGCCTAACCAGATTAAATATAAATGTTCTAATGAACACGCAATTCAAAGTCATACATTGGATTAAAAAAACAAATTTCCACTACATGCTACTTACAAAAATGCAATTTGCCTTTAAAATTACCAGTAGTTTTCAAGTAAAAGGACAGAACACTATCTACCGTCCCAGTACTGTAGGGACTGGGTTACACTGCAGTGGAAGGTTGGTTTCACATTTGAAAATTGGTGTTATTCACGATATTAACAAATGAAAAATGGATAACTCTATGTTCATCTCAATAACACAGAAGAGGTGTTTGTCAAAATCCAACATCCATTCCTGAAGAAAACCCTCAGAAATGGAGGTATTAAAGAGAATTGCCTCATGAGGATAAAGGCATTTTACATTTTATATACAATACATAACTAAGTAAAATTCTCAACACGAACAAACAATTCGTAGCTTGGCCTTGTGAATTCTTTAACCTTATCTCATCAATCTCCTGTGATTGTCTAATCTCCAGTCATACAATTCTTCCATTTTTATCTAGCCTCTCTTACCTTTGTAATGCTGCTGCTTTTTTCCACCCTCAAAATTTTCTGCAGATCCATGTGGAAGTTCCTTCTGGAGACCCCAGGGGAGAATAATTTCGTTGTTCTTTCCAGTTTTTGGAGGTTCCAGCATTCCTTGGCTTATAGGCTCTTCCATTTCTTTTAAATGCTCTACCACTGACCTACACTCTAAGCTTTTTCTTCCATCTTCAAAGTAGATCGCTCCAACCTCCGCCATCACATTGCCTTTGACGCTGACTCTCCTGCCCCCTTATAAGGGTCCTTGTGATTACATTGGACCTACCTGTAAATTCGAGGATTTTTTTTTAATCTCAAGATCCCCCAATTAATCACATCTTCAAAATTCATTCTGTCATGTCAGGTTAAACATTGACAAGTAGAGCTTAGATGAAAATACCTTTTGGAGAGCTATTATTTTGTCTACCACAGTGCTCAACTATTTTTGTTTGAATAAAGAAGTTAGATGTTGTATTTTCTACATTTCAACTCCTTGAGGTACTCTATATAGGGAAAATAGAATAATCTTGCTCAGAAAATATTGAAGTAAAATTAGCTTTCTCAAGTAAAAACTAAAAAAAATGTATATTCTACTAAGTCTTAGGAGAGTCCAACATTGTTCATCCCTCACCTGATATGGAAGCCCATGAACTTAATGCCTGTCACCTCTATAGCAACTACAATGAATATTATTCTTGCTACATTTCCAGCTAGTATCCATATCTATTTATCTAGTTTGGAATGTCTGAACAGGTCATGAGTTCAGGAATTGAATAAGCTATTAAGGGGAATTGTCAAAGCCAGATGGAGAATTAAGTATCATAAACATATATATCAAAATAATATATGTTTTCTGTCATACACTGTGGAGTCAATATGACTTAGGTAGAAATTATAAAAGTGATTGAGCATTATAGCATTTTATGAAAGAGGAAATATTCAAGTTATTAATCATCTAGTTAACATTTTATCACGCTACCCTAAACCTCGACCTTCCTTCCAGAATCAAAGGCTTTGATTTGTTGATAAATGTAAAAATATAAAAACTTAATATTGTCATTTTTTTTTTATGTATGCGGGTACCAGGAGTGGAACTCAGGATCTCATCCTTGCCAGGCAGGCGCTTATGCTGCTGAGCTATATCACAGGCCCTGTCTGTCATTTTTATTGTTACTTTATTATCATTTCCATACTACTTGAAGGAAAAATGTCTTCTCAGTATCAGTGATATGTTTATCATTTTCAATGTGAATAAAATCTTCAATCATAATTGTTCTCTACCTCTTCATCTGTGAGCATACATAGGTATATTATATATATATATATATATTATAAATATATATTTAATATGTATGTATTGCTGTTTTTATTAAAGGCTATTGTCAAGGCAAGAGAATGTAATTCTCTGTATATAACAATTTGAAAGGTGTAGCTGGTTAAGAAATAATGTATCAATTCCCAGTACCAAAAAAAAAATAATAATAATGTAAATGGTAAAGTTTCACCTGGTAATAGGGAATAGATGTGTAATTAATTCACTGTTAGGAACCCCTAAGAGATTTTTGTCTCAATGGCTTCAGTAGCTCTCTCTTTCATCCCCACAACATTCAATGTAGCAATAAAAAGTATCACAGATTTTCTAGGTATTTCATTTGTGTCCTCCAAGAAATAATAGTCAAATACATGACTGACCATAGTGTTGGCTGTTAAAGCTAAATAGATTAACAGAAAAAAACCAAGCAGAATAAAATTGGGCCTACAATAAAGGGGAAATTAACATTTCTCTAGTAATGCCTCTGTTTATTGCATTGCTTCCTTTTCCACATATACAGATGTGCTAATTAGATATATGTTTAAATGTATATGTTTACTTAAGAAAGGTCAGAAATTTTGAATATGAACCATATACTCTATTATTACTTTTATCAAACAACTCTGAGTGAATATTCTATATAACCTAGCCTTAATGAGAATTATACTTTCTATCCCAAAATAGCAATAAATTCTGAAAAAATAGTTCTAACCATTAAGCCATTGGTGCAAGACTACCAATATGATACCACGATTGTATGGTCTTTGATCAGATGTTCTGTCATAAGCATAAGTACTTTGAGAACAGTAACTATGTTCTATTTATAATTACCTCTTCTGTGTCACCAGCCAGTATTATAATAGCACATGCTTTTGAATAACATATATATAAAGCTATTGAATAATATAACTTTGAATCATCTAGTTTTAAATGTTGATTGAAAAATGAAATGGACTTATATTTCTAAGTCAATTAAAATTTTTATTCATATATTATATATAATTGTATTTATCTATTCATTCACTAATATACACTTAGATTGTTTTCATATCTTTTTTATTTTTATTTTTTGTCTTTTTGAGACAGGGTTTCACTATACAGTTGAGGCTGACCTTGAACTCACTTTATAGCCCAGGCTGGCCTCAAACTCACAGCAATCCTCCTGCCTCAGCCTCCCGAGTGCTGGGATTACAGGCATGCGCCACCATGCCCGGCTACTGTTTTCATATCTTGACTCTTGTGAATACTACTGCAGTGAACACAGAGGCGCAGATGTTACTTCATTATATTGACTTTGTTTCCTTCAATCTGTACAGAAATGGGATTCCTGGATCGTATAGTAGTTACTCATTTAATATTTTTAGGAACCTCCATTTTTTTTCTATCATGGAGGTGATAAGTAATTTGATTGTATTTGTATATACCGTTAGACAATGTATATGTATACTAGATCATTGGTCACATATAATTTTTTGTTAAATTTCTTAAATAAATATAAATAAAATGATGTTAGTTTTAAATAATTTGTTTTGAAAATAAAGGAGTAAATATTTTTTAAAAAGCAAATCAGGGGCCGGTGATATAGCTCAGCGGCACAAGCGCCTGCCTGGCAAGTGCGCGGTCCTGAGTTTGGTTCCCGGTGCCCACATTAAAAAAAAAAAAGCAAATCAGTTTCTCCATGTATCCATCAAATAAATGCTAAAAGAATGTGGGAAGAATATCTGTTTAAGGGATAGCAAATGGCTAAACTGCTATGTGTAGGAGTCCACATATCTGGATGTGTCCCAGCCCATGTTATATAAATTTCTGCAAAGCAAATCTTTTCCATATTCACAGAATTTACAGATGTATGATTATCAAACCTTGGCTGTGCTATGTGTTATATGAATGTGCTTTCACTTGGGAAAAATGTCTTTTCCATATCACTAATATGTTTATCATTTTCAATGTGAATGATAATATCCATTTTTAACTTCAATCATAATTGTTCACTGCTTCTTCATCTGTGAGCCTCCCTTTAATGTTAACTGATGATTTTTATTAATTAATTTAATTAAAAATTTAAAATTTCTTGGGAAATATATGATTTATAGAGTAGAGAGTGCAGCAGAAGAGTGGATGGTGGTTGGTGAATTGTCTTCCATCATTCAGTAAGTATTATCCTCACAATTTTCTGGCCCCTCTAGAAACAGTCAAAAATTTTGTCAGAAAGTTTGAACTGAGCTATTTAATTTCAGTTTTTGGAAATAACATCAGTGAAAATGGCAGAGTAAGGAACTGTGAAAATCTGCTGTTCCTGTATAAATTTCCTAAGAAGAGTGCATCAACAAAAAAAAAAAGGTAGAAATACAAGGTAGATGGACAAACAACATGAAGAGCAGTCAGGGAACATTTTTACAGAGATAAATAATACTTATAGGTCATGAGCATTACTTCGACATTCCCTCCAAACATGAGTAAAACCTACAATAAAGAAAAAGGAATGTGGAGTCAGGAGCTGCGGTGATCGTGACAAAGGATTTTAAGGAAGGGACTGAGCTCCATGTTCAGGTGGTATGAGTCTGATGAGAAAGAGCCACAAGAGATAGAGAAATAGTAAGAATCCTGAGAATGCAAGGATTAAAATTCAAAGGTCATTTGGGAATAAATGCCTCTCATAAATTCACAGAAATTTAGGGGACAACATTTAACTTTTCAATTTTCAGAATGGAGTTTCAAGCCAATCCAATGAGTTATGAAGGGAAGAAAGCCTCCAGTTCACATGTAGGTTACACATGGCACATATCAGAGTAATCAAACTGTCCACAAACAATTTAGGAAAGTAAGCTAATATGAAGTTGCAAATTTGGAAACCATAAATTGGGATTCAGAAGCAGTATGTAGAAACTCTGGCAAAAATAAACAATGTACAAGGTTAGCACTCAAAATATTCTTACTTCTCATTTTACACACTCTCTCACTATACTCACTCTATCATTTGTTCCTGGTTAATATTTAGTGTTGTCCTCTCCCATCTTTCCAATTACCAGTCCCATTTTAAGCTTCAACAACCTCCCTGCTGTAGATCCTTATGGTCAACCAATAAAGCAGTGTCCATCCTGAAATTTGGAAACTTCTGTCAAAAACTGCGAGGAAGCTGAGATTGCCTCCCACTGAGAGCTAACGGTTTAACTTGCAATAGTTACATGACTGCTTGCAGAACACACAAGACCCCTGCACTGGGGACCAAGAACCACTGATTAAGTACATGATTAGCAGCAGAGTCTGCATTTCAATAGTTCTCAAGGCCCAGTTCTCAGAAAGCAATGGGAAGAAGGTGAGATGACACTTGTGCCTGTAGTGAGGTGTGTTAAGAGAAAAATCCTGACACTTTTATTTGGGAAGAAGATAATTTTTATTATACTCAACAGTGAACAGACTTTCCCTTTGCTCTAAGGGAGACACTATCTCTGTCCTCCAAGACTGGTGGCTCTACAATTACCCTACAGAAGACAGTCCAGGACGAAGCCCGTTAATGCCTCTTCTCAACAGATATGCAGAAATGCCGTAGGTCCGTGGATAATTGTCTTCTAGCACTCTTCACATTTTCTTTCCTGGTATAGACTAAACATAGAAAGTTACTAAATAATACTTATGAAAAAATTTTATGTGGCCCTCTCATTTTCAGCTTTTGGTAAATTTAGAGGTGTCACGTTGCTCACATCTGATTCACAAAGATTCCCGTCTACCTGTAATCTATACAGGATGGCCTCAACGCAGCACTGTATATACTCCATAACTGCCCCTAACTGGTTGGAAGTCAACATTCCCGGAAATTTGAAACTAAAAAGACTGAGACAGCCATAAATCGATGCCATAGAGAGATGTCCTATGCAAACTAAGGCATGGAAGATAATTGGCAAAGGGTCTTATTTTTTTATGAAGGTCATCTTTTGGAAGAAGAGTGTATTCTTGGGCAGGTCTAGAATACCACAAAAGGGAAGTTAAGCTTTCCAGCCCTTGCCAGACCCGAAATCTGTGCCCTCCAATTGTGTTCTATGGAAAAGCTCTTGTTTCCCATAGAATTCCTTCCACCTCCACAAGTTATTTCACATTTACTTTTACTCTTGAAAGTTTAGGGTCTTTATATCTATCAATCCCAAAGTAAGGCTTGAATATAATTCACTTTCCTAAAAGCATTATTAAAACACGCAAATCATGACGTATTTCATACTTCACTAAGGAGATAACAGCAATTGTCAAGCGCTCCTTTTACTCACCTTCAAAAGACCTGTAACACCCTCCATTTATCCAGAATATTAGTGTGAAAGCAACTCGTCTTTATGCCATGTGCTTAATATGATATGACAATTAGCAGTCCTTTGATACGGGGAAACATTTTTCTTTACTTCATACTCATGATTAGGATTCAAATTAAGCTTTACAAACTTGTGAGAAATAATCATGGCTGTTTTGGAAATGCTATCTTCATGTCTGGAAAATATCACTTTGCTTTTGCAATCTTTTTGGTCTTTGCTGACAAAATGATCCACTTTATTATGTAAAGTATTATTTTACTCTTGCTCTGAAAGGTAGTTCTGATTACTTTAAAAATATCACTATGCTTTCACTTATTTGACATATTTAAGTGAAAACTTTCATAATGTCAAGCCACTATCTGATAGTTTCATAATTGCTAACATACAAGGAAAAGAGGTTAAATAGATACCTAGTCAAATAAAATTTAATTTTTGAATATTTATCTTAATTTCAATATGTTTTTTCTTTGGGAAATGGTTGGTATTGCAAATCCACTTGTCCTGACATATACGCCACTATATCCCTACTCTGTTCACTTTATTGTAAGTTATATTACCTTGATACTTCCACAAATCATTTTGTGCTCATAGTCTGCTTTTGTAAATTCAGGACATAAGGCAACAATAGAGGCAAACAAAATGTGGTTTTCCGCATGTTTTGCAAATATAAACAATGATTTCCCTCTCCTGACCTCCTGCCTATTTACTGGAAGCTACCAAGCCTAAAGTAACCAAGGCATCCCTCATAGCACTCGAGCAACCATTGTTGAGGATGCATGGCTTGTCTGATGATGGCATCACGATTAATCTTATGTATCCTATTATTAAATGTGTTTAAACAACTGCTTCATCCCTTTTTCCTCTAGAATAGCAAAACTCCCTTTGGATCAATTGATACTTAGCCAAGTTATAAACCAGGTCAGAGGCTCTGCTTTCAGCAAGACCCATTAGTCCATTGGCTACCTGAAGGCAAAGATTTTCACCTATTCCTTTACTATCATACACTTACGTCAGCTGAGACCTAAAATGTGCCTAATAAAAGATCACAGCCACTCCTAAGTATGTATATTTCTTTAGTCTTTTTCTTTAATCTTCCCAACATCCTTTCGACTCCCATGGAGCCAACTTGTAAAGCACTAGTTGCCAGTATAGTTTAGCCTGTTTACATTTCTATCTCTTATTTCTATTTTCCTGGTAGAAATTTTTCAGTGAATGTTGCAGGAGTCTTCAAATTTAATATTTATACAACCATTTCATTCTTGTGCACTGCCTTACATCACACTCAAGTCTGTCTCACATTATCCTGCCATTTGTAAAATTATTGTGGAAACAACCCAGGCTCAAACCTTGAATACTGTATTTCCCATTTCTCTTATTTCTACTGTCAAAAGTAAAGCCCTCGTAATCTTTTAAAAACATGTTTATATTCTTTATAGTGATGGTTAAATTTAAAATGTAGTACAGGTTACTTTAAGAGCCAATATGATCCAAAGCTGCATAATACAATAGTTGATACTTGAACCCAAATCCCACATCCTGCTTCCTTTGCAAATTTAGTTTTTAAACACTGGTGTATGACACAATGACTATGATGTCAAATTGATTCTTCAGACCCAAATTCATGCTAAATTTTTTTCCATTTCCACTAGAACTACCCCCAGCTCAAATCCACGCTATTAAAAAAGCAGTGTTCTATATGTTTGGATATCTCTATTTTATTCACGATCCATTCTGCTAATTTCTACCATATTGATATGAAAATCATGTTTGATTTTGCCACTCTCCAAAATAAGCAAAACACTGATTTTCAACAAAATAATGTCTTAAGCCCGGATCCCACATACGAAAAAGGGGCCGGTGATATCGCTCAGTGGCACGGGCGCCTGTTGGCGCGCGAGGTCCTGAGGTCGTCCCCCCGGTACCCACAAAAAAAAAAAAAAAAAAAAAAAAAAAAAAATAATGTCTTAAGCTCTCCACTTTAACATTTGGAAAACTTGTATAATCACTAAAGCATAAAATAAAATGTTGGACTCAGAATTAGGTGAGTATGGAAACTTATCCATTACTAATAATATTATCTTACCTCTGAGACTTCTTTATCTACAGAATAACATGTGAACACACCAAACAAATATTCTAGTTATAAAACTACACAAACCAACTGGGCACAGTGGTGCATGTCGGTAATCCCAGCACTCTAGGAGGCTATGACATGATTACAAGTTTGAACCCAGTTTGAACCAAATTAATTTGGTTAATTTACCAATTTAACAGGACCCTATCTCACAATTAAAAACAATTTTAAAAGGACTAGAGATATAGCTCAGTGTGAAGACCCTGGACTCAATCCTTAATGCTGGCAGAAACAAAACAAAAAACAAACGACAAAAATACAAACCTACCTTCTAAATATTAGCTTTCATTACTCCACCAAGTGCTCTCTGCTTTCCAGTCCAGAGGAAGCATGTCCCATTCCATACAAAATCATTTTCTGTGTACTGCAACTGCCAATGTTTTCCAAAATACCACTCCTCTCCCCACAGTAATATGTGACTCTTACATCATGAGTGCATATTTCATTTAAAAATTCTATAGCCAGCATTAATAACTGTTTTCAATAAATTCCTCAAACACATGGATTTTGTTTCTCTTGGCATTCTGCAAACCTTTCTTCATATTATAGTTATCTTGAAAATATATTTTTAGAGCAATTGTAAGTTCACAGCAAAATTGAGTGAAAGGAATAGAGATTTCCCATATACCCTCAGCCACACACACGCTCAGCTTCCTCCACTGTCAGCATCCCATGCCAGAATGCTACCTTTGTTAAAATCATTGAGATTTCATTGACACATCACTAGCCTCCGAAGTCTATAATTTACATTGTGGTTCACTCTTAGGTTTTATGCTTTATAGGTTGTAACAAATATATAATGATATCTGGCCACCATTACAATATGATGTAGAATACCTGAAGTAGGGCTGGTGAGATAGCTTAGCGGCATAAGCGCCTGCCTGGCAAGTGTGAGGTCCTGAGTTCAGTTCCCGGTACCCACATAAAGAAAGAAAAAAAAAAAAATAGAATACCTGAAGTACCATAAAAATGCTCTGTGCTCTGCTTATTCATCATGCTCTTCTTTTTAACCCCAAGAAACCAATGATCTTTTATTCTATTTCTATCATTTTGTCTTTTCCAGGGTATCATATAGTTGAAATTATACAGCTTGTAGCCTTTTCAAAGTGGTTGCTTATACTTAGTTATGTGAATTTAAGTTGCTCTGTGCTGACTGATTGATTGATTGGTTGCACTGGGATTGAACCCAGTGCTTTTGTGCTGGAGCTACTTCCCCAGTCCTTCTTTTATTTTTTATTTTGAGATAGGACCTTGCTAAATTGCTAAGTTCCCCAGGATGGGCTTCAACTTGCAGTCCTCCTGATTCAGCCTCTCAGAATATTGAGATTACAGATTCTTCATGTTTTTTGATGGCTTGATAGCCCAGTTCTTTTTAGTGCTGAAAAATATTTCATTATTGGGCCGGGGATATACTTCAGTGGCACAGAGCCTGCCTGGCAGGCGCAGTTTGATTGCCGGTACCAAAAAAAAAAAAAAAAAAAAAGTCATTATTTAGATGTACCAGTTTATGTATCCATTCATCCACTGAAGGACATATTGGTAGCTTCCAAAATTTGGGCAATTTTGAATAAAGGTGCTATAAACATTCCTGTGCATATTTTTGTGTGGACATAAGTTTCCTGTTCATTCAGATAAACGGTAAGAAGTATAATTGCTGGATTCTATGGTAGGAGTGTGTTTAGGTTTCTAAGAAACTACCAAAGTGTCCTCTAAAGTGGCTGCATTATGTTTCATTTCCATGATTAATGAAGGAGAGTTTCTATTGTTCTAATCCTCACCAGCATATGGTGTTGTCAATGTTTTGGATTTTTGACATTGTAATAGGTGATATCTTTTGTGGTTTTAATTTGCGATTTCCCAATAACTTATGATGTTGAGTACTTTTTGCTGTCTTGTATATATTATATCTCCATTCTAATTACAGATTTCCTAAGGGTAGCCATTCATCTTTGTATTATCCACGGAATGTTGTATAACGCCAGGTACTGTGCATACTTAACAGTAGAATAATTGTTGGATAAATGCTAGGACGGTTGTATGAAAAGTTAAAGAAATTAAGAAAGCTTGACTCAGTTAACTCTGAAAAGCAAATGGAGCCTCAGAGATACCAGGGGTGTCTAAGATACAGTGCCAGACTTAGTGACTGCTCTCGATAGATAGATAGATAGATAGATAGATAGATAGATAGATAGATAGATAGATAGATAGACAGATAATATAGATATAGATATATCATATCTGTATATTGTTTATACCCAAATGAATATTTTTCTCTGTACAAAATTGACTTATTAACCCAAGGCAGGTGACTTTATTGCTGTTTGCACATACTGAGAGACACTAAAAGGGAAAAGTCTTAACCCTCATCAAGGACATCTCCAAACCCCGACTAATGGCAATGTACCTTTCAAGGTACATTAGCTCAGTAAATATTTATTGAGTATTTACTATATAAGAAACACTATTCCTGAGCAAGGAATATGGTGATGAGCAAAATAAGTATACCTATGAATTAAAAAGTTAATGCTTAGCAAGTAATGCATGCAAGTTTCCCTCTTATATATAATAATATATTTTAGTATTATATACCCTCTCAAACTGGCCATAGAAGGGATGTACCTCAGCACAATAAAGGCCATATATAACAAATCCACAGCTAGTGTCATACTGAATGAGGAAAGGTTGCAAGCCTTTCCTCTAAGATCTAGGACAAAATTAAATGCCCACTTTCACCACTTTTATTCAGTGTAGTCCTGGGAGTCCTGGCCAGAGCCATTAAGTAAAAGGAAAAGGGGGGGGCATCCAAATTGGAAAGGAGGAGGTTACACTGTCCTTGCTTGAAGATGAGATGATTTTGTGTATATTAAAAACTAAAACACTCAAGACTCTGCAAAAAAATTCTTGTAACTAAAAAGTATATTCTGTAAAATTTCAGGATACAAAAATGAACACACAAAAATTGGTGGCATTTCTATATGCTAACAGTAAGCTATCTAAAAAAGAAAAAGAGAAAAATCCTATTGTCAATAGCTACTAAGCATAAATTCATGCAAAGTGACAGATCTCTACAATGAAACTATAAAACCCTACAGAAAGACATTGAAGAGGATATTCATGAATAGAAATGTATCTTATGTTCATGGATTGAAAATATTTATATTGTTAAAATATTCATCCAAAACCAAAGCAATTACAAATTAAATAAAATCTACATATCAATGTTACTTTACACAGAATTTTAAAAAATCAATGTTATTCTTTACAGAATAAAAATGCTTGAAATTTATATATGGCCATGTGGTATTTATAAATTAATGCATTCTAATTTAAAAATGAATCTATCAGAAAAATTAAGACTAAGGTATTTTAAATTTTAATAATATTTTTTCATGTTTCTATGCTCTCATAAAGTTTTCCATCCAAACTTCATACTGGACTCTTACAATTCCAAGAATAAAGAATACATTTTTCCACTTAGATATATAATGTATATATAAAATCAATATTATATATTAAAGAAACTGCATATAAATAGCATCCAAATAAATTTCAATATGTCTTGTTTTGGCAGGAATTCAGATTCATGAACAGCAAGCTTCTGCCTGGATGTATGTTGTATATAAGGAGGCAAAGCAGATTGATTGGTATTCGTTCACCATGATTACAAAGCTGAGAATGCTTATGTTTTGATAAGGGTGGATAAAGGCCATCTGTAACAGATCAAATGCAAATAAAAGCTAGGAGGGGAGATTAAAACAGCCTTAAAATATAATGCACCAGGACAAATGATAAAGATGAATTCATACAGCTCCCAAATGCTTTTCTGTAAGCAGTTATCAAATAATAATTATAAATTCAGTAAAAATTTATTAGTTTTATATATTAACATTTATATGAATGAATGTACTGTCCTTCATATATGAAGAATCACCCAGTACCCTGAGTAAAAAATGTGCTTTGAACTGTGAGTAGTATTTATCAGTTTGTGAGTAACAGTCTCTTAACTGTCCTCATAAACTGAAACAGGTCAAGGGAAGAACCTAAAGACAATATTAAATTAAGAAATAATGAACATAAATTTACATTTTGATTGCTTAAAATATAAATAATATTTTAATTTAGAACTCAACAGTATTTTGACAATGATTTTAAATTTGTACATTTTATTATATTTGTGTCTTCTTCCTCTAAAAAGGTGCTGTGGTATCATTCAGATCAGTAGATTGTAGGAATTGTTTTGTAATTCAAAACAATTATAAATGGTGTTTAAAAGATAGGTTTCTGGCACATGCTACACAGCTGTTTCACATGTAATTATAAAAGTATACTAGCACAGCTGAAGAAGACCACTGGGGCCTACTAATCATAAGTATCGCATTTTATTTAAAAGTTGTAGAAACATTACTCTAGATCCTATGTTTTCCTAGAAACATGGCTGTATCACTTTGGTAAGCAGTTTTAAAAGGTATCGGACATATATGATGAACACTTGGATGTATTCCTACCCAAGTTGACTAACCTCATAATTTCAGAGCTTTTTCTCTCTGGAAAAATAGTAGTTAGATCCTACTTTCATGATTTCAATTTGTATACTATTTAGCAAGCTGAAGTACATGATACTGATGAAAATACATTCCAATAAAATATGGTAACACTCAGTCATTGTTAGTTAATGATTTTGCTATAATTAACGGAATAGCTAATTTAAACTTACTTGTGCATTAAGTATTTTTATACAAAAATTTCAGGTGGCGGTGTTATTCCAATATAGTTCTGAGTCAAGTAGTATTAGCATGACTCAAGTAAGTACTTTGCACTTCTCTACTCCATCCTCTAACTCTCTCGTGATTGTAGGATGACCTCACAAGGCTTCATGTGTAGGCACTGTCACATCAAGCAAAGCGTGTTTTATTTTTTCGTCTCTTTTTATTTATACAGAAATAATTTTCTTGGAAGCTTCACAAAATATTTTTCCTTTGATCCCACTGGCCAGCCTTGGGGTGATATTTCAGTGTTCTAGCTGAAAAGGAAGCTGTAAAAGTAAATGAGAAGCACAGTCAAGCTTCACAAAGGGAATCAGGCTCTGCTGGTACCGAAGGAACAGGAAAGGGAGAGGTCACGGGGTATTAGTTATAAGTCTGTCATATTTTTGTTTTTGTCTAATTTACTCTACCTTGTTTAAAAAATCCTCTACCTACATACTTATGCCTCACACACATACACTCATAGAAATATGATCATACGTGTTTTCCTTTTGCAGGTAGTAGCTTGTATGCAGGAAACACCATTTATTATGATGTGTAAGACATCATTTGTACAGACGGCATATTAGAGCTCTTAATTCTTGCTGAGACTTAGCTACAAGGATTGAGACATGTTTCTTGGCATTTGCCAAAACAATGGGCTAGCACAGATTTTGCATTTTGAATAATTAGTGCATTTTTAGTAAAAGTTTTAAAAATTGATGAAAGAAATATAAGAAACTTTAAATAAATATCACAAGATCATGGATCAGAAGAATAATCTTAAAATGTCCATATTACTTAAAACAATCTACACATTCAATGCATCTCTTTATCAAAATCCTGAAGACATTTTTCATAATCATAAATTTGTGAAATTTGAAAAAAGAAGTTGTAAATTTTATATAGACCTGAAGAATACCTCAGATAGCTAAGAAAACCTTGAATGAAAACAACAAAGCTGGAGGTATTACGCTACCTGACTTTTAAAAGTACTGACTTTTAAATATACTACAAAGGTGTGGTAATCAAAACTACACTGGCACTGGCATATAAAAGAGACACATAGACCAATGGAACAGAATAGACAGCCCAGAAATAAATCTACACGTGTATAGTCACCTGAATTTTAGTGAGGGTGCTAACAGAATGGGGACAGGACAGTCTTTTCAATAGATGTTGCTGGATAATTGTATACCTACAAGAAGGGTGAATTGTATACCTAGAGAAGAGTGAAACTAGATCCTTATCATACACCATAAAAAATTCAACTCAAAATAGATTAGAAGCTTAAACATAAGACCTGAAACTATGAAACTACTAAAGAAAATACAGAGGAAAAACTGCGACGTTATTTTGGGCAAGGAATGTTTTGTGTGTTATCTCAAAAGTACAGATAACAAAGCAAATAAAAAGATTTGTACAGCAAAGGTAACAATAGAGTGGAGAGACAACCTATGGAATGGGATAGAGTATTTGCAAACAATACATCTAATAATTCCTGATAAGGGATTAATATCCAAAATGTATAAAGAACTCAAACAGCTCAATAGTAAGAAAACAACGTGATTAACAAATGGGCAAAGGATCTGAGTAGAGAGTTATCAAAAGAAGAGATAAGGGCTAACAGTTATATCAAAGAATGTTTAAAATCATTAATCTAAGAGAAATGCAAATTTAAATCATAATTATATAGCACCTTACACCTATTAGTACTAAAAAGATGAAAGATAGTAACTACTGGAGAAACTGAAGAAAAAAGAACCCTCCTATAATGTTGGTGGGAATGTAAATTAGTACCGCCATTCTGGAAAACAGTATGTAGGATTCACCAAAACTTTAAAACAGAACAGTCTGTCTGATCCAGTAATCCCACCGACAGATACATTTCTGAAGGAAAGAAAATAAGGATGTTGAAGAAATATCTGCACTCTCCTGTTCATTATAGCATTCTTCTTAGTAGACAAGATATGGAATCAATCTAAGTTTTATCAATGGATGATAGATAAAGAAATGTGGTTTATATACACAGTTGGCTGCTATCCAGCCTTAGAAAGAAAGGAAATCTTGTCATTTGGGACAACATAGGTGTACATAGTGGTTAAGTGATGTAAGTCAGGCACAGAAAAACAAATACCACACAACATCATTCATATGCAGAATCTATGAAAGTCAAAACACAGGAATAGAGTAGAATGGTGCTTATCAATGGCTGAGTTGTGGGATTAGGGAGAATTAGTCAAAGGGTGCAAAATTTTCAGTTAGGAGTAATAAAGTTAAGGGATCTAACGTACAGCATGGTAATTGCAATTAATACCCAATGCATTATATTCTTGAAAATTGCTAATAGTTTCTCTTGATATAAAATAGCTGTACATATTTATGAGATGTAGTGTGAGAATGTATACATAATGTGTAATGATCAAATCAGGGTAATTAGCATTTCCATTTCTTTAAGAATTTACCATTTTTGTGTTAGAGCCTTCAAACTCCTCTCTTCTTTCTTATGAATATAATATGATACATATATTATATATATACAGTAATGCCTCAGTTCACAAATGTTTTTGTTCACAAACAATTCTGTTGGCAAACAGAAGCTTTAGGCAAAATTTTGCTTCCCTCCTCAAACTCTGCATCGGGTGATAAACACGACCATGGCCATTTCCCCTGCACAAACACCAAGGTAGCTATCTTCCCCAGAATCGTGGAACAAATTAAATTTGGGAACCAAACATGTATCTGTGTATTGGAGATTAGAATTTATTTCTCATATGTAACTGTATCTTATTATCTGTTGTCCAACCTCCTTCTATCTCTATCCTCTTCTTCCTCCCATATTTTCTAACCTATAGTAAGCACTATTGGTAAAAGAATAGATTTTCAGTATTCTCACCACAAAATATTAAGTATGTGCATATACATATGTGCACAACATAGCATGTGCATATATATAACATATATATGTTAACTAGCTCAACATAGCCATTCCATTTTTAGCTATCAGAAAAAAAATAAATAATGCAAAAAAGGAAAGAAAGGGAGGAAGGAAAAAAGGAGGGAAAGGAAAGGAAGGGAGAAGAACAATTTTGTTAGATTTGTGTACTTACCTTTTAAGTTAGCTAAGAAAAATATAAACATTTCCAGCATCTCTATATGCCTTTTTTCAAAACTCAAATATTAAAAGATGTTAAACATTTTGTTTCACTTTATTCATTTTTAAGAGCTACTATATTAACTCTGCCATCTTCAGTAGTTTTTGTTTTTGTTTTTTCTTTTCTTTTTAATATGCGGGTACTGGGAGTCGAACTCCGGACCTGGCGCTTGCCAGACAGGCACTTATGCCACTGAGCTATATCACCGGCCCCAGTACTTTTAACTAATACAGTTCTGCATAAGTTTTGCACATGATATAGTACAAAATCTTTTAAAGAACTAAGATTCAACACATAGGTAGTTAACACAGTCCAATTAATTCAAAGTGATGGAATATTGATTATATTGTTACAAAATAATGAAGAGGCAAAACTCAAGTGTATTTAGAGTTTACATGTGTATAAAGATTGCTACTTTTAAAAATAATACTACAACATTTTCCTTAAGTCTCATGTTAGTTTTCTCAAAAAGAATGCTATTTAACTTTAACTATGTGTGTGTGAAAAATCAGCTTTTTTGTTCCCATTAAATTCTGGCTAATTTATGCCAAGTGTATAACATTGTTATTTATATCTCTTTTTCCTCATGTATGGAAGAAATGTGTTAATTTTGGGAAATAACAGATTCCCTTTAAAATGTATATGCTGAAAATATTGTTTTCATATTCCTTTAGGACACAGAGAAACTTACTTGTACTATTGTATCTGGTTCACTAAGGCAGTATGGCTACTAGAATGTAGGCACGTACTTCTCATAGAAACTCTAAGGATAGTCAACTCTATTCTAAAAATTCTATCTTTATGTTTGATCTAACTAAGGAAGATGACCGCTGAAAACAGGACATCTTAAAGAAATTGCAGACCAGAGTAACTTGAGCCTGGAAATAACACACATTCACAACATTTTCAACAACAGAGAGTCAGAATCACCAAGTGGTTTTAGACCACAACTTAATTCACTAAATAATAAAGTAAACGACCTATCCTTCAAGTAAAGTTGACATTATTGAACTACTGTCAATAGAAAATGAATTTTGATTAAATGTTCACAGAACGGATTTGGACACTCTCGAGCCAACATTTCTGAGTTAACATTTCTGTTAACTACAAAACATACATATTTGCCTCAAACTTCCAATGCAATGGAAAGATGGCCTGACATTTACAGAAGCCAGCTGGAAGGGGCTTTTGTCTTGTAATACTTTATTTTCTTCTAACTTTTGCCTTTCTTCATGTTGAGAAGCTACACTTAAAAGTTAAAGAGACATATAACATTCATCAAATGAATATTTTCTCTAAATTGAATAACTGGTTTAAATATATATTGTGAAAAAACAATTTCAAAATTTCTTGGTTGTTCTGGGTAATAGTCTGTAAGGCAACATTGGTAAATTCACAAGCAGACATTCTAGGGCTTTTTTTGTTTTTTTTTTTTAATGTGGGTACTGGGAGTCGAACTCAGGACCTCGTGCTTGCCAGGCAGGCGCTTATGCTGCTGAGCTATATCACCGGCCCTCTAGGGCTCTTTGAAATTAATTTCTGCAACCTTTTCTGTCTCGTGTTCTTACCTGGTTGATATATACAAAATTAGGGTTCTATTGTTTTCTTTTAGATCTGGTGATTTGTGCAAATCTATTACTCTCATTTATACAAAATTGGTAGATACGGAAAAATACAAAATCATGCTAACTCATATAATATCACAATGTATAACATTGACATTAAACAGTGATAGTCAACATTCTATTTCCTTTTACTGTGTTTTACAAACAAGAACATGGAAAGGAGATTTAAAACTATGATCTTTATCCTTTTTATGTAATTTTTAAGCCACGAATAAATAAAAAATAATATTGAGGGGTTGAACAGGTCCACAGGTAAAATCTGATGCAATTTCTTAATTTTATAGTTCACCAAGGTGAAGTTCGAAAGAGAAGCAAATGAAGTTTGACTTCTCCACAGTGCACACAAATGCACAGGCTCATAATACTACAAAAGAGAGAGCTGTAAATTTTCTAGTCAACTTTATTTGTATGCTTACTTTTGCAGGGTCTAGGGAATAGGGGAAAATTTTAAATTCTGCCTGTTTCAGTGGAACTTATGGGAATGACAGTGTTATGACCACATAATCACATTAGTTCATGTATGGTAAAGTGAGGTAATCACTAAAGAAGAGAGGCTAATGAGACAGAAGCCCATCTTAGGTCTATGAAAGACATTAAACAGAGAGCTCAAGTGTAGGTACGAAGGGTTTGGAAGGTGGTTTGAATTTCTGTTAGAAAGAAACACACACACAAAAGCCTTTGTGGGGAAGAAATATCAGAATTTAAGGACAAAAATAAAAATAGATCAACAGAGGTGAACTAATGTGAAGACAGGAAATAGACTGAAGAAATAAACAGAGCTCCATAGCTTAATACACAGTATCAAAAGTTCTATTCTGTGCACAGTTGAAGGCCCCAAAAACGTGAGGCAAAGAAAATACTTGAAGAAAAAATGGGCCAGAGCTTTTCACATTTGGTGAAAGACATAAATGTATACAAATATGGGCAAGAGTCAAGAAACTAACAAAACTCCACAGAAAAACACAAATACCAACAAATGTTCACCTAGTCATAGCAATGCAACTGTGGAAAGTCAAAGGCGAAAAGGTAATCATCAAGGCAACCAGAGAAAAAGTAACACACTGCATACAGAACAATAACTTGAATTATTTTAGTTTTCTCATCAGAAAGAGAAGATAGAAGTCAGCAGGACAGCATCATCTGAACGTTCTGGAAGTGTTTGTTAATTTCTGCTCTGTTATTTATTTTCTAGTTATTTGGGGTTCACTTTATGATTTTTCTACTTCCTCAAATGGATAGTATATCTCACTGATTTCTAATTTTCTTCACCCTTAATAAAGCAAACCATTAAAGGGACAAATAGCTATGTTGCTACTCTGTAAAAATTCTCATATAAAATATCTTTGTTATCAGTTTGCTCATAGTACCTTCTAATTCCCATTTTTATTTTCTGTGATGAGTTAGTACTCTGCTTTCAAGTTTTTCAATTATATTTTAAATAATAATTCACTTTAATTTTAGTTTCATTTAATGTTGGTTTAAAAATGGTAGGTCTTCATGAGAGTTAAGTATACAGTATATCCACTATACAGTATCCATATATACAGTATATCCACTTGCAATTTTTAATCAGTGATTTGTTTATTATCAAGAACAGTGTGAATGCTATAACTGCCAGGTAGAGGCTAAATATATGCTCATTAGACCAAGCATGTTTACTACTGGATTAAAACTTGTATTTCTATACTAAAGTGTAACTAAGTCAGACAAAAATCAAGCAGGAAGTATGTAATTAGTTTTCTCCTATAATAGTGTATTTGCCAATTGTTCAGTGTAATTCTGTCAAATTTTTATTTTGTACGTAAAGATTACATTATTAGTGGCATACAAATGAAAATTCCTTATGTTTACTTATAAATTCTTTTTTTTGGGGGGGTGATACTGGGGTTTGAACCCAGGGCCTGCATGCTAATCTATATCTTCAGCTCCCCTTAAGTCACTAAACTGCCCTAGCTGGGCTCAAATTTGCAGTCCTCCTGCTTCGGCCTCTCAGAGTGTTGGGATTACAGAATGTACCACTATGCCTGACTTAAAATAATTTCTTTTCCATAATGCTCTTGGTACAACAATGAAATTTCATGTAGTCTGTGTAAATTAGATTCATTCATGTTAATATCTATTCTTGTCTTTTAATTTTAACCTACAACCTTATAATTTAGTATATTGCTTTAACCTTTTTAGTTGGATTTAGGTTTTTTAATCTAACTTGCTGATTTTCCTTTTTAATCAAAAGTTTAGTGCATTCATGTTATTGTATCTAGTTACATATTTGGATTTAATTCTATGATTTTATTTTTCACTATTCTTTACCCCTTGATATGCTTCTTTTAATTTTCTATATACTATTTTGTAATATACTGAATTGAGGTTTTTATACTTAACCTTTTTTCCTAAATATCTGACCATTTAATTTGTTTCTATTCTTTTTTTTTTTTTTTTTGTGGGTACTGGGGGGGTCGACCTCAGGACCTCGCGTGCCAGCAGGTGCCCGTGCTGCTGAGCGATATCACCGGCCCCTTTTTCGTATGTGGGTTCCGGGAGTCGAACTCGGGCCCTCGTGCTTGCCGGGCAGGCGCTTATGCCGCTGAGCCATCTCACCAGCCCATTTGTTTCTATTCTTTTTTTTTTTTTTTTTTTTTTTTTTTTTTTGTGGGTACCGGGGGGACGACCTCAGGACCTCGCGCGCCAACAGGCGCCCGTGCCACTGAGCGATATCACCGGCCCCTTTTTCGTATGTGGGATCCGGGAGTCGAACTCGGGCCTTCGCGCTTGCAAGGCAGGCGCTTACGCCGCTGAGCCATCTCACCGGCCCTTGTTTCTATTCTTGCAGTAGCTAAATTATAGTTTTAATGTACATGTTTAATAAAACCTAAATCTAAAATACCTCACCCCTAATTACTCTAAATCCCATAAATCACCTTCCATCTGAGGTGGAAGGATTGAGGCTAGGATTGTAGATCAGTGGTTGAACACTTGCCTAGCATGAACAAAGCCCTAGGTTTAATTCTCAGCACTACAGAAAAATAAATAAAGTGCTGTTTTTGCCTGGAATGGTACTACCACTTTTTCTTCATTTCCAAGTAGTATACCTTATACTTTATTATATTTAATGTGCTCTCAATTTTCTAATTTCTACATTTACTATGTCTTCTGAGATCCTGGTAATACCTTTTGAAATTTCTGTATTCCTCCCACCTGGGTATCCTTTAACATTTCTTTAGTGAGCTGCCATTAATGGTCACATCTTTCAAATTTCATATGAAAATGTCTCATTATACCCTCTTCTCAGCATTTTGAAATTATCCCCTTTCCACTATTGCTCTTGAGAGATAAACTGTTTATTGTTCTTAAAGTAGATGTTTCCCTTTGTCTGCTTTTTTTTTTTTTTTTTTTTGTGGGTACCAGGGGTCGACCTCAGGACCTCGCGCCCTAGTAGGCACCCGTGCCGCTGAGCGATATCACCGGCACTTTTTTTTTTTCCGTATATGGGTTCCGGGAGTCAAACTCCAGCCCTTGCGCTTGCCAGGCAGGCGCTTACGCCGCTGAGCCATCTCACCGGCCCCCCTTGTCTACTTTTAAGGTTCTCTGTCTGTTCCACCTTTTCAGCCAGGCATGGTGGCACACACCTGTAATCCCAGCACTTTAAAAGGCTGAAGCAGGAGGATTGCAAATTCAAGCCCAGCCTAGGCAACTTAGTGATTTAGCAAGACCTTATTTTAAAATAAAAAGTGTCTCAAAAAAAGGGCTGAGGATGTATCTCTGTGAAGACCCCGTGTTCAATTGCCAGCACAGGAAAAAAAAAAGTGTTACCTTTGTTTTGTTAGTATGTGCCTCAATGTAGCTCAATATAGATTTTTTTTTTTTTTTTTTTTTGTGGGTACCGGGGGTTCGACCTCAGGACCTCGCGTGCCAGCAGGCGCCCGTGCCACTGAGCGATATCACCGGCCCCTTTTTCGTATGTGGGTTCCGGGAGTCGAACTTGGGCCCTCACGCTTGCTGGGAAGGCGCTTAAGCCGCTGAGCCATCTCACCGGCCCTAGATTTCTTTTTATGTATCATATATTTCTTAAATTTGTACATTCATTCCTTAAAAGACTCTTGGAAATTTCTAACAAAATATATACTTCAGGCTTTACCTATGAAATCTAATGAAATGTATTTTGACATTCTACTTTCTGCGTGCCCTAATCTCTTTCTTATTTTCTGTCACTTTGTCCATCTATCAAATCTAAAGAAATTTCCCAAGTTTATGCTTCAGTTCAATTCTATATTAAATTGTGTCTAATATACTGTCTAACTTTTTTGCTGACACTGGGAGAACTCCATGTGATAAGCAGAGTTACATTGTCATGGCCAAGAAATACAAAAGATGGACAGAAAATCACAAGGAGCTAAGTGAGAGGCGTGGAGCAGGCTTTCCCCCTGCCATTTCCAGAAAGAAACAATCTTGCCACACTTTGATTCTTCAATTTCAGCCTCCAGAACTGTGAGACAACAAATTTCCATTGCTTTTTTTTTTTTTTGTGGGTACCGGGGGGTCGACCTCAGGACCTCGTGCGCCAGCAGTCGCTCGTGCCGCTGAGCGATATCACCGGCCCTTTTTTCGTATGTGGGTTCTGGGAGTCGAACTCAGGCCCTCGCGCTTGCCAGGCAGGTGCTTATGCTGCTGAGCCATATCACTGGCCCCTCCATTGCTTTAAGCCACCTAAATTTTGGTGCTTTGTTATGATAACCCAGGGGAAACAGTACAGATTTTGATGTGCTTTTTTTTTCTCATTTTTTGAAATATCTGATAAAAAAATGCCTTTTAAAATAAATGTCTCATTTATTTTAATCTATGTTGGTTCTACATTTAAAAAGGTATTTAAATCATGCTCACCATATATTCTGTATGCAATTAATTCTAACATTTTAAGTCAAACTATATGCCGTGCAGTCTCTGCTGGCTCCTAGTTATAGGTTTTTACAATGTGTAATTTCAGATTTCAGGTGAAAGTTCAATTTTAATTTCTCCATTGGAATCCTGTGGGGTTATATTGAGAGTAAACCATTTCAAAGAGAATTTGCATCAGCTTTGGCCAGTCACCTTCATGTGCTACCAAACCTAATTCACTTACAACATCGGAATCAAAATATATAGTGAATATTTAAACTTTAAAAGTTTATTACAGTAAAAGACACATTGATCCCCCTCAAAAAAATGCCCCCAGCTTCAACCACACTTATCCCATTGTTCTTGCCACTTTCTGAAGCAGTTCCAGAAGTCCTTATCTTCACAGGGTGTTACCAAAAATACCATAAATGCTGCTGCTGAGTGTCATCCAAATGAAAAAAACAGACTTGTGAAAACTGTGCTTTTTGTCCTCATCCACCTTATTCACACATTTGGCACCATGCAACTTCCAGCTTCTCCCCAAGGTCGAAATGATCATGAAAGGTAAATGTTTTGAATCAATTCAGGGCACTGTAGCAGGCAAGACAGTACAACAAAAGGCACTCGTAAGAAAGAACTTCCAGAACTGCTTCAGAAAGTGGCACGAGTGAGGGGATAAGTATGTTCAAAGGGGTACTTGGGAAGGGTACAAAGGGAAGGGTATACAGTATCTTCCTGCCTGGTTCTTCCCTGTCTCTGCTTCCTGACTGCTATAGCCTGAGAGCTTTCCTCTGCTAGATCCTTCTACTGTCCTTCCTGCCTTGGAGCCAGCTGACTATGGCTTGAGTCCTCTAAAACATATGAGGCAAAAATAAAACTCTCCTCCTTTAAGTTGTGTTGGTATTTTGTCCCAGGAACCAGAAAGTGACTAAGACAACTATATATTTCAATTCTACATCTTATGTTAACTTCTTAGCTTGGAGCCCACATGGTTGTTAAATTTCCAGACCCCAAATTAACATACCTTGGAGATTATGGTTATAAATCCTTATAGGAAGTTTCTTTTTCTTTCCAAAGCCAAGCCTGAACCAGAAAAGTTCCTTGTTATATAATAGTCTATTCTTCCTAGAAAACAAAATCCTTTGATGGTTTCAGCATTATGGATAGGTCTCAGTTCCAACTTCCTACCTATGTGGTACCAGGAACGTGTTGACTCACAAACAGGTATTAAAATTGTTGATTTAGTCGGGTGTGGTGGTGTATTCCTGTAATCCCAGCACTCGGGAGGCTGAGGCAGGAGCACTACCATGAGTTCAAATTCAGCCTGTATCGCTTCTCAGCCTTTTGGCTAAGATCAAGTGTAGTATGAAGGTCAGCCTGGGCTACATAGTGAGTTCAAGGCCAGCCTGAACTACATAGCATGACCCTGTCTAAAAAAAAATTGTTGGCTTTTAGTTTAATTAGTATCTTAAATAGGTGAAATCTGGTTAAAATGGGATGGTAATGTCAAATAAAAAGATGGGTGGGTTAGCTTTCTGTCACTGTGACAAAACTCCTGAGAAAAACATTAAAGTAGGAAAGGTTTGATTTGGTTCATGGTTTCAGAGGTTTAAGTCCATGGTCAGCCAGCTCCATCACTTCAGGGCTGTGGTGAAACAGAAACATCATGGCAGAATCACAGGGAAGAGGAAGCCAGGAAGCAGAGAGAGGGAAAGGGTCAGGAGGAAGGTGCCTAGGACATCATATAGCCCCAAGGTTGTGCCTCCATGATCCCCTCCCTTCAACTAGGCCCACCTCATATTTCCATCACCTCCCAATAATGTCATAAAATTATGACCTCATAAATAGGTTAATCCCCTGATGAAGTTGAAGCTTTTATGATTCAATCACATTCCAAAAGCCCATTAGCAATCAATCATTCAACATAGTGATTCTTTCAAGGGGGACATTTTAGATCCCAAACAAAACAAAGGTCAAGAATGATCTAAAAATAGTTTGAAAGATGATGTAAATAAGTTTATCTGTCCACCCAAAAATTTTTTTTTTTTTGTGGGTACCGGGGGGTCGACCTCAGGACCTCGCGCGCCAACAGGCACCCGTGCCGCTGAGCGATATCACCGGCCCCTTTTTCGTATGTGGGATCCGGGAGTCGAACTCGGGCCCTCGCGCTTGCCAGGCAGGCGCTTACACCGCTGAGCCATCTCACCAGCCCCACCCAAAAATTTTTAAAGAGCTCCTGAAAAGAAAGAATCTCAATTTAAACTTTTACATAACACCAGATGAATCTTTCAGTGCTCTATAAAAATGTCTAGAAATCCACAGCATAGCGCGATGTTGGAGTTGGAGAAC
Organism: Erethizon dorsatum; assembly: GCA_028451465.1. Classification (NCBI taxonomy): domain Eukaryota; kingdom Metazoa; phylum Chordata; class Mammalia; order Rodentia; family Erethizontidae; genus Erethizon; species Erethizon dorsatum. The sequence continues at coordinate 13,387,576 of CM051838.1, read as the reverse complement.
AGAAGTCTTGAATGTTCTGGAATATTCTTTATTATAGTCCAGGTTAAAAACAGAAACAGTTAATTCTAGAAAGAGAAGTGAAGGCTTCCTACAATTAAAAATTAACAATTTTTTTATTCATGCGTTTAAAATTATTGTATCACACCAAATGTTACACTTTGGTGTGGAAAGACTTACTGAAATACAGTATGAATGAAAGCTGCTGTCAGCTAACCCTTTCTAGCTTTTTTACATAACTGGATACCAACAATAAGAGCAGCAGAATTTTAAATTAGGAAAAGTGGTACATATTTACCATCCTTTTATAGAATTTCTAGTTTTTTCTTCGACCTTCATTTTAGTAATTGTTATGTTGTTTTTCAGCCCCTGGGACAATCTACAGTTTCTTCACTGCTTTAAAAAAAATTAGAACTGACAGGGAAATAAACATGTTATTTTTCTTCTTCTGAGAAAAAAAAAAAAAAAAAGAGTGCTGTGAGAAAAAGCTTATTAGAAGCTTCATCATGGTTTTTACTGTTGTATGGGGCCACAAGCCATGTTGACCTGACTGCATTTCATTGCCTTTTTTCTATAACAACTCTATTCTTAGAACCAACTCAAATGTGTACAGAGAGGTGGCATTGTGCCAATAGACTGGTGCCAGTCTATCATTTAGCTCATTCTGAAGAAAAATAATAAAACTCAAGTGAAAGTAGAGTGAATTTTTATTAAGTTTAAATTTATTCAATCAGAAAAGCTATTCTTGACTCTAAGATTAAAGCACTCCTAGTTTTTTGTTGTTGTTGTAGTTTAAACTGTTATTTTATTAGCTGTTATTATAATAGATGTCAGTATTTGTATTTAGAGTTAACACTATTATTAGTTTGTTGGGGCTGCTGAAAAAAAAAATACCACAGACTTATGGCTTAAGCAACAGATACATATTTTCTCCCTGTTCTGGAGGCCGGGAGACCAAGACAAAACGTTAGATCAAGTATCTGTTCTTTGCCACTCCTCTGGCTTCCAGTGCTTTGCTGTCAATCTTTAGCATTTCGGGGCTTATAGAGGCATCACACCCAGCACTGCCTTTATCTTCACATGATATTCTCCCCCATACGTGTTTGTCTCTGTTTCCACATTTCTTTTTTCACAAGGACACACAATATTGTCAGCAAATTCAATTTCGGGTGAGACCTCTCTTTCTCACTTGCAGATTTGCCTTCTTGCTGTGTCCTCACCTGGCCTCTTCTCTGTGAGCATGGAGGTAGAGAGAGCTCTGTTGTATTTTATTTTTTATTATTACATGTTTGAAGTATATAATGATCACATTCCTCGTGGGAAGTTGTTAAGTGTACATAATACATCTTAATTTTCTTTTACACACTTCTTCTCCCCTCTTCCTTTCCTCCATGTTTGGGTTCCCTTCCCTTATGCAAAAGATCTATTTTTTATTTTCCTACTATTTTTTATTTTCCTTTTATTTTTATTTTCTCTTTCTCATATAAGAGAAGTCATGCAGCATTTAAGCTTGTATGTCTGATTTTTGTCATTTAATATTATGGTCTCAAAGTACATCTATTTTCCTTCAAATGATTCAAGTTTATCTTTCTTTATAGCAGAGTGGTACTCCAGTGTGTATAAATACCGCATATTCTTTATCCATTCATCTTTTGATGGACATATAGGCCACGTCCAAGATTTAGTTATTGTGAATTGTGCTGCTATAAACATGGTCATGCATGTATCACTGTAACATGATGTCTTTAAATATTTCAGGAAGATCCCTAGAAGGGGAATAGCTGGGTAGAATGGAATTTCTCTTTTTAGTTTTTTGAGGAATCTTTACACTAATTTCCACAATGGTTGTAATAGTTTACATTCCCACCAACAATGTAGAAGGGTTCCTTTTTCCCTCTCAGCCTTGCCAGCATTTGTTCTTAGAGGATTTCTTGGTAATAACCATCAAGTGTAAGATGGAATCTCAGTGCTGTTTTACTTTGCATTTCTCTAATGGCCATAGATGTTGAGCATTTTTTCATGTATTTATTGGTCATTTGAGTATTTCCTTCTGAGAAGTGTCTGTTCATTTCAGTTGCCCATTTTGATTGGGTCTTTTATTTGGGGGTCTAATTTTTTTTTTTTAGTTCTTTATGTATTCTAGGTATGAGTGGTTTGTCAGAGGAATAGCTGGCAAAATTATTTTTCCAATTCTGCAGGTTGTCTCTTTGCTCTGTTGGTTTTTCCTGTTGCTGCGCAGAAGCTTTTAAATTTGATATGATCCCATTTATTGATTCTTGGTATAATCTCTTATACAGTTGGGGTTCTATTTAGAAAACCCTGGCCTATGCCTACGTCTTCAAGAGTTTTACCTATTTTATCTTCCAGCAGATTGTTTCTGTTCTAATAGTTAGATCTTTGATCCATTTTGATTTTAGTTTAGTACATAGAGATATGTGTCTGGATTCAATCTTCTGCATGTGGATAGCCAGTTTTCCTAGCACCATTTGTTAAAGAGGATATCTTTCCTCCAGCATAAGTTTTTGGCCCCTTTGTCAAAAGATCCTGTAACTGAATGTGCTTAGTGTTATTTCTGCATCCTCTATTTTGTTCCATTGATCCATAGCTCTGTTTTTGTGCCACACATGCTATCTTTATCTTTTTAGCTACATAATATACCTTGAAATCCAAAATTTTTATTCCTCCTGCCTTGCTCTTGTTACCCAGAATTGCTTTTGGTATTCTAGGTCTCTTTTGATTCTATATGAATTTTAGGATTATTTTCTCTGGTCTTGTGAGGAATACTATTGGTATTTTGAAAGGGATTATGTTAAATTCTATTTATTAGTTTTGGAAGTATGGCCATTTTGACTATATTGATTCTGGCTATCCAGGAACATGGAATATCTTTTTATTTTCTAATGTCCTCTTCGGTCTCCTTTTCCAGAATCCTGTAGTTTTCATTGTAGAGGTCTTTCACATCCTTTGTTAGGGTAATTCCAAAGTATTTATTCCTTCCTGATGCTATTGTGAAGGGTATTATTTCCCTAATTTCTTTCTCGGTGAGTTTATTATTGGGATACAGGAATGCTGATTTTCATGTGCTGCCTTTGTATCCCATTACACTACTGAATTTGGTTATTAATTCTAAGAGTCTCTGGGTGGAATTTTTTTGGTCTTCTAAGTAGAGGATCATGTCAGCTGAAAATAACAATAACTTGACTTCTTTCTTTTATATACCTACCTCTTTTATTTCTTTCTCTTGCCTGATTGCATTGGATAATGTTTTGAGAACTATATTGAACAGGAGTGGTGATAGCAAACATCCTTGTCTTGTTCCTGATTTTGGAGGGAAATTTTTCAGTTTTCCCCCATTGAATATGATATTGGCTGTTGATTGTCATAAATGGTTTTTATCAGATTGTGATAAGGTCATTCTATACCTCTTTTCTTTAGGGGTTTTATTATGAATGGATTTTAGATTTTGTCAAAGATTTTTTCTACATCATTTGACATGATGGTGTGATTTTTGAACTTGCTTCTGTTTATGGGATGTATTACAATTATTGATATGCATATATTGAACCATTCTTGCATCACTGGAATGAATCCTACTTGGTCACAATATATGATCTTTTTGATGATTTGTTGCATCCTGTTTGCCAGTATCTTGTTGAGGATTATTGTGTTAATATTCATTAAAGAGAGTGGCCTAGAGTTCTCTTTTTTGTTTGGATCCTTTTCTGGTTTTGGAATCAGGGAAATGCTAGTTTTCAGGGATGACTTTGGGCGTACTCCTTCCCTTTAGATTTTATTGAGTAATAATGGCATTAGATCTTTCCTAAATTTATTGTAGAATTTGGCAGTGAGTCCACCAGGACCTGGGCTTTTCTTAGTTGGTAGATATTTTCAACTAGTTCTTCAATTTTATTGCCCAATACTGGAATATTCAGAAATATTGGAATTTCTATGTCTTATTAGTTCACCTTTGGTACTTCATATGTATCTAGAAATCTGTACCTTTCTTCTGAATTACCCATTTTATTAGAGTATAGGTTCTCAAAGTAGTTAGTGGTAATCTTCTGGATTTTGGCAGAGTACATGGTGATTTCATCTTTTTCATTTCCAATTACATTGATTTGAGACTTTCCTTTTTTTTTTTTTTTTTTTGTTGAAATTGGTTAGGGGATTTGTCTATTTTGTTTATTCTTTTAAAGAACCAGCTCTTTGATTCTTTGGATATTTTTGGTCTTAATTTCATTAATTTTTGCTCTGATTTTTCTAATTTCCTTTCTTGTACTAGCTTCAGATTTGGATTGTTCTTGCCTTTCTAGGACCTTGAGATTCATCAATAGGTTATTTATTAGGACTCACTGTTTCTCTTACATGGGCATTCACAGCTATAAACTAACCACTTAGGACTGCTTTGATTGTCGCATTTTTCCATAGCTCATGGTATGCAGTGCTGGCATTATGGCTTGATCCCAGGAACTGTCTAATTTCTTCCTTGATTTCTTCTGATACTGATTATTCAAGACTGTATCATTTAATTTCCATATGTTTGCATAATTTCTGCGGTTTCTTTTGCCATTGATTTCTAGTTTGATTGCACAATGATCTGATAATATAAATGTTATAATTTGGATTCTTTTGAATTTACTTAAGCATGCTTTGTGGATAGCATGTGGTCTATTCTGGAGAAAGTCCCATTTGCTGCTGAGAAGATGTGTATTCTTTTGTTGTTGGGTAGAGCACTACAGACATCTATTGAGTCCATTTGTTGAAAGGGTTGGTTCAACTCTGATATTTCCTTGTAATTTTTCGTCTAGTTGATCTATCCATTTGTGACAGTGGGGTCTTGAGGTCCTCCATTATAACTGTGGTAATGTCCACCCTGTCCTTGTTTAAGTTGGCGGGTTGGGAAAGCAATCAGACTTTGGATCTGTGTAGGTGCAGGCAGCAGGGTAAGTGTTCAAATATGTAATGATAGCAGGTACTTTCAGAACGAGCTATTTCTTTTTTTTTTTAATTGGTTTTACTTAAATATTACAGAAACCTGGTTGGAGTTAAATATGTAAGTATAAGTCCAGTAATGATTTCTACAAATATGCATATATAATGCCCGAATTTCTTAAAAGCAACTAATACCATATTTTAATTTTGCATAAAACATGCATTAATTATCAACAGCCACATGTGGGCCAAATTCAATCCAACCTCTTTCTGAGTGCAACTCAAGCTGGGCTTAGCTTCTCACTGCGGGGGGTGGGCCTGTGTCCTTCCTGGTCTGAGTTTAAACTTCTCAGGGGATCTCTTTCTAGCCCACTCTCTGTCCCTGGCTGTCTCCTGTGGTTGTCTCTCTACTAGTCACTGCAGAGGGTAACACCAAGAGACCTGAAGTGAAGTAGATTTTTAAATGTACTGAGTCCCAGATTGAAGTAGTGAAGCTTTTTCTGTGGCAAGAAGAGAGCACTGTTCAGAAACTATCCCCAGGAAGTGAAATAAAACTTTTTGAGTAGTAGATTCCCATGGTAGACTGCATAAATTCAGTAAGCAGCCATGAATTTACCAAAACAAAAGTTTAGAAAAATATTAGGATGATACTTTCATGGCCATGTTTGTATTAGTGATATTTATCCTCAAACACCAACTTATTTGTATGAGTGAATGTTGTCACTGGTATAAATCATTATTACCATTACATTAAAAATGAGTAGGACAGACAGTTACGGCCTACATTTAGATAGGCAGTAGGACAGTAAAGTGATGCAGACACTCTGGCAACCAGGTTGGCAGTTTAATAAACTAAACATGCAATTGCCTGCAACCCAGAAACTGACCTCTTGGGCATTTGCTCCAGAGAAACAAAAATCTGTGTTCACACAAAAACCTGTGCAAGAAACCTGTGCAGCCCTATGAGTAATAGAGCAAAATCAAAGTAAAAACAGACATCCTTCAAGACATTAATGATGAGACAAATGATGATATATCCATACCACAGAGCACCGCTAGTAGTAAAAAGAAACAACTGATACACACTATAACTTGGAAAATTTTTCAAGGAACTGCACTGAATGAAGAAAAAAAGCCAACCCCAAGAGGTTACATACTCTGAGTCCATTTTTATATTGTAAATTTAGAAAACTGGTAGCGATCAGGGGTTAGGGATGCAGTTGTAGCAGGATGAAGGGGATAGGAGGGAGGTGAATGTAGCTATAAAATTCAGATTGAGAGATCCCCGTCATGTTGGAAGCAGTCAGTACTTTCAAACTTACCCACATAATGAAATTATAGAAAATTTAATACGCATACACACACATACACACACAGGAGTACAAAGAAAAACTCAGAAATTTAAATAGGATTGATGAGTTATCCCAATAAAGTTATTTTGGCTATAAAATTATTCTATAGCTTTGTAAAATTATTGATAATAAGTAAGCAAAGTGTGCAAATATGTCTCTCTATCTCTATCTGTCTTACACACACGCACACACACACACACACACACACACACACGAACTGTTTTATCTAGAGGAAACTCTGTTTAACAGAACTGTATCAACTCCAGTGAGTGATTTTGAGGATAGGAGCTATATGTTAAAGATGGTGAGCAGGAAAACGGAAGGACTCCGAGTTCCCTATCACACAGAGATTCCATCATATCATCCCTGCACTACCTACTTTTAACGTTTTATTGAATGAGAAAAATAAACTTTGGTTTTTTAAGGCATCTGATGTGACCAGTGTTGATAAAGCAGGATAATCAATATAAACTTCTCATTACATTCTACCTCATCTGATGCCATTTGACAGAGTGCTAACTCATTAAAAATGCTGTTTGTCCCAAAACTGATTGCCAAGAAAAGCCAGTATGTGGATACACACACAAGTGACCCCCTCTTCTTCCACAATTACACACATAACATAGCACTCCTAACTTGATTATAATGTATAGTCTCTGTGATAACAGGAAAATATGTACCCCTTGATGTTGAAGTATAGAGCCCCTACTGAAAATAATGTCAGCCAGTGATCAGTTCTTGTGGTCTGAAACACTGTGTGTTGTTTAATCCACTGGTCTTCAAGGCAATCTTTCAATAAAACTCTTTATATTTGTCTTGTATCATTTCTTCTGATGTGCCCTAATCCTTGGATTTTCATAAATTTGAATACACTTTAAGATTAGGGTAACAAATCACTACATTGACATGGAAAGACTTTGAAAACTATGTTTTAATCAAAACCTATCTTGAATAATGGGTAGGAAAAAAAGAATGATACCTTCTGAAAAGATATCACCCTTAGTAATATGGTATGATAAGTTTTTACCTACCTTTAGCCTTATTTTATTCTAGATTCCTGGGCCCAAGTATGTGTTTTTACTATCCCTATTTTACATAAATTTGGAGAAATTTTGACATGTTAACCAAGCTCACCGGTTTCCATTTTAATAGGCATTCTGGTCTTTTCTCCAAATTGGGATGTAAATGCATTTCATGATCACTGCTCTGAGTAAAGACTGTTGTTATGAGAACAATTTTTTTTTTTTTAATTTTCAGGTCTTGGATTTTAAGTTTGAAAATTTGACTTGGAGTTGCAGGAATCTAAGCTTTTGAGCTGCAGACACCTAAATCCTGGAGGGCTTATCACGCAATGTTTATGCCATAAACACTAGACCTGAATGAATGCCCATAGATTAAGAGTGTCCCTATTTCCAGCAAGGTAAGTGGAGAAAACAAAATATGTGAAAGGAGGAAACCAGCATTTACACATTCTACAGTTCCTGAGAAGTAGCACTGCTTTCTATGAGTCCTCAAACTTTATTTATTAGAAAGCTGAGCCCAGACAGTTCGGACACTTTCTGAAATTTTAAATGTAGCAGGGGTAGCACACCCTCTAAATTTTTCTGCACTCCACATGGTTTGTTGGCTGTAAAATAGAGATAAATGAGTGCTAATGCATATTAGTGTGACATAGCCTCACAGATTCTTGTGAAAGAAAGTAAATTCACCTCACAATATCAGGACAGAGGCCAAAATAAGAGGATTCCATACTTGCACATCTCCCATGTTCACAAACAAGTGTTTCACATTACCAATCTACATGATAGGAGCTAATTTTATGGGGATTTGTGTACATGAGCAGATGGCCAAGATGGCCAAGACCCAGTCACCACCGCGCTCTGAGGCTGTTTCAGTATATAAGCCATTCTTGTAGTCCAGAACTCAGGCAAAAAGTAACTCCAATTTACCAAAACTACCAAGAGTCAATAAAATTAAGTTTCTGCTTTCACTGAGTCTCATTTGCTCTTTTTTCTCCTCCTTTAGGTGAGGGTTAGATTATTGTTCTGAGATATTTCATTGTTTGTAGTATAAGCACTTACTGACATAAATTCTCCTCAAAGCTCTTATTTTACCCATGGATTATTTTGAAGTGTGTTTAAGTAGTTGGAGAATTTTCAGGCAACTTCATCTACTGATTAGTAGTTTAAATCTTTTGTGGTCAGAAAATGTTCTTTGTATGTTCCATATGGTCGCTCGTATCATTTGTATCTGTGTAGATTGAAAACTCTACCAGATAATACTATAATTTTGTTTTTCAACAGTCATATCTAGTTTAAATAATTTAGAGTATGAATAGGTATATTAATAATTCTGTTGCTCTTCCAACATTACTGAAGTTCCAAATATTATTCTAGTATCATTTCCTTTTGTCTTGAAAAATTTCTTTAGCATTTACAGTAGGTCTATTTGCAATAGTTCATCATATTTCATCTGAAAGTAACTTTAATATTGTCTTCTTTTCTGAAGGATGTTTTCTCTGTATATACAATTATTTGGTTTCAGTGCTTTAAAAATATTTTATCGTTGTCCTGTAAGCTCCAAGGTTTCTTGTGGTAAGTAGTTTGAATTACTCTTTGCTTCCATATAATGTACCATTTTCTTCTAGCTGCCTTCAAAACGGTTTTCTTTCAGCACTTTCTTTATAATGTGCTGGGGAATAATTTGGAGTTTATATTGTTTGAGATTTCTCTGAATATTTTGAATTGGTCTATCACTAAATTTGGGAAACTTTCAACTCCTTTCTTTGGTAAGTTGTTTTTCTGCTCCAATTCCTTTCTTCTTCTCTTCCGGGATTGCAGTGGCTCAAATGTTAGACCTTTGAAATAATCCCAGAGACACCTGAAGCTGTGTATTATTTTTTAAATTTTTTCTACTCTATTTTTCAGATGGGATACTTTTTCTTGACTTATCTTTAAATTCTCTGAACCTTTGCTCTGTCATTTCTTTTTTTTTTTTTTTTTTTTTTAATGTGGGTACCGGGAGTCGAACTCAGGACTTCACACTTGCCAGCAGGTGCTTGTGCCACTGAGCGATATCACCAGCCCTTTTTTTTCCTTTATGTGGGTACCAGGAGTCGAACTTAGGACCTTACGCTTTCCAGGCAGGCACTTATGTTGCTGAGCCACATCACCGGCCCCTGCTCTGTCATTTCTGTTCTACTCTTGAAACCTAGTACATTCTGATCATTTATTATATTTTTCATTTCTAATATTTGAATTTGATTCTTTTCATAGTTTCTCTTTCTCTGAAGAAAATGCCTTTTTCCATTCATTTCAAGAGTGTTTACATTTCTTGCATAAAGTAGAGTTATAATAGCCAATTTAAAATCCTTCCTAATTCCAACATCTGGTCCAACTCAGGATTGGCATATGTTATTATTTTTCCTTTTAAGAATTTATCCAATTCCCATTTTTGTGCCAAATAATTTTGAGTTTTATTCTGAATATATGAGTGTTATATTGTCCTACTTTGGTCCTATAAAATTTCTTTGAGAAAAATAAATGTGTTTTAAAATTGGATTCACGCTACAACTTCAGTCTTGGCTTCTTGCCAACAATTCCTGTGTCAACTAGATTTCTAAATTTTGTTGTATTCCTTCAGTCTACCTTGCATGTGTGTGGCTCAGGAGTTAGTCTGGAACCTGTGCAGCAGTTTATGTCATAGTTCAGTTCTCAAAGACTTTGCTCTCGTGCTTTGGGTATGGTCTGCATATTCATAGCTTGACAATAAATTAAGTTTATATAAAGATTTACAGGATCTTCTTCCTTGAATTTCCCTCACATTCTGGTTCCCAACATACTCTCACATTTTTTCTTATTCCTCTGGCCTCAGTTCTTCTCAGAGTCTTAGCTTTCTACATTGCTGCATAATTCATGGGACTGGGGCCATCTTTGAGAAAGAAAATGTTACAGAAAAAAAGAAAGTGGCAATGGGAATCTTATACACACTCTTTTGCAACGAGGATGCCTCAATTTTTCTTCCCTTTCCTTGGCCAAATAGATATAGCTTTTCACTGAGTTTCTTAGTTCTCTGCTGCTAGCACTGCTACCACCACAATGCCTGTGCAGCTCCATGACCAGTACTATTCTCATGATAGGTTATTAGTGAAAATAACAGGGAAAAAAGAAAGAAAGCAGTGACTTCGCCTAATTATCTAGTGACAGAGGCCTCGCTACCTACTCTCTGGACAGAAAGAACTGGTATTTTTCTGCCCTCATTATATAGGTCTATGACTGAGACCACTTTTGGATTAAATCTAGGAGATAAATGGGGGTGGGGAGCAGGAAACTCACCCCTTTGCACTTTGTACTTGTAGATGACATTCATCTTCATTGCTAAAGCTACTGGTTTCTTCCAGAGTACTCAGCAAGTTGTGTTTTATTTTATTCTCACAGATTTTAGAGTAATCTGCAGAAGAGATGGTTCCTAATGACCTTATGCCATCTTAGCCAGCCCTCTAAGTCCACATGGTAGTTTCATAGAAAAAAGAATCGTGACCCCCACCATGACCCAGACATTTATAATGGAATAGATTGTGCACATTTTAGCACAATCGCCAGATGACTGGATAGCTTATTAAAATATGAGATATCCTTAACCAAATGAAAAAGACAACATTAGAAAAAATAAAAACCTCTGAGTCTAAGATTCATGTAAGGTCTTCAAAGGTTCCAAAACTCAATTCTAACCACCCCCCCACACACACATGGTACATTTTTAAAATTAAAAAAAAAAAAGAGTCATCATAATTTAGTGGGAAGAGAGTTTTAAACTAGGAACTAAATAAAGTACCACATCATATGTAAATGGTAAAAAAAATTGTGTTACAGATACTTGATTAAATATATGTGAGGACAGAAGAATAGTAATCAAGACTCTGTAGTAACATTGGGAAAAGATCATTTTAAGTCAAAAAAGTGGGATAGAAAATTGCATTAAACCATTATTATGACTCTAAAAATATGAAAGGAACAATATCTTAGAAAATAATCAATGTAGAAGAGAGCAATAAGGCCAGTGAGGGAACTTGAAAATGAGATTGGATGGGTAGAAGGAAGAGCAAGCCATGGCATAGTGGCCTCCATTTGGTTCCATTCCTAGCATCCCTTTCCACTTCCCTTCCTAATAAATAGTCTTCCAGTAAATTTTTGGAGATCTTATTAATGTATATAATTTTATTATACATGCAGATTCTGAACTCAACAAAACTGAAAAGATTGCAATAGTATAAAACCTAAGATTATTTTATACTGAAAGATAAATATTGGCTATTTCTACCATTGGCAACAGTTCAGCAGTGTTTACTTTCTCTTTGGTCAAGTCAGGCAGAAACACAAATAATCAAAAGATACTTGTTAAATATGGATATTAAGAGGATGAAATAATAGCAAGCGATTAAGTTATGGCATCAATTTTTTCTACATATGGAAAGATTTTCCTCCATAATAAGTATAAGCTTTTAGAAAATACCAAGTTCTGTCATCATGATATTATTTTATTTTATAGACATCTCAGATATTTCTTTCTGTAATTCATATTTCTATGGCTGACCAAACACCAATTATTATCACTTTTTTGATATATTAACCATAAAGCTGTTGCTATCCATCATGATGTTCAATATTCAAATGTTAAAGTTGAAAGGCACACAGATAATAAATATAAACCTTAATTTTTCATTTAATGAATAGTAATGCATAACTTCTACATTTCTGTGACAGAACAAAGATAGTTTTTCTTTATATATGGCTCCACTGATTGGCATTCCACGTGTATAAACCCTCCACAACACATTGTCTGTAATTTCTGGTTGCAATTACATTAAAGCACAATGTAAAATTAGTCATTTCTTGTAAAGCAACTAGGTAGTGCAGAAACTTTCTAGGTCTTCTTATTCTTTTCTCCAAGTTGTTTCTAGTGATTCACACTATTTTGAGTCTTTACAGTACGTTGAATTTAAGTTCTTGCACTCATTTCATCACTTTATGAAATATGTAAATCACATAAGTATCTTGTTAAACTAACAGAAAAGAGTATGGGAACAATATAAGCAGTGCTATGTCTACAATTCAGTTTTATGTACACAAAGTATAAATAATTACAAGGTAGAATATTGTAAGTGAGTCTGTCCCCTCCCTCGGAATTGGTCAGTCTGTTTACACAGGGAAAAGAGAGCGTTGGTTAATTCACTAGTGAAGTCTCTTCAGAAAACTTTTATTATGTCTTCAAGTATGTTACAGCCTAGTCTTAGAGCACTGGAACCACTGTGTCTCTTTAAAGTGACATTGGATATCACTGTACTAACTGTCTTGATTTTAAAGTTTATATTTTAAAAGGTGATCCTACTTGAAAATTCCAGGATACATCATTATTATTATATATCATGTATTGTCAATAGAATAATGGAAATCAGCCAAAGTGTTATTCATAATACCTTCTTTATTAAGTAGAAAGACATTTATAATGGAATGGACATATCAATTTATATATGAAGGTAAATCTGGACTAAGAAAAAATGTTTCTCATTATACTAGATGAGCATGCCCCTTTGATATCCTATTAATTATGAACTTGCAGACAAATCCTTCTTTAATAGGTGTTTCAGGTAAATGTCACCCTACCTTTGTTCATATTACTGCTAAATCTAAATTACCATAAGCCAAATTACAGAGAACAAATAATGAAATTAATTATTTGGTAATGGTGCCTTTTATAGAGAAAAATGAGCTACAACCAAACTAACAAAACTCCTTGTTTTTAACCTCAAATAAACAACAGTGAGCATGTAAAAGGAGACTCAAAGAGACCAATGACCCACATCTGATATTCAAACAAACCTTTGATATGAGATTTGAAAAATCTCATTTAATTAGGTCAATTGAGTAAAGCATGGCACTAATATGACCAGGCAAGGCATTAGATCCCCATATGGGCCATGTAGCTTTGCCCATGTCTCTAGATTAAACCCCTAAAGCCCTCAACCATCTGGCAACTGCAGTGAGGTCCAGTGAGAACCAACAGCGAGGCTCCATGTGGTTCACCTCAGGCTCCTCAGTAACCCCGTTCTCAGGCAGGCACCCACCAAAAGCCAACAAAGTCGCTTCAAAAGATTATCAGTGCATCTTATTTCAGTGACTATGACTTTTGTGCATCATGACAAGAGCTAATATTCAAACAATATTTATCCTTTTTATTCTGAAAACACAGCTAAAATGAGGAAGCAAAACAACTAACAACAAAAACACGAGCTTTCTGCCTTTAAGACCGGTTATTCCTTCTTACTCTTCCCAACTGAGCGAACTTATCTGAATGTCCTCAACCTTCTAGTTTTCTAGCAGTTCCAAAACACTTGAAAAAAATTGTAACTGTGGGAATAACTAGCACAAATAAGAACTTGATTAAAATTAGAAGAGTGGAACATAAGAGCTTACTGAATAAACCACAAAGAAAAAGGAAGAAAATCAAAATAAACTCAAGTAGAGAGAAGAAACTGTCTTCCCTACCCCTCCAAAATCACAAAAATTGAAAAGGATTATTACTGTTATTTTCTATAGTCTATTATTTGCAATATTCTGTTACCAAATGCTAGACAAGTTTTGAAAATGCAGTATATATATTAAAATAAGTTTTAAAAAATAAAATGTGGAATAGTTGTTTCTAATATATAATAATAAATGCCATACTTTGTTATATTTTCTTCTATGGGTTAAATGTTTGAAACTACACAAATATAAATTAATTATAATTATGTTAATGATAATTTCTTTTGGTACATGTACTTCTCCGAGTCCATCCTACTGTGAAAACCTAATAAAAAAGCACCGTATGTTGTATTTAGGAGAGAGCTGCAATATGATAAAATAAATAATTTTTGAATGAAAATAGTAAGAGAAAAATAAAAAAGACATATACATATATATGAGTGTATGTTACATATTTTATTAAATTCGAGTGATTTCTTCAAAACTATAAAAAATGGCAACATGTTTGTATTAGAGGGAAAAAAATTGAAATCGTTCCCATGTATCTCTTAAACCACACATAATCTTAGTCAAATAAAACTTTCTGAAAAAGTTAATCTGTTTTGTGAATTGGGGAAATTTGCCTGAAAGGACTAGGTAGTAGTTATTTTTTACTGGGTAACAAATTGCCCCACATTGAGTGGCTTAAATTTTCCCCAACGTTGTCTCAGTTTCTGCAGGTCACGAGAGCAGAACGCTCAAACTGCGTCTTCCACTTGGGTTCTCATGAAGCCGAAATGAAGGTGGCAGCCATCTGTGTTCTCGTTTGGAAGGTCTAGGAGGGGAAGATCCATGCCCAGGCTCCCCTAGATCATTGGCAGAATTCGCCCTCTTGTGCCTCTAGATCTCAGGTCCCTAATGTTTTGCTAACTGTGGGTCAAGTATGTGCTTGGCATCCAGAGGCTGCTCTCAGCTTTTTTTGACAGATAGAATGATGCATATTTATCATCTATGATACATTTTGAAGCATCTATGTATTGTAGAATGATTAAATCTAGCTAATTAACAAATGCATTACTTCACATAGTTATCACATTTGTGGTAAGAACACTTAACGTCTTGTCTGGTTGCATTTTTCAAGAATGTGCTATATCATAACTACAGTTACCATGAAATACAATGGCTCCTTTGAATTCATTGCATCTAACTGTGATTATGTATCCTTTAGCCAACATCTCCTCTTTTGCCACTCCCTTCTAACACACTCAACCTCGGTAATCACCATTCTACTCTCTACTTCTATGAGAGCAAATTATTTTTATCTGCATATGAGTAAAATCATGTAGTGTTTGTGTTTCTATGCCTAGCTTTTTCACTTAACATAATGTCCTTCAGGTTCATTCATGTTGTCACAAATGACAAGATCTAACTATTTTTTATGACTGAATAGTATTCCACTGTACTATATTTTCTTTATCTCACTATATACAAAAGTTAAATCAAATGGATTTAAGATTTAAATGTACATGAAACTTTAAAATTAGTAGTAGAAAACAGCAAAAGTTCTATGACATTAGTTAGTCTGATCAAGTGTCTTTCAGGTATGGCCTCAACATAAACAAAAGCAAAAAGAGACAAAGTAGATTTTACTTTGAACTAGAAAGCTGCTACACAGACAGGAAACAATCAACCAAGCCAAGGGACAACTTACAAAATATGAGTAAGTTGTCTAAACAGTATATCTCATAAGGGATTAATATCCAACATACATAAAGAACTCAAACAACTCAAGTAATAAATAACCCAATTTGGGCCAGTGAGATAGCTCAGCAGCATAAGTGCCTGCTTGGCAAGCGTGAGGTCCTGATGTCAACTCCCGGTACTCACTTAAAATAAATAAATAAATAAATAACCCTACTGAAATATGAAAAAAAATACCTAAGTAGATATTTCTCAAAAGAAGACATGCAAATGTCCGTCAGGTATATGAAAAAAAATGTTTAACCTCATTAATTGATATGCAAATGCAAACCAAAGTACAATGAGCTGTCACCTCACTATACTAAGAATGGCTATTATCAAAAAAAACATAAGTGTTGGTGAGGATGTGGAAGAATAGGAACTCTTACACACTCTTAAAAGAAATTAGTACACTCATTATAGAAAACAATATGGATGTTTCTCAAAATGCTAAAAATATAGCTACCATATATTTTACCAATCTGATACTAAAATCTGAATGTAAAGAAATAGCTGTACTCTCAATTTGGTAGAAGCACCCTTCATAATGCCCCGAACGTGGAGTCAAGCTGAGTGTTTTCAGATCTTAAGCACATGCTCCCTCCATCTCAGCGAGAGAACCTCCCTTGCATTGAACATATTGAGAGCTTTGCCTCAATGCGATTTCTTTTGCCACCAATCTGGGAAAAAACTTCCCTGCTTTTAAAAAGCAAACGTAGTTAGGCCAGACCCACCAGAAAGAGCCTACTTTCTTAAAGTCAACCTTAACTGTATAATACAGAATAACTGTAAGAGTGTTAGTTCATCAGATTCCTAGGTGCTGCCCACACTTAAAGAGGAAGGGACTATACAAGGGTGATGTTCATTTGGGAAACATCCTGGAATCCTGCCTACCACAGTATACAAAAATTAAAGAAGCATAGGGACCCTTAGTGATAGACAGGCATACAGGTTTTAAAATGAAAGAAATAGAAACAAGAAACAACTTAGGATAGGATTTGGAATACTGACTGCCTTACAGCATAAACTCCATGTTTTTTTTTTCTTCTACATTTTTATTAGTTCATGTTGGTTATACCAATTAATGGATTTCATTTTGGCAGATTTGTTCATGAATATAACATACTTTAATCATTCCCCTCCATCACCTCTGTTGCGTAACTTTCTCCACTAGTTTCATGTTTTCTGACATGGTTTCAATTCATGTCATGTTCATCCCCCACTACCCACCCTTACAATCCTCTAAACTCCACGTTTTAGGAAGTATGTGAAATTTTCCCTTCACTTTGAAAAGGTATGGATTTGTATAAGTATTCTATATAGAATCCTTCAGTTGGATTTCTAGCTTTCTTCAGTGGTTATTCTTTATAGCTGCAGATGTAGTTAAAGTTCTTTATATATTTTGGATATTAATCCAAATTATGAGGTATACTGTTTAGATGTAATCTCACAACTCAGAGATCAACAGTTAGTTCTCAAGTCAAAACAGGAGAAGGAAGAGAAGGAGAATCTGTTTATTATAAGATGACTCATATTCCTTTCGAGTGCCTTAAATCTATTTCTGTAAGTTTCACAGAATCTTATTGTTAATATTTTATTAGAATTAATAGACTAAGATGTGTGTAGCATGATTCCATTACTTGGTAACATGAAACTACTGAGTTACAGTGATTTAAAGCTTGATAATCTGATTTTAATGCTTGTATATTATTTGCAATAACCTATTGAGTCAAATGAACTATGTAACTCTTATTTTTTATTCAGGTAATTTCTACTTTGTAACCCTCATAAATCACTAAGAGACAATAAGTCCCTACCCACATGACTACCTAAATCATAACATCCTTGCACAAATATTTTTGGCAACTGCCATTCCCAAAACAGTGAAATCTAAACTCTAGTTTGACACTAGAGGCTCCCCATAATTTCACTCCTGCCTTCTTTTCCAACTTCATCTGTACTAAAGCCCACACTTCAACTACTTACTCTATATATACACTATCCCCTGAACGCGCTCTGGATGAAATAATTTCTCCTCTGCTACAAACATGCATAATTGTTTTATGGACACTATGAATCTGCACAGTTACAGCATTACATTAAAGTTGTGACAGTTAATTAAAGTGGTACCCCCTGAAGTGCAGGAAGTAGTATTTCAGCTGAAGTGCAAAGTCTTTACTGCAAGGTTCTACGTGTGGCAATGTGTGCTATGGATTAGAATGATGGGTGTATGCACACACCAGTATATGCACATCCTAGGGAGAGTATCAGAAGATTTATGGACCTAAAGAAGAGAATAACGAAACTTAGATTCAAATACATATATCTTAATCTCCGTCTTACATATTTTTATTTTTAATGTATTTTGTAATGTGTTAAATACTGGTACAGTGGTATATACATGCAGTTTGCAATAATGGCAGTGTGTTCACTTTTTAAAAGCAACTATGGATCCAGTTAAAATAGTATCTTACTCCAAGATGTGTGCTTTTTAGAAATTTGTCTTAAGTTAAACCATAATTTTCACATGTATATAAAAAACACGTTAGTATGATAGGTGAAGATTACAGGTGACATTTTGTTTAAACTGATTAGCCTATAGTGAGGCCAATCATTAACCTATAGTGAGAACTTGATAAACGTTAAGCATTAATATGTTGATTAATTGAATCACATTCAAGACTTGCAGTTGCCTAGAGAAGATGTACGCCCATTGAAGAGTTTTAAATGAGAAATAAAGTCACAAGTTTCTTAGCCCTAAAAGAATGTCCACATTTGTGCTCCACTGTCTGGGACTGAAAAAGGTGAAACAGCTATGTAAAACAATACTGTAGTTCCCTCAGAATTAAAATTAGAACTACCATAGGATTCAGCAATCCTTACTTCTGAGTATACAACCCCAAGAAATTAAAAGTAGGGTCTACAAGAAATATTTGCACATCCATATTCATGTTCATAGCAGCATTATTCACAAAAACCGAGAAGTAGAAGCAACACAAACATTCACCAGCATAGGAGTGAGTAAACAAAGCATGGTGTACACCTACAAGGGAATATTACTCAAGCTTAAAAAGAAAGAAAATCCTGTCATATGTCACAACATGGATAAATCTTGACATTAAGCTAAGTAAAATTAGTTACAAAAAAACAAATACTATATGAAGTAGAATGGTAGTGGTCCTGGAGTGAGAAGGAAGGGGAAATTGCTATTTAATGATTATAGAGTTTCAGTTTTGTAAGATGAAAATGTGCTGGAGGTATGTTTCACCAAAAAAAAAAACCCTATCTAACTTTACAATTACATAGTTAAAATGGTAAATTTTATGTTATATGTTTTTGCTGAAGCAAAACAGACATGTGGGTGGATTGATGGACAAAGAGATGCATGCAGAGACACAGATATAAATAAAATGAAAAAGGTCTTATGGGATGGTAAATAAGAATGTTCTATCATGTTGCGTCAGACTGGAAGATGATTTTTATTTTGTTAATACTGATAACCAACAATAAATACATCCCATAGTATGGCAGGTACTAGAAATTAAATCCCTCTCTTCAAAAACAATTTTAGGAAAAATTACCAAATTATTGAGCAATTGGCATAGTATGGTATGCTATGGTATAGTACAAAACTGATGGCTTTAGGAGATATTAAGTTGGTAGAATCAACAGTACTGTACCAAGCGCTGACAACAAGGAGGGAGTGAAAGGTAGAGATCAACTGTTACACACATTTTTGGTATGAGTGAGCAAACTGTGTTATCTATAGAGAAAGGATACTAAAAAAGTGATGCCAGTTTGGAGGACCTAGGATGTGGGGCTGGAGAGCAAAACAATCATTTTTATATATTCAGTTTGAGGTGCTTCAAGATGTCTTGGTGCAAATACCCAGCAAAAGAATATCCAAAATTCTGATGTGGACCTCAGAAGATTCACATTAAGTCAACCAAAACAGACATGAAGGAAGCCATGGACATGAGTTCAGTTACCCAGAAGAAATATAGGATAAGGAAACAATTCAAACACAACTTAGTGGAATTATTTAATTTCAAGGTTGAAGTAAGTAATTCATGAAGTTGGTTAAAAAGATTTGTCTTAGGGGCCGGTGAGATGGCTCAGCGGCGTAAGCGCCTGCCTTGCAAGCGCGAGGGCCCGAGTTTGACTCCCGGAACCCACATACGAAAAAGGGGCTGGTGATATCGCTCAGCGGCATGGTTGCCTGTTGGCACGCGAGGTCCTGAGGTCGACCCCCCGGTACCCACAAAAAAAAAAAAAAAAAAAAGATTTGTCTTAGAATTCTATAGAGTGTAATGAGTATCTACAATGTTCTGGGTGAAAGAGTAAATGAAAGAATATGTAATTGGTTAAATTTGTCATCAATTGCATAAAAATCTCAAGGAATAGATCATATGAACCATTCTTTAGGGGACAAAATGTTGATCAAAAATTAGAGCTAGCTGGACGAGGTGGTGCAGGCCTGTAATCCCAGCACTTGGGAGACTGAGGCAGGAGGATTGCTATGAGTTTGAGGCCAGCCTGGGCTACAAGTGAGTTTGAGGCCAGCCTGAACTGCATAGTGAAACCCTGTCTCAAAAAGACAAGTAAAAAAAAAAAAAAGAAATTAGAGTTAGTCAAATAAAACAAATTAGAGGTTAAAACGAAATCCAGGTAAAAAAATACATGATAAGCATATAGAAATGAACAAAAGAAGCCAACCATGGGGACCATATTATGTACTTTAAAATAAATATAAACATACAAACATAACTGCATAACATAAATAAGACATATAATATATAATAATTATAATGTAATAAATGCAATGTAATATGAACCAAGAGCAAAATAACAAGGAAGGGTTGGAAGTGAAAATGCTTGTTTATATTTAGTTTTTTTAATCTTCTCTATTAGCTTTTATGTATTAGCAATTCATTGAACTTCATGTATTTTGTTATTTTTGATAAAATTATATTTTATTATTCTTACTTAATACATGATTTTCATTACAGTTTGAGAAATTATTTCTGCTTGTTCATATATAGCTGTCAATTGTTATATCTAAGCTTCTTTTGTTAAATACATATATATAAATATATATATGGTGTGACAGAGAATAATGTTCATAATTAGGTGAAGTAATTATACCTGGATGAGAAATTTGGCATGATTTTTTAATATCTTTTCACTTCACTTACATATTACAAATGACAAGAATGATCTTTTTTTTTTTTTTTTTTTTTTTTTTTTTTTTGTGGGTACCGGGGGGACGACCTCAGGACCTCGCGCGCCAACAGGCACCCGTGCCACTGAGCGATATCACCGGCCCCTTTTTCGTATGTGGGATCCGGGAGTCGAACTCGGGCCCTCGCGCTTGCAAGGCAGGCGCTTATGCCGCTGAGCCATCTCACCGGCCCAAGAATGATCATTTTTATAAAATCAAAGTAACTTTATTTTGCAAAAATGGAATAGGCAGAATAAATATCTGAACAATACAAATGTGTGTATATACCTACATACACATGTACCTCGTGTTTTAACTCCATGTTGCAATGTGATTTTTAGTTCATAATATGTATATAATTATATTTATAATTATAATTATATCCTGCTGTTCCTATTTTGTTCATAATAGTTTTCATAACTTCTGTTTATGCAACATTTACTATGTGCCAGGCATTTGCTACTTATACCACATGCTTTCACACATACAAATATAAATATCATTATATTATTTTATAGATATAAGTGTATATAGTATATTGTATTGTAGATTATCATGCAACAATATTTAGGCAAGTATCATTACTGGCATTTTACTAAAGGGAAACTGCATCTTTAGCTAAGAAACTTTACCTAGCTCACAGCTCCAGTTAAATATCAGTGCCAAGATTTGAATCTTGCTATACTTTGCCCACTATACCATGTTTCTTGCTATATATTGTTTCCATCAATTTTATTTTACATCGTCATCCAAATATCATGAAAATGTATGTAATGTAAGCTATGCTAGAGTCACCTTGAGCTTTCCTAGTTAAATATATAACAGCTTTTAGGAAAATATCTTAATATAATCGTGACACAGGATTGAAACTCCTGAAAATTCTGTTGTCATATTCTCATATTTGCTTCCTCAACTTTCCTCCAATCCATGGAGTGAGTCTAGACAGTGAAATCATGAAGAGTAGAATCCTAACTGACCCCAGAAGTTTATAGAAGGGAAATAGACACATGCTGAATCTTTCCCCTCACCCTCTCCATTGTGGTTACTACTAAGACAAGGAAGAAACACCAATGAGCAAGTCAAGAACTATTTTCCAAGGAAATAAGTATGGGGTAGTCTCCACATACTAATAGGTTATAACTTCTTCCTTATATTTAGTGGAGTTATAAAGTCTCCTGCCCATTAATACTCACACCAGAGTTCCCTTTAAAGTAAAGGTACCCAGTGTTTTCTGAAAGCAAACATAGACAAGTGCAAGGGACTTGTCATAGATGATTGATTCTTCACAAGTTTACAAGGAATTCCTGAAGTCAGCTAATAAACCACATGGCTGGTATTCCTGCCAGGGACTTGTTTGACCCAAAAACCTCATGCTACAGTGTCTCCCGCAATACTTGGCTATGGGCAGCAATGCCCATGGTGAAAATGTAGAAGATTGGCAAAACATGCTCAGTGGCCAAGATTATGGTTTTCCCTGTGCCGTAGACATAAAGTCTCCTAACAGGTTGCTGTCACTGTTCCTCCTCTTTGATTTCAGTAGCACGTTCTAGATCAAGGCCTCATACATAGGTTGTGTGCCTGAGGCATGCAGTTAGAAGAGGTGGAAATGTATCCAGATTCCTCGTGAGGTATTCTTTCGTTCATTCTGATGTAGCACAAAGGATTTATAGCCAAAACCATGGTCAGAGAACTAACAAACTGTAACTGCAACTGTTTATGAACCATCCAATGAATATTCATTCTAATCACTGTATGGTAATCAATTAGTAATATGCACAGCAAGAACAATATGAACTCTGAGGCTACGGCCTGCAGAACTGAATAAATCATCATTTTAAAATAATATAACTAAAGATAATGCATATTCCTTTCTGGATGAAAATTCATTTTTGTTTCATAGTGGAGAAAATATAACAAAAAATACACAAAAACCAAATTTTAGATGTTAGTGTCTATGCCTACATATATGTCAAGAAAAATGTTACATTACTTAATTATATAATTTCAATATTCAATACTTTGCTTAAGACTGAAAGACTATAACATAAGCTTACCAAATTTCTTCTTAGTGTTTTAAACAACGCAATTTTAAAAATACAAATGCATTAGTCATATTAAAAGAAATGTGTAATGAATTTTGATTTTTTTTTTAACTTATCATTCATAGGATTAAGTGGTAGAATGTGTCTTGGTAATTTAGATCCTAAGTATGATGTTTCAACTTATTGTTGCCAAAACACAAAATCTTAGTCAGTATCAAAAGCTTCTAAAACCAAACTCAACTAGAACGATCAAAGGAATAAAATAGAGCAACCTTAACTTAGTTATGCTTATTTAAAATGATCATTGATTGGAAGTTTGTTGTAATCAGAGTTGGACATTTGCTGTCTTTTTCAGATCTGTTTTCAGTTACTTGTCATTTTATTCTTCTAAATTTCTAATCCTTTGAGTAAAAAAATAAAAATAATAGTGATGGTATGGAAAAAAACAGATGGGATGCTCAACAAACTGCACACGTGCATAGAAGTGTGGGTCCCACTCCAGACCTGAAATGGCTGTGTTGCAGGATGATGTTGCCTGGTGGCCAAACAGTATCTTATCTCCTTGGTCACAGGGCAATCTAAACATCAGGGACGGATAGGTCCCCCTAGCTTCAGACATAGCCAGGACAAATATTAAAGGGCATATTTATCTTTGCCAGTGGTCAACGGTTTTTATTTTAAGTCAATTGTCATGTGTTTGATTTTATCATCAGTTAAGTTTAAGGTTGAGGGGCAAAAGGATCTGCAAAGCCATATCTATTCTTTTGGGAAAATAAGAGGCAGAACCAAGCTTTTTTAACTATGAAACTGATAGTCTTGTTACAATTAAGTCTATGGGGTGCATCTACTCAGCTCTTGTATAACCTCCCAGTTGCTATCTGTCTCCCTTTCTTTCATTAAACTAAAGTAGTTAATTAGCCCAGGCCTGTCCTCTCCCCTTTCTCTTTCCCTTTTCACAGTAGTAATGATGGCTAATTATCAGCAGCAGTGGATCACCGCAACATCAGAAGCACAGCATCTCTCACTGACAGCAAAACCAGCTCTGAGGAACCCTGAAACCTCAAGGAGCTGAGAATGGTCCTTAGACTGCTTGAAAACACCATTCAAATGCAGTACTTCTTGTCAACAAATATACACTATTGATTTAAAAGAAAATACGTTTTTTGTCTTCTTGGTAATTGCACTCCTGCTATTATGAAGAAAAATCAACATGTTTTAAGGGAGCGATAATTTGAGATGTAAAGAAAGGATAAAAGGGATCTTTTATTTATTTTTTAAGGCATTGAAATGATGATTGGCTGTCTCTCAGAGAAGGTGGAGCCTATAATTCCATGTCGGGAGCAGTAGAAAAATTTCATAAAGAGCAAAAGAAGAGTTCATGAATTAAAAACCTCGTCAACATTTCAAAACAGGTTTGAATGAAAAGCAGAGCTCTTACATATTACATGAAAATCATTACCTAAGAATATCACCTGAAAGATTACATCTTCTCCCATAAATATATGGAATCTTTACTGAAAAGAGAAACACGTGTTACTGTATTATTACTCCCAGAGTTGTCACTCCATAGTACATGTCTTAGCAATTCTATAATAACTCTGCATTAATTTTTGACTGAAAATATCAATATTGGAGCACGTGAATAATGGTTTGAATGACTGGTATCCATGATTACTTCAGTGCCTCTAAAACCATTACAAAATTCATGTTATTTAGATTTTTAACTATTATTTGTAAAGGACACATATATTAACGCATGTAATGGATGTAGCCATATCTGTACAAATATAAACTCATTGATTCTATACACCAGTAAAACTATCTGACAATTTAACAAAAGGACCTAAGTTTAACATTAAAATAACAAAAAGCAAACTTCTGGCTAGCAACATTTCTGTATATATATATATATATATATATATATATATATATATATTAAGTAAATTCATCTTAAGTAAATTCATCTTGAATGATTATTTTATTCATTCAAATAGAATTCTAATTTGCTTTGTCTATAAATTATTTTATCAAGTTCTTAATGTTACTCTCAACACCAATGAATCAAAGCAATTCATTCCTACAACAGACTTCTGGCTTGAGCAGCTGTAAATAAACCTCAGTTCTAATTCATACCAATCCAGTCCTCATCATTTAGCAGAGCAAGACAATAATCTCACCATTGTCTTTAGCAGTTCCCATGTTAAAGGAGAAGACTACATTTATAAATCTACCTCCTAGAAATCTTCCAACAATAGTACGTTAAAAATAAAACAACTTTCAGATGTTTCCATTTCACCTTTATTTCCATTTCCCATCTTCCATATAAATTCCAGAAGAATGCACATCCTTCAAACTATCCTAATTGATCTTAGGGAAATCATAAGCTGTTTTCCCAACCCGTCCTCCAAATATTGCTCTGAAAAGCCTTTCATGCACATATTTCCAATTTATTATACCTCCGGTGGAGATAGAGGTAGCACAGCCTTCAAGACACCTCCTTCCTAGCATGCTCCAGGAACACTGCACAGGGAAACAGTGCCAGTAAGGGAGGGGAGGCAGGAGCCAAAGCTCAAGAAATCTCAAAGAGAGGCAGAAATACAAAGGGTGCCAGATCGCCTGGCAACCCTTACTCCAGAGGAGTACCCACCGCGGCAAGAGGCTGAAAGGTCTCCTGCATTTGATCTGCAATCCTACTGGTAGCCCTCAGATACCATCTTCTGGTAAAGCCGAGCGAGGCTGCTGCAGCTCCCCAGCCCCACCGGCATCTGGCATCTGCGTGCGAGGCTGAGAAGCACTGGGCTCTCACCGCCAGGACCAGCTTCGTGGCCAAGAGACTAGAGCCACCCCAGAAAGAGGACCAAGTACACACCGCATCTGTTCGCGCCCAAACCCATCTCCCTTTGTTGTTCATCATCTAGTTGCGGCTTTAGTTGTGCAACGGGCCAGTGAGGAAGGGAATGAGGGGTGGGAGAGGCGGGGAGGACGAATCTCCAGGACCTAATCTACCATCTAAACAGTCGTGGCGACATCTCGGGGAGTGATCCGGGCGGTCCGACTGCCCCGCGTCTCCCCAGCGGCGGTCTAACAATAAAACCTGATAAGTGTCCTGGGGGAAACCCCATAGGCACCACTATCACCACATGAAGGCTTTGTGCCAATGAGCACACACTGCAGACTATCCATCAGAATCGTCCTTTATCAGAGTGGGTGGCCGGGCTTCCAGCCTGGCCTTTGATGCGCGGTGGCGGCGCTGGGACACGCGCCAGGCGCCCAGCGAAGGACATGGGACAATGGCCCAGCCCGAGGACGCCGCCCGACCGGGGAAGGAAGCCGCCGCAGCGGTCCGCTCCGGCTCCGGAGGTGCGCTGCCGCTTTAAAATAAAGGACCACAAAGACTCCCGGTGGGGAATCGCGTCTGGCTAATGCGAGCGGGACGACTTGGGGAGGGGGTTGAGGAGGGTGGGGGCACACGAGCCAACGGTGGCTCGCCGCTCCCCCTCGCTCCCCCTCCTCCCTCCCCGCCAGCCTGCTCGGGCAGACAAATAACAGAGGAGGGCGAGTCACTCACCGTGGTCTTGACGGGCACGTAGAGCACTTGCTTGGCGCCGCCACCTCCCCCGCGGACCTCGTCCGGCTGGCCCAGCTGGAAGCCCTTCGATTTGACCCAGAATTTAAATTTGGCGTTGTCCGTGGAGCTCGACTCGGATCCGTTGAGGAGCTGGACGATCCGCTCGTATTTTTTACGGGTCACCGTCTTGGTCTTGCCCGAGTCCCCGTAAGTCCTGAGGCACCAGTCCTGGAACTGGCGGTACATGTCGCGCTCGCTCTCCATGTTCCCTGCGCTCGGCCGCCCGCCGGTGCTCCCAGCGCACTTCGCACCTGTTCACCCCGGGCTCATGAAAAATGCAGCCCGGGCCACGATGTGGGGACGCGAGGTCCCGGCCGCCGCCGGAGCCTGCCTCGGGTGGGGTGGGGTGGGGGAGGAACGGGCGAGGGGAGGAGGGTCCGGCTGGGCACCAGCAATCGATGCCCTGTGCTACCCAGTCTGGTTCATTCGTAATCGCAACGGATGTCTCAGCCGCTGTTCTAGTCCTCCCAGGGATCGGTCTCTTTAATATTGTGTGACCAGGACCATCCCAACAGCATCTGGCCCGGAGGAGCAAGGGTTTGAATAATTAAAATCCCATTCCTTGGTTTATTAAAAATCCCAATATTGACTTGGGGTGGTCCCTGGAGTCTCGGCCCCGGGCTGCGTCCGGGGCAGGGCAGGTGGAGCGCAGCGCCTCCGCCCCGCGCGCGCCCCACAAGCGTCCCCAGCCGAGGCCCGCGGGGCAGGAGCGAGGCTGCGCCTCTCCCGAAAGCCGCGGCCCGGCCGGGCGCTTGCGATCCCCGGAGGGCACACGGGTCCCCCGGCTCTCCTCCCCTGGGATCCTGCTTCTCTTCGGCCTCCTCTGCGACAGGCGTTGAGGGACTAGAGAGAGAGAAAGTTCTTACCTGACATGTTTGTAAACCTATCAAATCCTGATTTACAGGAATCTTAAGAAAAACAAGGTGTTTTAAAATGTCATTTCTTCAGATGCATTGGGCTGAATTCCGGCCCCTCATGTAGGTTCTGGTAGTTAAGTCCCAGAAATTCAGAGTATTCACGGAGATGTGGCTAGTTCTATAAGACAGATGTAGTGCCCCAAACAGAGATCCGGTCCAGGGAAACGTGGATACACGAAGGCAGGCCTCTGGCTGCGGGTCTCCCGGGCAATGACGGGGCCCCAGACAGGCCCCTTTTGGTTTCCGCTGAAGTGGGTACGAGATGGAGAAGTAAGTTTATGATGCAGATGCTTGAACCCCTTTGCATGAGATTAAAATACAGAGAGAGATCTTCTTCCCCTTGCTTGGTCACAGTTTGCAGTTCACACGGGAGGTTTCGGTTGCCTATTTTCCCGCTGCACGTCATGGACACCCCCTCCACCGCTCAGAGTAGCCAAATTTGAGTTCCTCCGGGCGATTTTCCCCAGCAAATGAAGTCAGCGGTTCCTCCATTCGGGATTTCCGTCCGTCGGTTACAGGGCTGGACACGGGGGAGTTCCCATCGTCCTCGCGCCGTGGCCGCGGCCGCTCCTCTTTATTCTACTCTCCGCCGAGGCCCGCGCCCGTCCCGGGGAGCGGCTCTGCCAGGAAGGCGACCCGACCCGTGCCCGCTCCCGGTCGGCGCCCGAGCCCACGGCCGCCACTCCTCGTCCTCTCCCAGGCGAAAGCCCCGGACAGCCGGGCGGAGTGTGGGTGCCCACCGCGCCGCAGCTCGTCCCGGCACTTGCAAAATGGTCAGTGGCTCCTGCTCGGCCGGGCTGAGTGTGTGCGCGCGTGTGAGCAAGGGAACGAGGGTGTGTGGTGCGCGGGGGGTGCGCCGTGTGTGCGCGCGTCTCCGGGAAGGTCTCGCGGCGGCTGGAGCCGGGACTGACAGCCCGGGCGGAGCGCGAGCAGCTTCACACACTAAACCTCTCGCCTCTCCCCTCACCCCCACCCCTCCCACTCCCCTCTCCTCCCACCCCCACCCAACCCCCCCGGCCCCTTCCAAGCTCTCTGATTGGCCAATGGGACAAAAGTTTCTGTGGAGACGGCTGAGCGCTGACGTCACGGGCAGAATTGTCCCATTTAGGGATCCCGGGGGCAGTGCGCATGCTGCAGGCTGCAGGTTAGAGGCGGGAGGAGGTAGCAGCGGGCCGGGCGGCAGCCAGGTGGCAGAAAGGAGCACGCAGCATCCAGGTGGGGGGACGACTCCAGCAGGGTTTCCATGGAGATTTCCTCTGGGTCTAGCCTAAAAACAGCAGATCAGCTGACACCATTAGCTCAGGACCTAATTACTGCTTATTGGAGCAACAAATGAGGGAGAGGGCCAGCTGCAGAGGAAGAGTTTTATTCCCCCTCCATCTTCTCCTTTCTCCCCCTCTCTCCGTTGCTCTTGAGTCCCGGGTGAATTCTCATTAACTTGCAAGATTCCTGCAACAACAGGCTCCACTTCTCCTGAGGCCACCCTGACTGCCTTTATTTTTTTCTATTTTCTTCTTTTGTATAAAAAAATACAAAAATAAATAAATTGTCTTGAGTCCTTGAATATCTGCCCGATAAATACTAGACCAGGAGAACTCAGAGAACACACTGTGGAACAGCAGTCACAGTGAATCTGATGTGTCCTGGGAGGGTGGATGGAGAGAAGATCACTGTCAATTTATTGAATAGAATATTTATCTTTAGGTCTTCTCTTTCACATTTAAGAAAAGGTCTCAGGATCTTAAATACATAAATATTCGGAAAAAGCAACTGGACAGAAACATGAGTTACTTTTAAGTGTGGTATATTTCGCAAGCACAACTCTAAAAGTTTCCCTTGTGGCATCAGAGATAGGCAATGATCGAGAGATCTAGGTTTTGTTGTATATTGGTCATGTGTCTCCTAGAAGTTTCTGGAAGGATAGTTGGTCCTGGAGCAGTCTTTCAAGAGTAAGCTATTTCTATGGAGTTTATTTTCTGTTATAAGTTAATTTACAGTTACAGAATTGTTTTCAGTAGATCTTTACTCAGATTAAAATCTGTCTTCTAAAATCCTTTGGATAATGTCTTTCAAACATTTTTGAACTCTCTCTCGTAGTAAGGCACATACTTCACTTTGGATATATATATCTGGATATATCTGTCCTTTAAATTTTTATGAAAAAATGTACTTCATTACATACAATATACACTGATATTTGCCATTTCCTCCTAAATAGTTTGGTAAGGTGTGGTCCCACCAAATAAATTTATTTTATGGCCCAGCAAAGGGCGATTGGTAACCTTCAGTTTAAAAGACATTTTTTGAGATTTAAGAACTATACTATTCCTTGTACACTATTCCTTGTACACTGTACTATTCCTTGTACACTGTATGCCTCATTGTTCAAATATGTTTTTTCATTGTAAGACCTTTAAAGTTTATATTTCCTAGTTTTGCCAGTAACTTTAGCACAGTGAACAATGCATATATCATCTGCTTATTAAAATACATACTGAGTTGTAAATGAAGGGAAAAAAGGAAGGAGAAAGATGGGGAGGAAGTAAAAAGCAAGCAGACACAATCCTGGTCCAACCCTGCTGACTTCTGCTGGATGGTGTTAGGATGAAGTTGGTCTCCACTTGAGGAAATGCTAGGGACTTATCACATGTACATGAGTGTTATATTTATAACTATATTTGACACCCTGAAGCATGGAAATTAGAACCCCCTCAACATAAAGAGCTGGCAAATGCAAACAAACATGTCACAGCCCTCATTTGTACTAACTAGACTTGATACAGAAGCCAAAGACCCCACAAAAAGTAAAATAGATGATACAAAATGTATTCTTTGGAGAAGGAAGAGATAAATGATTAACCATTAAAAGAGTATTCAAATTGGAGTAAAGAAGTAGGGAACCCTTAGGATTGTGAGGGCCAATCTTCCCAAATCCCTAAGGATTCTCTTGTCTCCAGAGGAGCATGAAGTGGGTCTGCTCGGTATCTGTACTCACGGTTGACCGTGGGGCGGAGCCAACACATTTTACCATGTTTTGCATACCCCACAGCATAAGCATTGTGCTAAAGTTTCTGACAAAAATCTTGAACCTCCTGGGAAATCACTCTGGACTCAGTTCCTTTCTTTCAACTTCTCTAGAGTTAGGTCTTCCCAGTCCACCTTGAGGGTCACCCTGAGCCTTTTCTTCAGCTGTATGATTTCGGTACACAGGCTGCCTGGAATTTAATTTAGCAAGGTCTTCAGAATCGCCTCTGTGTAGGGCACATCTCTTCAAAAAGAGATTCTTTACTCTTGAACTTGATACCAACCCTCTAACTAGCCCTAACCTGGGCCCAGGTTCTTGCCTACTTTGCCAGGAAAGGAAGAAAACAGAGGAAGAGGAAGGTAGAAAATTTTATATTGAAAATTGTACTTTAAACCATCTAAAATTTGAATCATAATCAATGTGGTTTTGTTGTGAAAGTTAATGTTCTTTCAACTTCATTTTCAATTTATATATTATGGAAAATTACACTTCAATATCAATCACAAATATCCATGCCACACTAGATTCATTAACAAAATGTGACTGCAAATGATATAGAACCTATAATCATAAAATTAATTCAAAAGATAAAGATGTCTTCAGTGATCCATCCATTAACTATGCTTTCATTCAGCAAATATTCATTGAGTGCCAATTATTCAATAAGATTTGGGGTTAAAGTAGTCAGTAAGATAGAAATAGTTCCCATCTCATAGAACTCAAATGTTTCTAAGGACATCAGATAATAAACAAGGAAATGCATGATTAGACCTCAAAGTTAACATGGAGGGGGCACTGTAAGAGAAAACAATGTTGGGAGAAGGGACTTGGTGAGCTTAGGAAAGATCTTCCTGAGTAACTAACAGTATCTTGAGAACAGAAGGACATGAAGGACTCAACCATATGAAGTCTAAGGAAGGGGACCTGTAGGCAAAGGATGAAGATGCTAACACAGAAGCGTTCTTGTCATGTTTGAGAAGCCGGTGAAACTGGAACTTCTTGAGCTTGGAAAACAGAAGTAGAATATGAGATCTGGGTACCCTTTGACAGCCAGATCTTATGAGGCAGTAATTGCCAGGATAAGGAGTTTGTGTTTTATTGCTGGTCCAGTAGAAAACCAACAAATAACTTAAAGGAGAATTCCATGATATGCATTTTACAAATTTCACTGGCCATTTTCAGGAGAAAGGATTGGGAGCCAGCAAACATGGAAGCAGAAACACCAGATAAGAAACTGTGTTGTAATAGTTTAGGTGAAATATTATGCTGATGGGTCACAGTGGTAAAAATGAAGTCAAAGGGAGGGAGATAGATTAAAGATAGGTTTTCAAGATAGAACAGGTCCTGCAGATAGCAGCGGAATGAATTTTTTTACCCCCACCTCCATTCATATGTTGAAATCCTAATCTGGGTGGTGATAATAGGTAGGACCTTTGGGATATAATTGAGTCACAAGTGCTCAGCCCAGAATAGTATTAGTACCCTTATAATAGAGGCCTCAGAGAGCTGCTTTTGTGCCTACTTCTAAGTGAGAATACAGCAGAAAGACAGCCATCTATAAAGAAGGCTCTCACCTACCAGATCCAAAATCTTCTGGCACCTGGATCTTCAGTTTTCCAGCCCCCAGAGCTGTAAGAAAAATATTTCCATTGTTTATGAGCCATATAGTGTATGGCATTTTGTTACAGAAAACCAAATGGACTAGTAAACTGGTGCAGTGCATGTGGTGGATAAGGGAAAGAATGGAGTCATGGATGACTACATGGTGTCAGGCTTTAGTAGTGGCTGTGAAGCCATTGACTTAGAAAGAGGAGTTTGAGGGAGGAACAGATTGGGAGTTGGAGGCTGAGGGAGGAGCAGAAGCAGGTTGGGGTAGAGAGGCAGGAAGAAAGAATTTAATTTCAGAGAAGTTAAATTTGAAATACCAGGAGAGTTGTTCATGTAGGCATTTGAATTTAGAAGCTTGAAACACAGTGAAAAGCCTGGACTAGAGATATAAATACAGGAAATGTAAAGCCATAGGAATCAACGACATCACCTCTACCCACATTTCCCCCACAAAAGAAAAAGCCTTCATCTTTTGATATTGATTTTTGTAAATATCAATATGCTATGATTAAAATAGGATATCATGTACTGAGTAGCAGAAGTTGGCTTTCATGGAATAATACTGGTAGTGGGAAATGCCTGAGAAAAATAGCATAGAAATTTGGATCAGTCCTTGACTAGATCTAAGCTGTTAGTGAGTTTCAAAATTTACATGGCTTTAAAATCACTTAAATCTTAAAAAGGAAAGAGTTGAATGCTTTGGTTAGACCTATCCTAGATTAAATTAGGACCCTGAGACATGCTAAAAAATGAACTTTAAATTTGAGGATAGCCTGTGAACAAATTTTCCACTGAAGGGATTGGATAGAGAATTTATCTACTGAGTTGAATCAGTAAGGAAATTGGAACCCTTCAGCTAATCTTGAAATTATGATGGATACACATACTCCTTTGAAACCTAGAAGTTGTGAATATCCTATGCATTCAGATGTTTAACAGTCTATTAATTACTCTTTCAAAGAAATAGGAAGTTCTAAAGGAAGCAAACCAAACGGCCAACTCAATCAGCAATCTGATTATCATGTAACTTGTTAACTTTTCAAAGTGACACAGAATAAGTGAAGTTAAAGCAGAAATGTTCTTATGCAGATAAAGAAATCTGGAAGTGTAAAAATGAGCACAAATCTAATTTTATTAGTTGACTTCCTTCTTATTGTCTCTCCTCTCAAAAAATTTTGAAAAGATCCCATCTTTAGTAGTACACTATAGGTATCCTTCGGTTCAGGAAAAAATGCTTTTGAAGTTTAAATATTATTTTGATCTTCATGGCTGTCATTTCCAAGACACAAAGAAATATATATATATATATATATACATTGTTTGTGTGTGTGTGTGTGTGTGTGTGTGTGTGTGTGTAAGGTATAGTATCAGCACTGATATTCTATTTCCATTTCCTAGTACAAAAAAGATTAGAGGGCTGGTGATATGGCTCAGCAGCTTAAGCGCCTGCCTGGCAAGCGCGAGGGCCAGAGTTCGACTCCCGGAACCCACATACGAAAAAGGGGCCGGTGATATCGCTCAGCGGCACGGGCGCCTGCTGGCGCGCGAGGTCCTGAGGTCGACCCCCCGGTACCCACAAAAAAAAAAGATTAGAAATTTTATATTTGTTGTTTGTGTGGTAAGATCATCATTAAATATTATGCATTGGTCAGAATTTAACTCCCATCAATATTTATGTGAACAAACTAGGAACAAATTACATTTTGTTGTACAGTCAATTTGCTGAATTTCTCTTTAAATTCTACCTTTTATATCTCTGTATAAGCAACCTCATGGTACAGCCAGTTCTTGCATTTTGTCAGCCACATATGGATTCATTCAATGTTCATACACCTGACATTTCCATCTAGCTGCTATAACTATGACAAAGTCCAAAGTTAATATTCTGGTGTTCATGTCCCTGTAACAGAGAAGAAAATACATTTTTCTGGCCCCAAATATTGCTTTATTTCCCACTAGCCATATGGCTTATCTTTTCTTCCAAAATATAATGTCTTAAAACAGTAATCCACATATTCATCTTCAACTCAGTGGACAGTACTATTGTAGAATTTCTAGAATATCTTTAGAATATTTTGTCATGGGAAAAAAATTCTTTGGGGAAGAGGGAGCAACATACTTCTGTTCAACTTCCATTAATTTTTTTTCATGTTTCCAATTTTCACACTGATTTTGGGCAAGTGAACTAATTTCATATCTTACCATCATCATCTAGCGCTTATATGTTATTTATAATACACGATTAATCATTTTAGGACATTTGTCCTAAAACTTGCAGGATAAAAGTGACAAGAATGGCACACAGAGATTTCTTGGCTAAAACTACACACTCTAGAAATAGTTTTTACATGGGAACCATCTGAGCTCAAACATCAGAATCTATAAAATAGCAGTAACAATGTTAACTTTGAAATAAAGGAAACTGAAGGAATAACTCCTCTTATTTCCATGGGAGGATACCAACAGGATTAAAGAAGGCAGAAAAAGGTTTTCAATTTCCCTTATCTTTTTTCATGTAAAACAAATATCTACTGAGACTTGTTAAATTTTTATTTTCATTACTACATGACTGCAATACATAATGATTACATTCATCATGGGAAGTTCTAATATGTGTGTAACACATCTTAATTCTTTTTTTTTATCCCATTCTCCTCTCCTCCCTCCCATCTCCCTTCATCTCTTGGATGCCAAGTCTTTAGGAAAGCCTTTAATTAAATTTCTTGATCCAAAAACAGAGTAAGCATGTAGAGTTTCCAAAAATTTATGTTCTTATAGTAGCTTATACTGAGTTTTAGAAATGAAAGTTAATTTGAAAAAAAGAGGAAGTGTTCATCAAATGTGTAAAAATACCTCCTAGACTATTCAGTTTAAACTACCCGCTTTCCTAACTCTGCTAACCCGATGGAGGAGAGCACCAACATGGGGTACCACAGTACCATTTATCTTAAGAAAATGTTATTTTTAGATTGGACAAAAATGCAAGGCCCAGTTGTACATATGTGTGCATGACATACAAAATATCTCATATATGATACAGAACAATTTAATAGCAACCCCATTAGGTACAATTTTAGCCATTAATTTATAATTCAGTGTGATGATGGGATCAAAGTCCCACACAGAAAGAGAAGATGAACAGCTCCTTGAGGATCAGTAGTAGAAAATGGGTTATGAAGACAGTTACGCTTCAGAAAATATTTGTGGCATTTAAAAAATGAATACACAGGGGACAGTGATATAGCTCAGTGGCATAAGCACCTGCCTGGCAAGTGCGAGGTCCTGAGTTTGACTCCCAGTACCTGCATATATAAAAAAAAAAAAATGAATACACATGCATTTGAAAATAGTAGTGGTCCTTGAAAGCTCCGGATTTCTTTGATTCAAATGTAATGATCCGAATATACAATTTCCTGGTATTAAATTTTATTAATATCAAGTAAACTGAGGCAATTTTATATTTTATCATTTAAAATTGCTATAAAATATTCCTGTGGCTATTATTTTCTAAAAGGGCAGAAAACTATAGCACTTATGAGTATCAATTAGTTAAGAACTCTGTAATGATGATACTAGCACACTTTCCTGTTTATACTAGTGAAGGCAAAGGCATAGTATTGATTTATAGATTTTAAAAATAAAATGAATGTGGATTTCTAAATGCTATGGCTGACTAGAGATTCTAAAAGGCCCTTTTGATAGAAAATAACTGAAGACTGCACAATGCATAGCTTTGTGGCATGACTGGGATTAGAGGATGTGGGGAAAGGATCGCACTCCCAGCAAAAATGTGTTCTGATCAGTAGCAGTCAATGCACCCACATAGCTAGATTATCCTACAACCAATGCCAACATCAATATCAGACTAGGATGGCTGAGCATGGCAGCAGCTGCAAAATGCTGGTCCTGTGCCGGAAACTCCTGCATTAATGCAGAGACCAGACCTCTATGAGAGCTGAAGTAGTCATGGGACTGCTCTTGCACCTACCTTCTGATGGAAATAAATTCAAATTCTCTGTAGAGGAAACGTCCACACTTTGATTCATCAGGTTTGTTTCAGATTAAGATCAACTACATGTGAGGACACCATCAGAGATGTCCAAACACACACCCAAAACTATCATAGGTACGAGTCAGCACAACTAACCCCGCAAAGGTTTTTTCAAAAGCAGTCAAAGTAATATTTTGTAGTAGAAACCAAGATAGTGGTTACTTTTGTGGTAGTGACTGGTAAAGGCAATAGAAGGGTTTTTTTCAATGCTAGGAACATTCTGTTTCCTTATCTAGGTGTTAATGACAGCGCAAGTGGTTCACTTTGTGAAAATCCAATCAATTATATACTGGTCATATTTTACATGTATGCTAATCCTCAATTTTAAAACTTAGTTTAAATAAGCAGTCAACATGTAAACTCCTGGTATATCACTAACAAAATCTTAGAAGTATAATTGATATGCTAAAAAGGAGACAAAATGGAATAATAAAACATGAACAGCTAAAATCTGAGGAGAGAAAGAATACACAGTAGCAACAACAAAAAATAAGACATAGAAGATATTAACCCAGTGATATTAATAAAATCTTCTTTAAGTGTCAATGATCTAAATAAACCAATTTAAAGGCAAAGATAGCATAGATAAAATTGTGTATTGCCTATATAAAAACCACTTAAAATGCAAAGATTCATATACATAAAAAGTAAAGGATAAGAAAATATATCCCTTGTTAACATAACCAAAAGAAAACTGGATTATTACATTAATTTCAAATAAGTTTACTTTAAAACAAAACAAAAAATTTATCAGGAATACTGAAAAACACGTAAAATGATGAAACGGTTAGTTCTCCAAGAACATATAACAGTCTTATTTTTATGTGTATTCACCTAATAAGAGAGCATCAAAAAATGCCAGGCAAAACCGGATAGAATTGCAAAAATAAATAAATAAATAAATCCACTATCCGAGTTTACATTTTAACATCCCTCTGCCAGTAATTGATAGCTAAATCGTGGAGAAAATTAGTGAGTGTATAGATGACTTCAATGATACTATAAATCAGTTTGCTTTAAGTGACATTTATAGAACATGTCTTCCAACCACAGCAAAATAGATCTTCATCTCAAACTCACATAGAACATGTATCAAGGTACAGCATAGCAAGGGCCAAAGCAAAAAACTCGTAAACTTAAACAAAATAGGAACTGTACAAAGCATGTCCCCAAACCACCTGGAGCTAAGTTACAAATCAATAAGAGAAAAATAGCTGGAAAAATCCACAAATTTTGGAGATCAAATGACATACTTATAAATAGTATTTGGTTCAAAGTATTCTTAAGAGAGATCTAAAGAATATTTTGAAGTTAATTTATAGGATACAACAAAAGCAGTGCTTAGGGGGAAAATTGCAGAATTAAATGCATTATATAATTATATACTGATTATATTATATATAATGTTTTAAAATGTATATCTAAAAGCAGAAATCTAATCTTCCACCTTAATGAACTAAGAAAAAAGAGAAAATTAAGCCTAAAGCAAAGGAACGAAGACTTAATATAAAATTAGAGAGAAATCAATGAAATTGTAATATTAAAAAAGAAAAATAAGCAAAATCAAAAGCTGGTTCTTTGAAAATAGAATAAAATGAAAAGCCTCTGGCCAAACCAACCACCAAAAAAGAGAGAAGAAACAAAGTACCAAATTCAGAAATGAAAGAGAGGTCATTCTTACCCAACAGGAATTATGGAATTAATAAGAGAAGATTGCAAAAATTTCTGTGCTCACACATTTGGTGAGTTAGGTAAAATGAACTAATTTCTTAAAAGATAAAAACTACCAAAACTCACACAAGGAAAAATAGATCAGCTGAATAAACCTATATTTAGTAAAGGAATTGAAACAACTTTTGAAAAGAGAAATGACCAGGCTCAGATGATTTCATTAGTGAATTCTACTGATATATACCATTTAAAGAAAAAGAAACAATCCCAATTCTCCACTACTTTCTCTAAAATTGGAAACAGAGGGAACACTTCTTAATTCATTCAATGAGACAATCGTTACCTTAATACCAAACCAGAAAAAGACATCTAAGAAATGAAAAACTTCAGACCAATATGTCTCATGAACATAAATGCAAATATTCTCAACACAATATTAACAAACCTTATACAACAATATATATTTCTAAAAATATATACACCAGAGCAAGTCATGAGCTATTCTTTTGGTCACCTGTCCACACCACTATGTGGATTTTCGCTGCACATTCCTCCATCAGAACACATTTTAATGGAATTAGTTGTTTACAAGTCTGTTTCATCCATTAGAATAATGTTCACTAAAGTAAGGGATCATGTTTTCAACTTTTTATCACTAGCGTCTTATAAGAAAATAGTATGAAATAAACCCGTAAAACATTTTTAATAACCGTGTTGTTCATGTAATTTGGGTCTAAACATCACAATCCTAAACCAAAAGGCAGTCTAACTTTAATTCACACCATGTTAATACAAAGTATGATCAAAATATATGATAAGTCTTCAGGTTAAGATGCAATACATATATGTATCAATCCCCCAAGCTGAATGTAATCACTGTGTACCACAAACATACCAATTAAAAATGTTAAAACTTCATTACAGGAAAAGACACATTGCCATTAATAGCTCTCAAAATACTTCCCCCTCACTTCATTTACTGGAATGTGCAACAAGTTTAAAGGCAAAGTTCCTTTTCAAGGGCATCCATGTATCTGAATTTGAAGGGAAATGTCCAATCTAGAGAAAGAGAGGTTTCCGCATCATTTGTGCAGAATGATG
Organism: Erethizon dorsatum; assembly: GCA_028451465.1. NCBI lineage: Eukaryota > Metazoa > Chordata > Mammalia > Rodentia > Erethizontidae > Erethizon > Erethizon dorsatum. The sequence continues at coordinate 13,348,789 of CM051838.1, read as the reverse complement.
ACAGCACAGCAATGGTAAGAATGTAATCATGCAGGGGGAGTAAGTAGGGAACTAATGGCTAAGTCAGGACCTTGGACAATACCCGAAGAAATGTGGCATTGTCATACTCTCCCCTTTCTTTTCACTGCCTGTCTGTTACCACCTTCTCATAGCATTTCAACAAGCCTCGAACTCACTCAATAAACAAAATCTCCTTTTACAATAAAACTAACACATACATACCACTAAGTGTTGGCCAATTATGTCAGTCCTCGCAACTCTATCAATGGTATTAAAGTATATTACGTGTGTGTGATCTAAAACTATGGTGAATGTTTAAGCTAAAGTATTAGTACAGTAAAACACACATTACCATTAATCACCTTCAAAATACTTACCCTCACTTCGAACACACTTACCCCATTGTTCTTGCCACTTTATTTTTCATTACTACCTGTTTGCAGTACATGCCATTTACAGTCATCTTGGGGAATGGCTACTTGTACATAGTACGACTTGTTTTTTTAATCCCCTTCCCCTTCTTCACTCCTTCTCTCCCTCCTCTTCTAATTCCTCTGACCCTATGTTCACTCTTGTTGATATTATTAACCTTAGCTCCCATTTATGGTACATAATGTTAACATTCTTCCAGATTATTAGGTTCCTCTACATGGCATAACTTTATTCTATTTATTTCTCTTTCTTCTCCCCTCACTCCTTAACCTTGATCTCTTGGATCCCTTCTCATTTACAAGACATCCATCCATCTCCTTCTGTCCATCCCTTATTATTCTCTTTGTTTGTACTCTGCCTTACTCAAATGAGAGATACCATGTGGTATTTAAGCTCGTGTGACAAGTTTACTCTTGCCACTTTCTAAAGCAGTTCTGGGAGTCCTTTTAGTGAATGTCTTTATGCGGTGTGAGCAAAAAACAGTGAATGCTGCTTCCAAGTGACATCCAACAGAAAGGCAGTCTTGTAAAAATATTACAGTGTGTCCTCATCCATCTTATTCACTAGATCAGGTATTGTGTGACTTCCAGCTCTTCCTCAAAGTCAAAGTGACCAAGAAATGTAAATATTTTGAATCAATTCAGAACATTAAGGTAATCAGGACAGTGCAATTAAACGCACAAAAGAGGACTTTCAGAACTGTTTAGGAAAGTGGCCAAAAGGATGGGATAAATGTGTTTGAATCAAGGGACAGTACTTTGAGGGAGAATAATGGCAATGCGTCTTTTACTGTAATGAAGTTTTAAAATGTAAACATGCACTCTTTCTGGCATACCTTATACAAGATAGAAGTACAATAATATTTACTTACTTCTTGTTTTAGTTACTCTTCTCTCTCTCAAAGTTAAAGGAGGCAAGGTTTATTTAGCTCACAGTTTGTAGAGGTTTCAGTCCATCATCAGCTGGCTCTAAGGCACGGTGGTGTGACAGAGGCACGACAGTTCATGGTGGCAGAAGACAGCAAAAGCAACAAGAGAAAAGCAGAGAGCAAGCCTCTTTCCCTCCCTTATAGCGTGTGCAAGGCTACCTGCCCTATGGTGGGTGTAGCATTCACACCCTTAATCCCGGCATTAGACCATGAATCAATCACAAACTCTAGATTCAGCCACCCCCAACACCACCCCCACCATGACCACATGAGGCTTTGGGGGGACATCCAGACACAAACCATAACACTTCTGGTATGAGATAAGTAAAATGAATATGAGCACATAGTTTGTGCCACAGATAATTTGTCTAAAATGTTCCAGTGCTAGAATCACTTTCGCTTTGTAAGAAAAAATGAATCCTGGGTTTATATTTGAGACTCCAATTTTATTGTAGATTTGTACCTAACCTAGACTTGTATCTTCTTAGTTCCACAATTATCTCATTTTCAAAACAAGTATGAAATATTATGTTTCTACATCAGTTGGTTTTTGAGATAGTATATGTTAATGTGTCATAAGCTGTAGACCAATACATATAGTTTGTTAAAATTCATCAGATCCAGGATAAAATAAACCAAACCTTTGTTACTCACTTCTTTGATTACCTCTAAGCTATCTCTTTGTGAACTGACTTAAAATGTCAGTTGAAAAGCTCCAGGTATTATAGTCAGGAAACAACTGGGAGAGGAATAATTATAGCATTTAAGAAAACAGGACATAACAGAGAAAAATATTCTTCTTGCTTCTCTCCCATAAATAAATGTACCCTTAAGCTGTATCTAAAAACTAATCAATAGATGGGTGACTCGAAACAATTTAGTCTTCTAAATTTTCAAATGACTTGCACTATAATAATAGTCCTCATTCGTGCTGCTTATTTTTGTAGAGATTAGTTTGGAAGGAGAGGTCCTATTCAAGACATTTAATCTTAAAATCCTATGTATATTTTTATTTTTCATGGATTGGTGTTGAATGTATTGTGTTTAAAAACTCATCACCAGACTCAAGGTTACAGATTTTTCTCCTTCTTTTCCTTCTAGAAATGTTATGCTTTTACATTTTAAATTTAAATTCATGATCCATTTAGAATCCATTTTTGTGTTATGTATTTTGATGCATAAGGACATCCAACTCTTCCAGGACCAGGGCATGAAAAGACTACCCTTCTCCATTGAATTGCCTTTGTATCTTTGCAAAAATCATTTGGTTATGCAATAATCTTCACTTACCCACAGAGCATATGTCCTAAGCCTCCCAGTGAATGCCTGGTACTATGGACAGTACTGAGCCCATGTATACTGTAATTTTTCTTATGTGATCCGCAGCATTGCCGTGTCTACCCAGAATTAATCTGTCCTTTGTTTTATGCTCTGGTGTCTCCTCTGCATCACTACCATTATGTCATTAGTAAATAAAATAAAGGTTACTTGATTGAGCACAAGCCCTGGGATATTTCCACAGTTCATCTGATAATCGACACCTACTGAGAGGTGAACAGGCAGGTAGTTCACACCACATGAGTAGACAGACAATGGGATTATTCACAGCCCAAATGGGACAGTATAAGATTCCATCGTGCTATGTGGAATAGTGTGAAGATTAGCATTGATTATTTCTAGAATTTAATTTAATATTTTCAGACAAAGATTAACTGGAGGTAACTTAAAATCTTGGATAAAGGGAGAATATTGTAGTTTTCTTGAGAGTAATTCTGGACTTTCTGTTCTGTTCCATTATTCTATGTATCTATTCCTTCACCAAGAGTATGCTCTTTTAACTATTGTTGCTACATGATCAATCTTTTTGTCTTTTTTATTAGTACATGTGTGCAGCACATAATGTTTACATTCTTTGTGGGGATTTGGTACATGTGCATAGTACATCTGAAGTCCCCTTTTCCAAGTCCCTTTTCCTTCTCTCCCTCCCTCTTCCTCCCATCTCTTGATCCTCCCCCCCACCCAACTTTTTGGTACATGTTTGTGATACTTGATGTTTACACTCCTTGTATGAAGTTGGTGCCATAATGTTAAGTGAAATAAATCAGACACACAAACTTAAATATTGCATGATTTCTCTTATATGAAAGACCCAATGTATAAATAATGAACAAAAGATAATTAGTCTTGAAATCAGATAGTTTAAGTCTTCCAACTTTGTTCTTCAATACTGTGTTGACTATTCTAGTTCCTTTATATTCCCATATAAATTGTGGAATCACCTTGTTTATATTTACAAATAGATTGGGGGGATTTTGATTGAAATTATATAGAATCTAATGATGAAATTGGAAAGAATTGACCTTTTTAAAATATTCAGTCTTCTCATCTATGGACATAGAATATCACTCCATTTATTTAGATCTTTGGTTACTTTCATTAGAGTATGGTAGATTGCTGTATACAGATTTGCAGATATTCTATTAGATTTATACATGAATATATTTATTTTCATGCAAATGTAAATAGTATTTTAAAATTTCAAATTCTGTTTTTGTTAGTATATAGGAAAATAATTGACTATTGTATTTTGAAGATGTATTCTGTAGCCTTGCTATACCTACTCACTTATTTGCGGCAAGAGTCTAGTTTGTAGATTATTTAGGGTTTTCTATATAGATAATCACATCCTCTAGGAATGATGACAGAATTGTTTATTTTGAATCTGTGCACCATTTTTCTTGTCTTATTGCCCCAGTTACAACTTCCAGTATAACACTGAATAGAAATCATTTTGCTCTGTGTTTGCATTAGTTCTTCTTTCTTTGGGCTTGCTTTGCTCTTCTTAGTTTCCTGAAGTTGGAAGATTAGACTGCTGCCTTTAGAGCTTCTTTTCTAATATAGGCAGTAAATATTATATACTTGCACTTAAGCACTATTTTTGTGAATGTCACAAAATTTGGCAAGACGTATTTTCATTTTCATTCAGTTCAAAATATTTTTAAAATCTTTCTCAAAACTTCTTCAACCCAAGCAATAGTTATTTGTGTTCTTTTTTTTTTTTTTTGTGGGTACCAGGGGTCGACCTCAGGACCTCGCGCGCCAGCAGGCACCCGTGCCGCTGAGCGATATCACTGGCCCCTTTTTTCGTATGTGGGTTCTGGGAGTCGAACTCGGGCCCTTGCGCTTGCCAGGCAGGCGCTTACACCGCTGAGCCATCTCACCGGCCCGTTATTTGTGTTCTGATCTTCAAAATTAGTAGATTTTTCCAGCTATCCTTCTGTTATTGATGTCTAATTTAATTCTATGTGGTCTGAGGATATATTCTGTATTATTTTTGTACTTATGAATTTGTGAAGTAGCTTTTGGTTCAGGATGTCATCCATCTTGTACATGTTCTATGTGTGCCAGGTGAATGTCTATTTTGCTGTTGTTTCATGGAATGTTCTATAAATGTCAGTTAGAGCCAGGTGATTGATGGTGTTTTACAGGTCATCTATATCCTCAGTGATTTCTGCCAGCTCTATCAATTATGGAGAAGGAAGCTGGAGTACACAGCAATAACAGTGGATTTGTCTATTTTTCTCACTCAGTTCTCTCAGCGTTAGCCCACGTGCATTTGGTGTACGCATAGTAGGGATCGTTATGTGTTCTTGGGGAATTGACGCCCCTAGCATTATGTAATGGCCCTCTGTGCTGCTATTTTCTGTGATGAAGTCTAATTTGTCAAAAATTAACATTGGTACTTCAGCTTGCCTCTTTCCAAATGATAAAATGGTGTATTTTGTGCCATTCTTTAAAATTAACCTACCTGAGCCTTTATTTTAAAGAGGCTGTCTTATAGCTGACATATAATTGAGTTTTATTTTATTGTTCACCCTGAAAATTTCTGCCTTTTGTTTGGTATATTTGGACTTTACATTTCAAGTGATTGATAATATCACTGGTTTAATGTCCGCCATGTTTTCATTTGCTATTCATTGCAATTTTTATATCTCCTCCCTTATCTTTTTATTCATTTTAAAGTTTTAAGCCTTGTATGATTCCATTTTATTTCTTTTCTTAATATGTTAATTCTTTTTCCTTTAAAATACTTATTGATAGCCCTACTGTTTGCAATAAATAAATTTAAGTAATCTAAGTCTACTTCAAATACAGTACTCCATGTATAGTGCAGACATCCAGCTAACTTATGGCAGAATATCACCTCCCAACATTCATGACATAGCTGTCATTTGTCTCATGTGTCTACATGCTGTAAGACTTCAATACATTATTTCTATTGCTTAAAGGTTACCTTTAAGATCAATTAAGAATAGTGCAGGGCCAGTGAGATGGCTCAGCAGCGTAAGCACCTGCCTGGCAAGCGCGAGGTCCTGAGTTCAACTCCCGGAACCCACATATGAAAAAAGGGCCAGTGATATCGCTCAGTGGCATGGGTGCCTGCTGGCGCGTGAGGTCCTGAGGTCGACCCCCGGTACCCACAAAAAAATAAAAAATAAATAAATGAATAATAAAATAAAATAAAATGTAGTTAAAATTAGTTTTCTCTTCTCTTTTTTTTTTTTTTGAGTCTTCTTATTTTTACATGAAATCATACTAGAAGCAAGGGAGATGTAGTGAAAGGTTAATCCTACAATTTCAAACTGTAGTGTAGACTAGTGTGTCAAAGTGTGATAAGCACTAGCACTGTCACCCTCACCTGGAAACATATTAGAAATACAAATTCCGAGGCGCCACCCCAGATCTACTGATTAGAAACTCCCGAAAGAGAAGCCAAGGAATCTTCATTGAAACCAGTCTTCCTCAATCCATTCTGTTATGGGCATTATTTCAAATTTGAAAACCAATGACCAGGGGCTGGGAGTGTGGTTCTGTAGTACAGCATGTGCTTAATATGCAAAAGACCCTAGTTTCAATCACCAATACCAAGCCTCTTCCATCCTCCTCAAAAAAAAGCCACTGATCAATGCTAAATTATAATGAAAATTATCTGTTCCAGTTACAGCTTGCAGATTAAATTGTCTGTTAACTTTGTCCTTGTAAAAGTGTTACTCAATTAGCCATTAATAATGATTTTATTACCCTAGAGATTATCACAAGCAGTTGCAAAATAATCTAAAATCATACAAAAATTTGAATGTGTGAAAATAGGATGATGGATTTACAAGTTTTAAGTCTTAGAGGGATTGCAAGAAGAAGTCCCATTTCTACTGATAAATTGTTTTTAAATTAAAATTTTGTTACTTTCATTTTTGTTTTGTAATTTTTTTATTTTGAAATAATTTTCATGCTTACAAAAATAATACAAACAATTCCAATGTATCTTTCATTCAAATCCCCCCATTTTAATTTTCATAACCAGGAAACTGAAAATGCTAAAAATAATCTATAGATGTCCAAATATTTCCATAATCTCTTCTCATATTGGACAGTTCTTCATGTCTTTATTTTTTAAATGCACTACCAACTGGCTAGGTACTTGGGAGTGTATTCTTTAATTCAGGTCCAGTTGATGTTTTCTCATGATTAGATTCCAGTTACACATTTTGGCAAGAACACTGCTCAAAGGGTATGATCCCCTTTCATGTGTGTTAGTCAAATTTCCTTTTTGACAAAATACCTGAGGTAATTAACTTTTATGGATGAAAGGTTTATTTTGGCTCATATGTGGCTCACATGATCAGTTGGCCCTGTCACCTCTGAGCCTGAGGCAGGGCAGCATGTCATAGGGAGGAGTATGAGGCAAAAAGCTGTTTACTTCATGTTGTCTGGGAAACAAAGAGAGAGGAAAAGGAACCAGGGACCCATTATCCTCTCAAGAGTACACTCCAATGACCTCACTTCTTTCCACTACATCCCACCTCCTGTGTAGGTTCCACCACCACCCTGTAGCACTAGCATCTGAGGAGTGAGCCTTCAATGTGAGCCTTTGGGGACATTTAAGATAAAAACCATCGCATCAGCATAGCAGTCCATGCTATTCTTGGTGGTGCTAACTGTATCACTTGGCTAAGGTGATATCAGCTTGGTTTTTCCACCGTAAAGTTACTATTTTTCTTTTTATAATTCATGACTACCTTATGAGGAAAATGCTATAAAATTATGAAATATTCTGTTTCACATGATCTTTTACCATTAGTTTTAAGATCCATTAAAGATGCTTTCCTGCAACAATTAGTATTGGATTCACAGAACGGTGATTTAAAAAATACTTTTGTCATTTTTGGTTCATTTGTTAATTGGTATTCTAATATAATGAAGAAATTTTCTCCTCTCAAATTTTTATTCAATCATATATTTATACTAGAATGACGTCATAGTAATTTATTCTATTCTATGGGTTATAATTCATCACTGCCACTTACTTTATTGCTCAATTGTCCCATTTTTTTTTTTAATGTGGGTACTGGGAGTCGACCTCAGGACCTCGCACTTGCCAGCAAGCGCTTGTGCCGCTGAGCGGTATCACCGGCCCTTTTTTTCCTTTATGTGGGTACCGGGAGTCGAACTCAAGATCTCGTGCTTGCCAGGCAGGCGCTTATGCCGCTGAGCTATCTCACTGGCCCAAACTGTCCCAGTTTTAACAACTATGTATTCCAGTTTGGAATAGTGTCCTTTTGGAATGGCCTTGTGATTTTTCTGAACACCACAAGTTATTCCAGCTTATCTTGCACTTTCTCTGTCTCAATCTTGGAATCAACCACTTCCCTAAAAACACAGGTATATTTTTTTTAAAAATGCTGTTTAGTACCAGGATCTGAGTATTAGGTGTGCTCGTTACTACTAGGTGGTCCATGCTTCTAAACACTGTCAAAGGACAGAGCTGAAAAACATGCATCCACATTTACATGCATCTGTGTCTACTGTCTGTCTGTCTCTACCTATCCATCTACCTATCATCAGTCAATATTGATATCGTCACTTACAATATGACCCTCTATGGTTCATTCTCACTTTAACCATTGTAATTATTTTTAAGTATTTTCCATTAAAAAAAAAACAGCTTTCATTATTCACAATATATTTATTTTTTTGAGTCCCAGATACATGTAATTTCAGAATTACTATCACATACCTCTGTGGAAAATATGTTATAGTTTAAAGCACTGTAATATCCTTTCTGCTTTGCATTTGAAAGTTACATATTTCAAAAATACTGCATCTCTTATTTAATATTGCTGTTTAACTCACGGTTCAACATCTCTAACCAATGAGCACCCAGGCATAAAATTGTACAATTTTGACTCCTAATTTGTTTTAATTTTATAAAATTATATGTCTTATACTTCTCAAGTCATTAAGACTTTTTCTATTTTTTTTTCTGATTTTTATTTTGTGAAAAAGGGATAAAATGCAATAGCATATAAGCTACATAAGACTGGGTATTTTTGCTTTGTTTTGTTTTTCTTTTCCTTCTTTGTTCTAGTCCTTGTCCTTGGAACAGAACCTAACTTATACAAATAACTCAATAAAACGTATTCAACTAGAGTGTTCAAATAATTATGCAATGCTTGTATAACAATGACAATCTACCAAAATTAAGTGGTTAGTGGAGAAGTTATCACCACTAGGTGACAGTATAAAACATTCCTACATTAGTTAATGTACCAATGTCAAAATTTAGCCACTGTAAGGAAAGTTAGGGATGTCCTTATGTAATGCATGCAATTTGACTCATGGAAATCTGTATATACCTATTTAAGGAAAGCATTAAATCAAATGTACAAGCATAGTAATTGATCATCTGTGATAACAGAATGAATTTTGAGAAGAGTAATTTTGCTAGAAATAAAATGAATGGGTTGGAAATTTGAGATTTTATCTTTAGATAAAGGTAGCTAGAAGCTGTGGCAGAAGGAAAGCAGAGAATGAAGTGAAAACCACGGAAACCATAGGACAACACCGAGGTCTGGATTGACCATGAGTAACTGGAAGAGTCCAGTCTTTAATGAGGATCTAAATCATTGTCAATTGAACAATAAAAGCAAGAGGTAAGGAATATTGGTACTAATTTTTATCTTTTTAAAAAACTTATAAATTTGAGATAAATATTTTCCTCATGTCATAAGGCAGTTCTGACTCTAGAATCCATGCTTTTTCCCGGTTATTAAACTACCCTCTTATTTCTAAATTCTCAGTAATAAGAAGTATTAGATTTGTAACAATACCTAAAATTGCCCCAATGGTGGGCTCCTAAAAACCCCAAGAAAATGACACTAGTTCCTATAAGATTTTGATTTGTTCTAATACTATTTCTAAAGATTTTTGCTAAGAAGGTTGACTGTTCCCAACTATGTGAATTAAAATACACAGAAATCATTCTTCTTAATAAATGTTTTCACAGCCATTCACTGTGTTGTTGAGAAATTAAAAAGGGAAGATAAAACCCAAAATATTCTTTCAAGTCAGAGTGTTTCTTCTTTAGTGGAAATACACAAGCTATTTGAAAAAACTTTCTTTAATCTAGAGAATTCTGTCTTCCAAATATTCCTAGAGAAGAGAGCTGGCTTCATTTCTACTTGAAATGTCAGTCCTTTGAAGGCTTCAAGTATGTCTGATGAATTATAAAGAGTAATAAAACACATAGAATATTTGCTTAATTTTATTGTGTACCGTGAGTCTCTACTAAAGTAGAACTAATTGTTTTAAGGTAGTCAATCTCTCACAAACTAAAACGTGATTGTAATTACCCATGGTTTAGAGTCAAAACCGGTTGGCAGCTTAGATATGAAAAAGAAAATAGTTAGAAATTCATTATTTTAGGTCTTTTATTGTTGAATCTGAGAGTGTTTGTCTTAACTAAGTTTTTGGGTATCATTAAGGTCATTTGCCTTGTCTAAAATTATAAAGTGATTAGAATTGAAAAGAATACTTGAATTTTATACTTTTGGCAGAGAAATTAGTGTATTTATATCATAATAGCTATGAGCATCCTAATAGGGCAACACATAAAATTACAAATTATTCTTAGGGAAATTATCTAAATATAATTTTCTATTCAGTTTTTATTGTTCTCACATAAATTGCTAGATTTTTAATTTTATAGTTCCTCCTTAGTACAGAATTAAGAAAAAAAGATGGCAAATCTCTCATGTAAAAAAATCCAAAGTGGAAAAAGATCATTTATTTATTATAATAAAAATTTCTAGCTAAATGGATGCAAGTATATAACATGATATGTAATTTTACTGCTTTTAAATAATATATAAAAAGAACAACATATATTTAAATGAATGTGATAAGTGGGAACATAGCTATTGAAAAATTTAAATAGTGGTTTAATCATAAATACATATTTTGACATATATAGTGTACTTCATAATGTACTTATAATTTATTCCAATAAACTACAGTCTAAATTATGGAAGCTTTAACTTAATATTTTGTGAAAAGTTATGTATACACTATGGGTTTGGGCCATTTATTTTCTGAAGAAAATAGCCTGTTACTAAAAAATAATTATAATCCTCAACCACTTATTAGCAAGAATTAAAAATAAAACCATATTTGCCTACCATGTACTTTAGTAGCACACATCATTTAAAGAAAGGAAACCTCTACTCTCCAAAGACTGAAATACCTTGATCGAAAGAAGGATTTCTCAATGTTTTTACTTACTGTTCTGAGCAAAGCGTAGCAAGAAATAATTGGAAAAAATGATTGCTCAAATTTTGATATATGTGTGTGTCTGTGTAGGTATATATCTATATACATATAGTCTAAATTATTTGAACATGAGCTGCAGGCCTTATGGCACTTTATCATTAACTATTTTTGCATGGATCTGATAAGAATAAATAACTTGTATATGGTTACATTATTATTGGTTAATTATATGTGACAATTTGACTGAGTCACAATGCCTGTATAGTTGGTCAAACTTTCTTACGCATATTTCTGGGAGTGCATTACTCGGACGGGATTTACATTTAAATCAGTGGGCTTGAATAGAGTAGACTGCCCTCATAACGTGGTGGGCCTCATCCAATTAGTTGAAGGCTTGATTATAGCAAAAGCTGACTTCCTGAAAGTAAGAAAGAATTCTGCCAATACATAGCTTTTGAATGAAACTCCAAGTCAACTTGCCAGCACACTGACGTTGTTCTTGAACTGGAACTCCCTCCCAACTCTCCTGTTTACCGGACTCTCAGGAAATTTTGGATTCTTCAAGCTTCCACAATTGTGAGCCAATTCATTATGATAAAATATTTTAAAGTCTACTATATATATGTATATGTACATACACATATATCCTATTTGTTATGTTTCTCTGGTGAGCTGCAACAACTATCAATATTACATTGTAAAATTCACAATAATTCTATAATATCATTTAATAGCCACTTCATTTTTAAATTTTCTCATTTTTCTCCAAAATATACTTTTAGTCTTTTTTTTGAAACATTGATTCAAAGTTCACACTTCCCACTTTTTTTCCCTGTGCATTTGACATTTTGAAAAGATTAGCCGTGTAATTATGCATGAGCCCACAATCTGGATGTGTTCTTTCCCTCATGGTATCATTTTTCTTGTTTTTCTAGCCCCATGTCATGTCCTACAATCCTAAATTTAATCGTATAGGCTTGATGTGACACAGGTGCAGCACTTTGGGCAGGAATTCTTTTGCAAATCCTATGCTACTTCACAGAGGCGATGCAGAGTCATGGAGTCCACCATTAGTGTGACTGGTTTTCATGCCATGTTCAAGATAGTGACAGCTAAATCTCTCCATTGTAAAGTTGTTTTTAATCTTTCTTTTGAAAATACCAAGTGATTTCTTTTTTTGGGTGGGGGAGTTATCCTTTGAGGTCTCAGCAAATATCTTATCCTCAAATATCTTTTCTCTATTGCTCTTTTCTCTAATAATCTTTCCTGAATTATTTCCCTCAGAGTTATGAATTGTTCATTTTCTTTTTTAAAATTGAGTTTATTGGTACAGTTTAGATATATATAACAATCACATTCATCATAGGGAATTTGTACCTGTATATGATATATCTTGATTCTTCTATTTTTCCCCAATCCTTTCCCCTCCCTTCAACCTCTCTTTCCCTCCTATTTACAAAGCTTTATTTCCATTTTATCAAAATGTTCATTTTGTAATTCGATTATTCCCACTCTTTTTTTAAGAATTGGCATTCTTAAACTTGTAGGATTTTTGTTTGTTTTTAAAGAGCTTTATCTCATTACCATGGGTTGAGCTGTACGTCCTCCAAAGAAGTTGAGCCAGACGCTTAACTTTCCTTTCAGTACTAATTCTAAGGGTAAAAAGTTATCACAGTCTCCTTATCGGAGAGTCTGTCATTCTCTGACACCATAGTGAGTTCACAGAATTTTGTGCAGTCAGTGGGTACAGTCAATTAGAGGCATTATCCCATTTGAAGTTTTAACAATCCCCTAACTGTTGCCTGGTTCCTTAGTACATCTTTATGAAACAAGATGTGTTAGGCTCAAGGCACATTTCCCTTGAGTGAGCACTAGAGCAACGATTTGTCCAAAATAGCATTTAGAAACCACAATCTGATCATTAAGTGTGTCTGTCCATTGGATTAAAAATTTTAAGAAATAAAGTTTAAATGCATGGTTGAGTTGACAGGGAATGAGAAATTTGAAGACATGTGAAGAGGTAATAGAACACCTGTGGTAACAGAGTTTGGACTTTAATGAGCCACAGGCATAAAGGAACAATCAAAATTACTGTTTAGGGACCACGCAAAAAGGGAAGGAGGAATCAGAAACAACCACACAGAGCTGTGATCCTGAAAGGTGGTACACTCTGTAGTTGAATTAGAAAGGGAGGAGAAGAAAAAACAAAAACAAAAACAAAAAAAGAAGCAGAAGGACATGGTAGAATATTTTCCTGGTTTGGACATGAATCTATATAGAGCTGGAAAGCAAAAGAAAATTGTCACCTGAAATTTCCCAAGTTGAGTGTACCTTTATTTGAGATTTGGAACCCAATTAACTGTTAATGTTAGCTATGGGGCACACATTACCTATGGGGTTTCAGAAGGAAAGCCTGGGATGGAAGAAAACATGGTTGTCAAAGAAAGTACCAAATTTAAACAGAAAAAGCCTGTGAGGTGAAAGGAAAAGTTCAAATTAAATTTGAGGTAAAAAATTGCATCATTATGTTGTATGGCTTAAAGTATAAGAAAATCTTTGTATAATGATAAAAATTCAAATTCACCAGTACTGTGTATGTAAAATTCTAACTCCATGCAATAATTTATTTTCTGAATATGTAAGGAAAAAATTCAGAAGACTACATGATGAAATTGGTAAATTCACTATTGTAGCATGGGATCTTAATTCAGCTTTGTCAATAATTGACAGACCAAGCACAGAAAATATTAATGAGGACATGTAAGATTTAAGTAATGTAACAAACATGTCCTATAGATAAAATACACTCCAAAATTGAGAATATTATAATCTTTTCAAGCATATGGAGTATTTGCAAAAGTCGATCACTTAATGATCCATAAAATAATCATGTGTAAATTTCAAAACATCATGACATAACTATATTTTTCTCACTGTTTTGACAGAAATATATATTTGGAAGTTGGTTAAAATAATTTCAATCACTCATGCACCTAATAATTCACCATACAGAAAAATCTTAAAGTAAATTAGAAAATACATTGAACCAATGCTAATAAAATTGTTATGTAGCAAAAAGTATGAGATGCAATAAAGCATAAGTTAGAGCGACACTAATACTTTAACATCCTTGTAGCTGAAAAGAAGAAAAGCTGGGATAATATTAATAAAATAATATTCTCACTTAAGAGAATAGAAGAACAGAATAAATCCAGATTAAATTTAAAGATAGAAGAAAAAATTGAGCTAAGAAAAATAGCAATACATTTTTCTGAAAAGTTGTTCTTGCAAAAGAACAATAATTTGATTGTCCTATGACATGACTAATCAAGAAAAAGTCATGCACCAGAAATTTGAAATATATATATAAATGTGTTTTTTAACTTATTGTAACAAATTTGTATGTTTCATTACACTTGGTTTTCTGTATAAGCTTGTGCTTTATTTTGTGTATTTAAAAATGTTATTCTGTGAAAGTGTTTACAGGTTTCACCAGAATATTATAGGGGGCTCATGATGAAAGATAGTGACAAATCTGTATTGCAGTTTAAATATTGAGTTATAGAGCTTTACGGTCATCTCTTTCATTACTTGGGAGTCTAAGAAACCTGGTTGTTTTTCATAGTTTTCTTTAAGATTTGTTGGGTAGATAAATTAAAAGCAGGATAAAACCAAAGAGACAAATAGATGGATAGACAAATAGACCGGTAGATGCATATATACGAGATATTAATCTTTCTGTCTGCAAGCATATTGACAGCACACAACAAGTCTGCAATTACCAATATATCTTAGGTTTGTTTATTTTAATAATTCCAAATTTCCTATTCAAATTATTATATTATCACATTTATTTTCACCATTGTTTTCTCTTTGTAAGATCTTACCCTATTCAAGATCATAAATTTACTGAATCTATTTACTGATGTACTTCCATTTATCAATATATAGATGCATTTTCTTTTTACGTAATAAAAACCTGTCATACTCATCGGGATTTTTCATGGACGGTGTCAAGTGTAATGTAAATAATTCTCTCCATTTCCTTTTTAGGTGCACTGAAATATTGTTTAATGAAAATAAGTGTTGGGAGAAAGAAAAGAGACCAAGCAGGGCACTAAAAAATTTGAGGAAATTTTAGTGAAAAAATAAGATCCACTGAGGAGAAAAGAGAACAGAGGATGCCTTAGCTTCAAATGATGAATGAAATATCTGTCTTTCGCAAGACAATGAAGGAATAGCTTCAAATTTCAGCCAGCAAATGTAGAAAACAGGAATGGGTCATTTAATTTAAAGATGTTGTAAATAATGTTTTAATTAAATAAGCCAAGTTGCAACAAAATAACTTTCTAAAAGTGGTTTTGATCTGCCTGGGTGTAAGTCTATGTGTCTGCAGGAGCTCAGGAGAGAAGCTAAGGATGGCTTGAGAAGGGATTTAGAGACATACAGACATACAGCAGTTGCAGAGGGCAGAAAGAAACCATTTTACTCAGGAGTGATTGGTACTAGGGAATCTTAATCCTGAAGTAAAGGCATATTTACTGTTTCTCATAATAAAGTCTCAAGTCAGCCAAACTGCTCCATTTTTTATGCTCAGTGACATACAGAGCAATGCTTATCTGACACTTAAAAGCCACACCACTCCTAAAGAAGGGTCTGTCAGAAACAGCACACCTACCTCTATTATTCATTCTAATCCTTCATTCGAAAACTGCAAATCAGTATCTAAGGATCAACACATGTTAAAAGAGAACCAATAACATCCATGGAAAGGATCACAATGAACAAACCAAAAAATTAACCCCAGAGCAAAGAAATAACTTAAGAACCAAAACATAAGTTAAAAATATACCAGTTAGTGTCCTCAGAGAAGTTTAAAATGATATTGGATTCATAAAACAAGAATAGACTATTACAAAAAAGAAACCACCAGAGAATAACAGTTTGTAGAAATTAAAATTTTAATTGCACTTACAAAAAAATCTGTCAATGCACTTAATAATAGAATAATAAAGCAATACTAATCTAAGTACTGGAAACATTATGTTTAAGAAATTTCTCAGAATAAATAATGTGAATATTTATAAAAATAATAGATCCGTATTTGTTATATACATAGCTACAGTATGCAGTTCAGTTGTGGAGGGCCAAAATAACTAGATTAGAATATAAATCTAATAAGCATTATGGGAGAATTTAAAAGAGAGCAGGGAGAAATCAGATAAATAATATAAAAATTTAGATTGAAAGACTCTATTCGATTGCGAGCAGAGTATATAACAGTAATCCACATATTGATAATTCTAGTGAAATTTCTGTACTTCAAGAATGAGGAAGAAATGTGTAATTTTTTAGAGAAAAGACAATTTGAAAAGATGTATTCATGCCCCTCATTAGCCTCACTTACCCCCTTCCTCTTCTTTCCTTCCTCTTGTCTAATAATAGCCCTCTAAGAGGAATTATACACATTGAACCCCACTAAGCACACACAAAGAAAACACACACAGCGAGGGGAGGATAAGTGATAAACATATGTTATGTGCATGTATGAATCTGCCAAAATGAAACTCGTTAATCCGCATAACAAATATGGGCTCATAAAAATCAGGTGGATACATACACCAAATATAAGCAAACTGATTTCAGCAAAATTGGGAACTCAAAGACAGTGGAAAATGCTATCAAATGTGAATCAGAAAATGACTTTAAATAAAAATTTCATGTATAGTTAATCTATCAAACAAATTTGAGGAAAATAAACACATTTTTAACATACAGAGGACAAGAAATTGCAAGGCATCCTTACCCACTATGAGTAAATTGCATTAGAAAAATTGCAAACTAATATGAGAAATGCAAAAAAAAAGGACATGAGAGTACAGCAGCCTGGTTATCAACGAGAAGGATGGTTCTCCTCTTGTACAAACATTAGGATCACATCTAAAGCTTCTGCAAGTACCCGTGTCCAACAAGGAGCATCAGCGTTGCTGGTAATGTTGTGTGTTTTGCCAAGAATTATAGGTACATAGGTGTGTTCATCTCATCATGTTTCATCATAAAATATACACATCCCTAATCTCTACTTCAGACTTACTAAATCAGAAAAGCCAAGGACTAATGAGAGTATTTTTTCAAAGCTCTTTGGTTCATTATAGTTTGCATCTCAAATTGAGCTACTCTCCCCAAAGAAACTTAAGATGCAAACAAATTAATATTTTTGAACTCTGATGTAAAAGTTCTAGTTAATCATATTCCTTAATTCATATCATATTAAATATGCCTTTTGTTTAGTTCATTTATTTATTCATTCCCTTTTTGTCACCTCTTATTCCTATTCGCCATTCCTCCTCAGATAATAATTCTGTGTCTCATGCAAAAGCTATTGTTGATAAACTTTTTGCAAAATATGAATTGCTGTATATGCTTGTAATTTTAATTTACTTAAAAGCTACTGTGCTTAATAGCTTATTCTATCACTTCAGG
This sequence comes from Erethizon dorsatum, assembly GCA_028451465.1. Classification (NCBI taxonomy): domain Eukaryota; kingdom Metazoa; phylum Chordata; class Mammalia; order Rodentia; family Erethizontidae; genus Erethizon; species Erethizon dorsatum. The sequence goes on along the minus strand of CM051838.1, from coordinate 13,331,340 downwards.
CAGCTACTGTCTACAAAGATAAATCAAGAACTGGGACAAACATAATATCACACCAAATTGAACTTCAGAACAAAAATTATTTCATAATATTTAATTTCATAGACTAAATCTAGGCAAGGGGTATAAATCATTTTTTATTTTAAAGAGAAAAAAACAATAAAAACAATGATACAAAATTTCAAAACAAGATAATAGGAAATTAACAATGGTTAATATATTATGTATTGTTATCTTCAAAGTTACAGAACTGATCAAATAATATAAGCACAAACCATTCTTTTCAATGAACTAAAAGAAATTAGTAGTGTAATTATCTTATCTGTCTGGCATGTGTGTGTATATATATATTCTTTTCCCTTTCTTCTTTCCCCCCAACCAAGTTGTTATTTACTTTTGAGCAGTTTCTTCCTCTTTCACAATATCTATTGTCCATTTTGGACCTTATTTACTCTTTCAGTTTCTTACACTAGGGAGACAATACGATGTTTACACAGGGGAATCTGATTTATTTCACTTCTGAGTATGGTCTCAAGTTGAATCCATTTACCTATAAAAGCCTCGAGTGCATCCTTCTTTATACCTGAGTAGTACTCCATTGTATAAAAATACCACATTTTTTTATCCATTCCTCAGTTGATGGGCATTTGGGTTGTTTCCAAGATTTAGCTATTACAAATTGTGCTGCTATAAACATGGGTGCACACATATCGCTGTAGTATGATATTTTTAATTCTTCTGGGAAGATACCCAGAAAGGGAATAGCTGGGCCGAATGGGACCTCCAATCCTAGTTTTTTGAGGAATCTCCACACTAATTTCCACAGTGGTTGCACCAGTCTACACTCCCACCAACAGTGGAGAAATGTTCCTTTTTCCCCACAGCCCCTCTAGCATTTGTTATTGGTTGATTTCTTGATGACAGCCATTCTTTCTGGGGTGAGATGGAATCTCAGTGTTGTTTTAATTTGCATATTTTGAATGACCAGTGATGTTGAACATTTTTTCATAAATTTATTTGCCATTTGTATTTCTTCTTCTGAGAAGTGTGTATTCATCTCAGATGCCTATTTTTGGATTGGGTCTTTGAATTTGGGGGGCCTGATTTTTGTTCAGTTCTTTATATGTTCTAGAGAGAAGTCCTTTGTCTGAGGGACAGTTGACTAAAAATTTTTTCCCACTCTTTGGGTTTTCTTTTCACTCTGTTGGGAATTTCTTTTGATGTGCAAAACCTTTTTAATAAGATGAGATCCCAGTTGTTGATTCTTTGAAGTACTTCTCAAGGGGTATAAATCTTTCATTTCATTAGAGCTTGATTTTCAAAATATTTTCTGTTGCAGAGCAGTCAATCCTTTTTACCTCCGTTATCATATACTGCATGAATATACATTTAGTTCTTATTCCTCTTGTAAAGTTGTATCATAAGACATTTTTTATTTATTAGCATTATGTTTGTTAGACTAGTTCTTATGTTTGAGTTTAGCACAGCATAGAGTAATTACAAATTCATGAAATGATTATAGGCTCCTATCTGGAAATTGGGAAACACAGTTTACAAGTGATGGTTTTCTTGAATTACATAACTTTGCTGAAAGAAAATTTTAGTTTTCCAAATGACAAATTTGGGATCTCTAGAAAATGGCGTATTAAAATGTGGTTCTTTCACTGGACCTGTATCTTAGTTTATTCTAAAATAATAATATATATTTATACTCAGGTATATACACACTGGAGAGCAATTAATTGAATGTATCTAAATAGTAAGGCATATATAAAATTTGACAAAAGAACAAAAAATTTAGAAAGATACAAATTCTTTGGGTATAGCATCCTTCTCTATTTTGAGCATATGTGGGATGATGAAATAAATTTTTCCTTTCTGCAGATGCTGAGAGAGGAAGAAGAGCTGCCATCTGCCGTTGGGAGCGACAGCTGACTACTTAGCCAGGGATGCTTTGAAATCAGTCAAGATGGTCAGGCGATGCACACACCAAGCAGAACCTCCAACAAAAGGGAAAAGAAATTGTGTATGGCCATTCCATTCCATTGGAAGTTTCCTATTGAAATGCCTCTATGACTGAAAAGTTATAATTGTCAGGATTGTGCTGTGGTATGATGTGGAAGATTAGATATAAGAAAATATTTACAGTATAGAACAAAAATGTGCACAAGTATATACATAATTGGTTCCAAAGGAATTTAACTCAGTGGAAATTTGTACCTTAATTTTACTCACGTATTACTGAATAACATGAATAATTTTGAAAAGTTGTGAAAGGTAAAGAAATGAAGAATGTTTATATCTCTGGAAGTTGTATTACTTTTACAATAATGAAGCAAATTAGCCTGATCTATATTCACAAGAGAGTTACAAATGTATATTTATAGATGCATAAAGTGTGATCTATTTAAAAGTAATTTGGGAGAAAGATGAATCTTATGACCCCATTACCAAATGTTAGTATAGTATATGTATCGTTATAGAGAAAGAACGAATGGATTGTATGCTTGTGTGTTCTCAAGGTTATTGAATGGTCATTGCATCAAAGTTATTGAATGGTCATTACATTTTCTGATATAATTCATTCAATAACCTTGACAGATAAATAGCACTAGTTATCATTTTCATATTACAGTTGCAAAAATTAACAGTAAACTAGGAATAAAAGAAATCAAAAGACTTACCAAAGTTCTTACACTGAAAAGCATGTTGCAACCACAGGTATTTGCTGTTCTATGTTCATTTAAAAAGTAGTTTCTAGAATTTGGTCTTTTTGGCAACATCATTTTTTTCCATTCCTTGATTACAATATTTGTACTATGTGTTCCTTGGCTATAATGCCTATACTGCATAATAATGGCCTGAAAAAGTTCATGTCTTAATCCCTAGAATTTGTGAATGTGTTAAAAATATATGACAATGTCAAATTAAGGTTCCTCATCAGCTGAGCCTGAAACATGTCATCCTAAACTATCCAGATAAACCAAGTGAAGTGACAAGGATCCCGAAGTAAAAGAGGATGGCAGGGAAAACACTCAGGATGATTTAACTGTGGAAGAATGGTGGAGACATGCAGTTTCACTGGCTTTGAAGATAATGGAGGCAGCCACAATCCAAGGAATGTGAGCAGCTTCTAGAAGCTAGACCAGATAAAGAAATAGATTCTCCCCCAAAGCTTCTCCAAGAGACCACAATGTTGCCAGCATCTTGATGTTGGTCCAATGAAATGTATATCAGACTTTAATGGAATGGCACTGTTAGACAGTAAATTGTGTTTAGGTGCTAAATTTGCAGTAATTTAAAAGTACTCAAAATACCTGAGGTCTGAAGTCCACCATGGCTCCAACAAGATTCTATTCAGCTGTGCTTTCTGAGTTTTCTCAATTTGGAACCCCACTGGAAGAAGTAACCACTGTCTTGGTCATGCTTTTTTCAATTAAGGGTAATCACAAAAGATCCAAAGGAGGGAAAAAAACCACAAGTATATTGTAAAATACTGCTCAGATGCAGAATGCATCACACCTGCTCCCATTCTGTTGGCCAAAGCAAATCACATGATTAAATCAAACATAATGTGGTGGGAAGTATATCTGGTTTATTTGGTAGAAAGTGAACAAATAATTGGTGATGGTGTAATATAATGTGTTCCAGCTCAGAAAAACAATATTTCTAAGCTATAAGAAGGTAAAATTTCCTGTACATCCTTTCCTAAATTAAATTGACCATCCCAGGAAGGTAAGAGAAATGTGTTCTGGTGACAATTGTTTTCTTTGTTTCACCAAATAGCTTGCCTGATCTTGGAGGAAAACTGTGGAAAGAATCACCTGCAAAACATTTGCCATGGACTGAATTTCGTTCCTGTGAAGTTCATATGTTGACCCTGCATCCTTGATACGATAATATTTGGAGATGGACCTTAACAGTGCACTTAAAATTAGATGAAGCTGTGAGGATAGGCCTCATGATAAATCCATATCCTTGTAAAAAGAGACACCAGAAGGCCTGTTCCATCTCCCCACACCCTGCGTGTCCTATGAGGACACAGAAAAAAAAAATATGTGCAAACAAGGAAGAGAACCCTCTACCAGAGCCCAACCATGTTGGAGCTCTGATGTTAGACTTCCACCTTCAAAACTCTTAGAAAGTACATGTTCTTTCAAGTCACCCAGTCTGTATTTTGTTAGGTCAATGTAAACTGACTAAGACCAACCTATTTTACACCTCTAGCTTCCAGCTTTAAGCAGACACACATTGTTCTAGATTTACAACTTCATTGTTCTCTGCATTATGCACACTCAATACATATTCACATGTCAAGCATTGTTTTAAATATTTGGGACACAATATTTTGCTGCAGAGAAGAAAGCAAATGGAGGGAAGGGCTCATGGGGATGATGCAGGCAAGACTGCAAAGTAAATTAAATGTGGTTTACCTTTGCTACCAGATCATAGCTTTTATCTTCATTTTCTCTGTGGTTCCTCTTTCTCTAATCTCTCATTTTAGGAACTGATGCCACAGATGTCTGTCTGTCCAGGAGTCCATGACACTGTCCCACCCTGTACTCAACAAAAATATGTCTCTCCAATAGTTCATTCTTCTTTTACCATCAAAACTAACCCAGCTTTGCTAAGTTTCATGGGGCTTCTGGTGAATTAGGATTAATTCTTCATTCAACTTTCTTCCAATCCCCTTCTCATGCACTAGTATCCATTAATGGCATCATCAGCATGTACAGATCCAAATCTATTTAAGTAAAAATGCAAGGGTGTTTGCGTTGTTCTATAATAGTCCAATAATGAGACAGAAGAAGAAAATCCAGGTGGAAACTGTGATGGGAAAGGTGGGGCAGTTTATAGCAAGTGGCAGATTCAGGGATGCAGGGGCTTACCCTGCGTGGAGGGAAAGGAAGACTTAGATGAGAGGAGAGCACAGAAGAGGCTCTTCAGTGGCTTTTAAAAGAGACAGCAGGCTCCATCTGCTGTGTGGAAGCCCCTTGGAGCAGATGTATAGATGTCTCTTTCACACTGTTGTGCTCACCGCCTCTTCAGTGATGGCAGTTGGGTGTAGGTCAAGCACTTTTCTCTGAGTTCCGATGTATTCTCAATGGCCCGAACTGCAAGTGATGAGCCTGCAGCATGAAGCAAAGTTGCAATGTGAAGTTACATAGAAACTAACAACAGGCAGCCAAGTCTTTGTCTTTTTAGATTACACCAGCATCAGTTGAGGGAGAGCAACATAATACCCATGAGTAGAATAAGTGCACATGAATGTATATAATACTGACATTATTAGAGCACTTTGTCTGTTCTCATAACTTTGCTTCTGTTTTCCTGGTTTATCTTCAATTTCCTTTGTCTTCATACAGATCAACTGATCTGTATGAGATGGACATGGCCATAGGAAAGAGATAATGTCTGGAGCAATACAGTTCTGTCTGATCAGCTTTTAATTTAAAACAGGACAGAAAGGAAAATTTTACATACATCTGTACGAAGATAAAACATAGTTATGGGGTTATATATGCTCATACTTCTCTGACAGCCATGTTCTTAAACTGAAAGAAAATAAATGGAAATGCTACAGAATACTACACGTGCAAAATTTTATAAATATATAAATAAGTGAAATTTATCAAAATATGATGTCCTGGCTATGGACTGTGAATTCTTTGGGGAAGAGGGTTGGACTGCAGAAAATAAGCTGAAGTACGGTGCCTAACCTCCCAGCTGGGCATCCCAGCAGAGCAGGCCACATTCCGAGGAGGTTCTTCTCTTCCTCATTCAGAGGTTGTCCCCACAGAGACCATGAGAGAAGCCCAGAAGTGAGGAGACAGAGATGGCTCTGCACCCATCCTGGCTTTTAAATCCAAGGCCATACCAAACAGACAAAATGGCTCCAGAAAAGTCTTCATTCATCTCATTGCTCTTCAGCACTTACTATGTGCCAAATACCGTACCAGGCATCAGTGATAAAAGAGTGAGCAAATGAGAGAATGCAGGTCAAAAAGGACACTGAAGTTTAAAGAAATTGTGGTTGGTAACTTAGCAGAAGTCATGCAGCTGGTAAAACTGGAGCCAAAATTCACACCAACCTCTGACTGACATCCCAAATTTATTCCCTCAATGACTTTCTTTTCCACTGTGAAATTTTCTCTCCTACAAATTTCTGGGCCCCAAGTTCTATGGGACAGCTTTTCCAGTTGTCTAACGAGTATTCCTCTATATATGCACCTAAAGAACCCTGGAATTGGATCCAGTTGCAATTTTGTCTTATCTGATGAGCAGTGTGGGGCCTGGTCTGCCAAGCCCTGGCTTGACTTAATTGATCAGCCTCAGGCTGTCCCAGGGAAGCCAGCTTTTCTGCACTGACTTTCCCCATACAGATGGCCCCTTAGTCAGCTTTGAGAATGCAGAGGGAAGTCTGGCGTGGCGTTACAGCAGCAGAATGAGTGGACAAAGGCCTGGGTGGACACAGATGCCCAGGCAATTGTATTGAGTCTATTTCCTGTCATTTAAACCCAGTGTCATTTGTTATTCAACTCAGAGTGTATTTTGGAGATTCAATTTGTAGGGTATATGACACACAAAGTAAATTGGTATGTATTATCTCAGTTCATTTGCTGGAGGACAGGTGTTCACATCATAAGAACCAACAGCCCCATCAACAGTAATTGGTGCCTTGGCTGGCAGTCTGAGCCTAGAGGGCAAGGACTAAAAGTGCATGAAGAATGAACTAATAATAATTTCCACATGCAGCGTAGTGTGTTTTACTTGAGGCTCTCAAAGCACATTTTAGTCATTCACACTGCCCTGGCCTGGGCTTGCTATTCCTCTTATGCTATAGCCAGGAAAACAAAAGCAGAATGGCTGCTTCAAAAATCACAGAGGGGGCTGAACAACGGCAGAATGGGGAACAAAAACTCAGGAGGCCCAATCCTTCGTTCTGTCTCCTCAGAATCTCCCCCACTCCCATGCTCCTCTCATTTATTATTTAATGTCTCAGCCAGGATATTATTAAGGAACCTAGACCAGTGAATTCAATTTTGTTCAGGTTAATTAATTTCAAAATGCTTGCAAGTCTGTGTGGTGCACAGAAATCACACTCAACACAAATAATAAACCAAAAATATATAATTGCTCTGTTTCAAATGCATCTAATGTGCAAATAATAATCTTCAGGACAAACAATGAACTTACAGTAACATACAGATAGGGTAGGGGTAAGTATTTCTATATGAAAAGAGGGCAGTCTATCTAGGTCAGATATAAAGATTTGTATGAAGCAAAGAAATTCCAGAACCAAGGTATTATCTTAACTACATAGGTAATGTCATTTCAGAATACTTTCCGTGCTAAATTCACTTAAAAATATGAAATTAGAAAACCCTGTGCTGTGAGTACTATTAATAATGAGCAGGGAGAAAATGGAACTTTTGCCCTGGAGCTCAGGTGAAAAGACATAATTAAAAATACTGCACTGGAAAAAGTGATTTCTACTTCCCAGATGGCATGTGGTTTCTGCATACTTACAAATAGTCATATGTAACAAAATGAACACATTCAATTAAGCTCTTTCTACTTGTAACAAATGTAATTATTTATCATTTACTAAGAAATTCTAAAGGATAAATTGAAAAAATAGAGACAAAGTTTGATTTTTATCTTCTCTATTTAGGATAAAGTACATAAATATGAAATAATTAAAATGTTTTCTTAACTTCAAGAAATTAAATTTGACCAATAAAGTGACACATGTGTACAAGGTCACTACTTATGTCCTTATAGACTGCACATGATACAGCTTTAGGGTACCACAATGTACCCCAAACTGAGAATGAAGACCTGGGATTGGGCAAATAGTGGATCCACATCCTACTTGGGGAGGATAAAATGCCTTCTATTACATTCTCTTACCCTACCTCACTGACCACGCTGAGTTTGACAAGCAGGATATAAAATTATCTAGAATTCTTCATAGAAGGGCAGCTGTTAGAATTGTTTTTACATAAATACCAAGATGTAACGAATGATCTCTGCCATGGAAATATTTTAATGTAATTCTAAATTTAAAATTAAAATCGAAAGAAAGGAAAAGGGGAAGATAGCACCCACAGAATAGAACCATAGTCTCTAGGGGTGGAGGAAACATTCAGAAAACTAATTAACCCACATTAGCAAACAGGGAATAAGGAAGTTGTGACTGTATATAAGAGCCATGATTCTCCAATTCTTCTACAAGTTCTTAGATTTCATACTATTGAGGAATATAGCCACCTTATTAAATGAGCATCTTCCAAAGCTAGGTCCTGTAGCACAGTAAAGTGAAGCTCTGCTTGTAGTGCGAACCCCATCTCTATCTGTGGAACCAATATATCAAGAGGAACAAAATGGAAGTCACCCGAAAGTTAGTATCTCCCCAGCCTCAAACTCTGCTTCACCAAGTAAGCCCTGGCTGCATTCTGGAGACATAGTTCCCAAACATATCCCACTAATAGTAGTTGCCATTGGGCTTGTTGAGGTCTCAGTCCCTCCCTCGATAAGCCGAGTGCCTACTGTTTTCAATGCTTTGCTGCACTCCCTTGCAAGCAGCTGCCTGGTTCCTGGACCATGACCTCTACCTGGCTACCATGTTTTCTCATCACCATCCTTTCTGGCTCCATCCAGCCTGTCAGCACCACCACCCACCATTGGGAAAGTCCATTGCCAATACAGAAAAGAAGCAACTGATAATTTCAGAGCAAGTTCAGGGAGGAACCTGCAGGTAGTTACCATATTATCGATGCAGTAATGATCTTTCACACGGTCTTTCTCTTCATCCTACTTTTCGTTACCTATAAAAATTGAGTTCATTTCCTGATTACATGTGGCTTTCCTTTGGTCCTGTCTTCTCTATCAATAGACACATTTATATTCTACTCATTAATTCAGCTGGCATAGGTTTAGGAGCATACATTCACTGAAAAAAATTAAATGATTATGACATCAAACTCAAGAGAACAGGGCCGGTGAGATGGCTCAGCGGCGTAAGCGCCTGCCCTGCAAGCGCGAGGGCCCGAGTTCGACTCCCGGAGCCCACATACGAAAAAAGGGTCCGGTGATATCGCTCAGTGGCACGGGCGCCTGCTGGCGCGCGAGGTCCTGAGGTCGCCCCCCCCGGTACCCACCAAAAAAAAAAAAAAAAAAAAAAAAAACTCAAGAGAACAAAAGCCCTAGTCATTTGAAGAATTTTAATAGAGTTAATGTGATAAATGCCTGATAAATCATGTGAAGACCAGATATGTCTTTATTCATTATGAAACCAAGAATGCCAAATGGGTTTTAAAGGTTTCTATTCCCAGTAACAAAAAAAGACTGTCTGGTACATGCTTGTCATACCTACAACAGTGCTTGGCTCAAAAGTATCTCAGTAAATACTTGCTGAATGTATAACTCAAGTAAATAAGGATTTTTAGATGACAGATTTCTTATATTTTTCTTTCACTTTCTTGAAGTCCCTATGGTATGGTTCAGAGCTTTCCACATTAAGAAGACTATGAAATGAATGAATTGTGGGATGAGATACTCAGTAACATCAGTTGTAAATGATCTATATGTTATGACCTCAAGTATGTCTAATCATACATGTATAGGCATAGAGAAACATTGTAAAAAGGAATGCTGCAGAATATAACAGTAGCTATTCATATATTGTGTGACTGTATCTTTGTTTCAATTTTCCTAAGTCATAATAAATTTTATTATAAAAACCATCTCATTCACAATAAATTAAATTCAAAACAATATTAAAATTGTCCAAATATACCTTCTATTTTCATTCCAAACCCTGCTTCCCAGAGGCAAATATTTTTACCACTTTGGTATAAAAACACACATACATGCAAATACACACGTTTCAAATATAAACGTAAAGTGCCTCAGGCGTACTGTAGGTACCATATTGTAACCTGATTTTTGCTCAGTGATACACACCAACACAGAGGCGTACACACAAGAAACATGGTAAAATGTGGTGAACGTTTAAATTAAAATTATTATTAAAGAACTCATGGCCATTAATTTCCCTCAAAATGTTCCCCATTGCTTTGAACACACTTATCCCACTGTTGTTGGAACTTTCTCAAGGAGTTCTGGAAGTCCTCATTTTGTGAGTGTTTTTTCATGGCTGCCTTGGTACCCTGGATCAATTCAAATATCTGTGGCAGTTTCTGTCAAATAAAAACATTAGGGTGTGTCTTCATCCATCTTATTCATCGGATCTGGCGTGGTGTGACTTCTGGTTCTTGCACATAGTCAAAGCGAACATGAAAGACAACCATCTTGAATCATTTCAGGACAACTAGCCAGACACAACAGTACAACTGAACTCTTGAAAAAGGACTTCTAGAACTGCTCAGAAAGTGACAAGAACAGTGGGATAAATGTAAATATTCACTGCATTTTTTTATCATACCTCATCCCTTACTCTATTTTAACAACTGTCAATTTTCTCATTGAATCAATGCATTGAAACTTACTCAGTCAATATTATTTTGATGAATAATATGGTTATTTTCAACTTACACACCATTTCACACGTGTCCAATTATTTTTTGTACAGAATACTTATAAACATATTAACTTCTTAACATTCCTAAGTATAATTAAAGTTGTCAATATATTTTTTAAATTTTTATTTTAAAAAGAAAAAATAGAATAAAATTTCAAAATAACATAATAGGAGAGTAACAATGGTTAATACATTGCGTATTGTTATCTTTAAATTAGTTACTCAGAGTACAAGATATCGGCATTCAATTGTCCAAACAATATTATCACAAACCTTTCAATGAACTAAGAGAAATTAGTAGTGTATCTGTCTTAACTATCTTCTATATTTTTGAGATGGCTCTGTAGAAATGGTATATCAATGCAAAGCACACTGCAATTTTGTTAAAGTGTTTTGTTTCCCTAAAATCAGACATTATGAAACATTATACTCTTCGTTAATTTGATACTTAAAATATACCACTGCTGTTTTAATCTGTAACTCTGATTATTATTAATGTTACATATCTCTTTCTTTATTTTTTGTGGGTACCGGGGGTCGGATTCAGGACCTCGTGTGCCAACAGGCACCCATGCCACTGAACGATATCACCAGCCCTTTTTATTCATATGTGGGTGCCGGGAGTGGAACTCAGGACCTCGCGCTTGCCAGGCAGGTGCTTATGCCACTGAGCCATCTCACTGGCCCTACATATCTTTATTTTAATCAGGTACTGGTTTTATTGTGAATTGCAGTATGCACTCTTTGTCTAGTTTTCAAAAATGTTTGCCTTTTCTCACCCATTCATCTATTGTTTATTAAAGCATACAACTTCTATTTTCCTAACACACATTGCAAATATTTTTCTCAATAACTCATTTGCCTCTTCATTTCGTTTTTTAACTTTACTATTTATAGATTAATTCTTTTTATATTATGTCTTCAAATATATTAGTGTTTTGTTTCATAGTCTATTATATTTTGCTTAGCGCTTTTTACTTTAAGAATGTTAAAATATTCTATATTCTCTAGTACATTTATATCTTTTATGTATACTTTGACTCCATCTAAAATTAAACATGTATATATAATGAGATGCAGAAATCTGAATTAATTTTCTTTTCAATTGGAAAGATCCAATTTTGGAATTGGATCAACCAATTTTTGGAAGTGCCATTTTTTCCAACATGATTTATTGAATGAGCTATTTTCTTTGTACTTTAAAATATTGCTGTTATTCATACTATATATCTATATATTAATGGATCTTTTAGTACTGCATTCTTTGAATTAGTTTAACTTATATCTCTTCATAAGAAAATACGTTTATATTGAAATCTGAAAAACATGCAAGTGATTTATATAAAGGAAAAACATAAAATAAAACTCTAATATAGGGCCGGTGAGATGGCTCAGGGGCATAAGCGCCTGCCCGGGAAGCACGAGGGCCCGAGTTCGACACCCGGAACCTACATAAGAAAAAAGGGCCGGTGATATCGCTCAGCGGCATGGGCGCCTGCTGGCGCGCGAGGTCCTGAGGTCGACCCCCGGTACCCACACACAAAAATACAAAAAACACTAATATAAAGAATCATGTAATGACAAGGGGTCTCTGTGTCATTATACATTCTAATAGTTCCCTGTCTGTAACCTTGGTACATTTGTGATTTCCTGTTCAGTAGCCCTCTCTTCTGATAAACTATAAACCCATAAGGGCAAAGCTTATATATTTGTCATTAATCTCTGAACCTCAGTGTATATATTTCTCAACACTTAGCAGGTACCGATATTGTTTACATGTTGAATGAATAGTGATACATATCTTACAGAATTAACTGGTGAAGACATTTTTTGATACTAGAAAATATAAGATAAATTGCCAAAATGAATAGTATAGGCAATAACATGTCACAAGATTTCAGAGGAAATTTCAACTTCATATTTCTTAAATCCATCTAAAGGTGAAATGTTGGGAAAATATCCTCAAAATATTTGGCTACTGGAGCATGGAATGGAGTTGTTTTTTCTCCTGGAGGTGAGAGAAGGCTTTCCAAAGAAAGGACAGAATAAGTTCATCTTTGGCATTACTTGGAAGCCTGGTCATGTCAGAAAAGATTGTAGAAACCAAGTGAATGAACCCAATGGATTTTGTTGAAGAGACCATGAAATGCATCTGATTATATTAGAAAGATCTGGATTATAATGAACCTTAAAAGCTAAACTGATAAATTAATACTGTTTGTGGACATTTTATATTTTAGCAAGAAAGTAATGATTAAAATTGTGTGTATGTAGATTAAAGAAGGATTGACATAAAGGTATCATTCAAGAGTCTAGCTGAGGTTTGATTTTTTATTTTCTGGCTTGTGAAAAAGTATGTTAGCTACTGTCAGTCAAGAGTTTCATAAACAAAAAAACAAAAAAAAGAGTTTCCTAAACAAGCAAATTTTGATGTCATATATTTATGCAAAACCAAAACAATAACATTTATGTTAAAAAACGAATCTCTACCCGTAGTTCAAAATACACAATTCAACTCTAAAATATGTTTTGCAACTTTCAGTGAACAATACAAAAGCACAAATCATGAACTATAAAGTAAAAGATTTATAAATTATATTTATCAAAATTAAAAACATCTGCTATTCAAAAATATTCTTTTAAGAAAATAGAAAAAACAAATTGCATGCTGAGAGAAAATATTTACAAAACATATATCCAGTAAAACACTTTATATATAAAAGTGCTAGGGTATATAAAGGAATTTCACAACTCAATAAAAGTACAATATTTGAAGATAAGTCACCAAAGAAGAGTTATGAATAACAAATATGCACAGGAAAATGTGCCAGTATGAATCATGAAATCAATGCATGTTAAAACCACACACTTATTACATAGTTATTAAAATTAATAAGATTAATAAGATGACAATGTCAGATGCTGCGTGTCTCATATACTTATAGTGTAAATGCCAAGTGGTACAGATAAATCAGAAAGCAGTTTGGCAACTTTTATAAAGATTACTATGTTCTTATCATATGACTAATTTTGCTCCTAGGTATTTACTCAAAAAAAATGAAATGTGTATTCATGCAAAATCCTGTGCCAATTTTCATAGTAGTGTTATTCACAATTGCCTGTAACTGGAAACAACCCAAAAGTCCATTTACTGGTGAATGGGTAAACAAATCATGACACATACATGACACATGAATGAATCTTAAAATAATTCTAGCCTTTGAAAGAAGCCAGGAACAAATGGTTTTATTCTGTATGGTTCCATTTATATGACACTCTGGAAGGGCATACTTGTAAGGCTAGAAATCAATTGCAAAGGGCAAGGTGTACAGAAAGGAAAATGATTTCAAAGAGGTGAGAAGCAGCATTTTAAAATCAATTACAATGTTTTTGGTGATTATATGCCGGTTTATGTTTGTAAACTTTCATTAAGAATGAATTTTACCATAGTTAAATTATACCTTATTAACCCATACTTTAAAAATCCAATATGAAAATATTGAAAAACAAAACAAAACAAAGGCATTCTGAAAACGTCAAGTATAAGCTGAAATATGCCAACTAAAAGATTAGGATAAACATGTTTAAGCGGAGGAAATAGTTTGGGCAAAAACTCTGAGGAGGGAGGAATTTGGATGGCAGAGGAAGTACCTGAAGCCAGTTTGGTACAGGCATCGTTAGGGAGGACAGGAAATGTGGGAAGAGAAGGATGGCATCAGATAATATGGGCTAGATGCAAATTTATAGCAATTTATGCAGAATGTTAGCTTTTGTTCTAATTGCAATAAGAAGTGTCTTAGTTTATTGAGGATGCTCTGGCAAAAGGGCTTAGAATGGGAGATCAGTGACAAAAAAATATCAATTTCTCACTCTTCTGTAGACTGGAAAGTCCAAGATCAAAGTGTCGGCACGTTCTGCATCTAGGGAAGCCTGGTTCCTCTTAGACAGCATTCTTGCTACACCCTAACTTTCAGCGAGAGGAAAAATCTCCCTCCAGACTCTTTCATGAGTGCTAACCCCACTCATGAGGGATGCGCCCTTCTGATCTAATGACTGTCAGACATCCTTACCTCTTAACATTGTCACCGTGGGGGACAGGTTTCAACAGATGAATGGTAAAGGGACCTATGTATTCAGACCACAGGTGGAAGCTTCTGACAGATTTAAAACAGAGGAATGCCATATTCTGATAATAATTTTCCAAAAGCATTCTGGATGCCTTGGGGAGAAAGATTGGTAAAGGCAAAAATCGGGGTAGGGAGACAGATGAAGAGAACGTTACAGAGATGATGGGGCATAGGGCCCTTCCGGTTCTTGTGGAGGCAGAGAAAGGGTGTGTACCCTCTTTAATGGATATACCACAACTTACTTACTGATGTTACATAAGATGAAGACTCATTATCCAACAGGAAATGCCATCTTCCCTATTCTCCTCCTCTTGCTCTGCCACCCAGAATAGAGAACAGGATCATCACCGTCAGCACTCCCTTATGGAAAAGGACAAAACAGTATGGGGGGACATAACAGTGTTTTTTCAGAGCAATTCTGAAATCTTGAGGTGCAAATGTTACAAGAACCCTCTATTCTCCTTTGATTAGTCCCTACTTTTGATTTAGAGGAACGGCTCCCCACCCCATCATTTCCATTAGGGATTTCCTTCCTTTTCTTCCTTGGCTACATCTGTGTGGGCCACAGTTGTGAACGCTAAGCAAACTTCTCATGCTGCTTTGTTCCCAAGGACGATTGAAGGTTTGAGGTCAATTTAAGTCTCAAACAGTCCCTGTCAATTTTTGTTCACATTGGCATTCCTTTGGCAGATTAATACTCCTCTCAAAAGCATACCTTTTAATCTATTTGATTTTCTTTCGTGCTCCAGTATCCACACCGACAATTCTTTCTAAGACGTGGCTGTCTCTAGACTTAATCATAAGTTCATTAGTTCATAGGAGAGCTGATATTTTTTGTCCTGACACACTTAGTCTTACTGAAAGATTTAATTTGTTCTCTTTTAACCAATTTCAGGTTTTTAACAAAAGCCATAATGACCACAACTATAGTTTTGTCTTATCTGCTAGAGATGAGAAAAGTTTAAATATTTTCACTCTGCAAAGTCCCAGAATTTGTGCTCCCTTCATGCTCCCTTTCACTCCCCTATTCCCTGTAGCAAATTATTTTTGGATATCAACTGTTTCTCACAGATTTTTTTAAAGCAGCTGAAGCATATTACCGATATTTTTCTCCCCCACCCTCTCCTAAACTCTTGTGGTACATTATCTGCTTTCAAAATATGTCAATTGATTGTTTTACCAAAAGTGTTTCCAACCTAAGTTAACATCTTTCCAGTCCATAAACACAGTTTTCTTGCCACCCACTGTCAGATCCTACAATCAAAGTCACCACATTTATGCCTTTTATTATATCAGCCTCCTATTTCCAGGTAAAAACTTTTGTCTTGAAGAGCAGAGGTGATGCTACATGGTGGTAACCTGGGAGTCCAAATCTCAGTGGCTTAAAAAATGAAATGACACTTCTCATGCATAGTATACATCAGCTGTAAGCGAGTTTGCTCTGTGTGTTCTTTGTTCTGCACCCCGGCTACTCAAAAGACTCTGCCTAAGCCATTGAAGCAGAATCAAAATTTGATATTTATGTTATTCTATGAAAGTGGCATGTAGCACTTTTATTCATATTTTGTTGGCCTAATCAAGTCCCATAATCAAGCTTGATGTCAAATGGGTGGAGATAAGGACTTCTTCCATGAGGAATAACAATGAATGCTTTGAACAAGAAAAATAAATTCTGTTATACTAATGTGTGCCTTTCTGACAGTTAGAGACAAACATTATAGTAAGCAATAAAAATATACCAACAAAAGCTCTGACAACTTTATCCTGATCATCAATATAGCAACAATTTTTGAAATATCTAATAAGATACTAGAGCCCTGCTTTCATTTAATATTCCTAAAACCTAAACAGTGGTAGAAACTGTGGTTCCAAGAAGCATATTAGCCGAGCTTGTGCAGTAGTTAAGTGGAGAAACTGCAGTTAATAGTGAGATCTGTCTGAATTGAAAGTCCATGCTTTTTCCTACTGTACAATACCATGGTAGTTATAAAATGGTTCTACAGAGAATGAGGGATTGAACTGATAGCCTCTAATATTGGCTTCTTATCAGGATTTTTTTGTGGACAATTTGAATTAGAAGTTTTGATGAATTCTTTATTAGGGCTGGAATTCAGCAGATGCGTATTTGGAAAATAGGATGAGTTGTCAAATATTTAAAGGCATACTCTGTTCTAGTTGGTAAGTAATATTGCCCCAAGCTCCTCCACTGTCCCTTTCAGGGATGGTTTGGGACCCTCTGGACACATTTTGATTACGACGCTAAAGGATTCATTCTCCCCAGATAGGGTCTTTCTTGGACTCTGCTCGAAAGCAGGCTTTTGCCAGTTGGTGGTGCCTCTGTCTTACTGGTTGATAAATATTTTAAATTTTGTTCTTCAGTAACTCTCCCCTGAGTCATAAGTGGGTTAGGTAGAGATTAAAAATTATTCTGAAGTGAAAACTTAGTCAAAGTCTATTGGAACAGAAACTATTCATCAAAAAATTAAGGTAGCTTGAGACCACAGTGTTTAATGAAATAAATCAGACACACAAGCTTAAAAGCACATGGCTTCTCTTGTATGAGAAACCCAAATTATAAATCAAGAACAGAATAAAGACAGATAATAGGAAGTAGGGTGATAGATCATTTTCAAATGAGAAATGGATCAAAAGATGGGGTAGGGTGGAGGGAGGGGAGAGAAATGGGATGAAAAAGGACTTAAGCTGTGTTGTGTAAATGAGCCAACTCACAAGGAATGTAAACATTATGTACTGCAAACATGTACTCAAAAAAATTAATAAATAAAAAAGATTGAGATCTCTATTAAATGTAGAATATAAAATGGTCATATTTTTAAAGACTTAATCATAAAAATTAATACTTTAAATTATTCAATTGGAATGAATCAGATTAGTGAATTAGACATCGACTTTTATTTATTGAAAATAAAATAAGAACACTGTTAAACAAGTTCACATCTGTCTTTCTCACAGCCTGTTACATGGGATCCTTGATGTTAAATAAGGCGAGATTTAAATATTCTATCAACAATGAGTGTTAAATAGGAATCATTTTCATGAACCTCAAATATATTCATGTTGAAGATTCGACATAGCAAAGAGAGAAAAAGCTTAAATCCTCTCCTATACCCGTGTTCTCAGCCTTGGCTACACATTAGATGTCTTTGGTAACTTGTCTAGGCCTCAACTTGGAGAAATTACATCAAGACTCCTGGTGACGGGGCATAGGTATTAGTAGATTTTTGCTTGCTTTTTTCTCCACTCTGACACTGAGGATGGAACACACAGACTTATGCATGGTAAGTATCGTTCCACCAATGCACCTGAAAGCCCTCCAAGCAATTACAGTGTGCAATATTAAGAATTCCCTTAGATCATCCAAAACGCTACTAAGTCCTTCCTTTTGGAGATTATGCTCCTTATGCAATATCAACCGCATCCCCTCACCTCTTGGGCTTCTGGTTCACATCAGCGATAGCTCCTGAAAAAGGGAACTAGGAACCAGGAACTCAGGGGAACAACCATTGAAATATGCCCTACACTGCCTGCTTCCCAGGAGACCAGACTTTGAATACTACAACCCTACCAGGCATGAGCCCTCTGCTCTCACTCTGGGAGACAGATTTATCAGGTCCACTTTCTGGGGTCTGGGATCAAAAAATAAAGTCAATAATATTTTGAAGAATATTGAACAAATTCTGTGTCCCTTTATGAACGAGTTTATCATCCATAAGCAGCATAGAAATGGTGACGCATGAAAACTAGACAGTGGAAGTTCTCCATCATCAGGAATTTTATTTTGTTAAAACCTGGAATATTTGCCCACATAGTAACAGTCAGGCTTTCCTTATTCTTCTCATACCCTCAGGCACTAAGTCCACTGGTCTCTGCGAGGTTAGAATTTAGCAAGCTTTGCCAAAATAGGCCAATTTCACCAGCATTAAAAAAAGGAAGGACTAAAAATTATTTTCTGGAGGGAAAAAGGCTGATAAATTATTCTGTAACTTCATGGGGTTTCCGTTTGCTTTTTTTCTCCATTTTAAATAATTACACTTAACTTTCTAATGTATCTCACACAGCTCAGTCAAGAGCATTTCCAGAGGAAATCCTTTCATTTTCAATTAGCTCTGAGTACAAAGAGAGGTGCTTGCTGGCAGTTTGGGACAGTTCTGAATCCTAAGGTAAGAGGGTCCACATGCAACACCCTACTGCGGCTCATGGCAGCCCTGCCATCAGCACTCTACCCTGTTAGCATGAACTCTTCCTTGAACACGATGAGCAGGCTCCACACAGCTATTGGTTGCCTTGAATACTGATGAATTTTGAGACAATCAGAAGGAGTGGAATTTAGCATGCCTTCTCCCTAAGTGCTTTCACTAAGGTATATAAAGCCATTCGTATTCCTACAGTTTCTCTTGAGTTCCTATGTTCTTTGTGGCACAGCTATGCCCTTAGGCATAAGCAACGTGAGCACTGTGCTGCCTCTCACCTTCTCCTCTGTCCTTGCTGCCACTCCTTGCACTTGTCCCTGATCTGTTTCCCTTTGTGTTGACTTTTGTTTCCTCTTTCTTTCTTCCGTCTCTTCTATCACCTTGCGCACTAATAAATGAGCTTTAAAATCAAACTTGTTTCCTTCTGGCCAGTTGCCTAATGTCAGACACAATCTTTGGAACTTCCTCACGCTCTTCGACAAGCTTTTCCAGCAGTTCCTTCCCTCCAGTCTCTTTTTTTTTTTTCTACTTCCTGCTTTCCATGTGCTTTCTTTTTTTTTATTTTTTTATTTTTTGTGGGTACTGGGGGTCGACCTCAGGACCTTGCGCGCCAGCAGGCACCCGTGCCGCTGAGCGATATCACCGGCCCTTTTTTCGTATGTGGGTTCCGGGAGTCGAACTCGGGCCCTCGCACTTGCCAGGCAGGCGCTTACACTGCTGAGCCATCTCACTGGCCCTCCATGTGCTTTCAAGTTACACGAAAATCAATATGCTATTCAGCTTTTTGTTGCTGTGAGAAAATATCTGAGCAAATCAACTTGAAGGAGGAAAGATTTATTTTGGTTCATAGTTTCAGAGATTTCAGTCCACGGTTAGTTGGCTCTATTGCTTTTGAGCCTGTGGCAAGGCAGAACATCTGGTAGGCAGCCTATGGTGTAACAAAGCTGCTCACCTAATGGTAGCTCACAAGCAAAGAAAGAAGAAGGGGTCCATGTCCCAACGTACCCTTCAAGGTCACACTGCTCTCATTCCTAGTTATGTATGTCTTCCAGCTAGGTCTCACCTCCTGATGTTTCCACCCGTTCCCAACAGCACACTCAGCTGGAGATCAAGCCTTCAATACAAGAGCTTTTGGAGGATATTTAAGAAGCAAACCATAACAACTGCCTTTTAGATTCACGAGGCATTAGTTTTGAGTATTTAAGCATCAAAAATTATGTTATTCAGCCAAGGAATGGTCCATGTGAGGCAAGAAAGAAATGTTATATTTGGAGGGAAGATTTTAAACGTAAATAATTTTCCTAAAGTAGATACAGTGATGCATATAGGAAAAGTTGTTATATTATCACATGGGAGTTTTCTTTTATTCTGCATGCATTCATTAAACACTGCTTTATAATGAGGCTCTGGGCTGGGAGGTTGGGAACATAAAGATCACTAAGTCACTACCTGCATTCTCATGAAATCTCAAGCTCACTTCGGAGATAGGCTCACAAACATGTCATGTTTGGTTTGCTCTTGAAATGAGTATTTGCTCATTAATAAAAATCAAATTAAGCCATTTAACTTAATATGTTTTTAAAAATCTCTTTCTGAAATTATAAGAATGAGGCTTCAAAAATACTCTGTCAATGGTGCCATGGTTTTCATATTTAGGCATTATGTAAGTATCTTTTGAGGGTTGTTTGGCATTCAAATAATATATACTAGTAGTAACTACTGTACCACCATTCAAAAAAATTAAAGAGATATTTGAAAACACTGGGAATATTAAATCTTATTATGATGTTATAAATTAGTAAGCAATGTGTTAAAATTTGATGAAAAAGTTCCATCGAATTTTATTTATTTATTTATTTATTTATTTATTTATTTATTATTTTTTTTTGAGACAGGGTCTCCCTATGTAGTTCAGGCTGGCCTTGAACTTACGGCGATCCTCCTGCTTCAGCATCCCGAGTGCTGGGATGACAGGTGTGTACCACCATGCCTGGCCTCCACTGAATTTTATAAACAACATCTGGCTATGTCTATATATATATATATACATCATGGCAAGTGGTAATCTAATTATTGAGCCAATATGAAATTGTAATTGATATTCATTAAATATTGTGTTGGTGCTTGTGTGTGTGTATATATGTGTTTCTGTGTGTCTATGAGGGCAATAAGAAAAAAATCAATTTTTTCCAGTATCTGACCTAAAATTTAATGTAATGATCAAATAAAAACATGAACTATAAATTTCAGGACTTATTTTTATGACAGTCTCTTTGGAAAATGTGCTAAATCATCCTCAAGTATTCCATGCCACAACGTATCTTGAAGTCCACTGATAATGGATGAGGCTGTGTTTCTACAGGCTAAAAACATCATTGTGCTCTCCTTCCTGCTGGGGCTGTCTCTTTGAGGCTCATTTTGTGATGCTTTTACTCAATTTTATACTTGAAATCTAAAGTTATTCCATCTGACTTACATTCTCACAGAATTTTTTCACATTAATTTTATCAGCTGTTTGCAGCACACTGGTATCCATCACTTGACACTATTGAAGGGGAACTTAATTGGATGAGATTGATTTTTCCACACACACCATTACACATACTACAGATATGTGCATACAGCTAAAGAAGAAATGGGGGAAATACACTTTCTTCTCTCTCTCTCTGACATACTATTACGATAATATTATGACCTTATTAATCAGTACCCAAAACTACATCGAACATTTAGCTTTGATTTTCTGAATTCTGATTGATACTGAAAATCAAGTGGTAGCTCTTTTGAATTGCTACTCACTAATTTAGAATGAACACAAGTCTGTCTAGGATAAAATAAAATCTTCCTGAATAATCAATTTAGCACAATTATTTATAGAGAATCAGGCTGTGTCTATACAGTTTAAGCAATCATACTGCAGCATGAGTAAGATGATTATTTAAACTAATGGCCAATTAGGATTGTCACAGAGACTATATGATTATCCAAATATTGCACATTAATAATAAATCCTAAACTACTCTGAATATACCACAAACATTTTTTCTTCTTTACAAATGGATACACAATTTCTGTTAACTTCTGGGTATGGAATATGAGGGAAAGTATGAGATTGTCATCTCTTTTAACTCACATATTGTTCTACATTTTAACGCAAATAGCAGAGCCTTGTATTATGGAAACAATTAAAGGGACATAGTGTAGTCTTCCTAGGAAGGAAAAAAATATATAGGACAATGGAGGAAAACACTTGCAAAGCAAAGCCCAAAGAAGTAGAATAAAATGCATATCCAGTGGGCCAGAATATGAATACAGTAATGATAAGAATACAGAAGCATAAAAATACATGCCCAGTGCCTCACTACAAAAAGAGGACACACGGAAAAGAAAAAGTTAAGTTAGAGAGCATCTATTGCCATCATCTGAGTCACCCACAATGTTGAGCCTGAAACCAAGCCTTACATTTAGGTATTTTGGGAACTGTTACCAAGAAGTAGGAAGAGAGGGCAGGCAAGGATGGACACAGAAGGAAGGAAACCCAATTCCCAGTCTGAAGGATTGTATCAAACTGGTTCCTAGAGTGGGCCCTCAGTACTCAATCTTGTTTGGGACCTTTTGAAAAACCAAACACTGAAATTTGAGGTTCTTTGCTTTAAGAAAGCACAAATTGGTTCTTGTATCTGTGCATTCAAACTATTGAGGACACAGTGCCTTGATATCAGCTATTGGTTCGGGGTATATACCTCTTCCTGTCGGTCGCACTCTGGCCCTACAAAATACTGTCCCCAAACTGATGCCTTTTGTAAACCATTCCATCTTTCAATTAGGTCAGTGACTTCCTGTTTTGGGGGTGTATGTTAGCACTAGTGTCTCTGATGCTCATGCATTCATTGTTATTCTCATTAATTGTGAAGTAAGCCCCTTTGTCTGAGGTAACATTTTGTTGCCACTGGAAAAGTCATCTTAGCTCCCTGATTCATGAGTATCTTCTTCACCACAAATGCCCTCTGTTGGGCATTATCAGGACGGCCAGAGAACCTTATGCTCTGAGTCAATTCCCCTAGGTCCATGCCTGACAGGTAGTAGTATGGTTGCAGTTATTTTCAGCTAACAGCAACAAATGCAACTAACCCATTTCTGAACCTTGCATGGGCTTTTCTTTCTCTTAGTGGGTGACAGAAAATACACCCCCCCACGACACCATAAGTGTGAGTTGAGAGGGGAAGAGGCAGTGCAATAGAAATAAGTGGTACGGAAATCTAAACCTCTGCTCCATGTTACTTTACGATGCTCTCTGGACCTACTGAGCACAAAGCCAAACGTGCTCTTTCCATCATCTGCCAGATTGCTCTTCGCACCTACCTGTCCTTCTTATTTGGTGCATAGGACATCAACCAACTTATTATGAGAAACTACTGTCAGGTATTCAATCTTTCATATCCCATGATCTGATATTCACCCTCTAAAAGGGCCGAGTAGCATGACAAAAGGAGCTTTATCAATTGGCAACTAGTTCTGTGACCTGAAAGGCGTGGACTATATTATGTTGCCTGTGGATCTCAGGTGTCTATCTGTGGACTAGTCAGAAACTATACACAGCATCAGATGTGTTGGACACATGGTCTTTCTTATTCTGGGTTCCGGATCAAAGCTTCAGTCTTTTAAGCTACTCGATGAGTTAGTTATAGCAGCAACCCTAAGCGCAGTACACGAGGCCTCCAAAATTCAACATGAAGCAAAACACTACACTAAGAGCTATGTCTTTTGTTGGGGGTGGGGGTATGGGGTGCGGTAATCTGGGCAACACTTTGTCCCTTGCGCAGAGAGAATGACAACATGCTTCTGACCACTAGACTCCTGACACTTTCTCCTGATATTGCAGGTTCCTTGATCTCCATAGTTTTTCTCCCATTTTCTGGCTCACTTTCCCTTACTGGGGGATGCACAATGCTTACTACGTCTTGATCACCAGATCTAATTATCATATTGTCATCAATATAGTGTAGACTGCTGTGATATTCTTCAGAATATCAAATTGATCCAGGTCCAGGAGAATTACATCATGATAAATAGCAGGGGAGTTTTAATGGAGCCCTGGGGCTCAGGTTGATAGCCTCCCACATAATAGAACTGCTTTGGGTCATCTGCATAAATAGGGTTGGAAAGAAAGTGACAATTCAATACCGAACCCTGAGGAATGGGATAAGTGCCTTCATCACAGAGGACTGAGAGAATCTCCTCTGCCCACTCTGCCGTGTGAGGACACAAGAGAAGGTGCGGTCTATGATGAATCACACCTTACCAGACACCAAATCTGCTGGCACCTTGATCTTGGATTTCTCAGCCTCCAGAACTGCAAGAAACCGGCGCTGTTTATAAGTTTCGTAGTAATGATTTTTGTCATATCAGCCAGAATGGACAAGACAGCTCTAATTTTCACGAAGCTTCTTTGGATGCAATTTTCTATCTTTGTCTGGGACACAGGAAGAGCAGTATCTGGAAGAGCAGTAAGACGGTTTTAAAGGCTTCTACTTGACTCATTCTACAATAATGGCTGTTATCCCACAAGTCAGGGAACCAGTGTTAAACCTCTGCTTGCTTCTAAATCTATCCACGGCAATTATATATGCAGGGCAGGAGCAACCACAGAATGCAGCAATGAGCCCAATGTACCCATCATCAGAGAGACTTGGCCTGGCCTTTATGCACCTACTGATCTCTAATCCCTCTAACCACCAAGTTGGTTGGACTGTTGGACCTCTGAGTATCACATCAGATTTAGTACCTAGTAACACTCAAAACGTTATTTCCTCTTTCTAGGTAAATACTTGATAGTCCTGTTGGGGAAAGAGTGCAGGAATGAAGTTTGTACATATTTGCAGTAAAATTACAAGGTTCTTCTTCAAAGGGACCTATTTGCACCTTAACAATCAGTTTGGGTCTGGATTAGAGCTGTAAACTGGTAGCTTTCTGCCTTGACTTGAAGCAGCTTCTGAGCTACCAAGATATTCCTGAGTGACAGACTGGGCTGAGTAAAATACAAAATAAAGCGCTAGCTTTTGCCAGCACTTCTCAGCACAAGGAAAATGGTAATTGTAAGGACTGGAGAGTCATCGGGCCAGTACAAATACTTTTGAAGACCTTTTTTTTCTAGAAAATGGAAAGTAGCAAGCTCAAGTTAAACAACTATACAAGACAGAAGAGTACAATTTCACTGTTCCATGCTATCGGAGGTTCGCTTATTTGGGTCTAAGTTCCCTAGCTGATCCTCCTTCCACTGCCCATAAACATGTTCAGGTGTTGAAATTTCATGAGTACAATACAACAACAGAGACAACACTTAATACCATGTGATAACTGATACAGACCAGTGGCTTTACAGGATTGACTGCCCCAGTGGACTGCAAGATCCTGCGGCATGTATTAGGGACAGGAACTTCACCTCTGCGGTTAACTTGGACACACTGTAGTTCAGTTTCTCAAGTGAAAAAAAGAACAAGTGAGAAATTTGGTGAAAACTCGTGATCTTATACCTCAAAGTAAGGTTTAAGTGAACAAGTTTGTAGACTTGGGATTGCGTTAAATCTGTATAACAGTTTTGGGAGTATGGCCATTTTCACAATGTTGATTCTTCCTATCTATGAACAAGGGATATCTTTCCATTTTCTGATATCTTATTCAATCTCCTTTTTCAGAGTACTGTAATTTTCAATGTACAGATCTTTTACTTCCTTTGTTAGGTTGATTCCTAAGTATTTCATTTTTTTTTTTTTTGGATGCTATTGTGAAGGGTTTTGTTTCTCAAATTTCTCTCTCAGTGAGTTTGTTGTTTGTGTACAGCAAAAATGCTATTGATTTTTGAGTGTTGACTTTGTGTCCAGCTATGCTCCTGAATTTGCTTATTAAATCTAGAAGTGTTTTGGTGGAGTTTTTGGGGTCTTCCATGTAGTATATCATGTCATCTGTGAATAATGATGATTTAACTTCTTCCTTCCCTGTCCTTATTCCTTTTATTTCTCTCTTGTCTAATTGCTCTGGCTAATGTTTCCAGAATTATTTGAATAGGAGTGGTGATAATGGACATTTTTGTCTTGTTCCTGATTTAAAATTGAAAGCTTTCAGTTTTTGTCCATTTAGTATGATGTTGGCTGTTGATTTGTCATAGATGGCTTTTATCAGATTGAGGTACAGACCATGTATTCTGATTTTCTGTAGGGTTTTTATAATGAATGAGTGTTGGACTTTTTTCTGCATCTATTGAGATGATCATGTGATTTTTGTCTTTGGCTCTGTTGGTATGGTGTATTATATTTATTGATTTACATATGTTGAACTATCCCTGCATTTCTGGGATGAATCCTACTTGGTCATGGTGTATAATCTTCCTGATGATTTTCTGCGTTCTGTTTGCTAATATTTTATTGAGGATTTTTGCATCTATGTTCATTAGGGAGACTGGCCTCTAGTTCTCTTTTTTGGTTGGGTCTTTCTCTGGTTCTGGTATCACAGTATCTTGCCTCTAGGAATGAGTTAGGGAGTATTGCTTCCCTTTCAATTTTACTAAAGAGTTTGAGGAGTATTGGCGTTAAATTGTCTCTAAATTTCTTCTGGAATTCAGCCGTGAATCCATCAGGACCTGGGCTTCATTTTTTGGTAAGTTTTTAATTATGTTTTCAATTTCATTAACTGATATTGGGTTATTCAGAATTTTTATATATTCTTGATTCAAATTTGGTAATTCATTCATTTCTGGGAATCTGTCCATTTCTTTTGTGTTTTCCATCCTATATGAGTAAAGATTTTCAAAGTAGATATTGATGATCTTCTGAATTTCCACAGGATCTGTAGTGATTTCACCCTTTTCATTCCTCGTTGCATGAATCTGAGTCTTTTCTTTCCTTTTTTGATAAGGTTGGCTAGGGGTTTATCAATTTTATTAATTCTTTCAAAGAACCAACTCTTCAATTCATTAATTCTTTGTATTGTTCACTTAGTCTCAATTGCATTATCTGCTCTGATCTTTATAATATCCTCCCTTATGTGAGCTTTGGGCTTGACTTGCTCTTCTTTTTCTAGAAGCTTGAGGTGCAGCATTATGTTATTTCTTTGTGCTTGTTCTGTTTTCCTGATGTGAGAATTCAATGCTATAAATTTCCCTCTTAGGACTGCTTTCATTGTGTCCCACAGGTTCCAGTATGTTGTATTTGCATTTTCCTTTGATTGTAGATATTGTTTAATTTCTTCTTTAATTTCTTCTGCAACCCACTGGTTGTTCAGGAGGATGTTTAATTTCCATGTGTTTATGGAGTTTTTGAGGTTTCTTTTGCCATTAATTTCTAATTTCACTGTACTATGGTCAGATAATATGCATGGGATAATTTCAATTCCTTTGCATTTACTGGGCTAGTAAATGGTCTATTTTAGAGAACATCCCATGTGCAGCTGAAAAGAATGTGTATTCTGATGTTGTGGGGTGCAACATTCTGTAAACATCTACAAAGGGACTACTAAGTCCATTTGTTCACAGGTTTGATTCAGTTCTGTTATTTCTTTGCTGATTTTTTGTCTAGTTGATCTATCTTTTTGTGACAATGGGGTATTAAGGTCCCCCATTACAATTGTGTTATTGCTTATTTGATTTTTCATGTCTATTAATATTTATCTTATGTAGTTGGGTGTTCCCGTATTTGGTGTATATATATTTATGATTGTTATCTCTTCCTCTTGGACATTTCCCCTAACAAGTATGTAGTGACCTTCTTTATCTCTTTTGATCATTCTTGGTTTGAAGTTGACATTGTCTGCACACAGAATAACTACCCCTGCTTTTTTCTGGGTTCCTGTTGCATGGAGTATTTTTTTCCATACTTTGACTTTCAGTGTATGAGTTTCTTTTTGAGTTAAATGTGTTTCTTGTATACAGCATATTGTTGGATCTTATTTCTTGATCCATTCTGCCAATCTGTGTCTTTTGATCGGTGAATTGGGGCCATTTATATTCATGGTTATAACTGATATGTATTGCCTTATCTTTGTCATGTTATTTTCCTGCTGACAGTTTCCATTTTCCTCTGTCTCATTGTCTCCTAGATTTGTTTTGGGTGGGCCAGAGGTCCAAGGTTGCATTTTGCTTCAGCATTTTGTCATTTTTTTATTTCAAAAGATTTTATTTTGTTTCCTGTGTTGATCCTTGTAAGTTTTTGTAGTAGTAGCTTTATTACTAGTATCAAGGCCTTTCTAGGAAAAGTTTGTTCTTCAGGATATCTTCTGTGTGTAGGAGGTTCTTGGTTTGTGTCTTTCCCAAGATTCTACCTTTCCAATTAATTAAGAGTGATAAGTTGGTATCTGTTTGGCTCAGTCCCCAGTCCTTTGGTGCTGGGATATGGTGAGGTCATTATCCCAGAACTTCCTAGTATTATTGCAGAAGGGAGAACAACTGATTAAAACAGATATGACATCCTAGCTAAAGTAATACAATTAACAATAACAATAGCATCAAGCACAGTTTAGAAACTGACAAACTGTGGTAACTATTAATTTTGTACCTTAAACTGTAGAAGCAAAATCTACAGTTATATAACAGAACCCATCGTAAATTGGGAGATTGTATGCAAAGTGATTCCCCTTGGTAGAGTGGTTTTACCCTGTGGTGGGGAAATTTAAGAAGGATAGTGGATAGAACAGAGATAACTGAAAAGAAATAAAGTAGAATCTGGAATGGAGGATAAAGGATGATCACACAATCTTTGGGAAACTAGAGAAGAGGGCAGAAGAGAAAGAATGAAGGAATAAGCAAGGGATTATTGACGTTGACTAGAAAAGTTAGAGAGACTATTCACTCATATAAGAATATCATTAAGTCTAGAGAGATACACTGAGGAAAGGAGGAAAGAAGAGGAATTAATTAGAACAAAGATATAGGTAAAAGATAATTAAAAAAAAAAGGAAAAGGAATTGGAAACAATCCACAAACCAGCAAAATAAATAAATAAATAAATAAATAAATAAATAAGAAAAAATAAAATAAAAAAACAAACTTTCTCTGGTGTCCACCAAGAGTCAAAAGTACTGGATAACACTGCCAAGCCCGCAGTAGAGTTTGTGCTGGATTTGATGCTGATCTTGGCCTCCAGATGTGGGGGCCTGAGGCCACAGTCTTCAGCCAGTACTTTCTGTATGTCCCTTGGTGGTCTCCCTCTCCTTACCCTGTCTCTCTTGGTGGTGGTGTCTCCCAGTTTCTGTGCTGTTTCCAGACAGAGACAGGGGGCTGCTCTCTGTCTCTCGCACCTTCGGCCCCTCCTGGCCCTTGCTCAGCCTCCTGTGTCCTCTTCCCCAGGCGAGGCTCTGTCCTCTCAGGTCGTTTGTTGCAGGGTGGGGTGAATGCTGTGATATGGTCTGGTCCTCTGCTCCTGCTGTTGCAGTCCGAAGCTGCTCAGTCCCAATCTTACTCCTCCCTGGAGGTGGGGTGCTGACTTCCCATTTGTTGCTTTACGAGTTCCGCTGCCACCGTGACCTGCCTCTGCTGAAGTCTGTAACTTCCTCCAGAGAGATGGGAGCGTGCTGTGAGGTGCCTTTCTCTTCCCACATGGCAGTGTGGGGACAGCCTGTGGCTGTACAGTCCCAAGTCGCAGGGCTGTTTAATTCCCCATGCGTCTCTAACCACAGGTCACGGGGGAGGGGTTAGCTGTTCCATTTACTAGGTGCCCCTGTAGTCTTTAATCTTGTTCCTGGTGGTTCCAGTTAGCGCTCTGGTGCACAAAAGGAACAGGAAGAACAGAAAAAAGAAATAGAAAAGAAAAGAGAGAAAGAAAAAGGGGGAAGAAAGAAAAACGAAAAAATGGAAAACTGTTCAATCATCCGGGAGGGAGCAGTTCATGTCCGCAGAATTTACCGCTGGACTGTAGCATCTTCCGTTGGGAGGAAGGCAGAAGAGGCAGGGGACCGTATATCCCAAGTCTATCCTGTATGGCTTGATTTAGCCACACTATTTTAGTGTATCCTTTTTTCCTTCTTCTTTTAAGATTCCAAATATGGTGGGCAGTCGTCCTGATCCGGCTACCCACCGGCAGCTGGGTGGGTTGGCCATTGTATTAAGTCCTTTATCTATGTTTGGCTTGATCTATTAGTCTCTTATGTCAGATTGATTTTAGTTTCAGGGTGTGTGTCCCTCCCCTTTCTTCCAGTTACCTGTGTTTTAGTTGAATTTCTCTGAGTAGCTCTGAACGAGGCTCCTCCTCTATTCAGCCATGTTGAATTCCCTCTAATTTTTAATATAGAATCAATCTCATTGATCACTTAAAGCGACATAGTCTTTGTCTCAGATGAGCAGAAAAAAAAAAAACTGAGAGGGAGGAGAAAACAAACAACGTTCACATCCATCACCAGTACCATTACCCATTACCCATTACCCATTACCCTATCAGCTTTGCCACTTCCCAGTTGAATAGATGTTTTCTGGTTCTTTTCATATCTGAAATATAAGTCCAGGAGGACCTAATGGAGCTGAAGGAGATGATATGCAAAGCTCCTTCCAGCCCTGACACTGAGGGACTCCATCCCCCAGAGTTCACACGGCCTCATGTTATGCACACCTGCTGCACCTGGGAGTTCTATAGTTTGACCAGTGACATGCAAGGCCCTCACCACGTCTTTGCAATGGGAACATGGCAGTTATCCTGACAGAGTATTACAAGGAACCTTTACATGCAAGTCCTGCTTTACAGCAAGTACTGATCTGAACACTGCCTTATTGTCATTTTTCCTGAAAATGTTACTCTCTCCCATGTCCTGTTTATACTTCATCTAAAACCATAAATCAACAATCTTTTTTTTTTTTTTTTTTTTTTGTGGGTACCGGGGGGTCGACCTCAGGACCTCGCGCGCCAGCAGGCGCCCGTGCCACTGAGCGTTATCACCGGCCCCTTTTTCGTATGTGGGTTCCGGGAGTCGAACTCGGGCCCTCGCGCTTGCCGGGCAGGCGCTTAAGCCGCTGAGCCATCTCACCGGCCCCAACAATCTCTTAGAGAATATTCCAGCTAGCCAAAATTCCAAGAATTACTGGGCATGGTGGCACATGCCTGTAATCCCAGCACTCAGGAGGCTGAGGCAGGAGGATGGCCTTGAGTTTGAGGCCAGCCTGCACTACACAGTGAGGCCCTGTCTCAAAAAACAAAACAAAACAAAACAAACAACAACAACAAAAAACCTGCCAAGAATAGTCCACAGTCTGTAGGTAGTCAGTAGGTTTCAATGATTTATTAAGCCCCCTTGCTCATATGACAGTTTCCTTGCTATCCAAGTCACCCAGGTTTTTCTCTTTCGAATACTTCTTTGAAGTTTAACTTGCTCTCCTCCTTATGCTTGCTTACACTAAAGTTCCCTGCAACATTTTGTCTTAAAGGTTGAGTCTTGAGACTTCCATCAGATCCCTCCTGACCTTTCAGCTGGGCCTTAATTGACCCCTAATATCCCTAATACCTTGTCCTCAGGCACACACTGTCATTCTCCAGCTCTGTCTCAAGAATCAGAACATTTCCCCTGCTGCACCCTGAGTTAATCTTTTACACTAATATATTACACACTTTGCAAGGGACACAGTGTGCTGTTGACACCCAGAGGTGTCAAGATAGTATCTCTATCTTCTCCCAATCTACTTATTTTAACAACAGTATTAGACTAGATGCTCCCTGATATACAGCTACTTCAACATGGTCCTTTGCAAAGGTGAAACGAATTCAGGACGTGTTTTTGACACTCTTCCTAATTAATGGGTTCAGTGAGTTCCTGATTAAGTGGCAAAGAGAGGCACTTTGTACCCGGGAAAGCTCAGTTATACCATGGCAGCCACCACAACACCCTGTGCCTCTAATACAATTTCTCTGGGGTGTCTTCAAGGCTGCAAAGACAGCCTTCTGAGAACCACAGACAAAATTAAATACTAGACATTGAAATCCTGATGATTTATTTATGACTTTAGATTTATATTTAGTTTTTCTGTTTTCATATTAGTTGTAAATGAAGGAAAAAACATTTTTCTCTTTTTAATATATTGCATTTACATGCATGGATGAAAACAAACTTGATCCAAAAAAAAAAAAAAAAAGAAGTATATAGAAGTATATTGCATTCTAGGTCTGAAATTTCACTATTATTAAACCTGTACCTGAAATTAAAGATTTTTGTTTTGGTGAAAGGAAAAGAACTAAAATTAGTTTCAGAAATATATATAAAAAAAGCTGTGTTTGAGCAGAAGCCCACTTGAATAGAAATCATATACTAAAGGAAAGATACCAAATCCTTACAGCTATGGTTGGATAACGAACACAAATAGCCATTATTATCCCCGCCCCAGGGATGTAACACCTCAGGGAGCAGGTCAGGCTTCCAGGTTCTTTATCAAACTAACATATCTGTGAAATACATTTATCATTTCCTCCAGCTCTGTTTAAAAATGTTTGTAGATTGATATTGTTTGTTGTTGTTGCTGTTGGGTTTTCCTCCCTTCATTTTGTTTTCCGTGTTCATAAGGACAATTAAAACCCAGGCTGTAATAAGGCATCTGTTGTAAACAAGGTCAGACAAAAGAAGCAATTTCTCTGGCAAGTAGGGGGCAGGAGGAAATGGAGAGGACTACATTATAGAAAGCATAGATAATAACAGAGAAAAAACCTTTCACCTCCACACCACCCCTTCGTATACCGTGTGGATCTTGGTGGCTAAAATTATCAGCTTGGTCAGCTGTTTTTGGAATTATTTGACAAAAATATACTGTTAGTATTCAACATTTGCAAGATAGGTTCTAGCCACATCTATTTTTAGATTTTCCAGTATTTCCTCATTCTAGAGTAAGAGCAAATAGATATCTGCCTACAGCATCAACAGGGATTTGTCCTGCTAGATTCTTTCCTGAGTGCATGTGCACAATCTACATAATAACACACAGAAATGTGTACACAGGGCACAGTGCCACATGCACACGTATAAACACAGTGCACAGATAAATGCATAGGTGTTCTCATAGAAGACACACTCACACATGAACACATATAAACACAGTTCACAGACATGTACCCATGCTCAGATCTGCACACATTCACATGGATATGCATTTACATATTCTCAAATAGTATGTGCACAGAAACACACCCATAGGGACACTCTGACACATTTCACACACACCCACAAATAGACATGTATACACAGACATGCACAGAAAAGATATACTCACATATAAAAGAAGTGCACAGACATCTGTAAGGAGATACACTCACATGTGTACACATACACATACACTTGCACAGAAACACACCCACAGAGACACATGGACACACATGTATGTGTACCCACAAATACACAGTTGCACACAGGTGTGCACCCACAAGATACACTGACACGCATGCACAGGCATGAACACGGTATACTGTAATACACACATGCAGGCATACACACACCCACTCCCACGCATGCGCAGACATATACACGCACAGAGTCCACACTCAAGCACTGCACTCACAAACATGCACACAGACCTCCCTGGCCAGTCACTGAGAGGTGCTATCTGTCTTCTAGTGCTCTGTTCTGGGCTGCTGGGCTTCTGAATTTATGCTCATTTTCATCATTGAAAAGAATCATCTTTGGCTCAGCTCTCTTCAGTGTCTCAGGGAAAATTCATTCCTACTGTTTCCTCCATGCACCCTTCCTGAATTAGGCCCCAAAGCCAAATCTTTCTATTTCAGAGAAAAATCGCTGTCCCTAAATAGGACAGCATCGATATTTTCCTGATTTGAGAACTGTGCGTCACACATCTTTCACAGAGATAGAGGGTGGTGGCCAGAGTTCTTGATGCCTTCCTTTTCAGGAGACTGCAAGTGACAGCCTTTTACCTGTCTCCCCTCATCCCGGAAATCTAGGGGAACAGCAACCAGAAAACTACGTCTATTTTCTTGGTGCTCTTGGACAGGGATCCTATTGTAGCCAACTTCACTCTGCAGCGCACTTGCCACAGAACACAGTCAGTAAAAGTCTCTTGATTCCATGCAATCACAGCATAGGATCCTTTTCCTGCAGCCTCTCACAGTTGTGTATATTTATACAGAGTGGTACATGCTGTGTGACATGGGATACGAGCAGTCACAGAAGGAACATGTGACTTTCTATCAGCTTGGAAAGAAGTCCGTTTTTCTTCTGTCATGTTTAAAGGATGATTTTTTTATTACAGTTATCACTGAATAAGGGGAATCTAATAAATGTCATGTTCACAGTTGTGGTAAGAAAAAAGTCACGGGCTTTGAAGACAGTTTTAAATTATGTACCTACTACTAATTAAAGATGTGACTCTAGTAAGTTTTAAAAACTTTCTCCAACTGTTTTACTCTCAGCTATAAAATGGAGATAATGACTGTCTCGTAGAGATTCTGGAATTCAAATAAGAGATGGTATGCAACTGTTAGTGTTGATACCCGAGGCGGTCACTGAAGCAAGAAGTATGCTCGTGGCAGCATAGTAACACTGGGAGTAGTCAAGGTCATGTTGATATTAGCAGGGGCAACTACAAATGCCACAGAAATAAAGAGCAAAAGGAATGGGCGAGTGAATAAGCAGTTGAACACACAAATAAAATAAGGCAATTTAACCTCAGTGAAAGGTGGCCAGCTTTTCAAGTCAATAGCCACCAGTGAGAATTGCTTCATCCTACCCCCAGGATTTACAGACAAGGACACTGAGGCTTGGAAAACTTAAAGTGATTCATCCAAGTTCATCACAGTTATTGACAGTATCAAAACTAAAATTCCATTCCCAATTCCATATCGAGGGCTTCTAGGCTGCAGTACACCCTCCTATCTCAGGATATAATGATTGGTCTTAGGTAGGGATAAAAAGTAGTGGAAGATTGATGGTCATGCATGCAATAGCATAGCAAATCTGGACTGTAGAATCTTGAGACTGAACTACAGGTGTGATTGTTCCTAGATTCTGAGCCATAGCCAAATTATTTAATCTGAACTTTGCTATCCGTATGTGGAACAAAGAGGATAATGTCTACATTGCAAGTGAACAAATGAAATAGAGACAATGGGTCAAATTGCCTTGAGGCACATAGAAGCAGCCACTACATGACAGCTTTTATATATTTATCAGTTTATTTTATTACTAATTATTAATAAGCCTTTCAGATACAGTTACTAATCCAACGTAAAAAAATATTACCATGCCCATTATGTATTCAGAACATGTCAGAAGCAAGGATGATAGACAAGATTAGAAAATCCCGGGCTTTATGGGCTCCTCCTAATAATCACTGTAGCGTTACTGGTAATATCTGACTCTTCTAAGCAGTAAATTTCTTCACTATTCCAGGGAATCAATTCAGGGAGATGGGGAGGGTGTAAAATCATTTGAAAATTTTAAGGCAATAAATTGTTAAATAATAACTTGAAATACTTGAATACTAATATTTTAATTTTGAATGTAGTTTTCTTATTTTCTTCTTTAAAGGACCTCCTGGCATTTATCAACCAAATTATGACCTGGAAATCACCTATATTTCATTCATGGCTAAAATGTGAGTTATGGAATTGCTGTGCAAATCATTTCCTTGTGATTTAGCTACTAAAGTTACTAAATCATTCTCAGTTTCCTCATCCTCTCAGCCTGATGAAAACCCCACTGCACAGAGCAGCCCTGCCTGGCTGGAACAGCTAGGCTGGCAATCAGGAGACTTTAGTGACATTGGCAACCTCTGTGTGACTCTGAGCTGTTTCTGAGCCTTCTCTCACACTCTCAGAATCACTGGACTCCATTTCTAAAGTCTTCTCCAACTCAACTCTGTATCCTCTGACTCAGCCAGTAGGGCGCCTACAAACAAAAATTCCCAGCGTCACTGTTTGCAAACATCAGAACAGAGGGTAGTGCTGCTACTGTTTTGTGAATGCTACTATTTTGAGGTACTAGACTGGATCCTGATATGTACACTCAATTATTCATTCAAACACTACCCTAGGTGCTGAAGTAGAAGAATTTTGAGATGTAAGTAAGGATAAGTTATATTTAATTAACTTAATATAATTTTAAGAAAGAAAACTGGTAGTCTTACCCTAATCTATCACATGAACACTTGAGAGCGGATTTTTTTTCTTTTTTTTGGCTCAGGCAGGTCACAGGGGAAGAAGTCAAAAAGATATTTTTTTCTGAGTCTAGAAGATGCAAAACGATGCTATGAATTGCCCGTGAGGGCCATGTTAAATGGAACTGTAAGTGACTTTACTCCCAATCCTCACAACAAATCTGGCTACAAGCAGGCCACAATATTGGGCTGGCTTTGAATTTCTTCTGCCAGATCAAGTAGTCCACGGCCCTTAATCTCAGTCTCCTGCAAAGTCTCAAGACTTGGGCAAAATGTAGACAATTTTTTTGCCAGAGAAACACACATGGCCTCTAGTCTGATTCGCAAGGGAGTCCTCACTTCCAACCGCTTGAGTCTGGCCTTTATTATCTGCATTCCTATCAATATTCTGGTCTCTAGGGTTCCCACCAGAATCACTCACTGAGCTCTGTTTACAACATTCTGGGTCTTGTCTAGTCAGCATCTCCAAACCTTTACAAACTCATTTTACAAACCAGTTCCAAAGGCTTTCGAACCACATGATCAGGTATTGTCACAACAACTCCCTTTCTTTGGTACCAGAAAAAACTCTGATGGAGAACTGTAGTGCTCCTAACATGGAAATCAGTTGTCCAACCTGGGTATGTAAGGGTGAGAGACTAATTGAACCATCTAGTATGATGATCATTAGTTGGAATGAATAAGCAGGCTGGCTCCCTCCCTCGGAAGTTTCCCCAAGAATAGCTGACACTCTGGACTGGGATCCCGAGGCCTCTCCGGTCTGCTGAGTGCACACCACTGGCTGGTATGAGGTGAAAATCTTTCTTCCCCATGCTTTTGCACCATAATGATTCTGCCTTGGAGCCAGCCAAGCAGGGACTGAAACCTCTAAAACTGTGAGCCAAAATAAATCCCTCTTCTTTTAAATTGTAGCTGTCGGACGTTTTGTCCCAGGGATAGGAAAGTTGACTGATACAGGCCTACAGGAGTAAAGCAGCCCCTGGCTGAGGAAGAACAGAAACTTGGGCACCTCCCTCATAGGACCTCAAAGAGACAAATTCTGCCAAAAATTATTGAGCTTAGAAACATTTTTGTTTCAACTTTGTGCTACTGAGCGTGAAACCAACCATGCAAGCTCAGGCTTCTGACCTACAGAAGTAGGAATTAATAAAAGGCTGTTCCTTAATTCACTAAGTTCATAGAAATTTGTCAACAACAGTAGAAATCTGGAACTTTTCCATAACTAGAGAAAATAATACATAGTTTAACAGCCTTTAGTTTTACTGAAAAATACTTCTTGAACAGTACATTTATAATTTTCCTTTTCAAATGGCTCAGCTGAAATATTATTGCTATCCATGGTATGAGAAAGTCTGGTGACCTTGTTATGCACACACTTTCTGTGAATTATCGATCAGGAATCAGCAGGCTAACCTTTCTTCAGGTATGCAGAACTGGACCTTTTCTCTGCCTCAAGGCTACTTTTCTCAAGACACAACACAGGCTAGGAGATGGGGAATAAAAACCTAAAATACTAAAATAAAATAGTCATTGTTAGTCCAGAGCATTCTCTAATCTAAAACTATTTAAATTGTGCAGATTCGGAGTTCAAATTTAAGTGACCCAGGACTCCATCCATTAGACCTCATCTGTCTTTATCACTTTAGTACATTTTATTTCAGGTTGGAACGAACGAGCAAGCTGTTGGTCAGAAAGACGGAGTGTGCTGGAAATTCCCTTGGGATTCATCTATGGAGAGCATGAAAAGGGTTCTGAATGGGCAACAGTCACAGAAATCTTCGGGAATATCATGAATCCAGCTTCCTGTTCAGAAGAAGACAGATTCTACCAGGTCTTCACTTTTGCATCCCAGTGATCGCAACTGCATGAACAAAAATAAAAAGCATCTGCAAGTTTCTAAACCAGAAGAATGATACATGGAGGAGGTTAAGAAAACAAAAGAGAAAAAAATATTTCCCTGGGACTACTGAAACCTGAAACCTGAGGTTTTTTTTTTGTTGTTGTTGTTTTTAACTTCGCATTTTGAGCTGTGCTTTTCCTGAAAAGAAAACGCAAGCGATTTCACTAAAGGCACAACCAGAGCGCCACCATGTGGTAGAGCTTTTATGGATGCACATCAGTTTAGAAAGGATTTGCGGACTAAGAAAGTACTGCAAAACAAGAAAACTTGTAACATCTGACAAAAGCTAGAAAAATTAATAGTAAAGATCATGCAAAAGTCTGACGATAGCTCTTTTTTAAATCAACATGTTTCTGGAAGGTGGCAGTGATTCTCACTTTCACATTTAACACTGCAAAAATTCATTGTTGGTGTCATTTTTAAAGCGAAGTTATTATATTTAACTGTCTTGATTGTTTTCAAACAGAAATAACATGGCTAGTACTACCATAATGGCACGGGACAGCACACTATTTTCTCCAGCACATGAAAAATCCCATTTATTTAAATTCCTCATGGAATCCACTGAACCTTGTAGTCTGTTGATGGTTTTGGTGGATTTTTAGTTTGTTTCTTTAGGATAGGGGTTATAGTTACTGTTGTTTTTAGGCAAATAGAGAAACTGTTCAGTATCCCATTAAATTAATTATTTCATGTCTTTGCATAAATATACTCTAAATTTAAATTTTGGAAGAGTGTATTTAACTCGCTTGACTTTCTGATCAACTTTGTCCAAAAACTTCGAGTTATATTCAGATCAAGACTTTATTCTATGAAAGTGTAGTTTCCGAAAGGAAAAATAGTTTGAGAGTAGCAAAGGACCAAGCAAAAAAACAGCAGATGGCAAACACACTTGTATCAGTTCAAGGACTAGCCTGCTTCTAACACCCCTCTTAGCCAAAGCTGTGCTGTACATGCAGGAACTCCCAGGGTCCACTCGCTGTGTGGTGCTAGCAGATCCTCCTTCCAGTTGGCCTGAGGTCTTCTGCTCATGAGTATCTTGCCAGTGTGGGCTGCTAAATGAAACTTTCTTCATCAAAGTCACCAAAGACACCTACCACTTGATTGTAAGCTTCCCCTAGAAGATACCACATCTAGGGGCCATTTCCAGCCTGAACACATTTACGTTTATTTATTTATTTATTTATTTTTAATGCTGCATATTGACCTAAGTCTCCCTTTCCCTCTGCTTCAATGGGAATCATTAGAAACATTCCCAGAAAGGACCTGGGACCTTCCTGCCTCTTTGGTGGAATGATTTTTTCCCTACTGTAAGGTAATTAAGACATCAATAATTCTGTCACTGTTGTTGTTTTTGTGCAAAGTATGCTAATATCATTTCTGTCCTTTCCAAGAAAGAACTTGCGTTTTGGTAAAAAAAAAAAAAAAAAAAAAAAAAAAAAAGATTCATGTAGTAGGTTCTTTTAATTTTTTTTCTTTGAAATACTATTTTTGCTAAAAATCCCTTTTTCTTTTAGGACTTATGACTCCTCATTCATTTCTTTTTTTTTTTAACGTGAGTACCGGGAATTGAACTCAGGACCTCGCGCTTGCTGGGCAGGGCTTGTGTCGCTGAGCTATCTCACCCGCCCTCTTCATTCATTTCGTATCACACGGTCTATATATAGAAGACAGAGAACTCTTGTGATCAGCGTCCCAGATCAAGGCAAAGAAAGTTGCTGTACAATGTCACTTTGGTGCCTTCATTCATCACCTGAATGAAATTATGAAGGAGGTTAGAACATTCCTCCCCACATCTCTCTGCCTCCTCAGCAATCACCTAGCTACACCAGAGCAGGCTGATTCATAGGCTTCCTGTAATTCTTACAGCTTTGGCCTCCATGGCCAAGTTTCTCAGTATCTCATGATTTCTATTGCAGTGCAATCACAGAATAAGTGTGTTCTGGCTTCAGAGAGGCAGCCAGACTTGCAGAGAGCCTCAGACAGGACTAGAGGTCCGGACTCCTGACTCGAGCAAGACTTTCCTTCTAGGCAGTCTACCCTCCTCTAGAACTGTAATAATATCTTCTCTTACCAATGTATGCATGGCATTATTCCTTTGGGTTTTTTAGTGGGGGGGGGCAGGGTCTTGTTATGTAGTCGAGGCTGGCCTTGAATGCACTGTGCAGCCCAGGCTGGCGTCGAGCTTGCAGCGATCCCCTGCCTCAGCCTCCCGAGTTCTGGGATTACAAGCATGTGCCACCATGTCTGGCAGTATCATTTTTACATTAGAAATTTCTGGAAAAGGGAGGAAGTTAAATGATTTCATGAGCCTCTTAAAATATACACCTATTTAAAGAGCTTTAAAATCTCTTTACAAACACTGGCTATTAGTTTCCAACAATTCCTGAACAGAAAAAACTTCCAAGATTTTCTTAGTGCCACAAGTTTTAATAGATGATTTCAAAATGTGCCTTGTCTTGACAGTTATTTTTTAAACTATCCTAAAGATAAATCATCATTTTGCACAATCTATTGAGGTACGCAGTGAATGTTCATATTTTGTAGTTGACTCCCTTTAGAATTTCATGTAATTGCTGCTCTCTCCATTCGTACTTCCCTCAATTTCTATAGAAAAGTCATTAGAAGAAGTCATTAGGAATATATATATAGAATAAATATAAAAATATATTTTTCCTCCATATATATATATATATATGTCTCTTCAATAATCTAGTGCCTGTCAATTTATTTTTAAATAAAAATTTACCTAATGCCTTTTCTTCCAATAGATTTTCATTACTAACTTTTGAAGATGAAACAATTTATTTGTAGTAGTTTTAGAAGTCAGAAGTTCATTTTAAAACTCCACACAGGATAAAAACCCAACATTTCAAATTAGCATATGAGATTTTACCCACTGCAGACTTAATTATTCTTGTTTGGCTCATTCCCACCATTCTTTATTCTGGCTATATTTGCATAACTGTTACACACCAAGTGTTACATCACTCTTGCTTCTGAGTTTTACCATGCCCTTATTTGTGCCTGAAACACTTTGGACTGACTTATTGTATACGATTTGAACCAGACATCAGCAAACTATGAATGTGAATCCAATCTTGCTTGCTTCTTTGCCTGTTTTTACAAATAAAGTTTTATTAGATCACATCCTTGTTCATGAATTTCTATATTGTCTATGACTCTTTTTGTGCTAAAAATGTAGACTTGAGTACTTGCAAGAAAGACTGGTTACAATTCATAATATATCACTTCTCTGGCTCCTTGCAGAAAAAAAATTGTCAACCTTTGATTTATATTAATATCATTTTACTGGAGGAGCAGTCTCTCTACCCCCATTTCCTAATAAATGTATAATTTCTGTAATCCTAAAGCATTTACACAAAATATCCACCACAGTTATGAAATTTGTTTATGAGTTTCTTCTTCTTAGCAATTGTGTGTTCCTTTTGGATAGGGACTATTTTACTTATTTCTGTATGAGCAGTTTCAAGTGTGGTTCCTGAATAATGTGCTCAGGCAATATTTATGGATTAGTAAATAAAGTATTAAGGAAGCAATTAAAACCCATATAGAGGGGCTGGTGATATAGCTCAGCAGCATAAGCACCTGCCTGGCAAGTGCAAGGTCCTGAGTTCGACTTCCGGTATCCACATATTAAAAAATAAATAAATAAATAAACCCATATAGAAAGAAATGGTAGAAAAAAAATGTTTTGCATTTTGTTTCTTTGAGTATGTTACTCATTATCTCTTTATAGGGATTGGGGATTTGCGGGGGGGCAGTTGTTTTCCAGGTTCAATGACTTCCATAACTTAAAATCAAATGGTGCTATAGTTCCATGTGACTCAACAGTCCAAGACTAAACTTCTTCTACACAGCTCAGTGTAAAAAGGATAGCTAAAAGCTGGGCCTGGAGGTGCAAGACTGTAATCCCAGCACCCTGAGAGGCTGAGACAAGATCACAAGTTTGAGCCCAGCCTGGGAAATTTAGTAAAACCCTGTTTAAAAACAAAATGAAAACAGAAAACAGAGCTAGGGATATAGCCCAATGTGAAGGTCCTGAATTCAACCTCCAGTACTGCAAAGGAAAAGAAAAAGAAAAAAAAACAAGTAAGTGTAAAATGTTAGGCTGATTTTTAAAAACACCATCAAATACATTAACCAACTGAACTCTTACTAAATGAGACAAAGCGTTCAGAAGGTGAGCACCCAATTGGATTATTTCAAAAATATCCTAAGGATGTAGGTCAGGAGACTATGTGTGAGGCCCTGCAAACATAGGATGAGTACTTTTACAAATTCAGTCTAGCCACACAAACTCAGATGTCACTGAAGAACTCATCTGAGCTCTTTCTTTGATTTCAGACCAAAATGGGGCAAGAGAACATTAGCCCATGTCATTCAGGGAGGGGTGGTATCTTCCTGTTTTTCAGGGATTGGTCAGTAGCATAGGTAGATGATGCGAGGTTGGTTTGCAGGAGCCAGAGCACTCAAGGTGAGAGGGGTAAAACTGAAGCTAACAGATTTGAGGGTGAATTTGGAAAAGTTGAATCTAGATCTCAGACACCGATGTTCAGCTATAAAAAAGAATGTCATCAGTCAGGAGCTGAGTGAATATAGAACCAGGATAGGGGACAACAAGAATGAAGAGGCCATAACTTTGACAATGGAAATCTGTAGGTAGAACTCCCAAAGTCCCCTTTCCTTGGATGTTGATCAAGTGAAAGGTATGGGTGTCAGCATGGGCTGAAGACCAAAGGTGAGGGTAGAAATAAGAAAACACTTCCTTCAGTTGCAGGAAAACAACTAAAAAGAAACAAAAACAGTCACTCTTAGTAGTGTCAGGCTTAACTCAAATGTGACTTTGCCAGCACCCAACCTGTTTGTCAGCACGCTTGTCCCCAGAAAACCTAGCTCAGCACCAGTGCCCTCGACAAACATAGGATGTCCTAAAAAGAGATAAGATGGAGCATGGAATCTTCCAAACACCAGGACATCTGAAGACACACAAACATTTATACCAGATGCCTCGAGGACTTTGTCTACTGAGGCACCGGACATTTGGAGAACTTTGGACCACTGATGTTTACTAAGATCTTCCCACCTAATGTCCCTTGCCTTCTTTCAAGCCCTGACAAAAGCCCTCTCCTCTTTGTTCCCTACATATGGCCTTTTTGCCCTCTGTCTGTCTGCACCCAGGCACAATAAATTCCATGCCAAGTTGCCTTTACACAACCCTGATGATCTCGGCTGATCTCTGCCTCGTGCCGTTCCTTACAAGCAGAAATCTGTTACTAAACAACTTTATCTTTTCATGTTGAAAAGGTAATTATAATTATACATCTATTTAGGCCACTTCCTAGGTCATGATCTTTACAAAACATAAAACTCTTTGACAAGGAAATTTCTTCTCTGATATTTTCTCCTTTCTTGTCTCATTCTTCCTGGTCTCCAAAAAGCCATGTAAGGCAGATACAGATGAGAAGTTTCCACCATGGGGCATTCCCTTTATGACCTGTATATTTATGGTCTCAAACACATAAGGCACAGTAATTCCTCCAATACCCACCAAAGGATTTATGGTGAGGCCTACCTCAAAGACAAACTGCTTCAAAGGCACAAATCATGGTCCCATTTTTTTTTTTTTTTACCTTTTGTGGTACAAATGGAGGTTATATTCACTCAGAAATGAAGTACAAAGAACACTGAAATTCAGAACCAAAGATTTGTGCCTACTAGTTACTTTTAGTATTGAAAAGGAGTTTCATACAAATAGAACTGCAATAATGTTTGTTTTCCTGGCAGCCAAAATCGTATGCTCCTAACTGATATTCAACTGCCTGCTGCATTCTTGAAGATTAAGGGAGGAAACAAAGTAAGCAGTCAACAGAGTAAGATAAGCATTTGGAACATTATATAAAAGTGAACACTGGAAATACCAGTGTTTTGAACACCGAGGGCTATCTCAAACCCAAAATGACTCGTAAGGTAGGCAGGAAAGTGTCCACTGGCGTTTGAAGGAAAGCCCACTTCACAAATTGCAAGGCTTTTCTGCACTCACTTCCTGTCCCTCCCTGCGGAAGAATTAGATTCCATTCCTATACTGAACTAATTAACCTCTAAAAAGACAACAACAATAATAATAATAATAATAATAGGGAGGAAGGGAACTTGAGAAAACATCTGGCAACAGGTTCCCAGGATGAACTGATTACCAGATACCCCAGGAGCTATCAAAGTCTTCAGAAATAAAGGGAATAAATCTCTGCGTTCCACTCCCAGAGAACGTGATCCGTAAACCGGGAGTGAAGCTTGTACTTCTCACATTGAAGGACTCTACAGGTGATTCTTAAGATCAGCCAGGTCCAGGAACCACTGATCAATTCCATTTTCCCCACGTGAGGAAACGTCCCCCCTAAGTCATCCAATGGAAAAAATCCTTTTTCAAAGAAAGATGAAATTTCTTGTTTCTTTTTCAGTGTAAAATATATTTATGCCCATATATTATGAAGCCCATCCATAAATAACCTCCATGGCTGAAAATTCTTTTTTTTTTTTTTTTTTTTTTTGTGGGTACCGGGGGTTGAACTCAGGACCTCGCACTTGCCAGGCAGGTGCTTTATGCTGCTGAGCCATCTCACCAACCCTGAAAATTCTATTTAAAGAATAACATTTAGATTAAGATTTCACTTGACACAATAATTCATTAGTAAAATTACACACATTTACTAGGATTGCATGGAATTTTGAAAAGATGAAATAAAATCCAGCAAAGTACAAAAAAAACCTTACTACCGCAAAATAGAATATATTGACTGATTTTTATGCTTCCCTCAGATTCTCTTTAATTGTTTGGGGAAATAAAAACTTTGA
Source organism: Erethizon dorsatum (assembly GCA_028451465.1). NCBI lineage: Eukaryota > Metazoa > Chordata > Mammalia > Rodentia > Erethizontidae > Erethizon > Erethizon dorsatum. The sequence goes on along the minus strand of CM051838.1, from coordinate 13,286,561 downwards.
AGGAAAAGTTAAATCTCCTAATCTTCTAGTTCTATTCTACACCATCTCTCCTTCTTGCCAATAAGATAAACTATCATATATTTTCTCTATAGTTTATAATTTTATACTTCTGTCTTGCATCTGTATCTGTTAACCTATACACGTGTTGATTATTTTTAAAACTTACATAAATGAAATCTTACTGTATTTAACATTCTGAAGCTTTTTCTTTTAACATTATATTTTTAAGATCTATTTATCTTGATACATATATATTGAGCTCATTCATTTTACATACCATATAAACATTCCATCCTATAAATTCTCTGAAAAGTAGGTATTTGAATTTTTACAAAATTTGAAACTTCATAAAAAAATACTGGGGTATCCCTATATTTATCTAACAATGTACATGTACAAGAATTTCTGTAGGTATTTGAGTTTAATAGCAAAGTTCTAAACTACGTTTTCAAATTTCTAGGTAGTACATAATAGTTCTGCAAAATACTTACGAAAATTTTAAACTGTATGATGGGATCTAGTTTCCCACATCTTTGACAACACTGATGTTATCAGTTCTTTACAAATTGTGTTAATCTGATTGTATCTCAATGTTCTATTAAACATCTCAACTGGGAGGCTAGGGAAGAAGGATCACAAGCCCAGCTAGACATCCAGGGACTTAGACCCTGTTAAAAAAAAAAAAAAAAGAAATTTAAAAATGCCTAGAGATATAGTTCAGTGCAAAGGCCCTGGGTTCAAGTTCAATCCGTCTCCAGTACTATCAAGGAAGAGGGAAGTTTTTCAAAATACTTGTGATATTAGATGTATTTTTAATGTTTATTATACATTAAACATTCCTTAAAATACCTATTTATCTTCGGAGCAAAAGATTTTCCCTTTGAGAAAAGTCTTGGCATGGGACTTGGCTGTTGTTTGCATTCATTATCAATAATAATGGACTCATTTAGGACAGGAATTTATTATGATGCTAGGATTCTGAAAGTAGTGAAATGAAAATTTAAGACACTTCATAATATTTCATAAAATGTACTAAGCACCCACTAAATAACAGGATAGTATTATGATGAAATATACAATCTTTGGAGCTGATCTACATGGTTTAAAATTTAACTCCACTACTCATAGCCAGTGACCTAGGAAAATTTCTTAACCTTTCTGAGGAATATATGAAAAGCAGATAATCAGAATACTGTAGTGCTGACATTTATATAAGATAATACACATAAAGCATTCAGTACAATATTTGGTCCAAAATAAATATACTCACTTTTGCTACTGTTATCATCATGAAGATGTCAACTATTGGTGAGAGGACGGTGGTGGTGGTTGTCACATGCTGCCTTCCACGGAAAAAAGATTCTAGATGGAGATTAGTAGGCACAAATTTCGCTAGGAAATGTTTTCAGGATGACAAGTTTGAACAAAAGGAAAGACAAGCAGCCTGGGCAGACCGATGAGACCAGTCATGATGTATGTTTTTCAGTTATTTGATGTTCATAATTACAAATCAGAAATATAAGTCACACTGCCCTTGAACCATAATAATTATAAGAGGAATGAGGAGGAAGAGGAAAAGGAAGAAGATAACACTTAAAAACATACTAATATATCGGGCCGGTGAGATGGCTCAGCGGCTTAAGCGCCTGCCTGGCAAGCGCGAGAGCCCGAGTTCGACTCCCGGAACCCACATACGAAAAAGGGGCCGGTGATACCGCTCAGCGGCACGGGCGCCTGCTGGGGCGCAAGGTCCTGAGGTCGACCCCCCCGGTACCCACACACACAAAAAAAAAAATAATAAAAAATCATACTAATATAATCCCCACAAAACCTGTGAGGACAATCCTGGGTTAAGAGGTGACAAAAATGAAATAATTTAAATAATCAGCCCATGGCCCCAGAACAAGGAAATGATACAGCTAGAATTTGAACCCAAGCGATATAGAGTTAGAATTCATGTTCTTAACCACTGTCCAATACTGCAAAAATGAATATCAATACCACTGTCATGCCTTATCAGTTTATCCTTGTCATTTCTTTTACTTTTCTCTAGCAGATATCTTGTTGAGTATGATGCTTATATTTTCTCATTTACTCTAACCCTTATCATGACCCTTGACTGTCATATTTTATCCTCATTTTACAGATGAAAAAAGTAGGAGGTATTACCTTTCCAAAATCAGACAAATTACTAATTTATTTTATGGTTGCTTTGATCTGAAATTCAGTGTTCTTTCACAGTGTAATGTGGTTACATTCTTGATAAAGAACTTAGTTTTCCAACAAATTGATGACTTTATCAAACCACTTGCATCATGTCCTCCCTTAGATAAATGCCAATTCATCAACTTCTTCGTTGTTTACATTGTCTCATATTGGCATCCTTTGAATATTCTCTGTGCACCTTGACTCATTTAATTACTGAATCAGAATTGAGTGTGTAGAGGTTTTGACAATTTTGAGTACCTAATGGGAAATTTGCCAAGTGTTTCCTACATTCTGAATTCTCATTTAGCTTGTCAGTATCATAATTACCCCTTTAAGAACAGAATCACTGGACTGACTCATGTTTAATACGCTTTCTAAAGTGATCAATGGACCTCTTTCTGAGGTGCTTTCATTTCTGATTCCCTACATGTTCTATCTGTACAATTTTCTGTACCCTAAAAATTATTACTATTTACTAAATTTAACCAGCTATTACCTACTCCTAATTATTCTACTTTAAATGTAAAGCATTTTATAGATGCACAATAAAAAGTTCAAAAGCTTTTCTATTAGATTTATTTGAGAGAAATTTTTATATAGCTAACATATAGAAGAATGAGCACTTTACATAAATTCTAGTATTGTTTCTCTGTCACTAGCCATGAGTAAAACTTAAAAGTTGCATTTTTCCTAAAGAGTTCAATTCTAGTGAACCACCTAAAATACTTCTTAGAAATATACATATGCAAATTTATTCATCTGTGCATAAATTTATATAATAGGCCTCTAAAAATTTGGAATAGTCTAAACGATTTGCAAACTTCATCCTCCTAAGAATATCTTAAATCTATCTATAGGAGAAGATGTCTTATTTTGTTGGAAAATCACCACTATGAGCATTTTACTTTTGCAAAGATAAGTGAAGTATTATATGCTTTTATAACAGAAGATCTTAAAGGTAATACAATCTAAAGGCAATTATTTTAGTCGAGACAAGAATTATTCTGAATAATCACATAAATTACATTTCTACAGACTTTGATGTTGTTTTGGAAAAAAATTCTTTCTGTGGGCTTTGTGATCTATATACATTTTTAGATTAACTATCTTTTTATTCAAGCAGTTACATTCATAAACATCCTAAGTCGAGACCCTGGCCTCACACTGAAGGGAGGATTGACGTACCTGAGGGTAGAGAGATCTGAGCTTGGTGTCGCTCCACACTGACAGATCTGCTGGTGACTCACCATTCTCATCAGAATACAGAAACAATTCTGAGATCAGATTAGTCAATTCTGATGACTTCTTTTTAATGGGGGGTGAGGAGGCCATGCTCCTCTAGGTAGGGCTGTAGTTTATTCCTAAGGGGGTGGACTTACCTGGTGATCTGTGAACCATGCCTTTTCTCTCTGTAGTCACTCACCTGGTGTCTTAGTTACTTTTCTCATTGCTGAGACAAACTACACAAAACCCAAAGTTAAAGGTGAAAAGGTTTACTTGGCTCACACTTTGTAGAGGTTTCAGTTCATAGTTGGTTGGCTCCAAGGCAGAGTAGCATGGCAGAGGGGCATCGCAGAGGAGAAACAGTTCATGGCAGGCAGGAGGCAGCAAGGCAGCAAGCAGCAAGCTACAAGGTGACAAGAAATGACCCTCTTTCTCTCTCTTATATCTTACCCAGGGTACCCACCCTTACAACAGGTAGTACTCACACCCAGCGTGGGGCAGATTTAATCCTAGCATCATACCATGAATCAATCTCAGTATCACATCCTTGATCCCAACAGTGCACACTCTAGATCCAGCCACCTCCAAAAAGCCCCACCTATGACCACATAAGGCTTTGGAGGGACATCTAGATTCAAGCCATACCCCCTGGTGATATCTTCTCTGTAACCATAAGTAAAATACACAATCAAAATGTTTAAATTTTTATTTCTAGTCCAAACCCCTTTCTTAAATCCCATACAAAGTAGGCAATTTCCTAGTCAAAATATTCACTTGGATGGCAAATACATCTCAAATTCAGAATAAATTTTAAAAAATGAATTCTCTATCTTCTTCTACAAACACATTGCCCCTTCAGTTTTGCTCTTTCAGTCTTAGACAGTGCTATTTGTCCAAATGTAGCCTAGAGCCCTGGTAAATATTTTTGAACTTTCTCTGTCTCATACCCTACATCTGGCATGTATCTCAACCCAGCTTTTAAAAAGGTAGCCATACTCTGATCGCTATTAACCAGGCTGACTGGTTAATTAACCACTCAGTCCATTACACCAAAACCTTTCCTGCAGAGTGGGATATTACCTCCTAACTGACCTTTCTTTTCTGCCCTAATGCTCCTTGAAGGCTACTGTCCATGCAGCAACCTGCTGAATCTCATTCAGATGTTCTCTGTTCAATGCCTTCTCTTCTCCCTCAGAGCACTTATAATAACCTGCAAGGTCCCTTATTGCCTTAGTACTCTTATATCCCCTATAGCCACCTCCAACTCCTTCCATCTCCATCTCTGACTTCATTTCCTAAGACGTCCCACTTTTCACATCACTGTAGACATGTTCCCTCCTTTGCTCTTCCCCACAGCTCAATGCTGTTCCTCCTCATTCCCCTCTTGATCCTAGTGCCAGGAATGTTCTTCCTGCATACAATAGACTAAATAATCATACCTCCCCCGCAAATTTATGTGTTGAAATCCTAACTTGCAACATGATGCGTTAGGAGGTGAGGCTTTTGAGAGGCAAGGAAGTCATGAGAGTAGAACTTTCCACACGTGTTCTAGCTAGAGTCTTCTGCTACAAATCATAACACAGAACTACTAAATATAGTCTGGCAATTTTAGTCTCAGTTGGAACAAATTGCCATGGACACATTTTACTGAGGGAGCGCAAACTTTACAAAAGCCCACGGAACCCTCAAATCTGCTCCAGCAGTGAAGTAAATACAGAAGGATAAAGAGGGATAAAGGTGATGCTCACAGCAAAGGACTTGCCTAGCATGCATGAGGCCCTGGGTTTGATGCACAGCACTAGGAAAAAATAATAATAAGGAAGGATAAAGGAGGTAACATTTTTTTTGTTTTGTTTTGTTTTTTAAGATGGAATTTGAGCCACTAGTTTGCTTTTGGGGAATTAGTTTTATTGAAGGCACAACTCAGACTCCTGAGGACAAATCCTTGGAAGACAAGATAGCAGCCTAAGTATATCCACCACCATTAGTCAAAAGGTTCCCCAGAACAATCATTGTGATCTCGTCAAAAACCAGACTTTCCAATGTGCTGCCTCTGTGGGGTCCAAGTCAGGATTCAAAAAGATGGCACAATAGGAGCACTTTGACCCTTGCACTCATTAGTCTTATTCAGAATATGGTAGCTCCAGGAAGCAGATTAAAAATTAAATGTGTCTGCATGCGTTGGGGAGTGCAAAATCTGTGAAGATAAAAGGGCTAACATTTTTTACAATTATGTAGGGAATAAAAATTTTATGGTTCTGATAGTTTTTTTAAAACAGACAAGCTATATACACAAAGTTATAATTACAACTAATGACTAAATGAACTTGATTGGCTACTGGCAAAAAGAAAAGTATAGGAGAACTTAAGACTCTGAATGGAGAGCCTTATGTGACTGGAAGCCACCTGGTTTTGTGTAGCTCCCAGGTTGGGGCTTGTTCACGGATCAGGAATTGGAGATGTCTTAAGTCATCTCCCTCTTAAACCAGTAGATCAGTAGATCGCTCTGAAACCCAAATGCAGTTTCTTTTCAACTTTACTTAGTGTTTTGCGAGAAGAGATTCCCAAACTAATGGAGGGCTGGACTTTGGGTCTGAGGACAGAGAAAAGGGTGTAGCATGAGCAGATGCATGATTCTCCATCAGCGATGTCCTCAGCTAAATAAGTTATTTATTTTTCACAGGGGCAGCAAAGTTTCACTGACCTCTGGGTTATAGAAAGAGCATTTGGGAGAGAGAAGGAGAAAGAATGGCAGCAGGAAGTGGAAGAGCAGACAAAAGTAAGTCAGTTATTTCTGACCTCTCATCCCAAGCATTTCCTCACAGTGCTGCTGCCTTCTTTGTTTGCTACCCACACAGTGTCCATGGTGGGAGTGGCGAAAGTCTCCCAGCAAGTGGTGTAGAGGCCAGGAAAATGCATAAGCAGATTGAAGTCCCTTCCCACACCCAGAAGACAGTTAATTCCTGTGTCTCATCCCCGCCAGATCATAAATTCCATCCTTTTTAGGTCATCTCCTGCATGCCACTCTCTCGCTACTGCTTTGTTCTTCCTCCCAGCTGAATCGTTCTTAACCTGTGCAACTTTTCACCTGGTCATTCCATGAAGTTGCCCTGAACTTCAATACTTGGTTGGCAGGGCCTCATGTGAAAGATGAGAAACAGTTGATTGTAGGAAGTTTTCGGCCATGGGTCATTTTTTAAAACTCTGGGAGGTGATTCTAATGTGCAGCCAAGTGAGTATAATTACCCTCTACCTTCCTTACCTCTTAATCCTGTCTTAAAATTAGTTTCTCTCTCCAAATACTGCTTTCCTCCACGCTTTTTAAAATTTGGGCTATTTCTCAGAGAGCTCAGATTTCCCAGGATAGAGAGTGTCACTTCCCTTCTGAGTGCTAAAAGCTGGGTGAACTTCCTGCAAAAACCCATCCTCCCTGGAAATCTAAGTTACCTGACCACTCAATGCTTTCATTTACTCCTCTTCTGTTCATTTTCCAAGCCATCTTCTGCCCTTATTCTGGGGATTTCTATGACTATGGAAATCATCCTGTCCTCATGGTTACCCTGGCTTCGTGATTCTTTGACCTTCACAATTATTTCCAGTTCTCCCCTTCTCCACTAGCCTTTGGCCTGGACAGCACCTTGGGCTTTGTTGTTACTTATGACTGTCCCACTTCAGAAAGTGTACAAACCAGTATTCAACCTGCAAAGCACGATCTGCTGTCCTCCCTGTTCTCACCTGCCTTACCTGTGGTTTACACTCAGTGTCCGATCCAGTCTCTGTACTTCCCCATTTCTCTCAGCCTTCCTCCTGTTAAAGGCTTCACTTCCTTCTGTATACAATCCAGTCCACTAGGCACATTATATTAATGATTTCTTCACCATCTCTCTCTCAATCCCTTCCTGCTTGTTTGAATACACCCGCACTGCACACTCCCAAGCACAGTTCAAGACAAGCTGACTATTCTACTACCATCTTCTGTGCCATATACCCACAAAATGTTAATAGTCTGTATTTCCTTATAACCTAATTAGTACCTAATTCAAGCGGACACAAATTATAAATTTTCTCAATGCTGGACAATGCTGGATTGCATCCAATTTTTTCCAATCACCTCCACCATACCCACTTAATTTTTTTCTATTTTTCACAATATTTTAAAATATTTCCTAAGACGATAAAAGATAGATAATAGCAGCACATTTGCAGGTGAAATAATTGGTAAAAAAAAATGTAGAAGGACATAAAACAAAACCTCTAACCTTCAAAGAAATAGTTTTTAATAGTTATGCAAGTTCAATTGTGCAGACTTTGTCCATAGATTTTACATGTTATCAGTGCCAGCAACATATGGGCAGCGGATGATTTCTGCCCACACTTCGTGAGCAGCCTCCTCATAAATCCCCAAAGTTAATCATGACAAAAAGTAATCTTGTCTCTTCCTTTTAAAAGCCTGGAGCAATTTGTTCAGCAACCACACTGCTAGGGGAGAGATAAAGGAAAGGAGCATCGAGGGCAACAAGAAAGGATCAAAAATGTGGAAAAATGTGTACAGAATTAAAACAACCACAGTTAAGGGGTAAGTGCTCGTGGATCATTTTATCTTATTACTCTGGAAATAGAGTGCTAGTTATAAGGGAAAATTCAAGAACTGAGATTGTAGGAGAACAAATCCCAACTCATTTCATTGTGCTGAGTAACTTCCGAACCCAAATTCCTGTTCACTATTCATTCAGTAATTGTTAAATAAATGAATAGAAGTCCCACATTCAGCAAATTTTAAAGTTAATAAATGGTAAAACGAAACAAGAAAAAACAGGGCCGGTAAGATGGCTCAGCGGCGTAAGCACCTGCCTGGCAAGCGTGAGAACCCAAGTTCAACTCCCGGAACCCACATACAGAAAAAGGGCTGGTGATATCACTCAGTGGCACGGGTGCCTGCTGGCACGCGAGGTCCTGAGGTCGATCCCTGGTACCCACCAAAAAAAAAAAACAAAAAAAAAAAACAAGAAAAAACAAAGCAAAACACATAGACACATGGGAAACCATGTTGTATTCATACTAAAAAGGAATAAAAAGTTCAGAGGTCAAGAATTCCTAATTCCACACCTACCCCTCCTTGCCCTCATTTTATTTTATTTTATTTTATTTTTTTGTGGGTACCAGGGGTCAACCTCAGGACCTCGTGCGCCAGCAGGCGCCTGTGCTGCTGAGCGATATCACTGGCCCTTTTTTCGTGTGTGGGTTCCAGGAGTCGAACTCGGGCCCTCGCGCTTGCCAGGCAGGCGCTTATGCCGCTGAGCCATCTCACTGGCCCATCCTTGCCCTCATTTTAAAGGAGCAACCAGTTTTCATTGATAGAAGTCCCCTTGTTTATTTATTGATTCAATCAATTGATTCATTTATTGATGGGTGATGTAAACAGGTGGCTGTCTCAAATTCACAATGGAATTATATTCCCTAGTAGAAATATTCATCTCTTTTGAATTTTAAACTCTAACAAACAGAGCCTAAACCAATGGGAACAGAAAGCAAACATTTTGCCAGTGATATTCTAGGATTAATAAAGAAAACAGCCATTCTAATTTCCATTCCATAACTTCTGGACCTGTGGATACTTGGTATGAAAAAAAGTGTACCAAATACTGACTTAGTACATATGTCACAACCTGGGATACATTTCTCCAGCCCTAAATGTATCATACCTACACCTTAGTCAATGCCATACAATTTTTAAAAGGCTATTCCAACTCCGTATTAAGCCAATTCTTTCAAAGAGATGAGGTTAAATGATAACATAAGTCAGCTCCATGTATCCACTGCTGCATTTCATTGCAGTAAAGTGACTTCTTTGTTCATAAGCAAAGCTATGTGAATGCCATGATGATGACTACAGCATATTCTGTAAGGCCATAGTTTTTAGGAGAAGCTTTACCAGAAAAGAAGGCAATTTAGGTACTCAGCAATGGCTATAGCAATGTTGGTCTTAGTGAGTAGAAATTCCTGTGGCTGAGCCTGTGCATAATCTCCCTTCTCACCACAATGGACTCTTTTCTTGAGCTCAGTGGTGACAAGAGTGGCTGAGGAAGGAGTGCCTCTCCCTAATGGTTCGTCCTATCTACCTAGTTATTAAAATCCCTTTCTGATGAGATCACCCTTTGGTGAACATTCACATAGGATCCAAATATGTTCATACTTAATGCTCACTTAGGCCTAAACATACACTTTCTCTGACCTCTTTGTTACCAATTTTCCAACTATGCTCTTTTCCAAGTCTCAGACTATCCAACTCTTGAGCTAATTCTGGAAATACTGCTTGGTCAATAATACTGGCTATCTCTCTTTTAAGAAAAATGTACAACTTCAATTTTTTGCTACTAGATGTTTTCCCTTTGTCATTGTCATTTAGGGACATTCTGGAGTGGGACTCTCATGTTGTAGCCATTCACCTTTGGGCAGTGTCTGTGGATTTGAAAAGCTGTTTATTAAGCCAAGTCCACTTGCTGTCTTCTATAGTTAGTTGGTGAGAGAGCCCTCCCTGAGAGAGTGTTCAAAGATAGAGAGAGAAAAAGTATTGACGCAGGTAGAGTGGCCATGGGTGTCTGGCCTTCTTCAGGCAACTTCTTTGTATTTCTCAATCTGCCTGAGCCTATTCTAATTTGTCCCCCACTGATTTGATGACAGAGTTCTTCTATTCATGTCATAATTTATGGCTTGGTGGGTCACATAACATAGTTTTGTGATGGACAGTTCAGCTTTCATGATAATTGGTGCCTATAGCCCAGTGTTCAGTCTTTACTAAAGCTGAATAGCAGACCAAAAGTTATTTCTCAGCAGGAGAGTAGTAATTCATAAAGAAGACCAAAGCTTTGCTCCAAAATTACAGTAATCTGTTCAGTGTTTCCTCTATAGGACACTACCAAAGATTTCATACAGAATTCCTATCCACCCCTGACTTTTCAAGTAGCATCCAATCTAATGGAGGACCTGTTGAGCTGGGGGGTTCCCTTCTAAGATGGCTTATCCACATGGCTGTTGGCAGGAAAATTCAGTTCCTTGTTAATTAGGTCTCTCAATGGGGCTTCCTCTGTACAGCAAATAAACCAAGAGAGAGCTAGCAAGAATGAAACATTGATGTATTTTATGATCTGGTCACAAATGGTCACATCTACTGAATTCTACTCATTAGAACCAAGTCAATAATCCTGGTTCTCAATTAAAGGGATGTAAATTTGGTTTCAGCTTTTGGAAACAGGATTTTTAAAAATCTGCTGGCATGTTTTAAACCAGCACCATACTTTATTTAATATCAGAAAATGAAAGTCAGAATCCTTATACAAAAATCTTTGAACACATCTCCCGTAATCTGCTTTGATTAAATTCCGAGAAATTAAACTATTGGATCAAAGTGTAAGAAGTGTAAGCATTTTTGCAGGATCCTGAAACATTGACAAACAGTGCTACAATGTGTTATTACTAAATTGAATTTGCTCACAAGCAATGGAAGTGTGTCAATTTTATTGCACTCAGCTAATGTCAAATTGGTATTAAGAAAGAGAAAGAAAGAAAGGAAGAGAGCAAGAAAGAAGGCAAGCAGACAGGCCTCATTTAAAGTCTTTATTTATTATATGGGAAAGTACATTTCCTTATAGCTATTTATGTTTGTATTTATTTCTTAGTAAATTGTTGAAGAATGTTACCAATTCAAACAATAAGATGTTTTATGCACTGATTTAGAAAAATTAACTATATATAAAATCATTAATCCCTTGTCTGCCATTGTTCACAAGTAATTGGCTAGGTTATCAATAATTTTAAAAATTTCATCAGGTAAAAAAGTTTTAAATTTGAACTGTCAAGTAAATCTGTCATATCTTTGTAACTTCGTGCAAGCTACTCAAAGTTACAAATTACGTCTCTAATTTCTTTTTTTGTCTTATTAAGTTTATTGGTACAACTTAGACATACATAATGATCACATTCATCATAAGGAATTTGTACCTGTACACAATGTATCTTGATTCTGGGGATACAGCTCAGTGTCACAGAGCCTGTCTGTCAAGTGTGAGGTTGTGAGTTCAAGTTCCAGTACCAAAAAAAAATAAAATTTTTTCATCAAAATTTAAAGACTGGTTAAATAATTTGCAAAGAATTTGTAATTTGTAAAGAAGGACTGAGAGGAAGAGGAAGTATCGATGCTCCATCTCTGGAATTATTTTATTTTTAAGAGGTTGGCTGATACTAGTGATTACATCTGATACTGTTCCTTGGTTGGTTGTGTTTTTAGGATTCCACCGGCATTTTTCTACTTGTGAAGTAATTTCTCACCCCAAAGGAAAGCGTGATCACTGTGGCCCATCTGTGGCCTCATGTACTCTACGTAATATCTTTAATCCTGTTCCGGGTGAGTCTGGCTGAAATTGTACATATTGTGGGTCCCCCAAAATTCTGCACTTCCAGGGCTCCTGTGTGCAATATGAGGCAAGGAAAGGCAAACGTACATATGCATATCTCTTTGGCTAGGGCTCCATCATCCCATCAGAATTCACTTACAAGTCACAAGTTCAAAGATAAAATTATTAAGAATTTAAAAACAGGAGCATGCAACTAAATATGAGCCTTTCTAAGCCTGGGGCCCTTTGTGACCACGCAGGTATCCAGCTCATGGAGCAGGTTTTACAAGAACTAGAACTAACGTCCTGAAATATTTCCCACCAATAAACATGTGAAGTAAAGTTAAATGGAAATCATAATTAACATAAATATTCTAATACATGAAAATTAAGAATTGATAAAAATTCAAGTTTAATATTCACCCATAGCAGAGAAAGTGTCTGTAGCCTGTCTGACAAATTTTTAAGATTGATGAACTTTTTCAACACATACATAAAATCAATAGAAATAATAAGTGATGAGTCAATACAAGTGCATAATGAAAGAATATAAATGTATGAATGTATTAAAACAAAAAAGCATTAGCTAAAGATGGAAGGGAAAAGATAAATAGACTAAAATAAATGTAAAAATAAAATAGCTTCTGTATTACTGCATGAAATTTAGCTCTGGACTTCCTAGAATCCAAAACTACTCAACATAAGGGCTTGAAACACTAATTATCACAGAAAGGAAGAGGAACAGGTTTTCAAGGGAAGCAAACAATTACTAAGCATTGAAGTGTAATTTATTTTCTGTGTTTATATAAATACACAGTAATATGTAACAATATCTGTAGGTGTTATATGAGTAGATGCATGTAACATTAACTTTTTTTTAAAGTTAATGCTAATCATCTAATTATAGTTCTATAATAACATGATTTTGAGGAATCACCATAATGGAAGATAAAGGAGTAATGAACATTTTTGATAATATGACTTAAGACAAATGGATTTCAGAGATGAAAGGGAAGTGAGTGCCCCAAGCTGATTATTCTCAAATATTAATTTTAGGAAGTTTACAGTTAATCTTTTGAAATGGAGTTCACTGGGCTACATAGAAAATTTTTATAGTGATAATTTTATCTTGGGAAATATGTCAATAAAAATGAAGCAGTAGAAAAGAAAACAAGTTAGTCTAATGATGTTCCTAAAAAGATTCTTTATAAAGACATAAATAATACTGAAAATTTTCAACATTGATAAATAGTTAACCAAATAATTGACACTAGAATGTCATGTAGACTTTTAAAATGGAAAATAAGTGGGCTATGTTAATATGCAAAGCATACAATTAACTGTACGAAAGGGAATGCAAAGAAGAATAGCCAAAATTCGCACGTGAAATAGAGAGCTGACATTACCAAAATCCAAGACTTAATACAGTAATCAAGGTGGTATGGAACTGGCAAAATAGACAAGTAGATTGGTGGGGAAAAAAAAAAAACAGAGTGCTGACTAATAAATCCAAACAAAATATTCAACTGATCTTAACCAAAAAGCCCACAATGAATTCAATGAAGAAAAATAGTCTTCTCAACAAATGGCGCTAGAATGACTAGAGATCCTCATGACAAAAATTGCTCCAAATATACACCTTGTACCATTCATAAAAGTTAATTCTACACAGATCGCAGATACAGATGTAAAATGTAAAACTGTAAAGGGCTCAGTGATGACTTTTTAGATACAACACCAAGATCACAATCTAAGAAAGATAACACTGGTAAGTTGAACTTCATGAAAACTTGTAACATTTGCTCTGTGAAAGATACCTTTTTAAGAGAAAGAAAAGACAAACCATAGATTAGAAGAAAATTTTTGCATAACACCTGTCTGATAATAGAATTGTCTCACGAAAGCCAAGAACTTTTAAAACTGAGCAATATAAAAACAAACAACCTAATTAAACATGGGCAAAATATCTGAATATACAATCTCCAGAGAAACAAGTTATATAGATGGCAAATAAATATATAAGAAGATACTCAAAATCATATGACATTAGGGTATTAATTGAAAATTAAAACAAAAATGAAATAACACTACGCACCTATTAGAATAGATAAAATCCAAAACACTGACAACACCAAATGCTGGTGAAGATGTGGAGAAATAAAAACTCTCAGTTTCTGGCAGGATGGCAAAATCCGGTAACCACTTTGGAGTCCAATTTGGCAATTTTTTACAAAGTTCAATATAAGCCTACCATACAATCCAGCAATTATGCTCCCAGGTACTCCTCAAATGGATAAAAAATGTATGTTCACATGAAAGCCTGACCAAGAATCTTTATAGCAACTTTGTACATAACTTCTAAAATATTAGAACCAACCAAGAACAAGTGAACAGATATGACTGCGGTACTCTGTACAATTGAATATTATTCAATGATAAGATGAAATGAGTCATCAAGCTATGACAAGATATGGAGAAATCTTAAATACTAATACCAATTGCAAAGTAAAAGACGCCAGTGTAGAAAGGCTACATACTATATAATTCCAACTAAATTACATTTTATAGAAAGCAAAACCATAGAGGCTGTAAAAATATCAGCTTATGCTAGGAATTTGGAAGAGAGGGAAAGTAAGGGGATAATAGGTGTAGCACAGGGAATTTTAAAGGAGCAAAACCTTTCTTTACAATATTGTGATGGTGAATACATGGTCTTCTACATTTGTCAAACCCAATAGAATATGCAACAAAAAGAATGAATCTTAATGTAAACTAAAGACCTTAGTTCATAATAATACATCAATACAGGCTCATCAATTGTACCCATGACACGACACTAATGCAAATTTTTAATGCTAATAATTTTGTAGGGGAAAAATTAAGGACATATAGGAATGCTGCAATTTTCATGCAGTTTTTCTTTAAATCTAAAACTGCTATCAAAATAAAGGCTACGAATAAATATAAAAGATTCTATTAAAGATTGTCCCTGCTATTTATTCGGAACCTACAGAATTATGAGACTACTCAAGTTCATAAGAACTGAAAATTGTTACTATTCCCTGTGCCTGAGAACTGGAATGTACACTTAGTGATCATCTTGTTTAGCCATCTTAGTCAACAAATCTCCAAGATACCTATTATAAAATATTGAGAATATATAACACATAATAACAAATGACTCATAATTACAAGTAACAAAAATTTTAGAAACCTAAATTTAAAAATATAATACACATTCTAGTATAAACAGACCAGCACTGACATATAGATCAGAACCACGTTTGAGTATGTGTGCCTATGCCTGTATGGGGAAACTCGGGGCTAACTGCACCAATAGAAGTGTTTGAGGATTTCGGCACTAACCCTTCTAGTCTATTTTCATTACTCTGAGAGAAGCTCATTGAACTTCATAAACAAAATATTGCCAAAGGCAGCAATTCTGGTCCTGGAATAAGAACTGGAATTGAATCCTCAGAAGGTTTTCATTTAAGAGGTAATTCTACACAGCATTTCCAAATCTTTTTTTTTAATGGAAACAGATTTTATAATGAATATACTCACAAAGTATTCATATCTGGTATTTGTCTAAGTGGTCATGCGAGGAATCTAAGGGATTTGACATTGTCTGCAATATGGCATCAGACATATATATTTATTATCGTCAAAGTTCCAAGAGACAATGTAGTTGAGAACATGTGACATAAAGATCACTTCACTAAGATTCTCATTTCCTAAATACTGTCTGAACACATTATAATGCAGATTTTAAGATTAAGCCCAGAAATACTAATTCAGTACGTCTCGGAAAGGATCTGGTCATCTTCCTGGTAATTCTGATGCAAAGAAAACAAGCTTTGAGGAACACTGGTATAGATAGATGAAGATGGGAATCTTCTCAATTTTGAGCAAAGCTCTTTTCTGTATACTGGAACAAGCAAATTGAAATAAAACTACACTATCCCGCTTGGAAATCAGTGAATATCCTGGGGGATTTATTCACTGGTTGATGTTCAAATTTGGCAGCCCTCTCTAATCTCCCTTTGCCTGATGTCACCTTCCAATCTCCAGAACCATCCCAACAAGAATGAGGTGCAAGGAGGACCAAGTTAATTTCCTCCTGACTTCCTGATTAAACATTCCCCACAAGCACATCATTTAAAACAACTTCTGTGTAACTTGCAAACCTCTATTCCTCTGTTCTCACTGAGGTAGCTCATTGCTTCTATCAAAAAAAAAAAGTGAAAAGAAGATATATTAGTATTTTATATTTTTGCCCTCCCTTTGCAAACAATCTCTGCAGATCAGTGATCACATGGAGCTGGCTTTCATTTGGAGTGTTTTCAGACCTCCTGCTATGGTTCGGATCTAGAATGTCCCTCAACAGATTCGTGTGCTCAGAAGTTGGGTTTTTGGAAGCTGATTGGATCATGGGGGTGCTACATTCATCAGTGGATTAATATACTGATTAATCCATAGGTAAATGTACTGTTAGGAGAGGGTGCTTGGTTGAGGAAGAAGCTGTTTACTGGATGCATGACCTAGAAAGATTTAGCTCCCTCTCTGACTCTTCGCTTTGCTCTCTGCTTCCTGGCTACCATGATGTTGCAGCTTTCCTCTACCGCAGGCCCTTCCACATGTGTGCATTTGAACCTGTGGACCAAGGGCTGAAACTTCTGAAACTATGATACAAAATATACCTCTCCTCCCTTAAGTAATGGGTGTCCCAGCATCAAGAAAGTGATTAAGACACCACACACCATATTCTTATATATCCCAATAGTAATTTAACACAGGCAAAATGAGAGGGGTGATGATGTTTCTATTCTTTCTCCTTTCACCCCCACCCCAGCTCCACACATTTCCTGTCTTCCAGCTGGGGTGTACAATTGATGTTTTGTGTTTGGAAAATGCTCTTTGTCCTAGGAACCTTTGGACATATACATGGACATGAACTTCACCTGTATTTAGATTGTTGGTTAGCAGGTTCAATATATGACCAAGTGCCTTGAACAGTGACAGTAGAATTTCTCTCATTTTTTATTCATAATGCTCATCCTCTTTGGGAATATTATTTAATGTTAACAAAATTCCTGCAAATAGAGAAATTGAGGCCAAGGATTCAGATGAATTGGTCCTGCTTCAGGGAAGTCCTAATACAAACAAATTTTGTTTCAGTGACAATATTTGTTCATGAGGCAACAATCACCAAAAGAATATTCTAGCTTGCATAGAACTGTACAGGGCAACATCTATCCCGTTTTCATTTTACTAAGGGTGGCTGGCGATATTCAGTAAACAAAATGTCTGCCAGGGGGCAGCAGAACGTAATGCTTTCATTCCCAAAGGAATTTAGAGGGTTTTGTGAAAGTGACTGGCATATTATGATAATTAATTTGAAATTGAAACTTCATAATAATCATGTTACACTATATTTACAAGAAAAGGTTTGTCTGAGGAGTCTTATTTATATTAAGGACTTGCATAAACTAAAACAACATATTCTGACATAAAAAAAAGGAAAATCTTAATAGGTTTAAGTAGTTTAAATCATTTTCTTCCTTATTCTGTCCTTTATAACTTCCTCAAGTTTCCTTGCTCTCTGGAACCATTCATGGACAGTCAAATTGCTTTTTATGAGCAAATTAAGATATTTTTAAAATTTAAGAATTCTTGGCTATGTTCTTAAAAAATGTGACTCATCTTGAAAAAAGTTAGAAATTGTTATTTTTGTTGCTTATGACAGAAAAAAATACTTCCATAATAAGTTGTCTCCTGGCAAAGTTATTTCTGAAAATGACTTTAAGTACAAATGAACTATGGGACCTTGCGGTAGCAAGACAGCTCTTGAGAGGAGGGAGACACTGAGAGAAAGAGGAGCCATATTGAATCCTTCTGAAATCTTATTTCTCCAAGTAATATTTCTTCAGAAGTCCTGGCAAGGGTGCTTTTAAAGGCCTACAGTGCCTGCCTGTGCATGGTCTTTCATAAATGTGCTGTTTAGAAGGGACCATGGGTGGTCTTTGGGAAATTCCAGAGCTCAGACCTGAAATTCCAAATTTCACAAAATGAGACTTCAGACTTACCTTTTTGTAAGTAATTTGTTTTGATCTGCTTCAAAGTAGTATTTATTTTGTTAACAAGGTTCTACTGCAAGATCTTTTAAAACAATGGTTTCTAGGGATTTCTAGTTACAGATTTTTAAAAAAAGTAATTCTTAAAAGCCATAAAACCACAGGGACTAAAAGAATGGGAGTGGAATTAACCAAAACAGAATTCTGAAAGCTAGAAAGCAGATGGATCCGGTTAGCTGCTTAGAAAACTTGAGAAAGATGAATCTCGAGCTTTAGTGGTAGAAGTTGCACAGCAATATAACTTAACTACAAAATTTCCAAATGGTTCCAAAACTGACAGCTGCAAGGTGATGGTAGGACTGAAGAGCAAGGAATTGCTCAATGCCATGTTAAAGAACAGTGAGATTCCTGGGGGCCATCCTAACAGGGCACAGCTAGGAGACGGCTCTTGCTCCACCCCAACGGAGAACTGGAGATTTATTCATTAGAGAGCAGAAAAATGTAGGTTCTGTGGTTCAGGGATATTTCTTTAATCTGCTGTTGTATTAAAAAAATAAAATAAAATACCTCTTCAAATGTAGTGTAGAACCATCTATTATGCTAGCATGGTTCTAAGAGTTGTCTGAGCTTGGTCGGGCAGGTTTTACTGGGGCTGTCCAATTCCAGCCCAATACTGACTGGGCTGAAGACTACAGACTTGCATAGTTTGGTTATCCACAAAGAATTTCTCATCCACCTGCTTGATTCTCAGCTGGGATGGCTGGCCTTTCCAGAAAGGTGTTACCGTCTCCACACAGCCTCTCAGGTAGTTAGTTTGGCTTTATTAGTTTGATCACCTTGGGCTAGTTGAAATTCTCCCCTTGATGCTCCTTTCTTCTTAATTAAATATTGCAAAAGACCCGAGCAGAAGTTACGAAGAGTCAATGACATAGAGTTGGAAGTCACAGCATCACTTTTGCCGCATTATGTTGTTCAGATAATAGTCACAAGAGCAGCATGGATTTAAGAGTTGTGGACTTGACAAGAAATGTGCATTCCAAGAGGTATGTTTTCCCTGGACATCAGGGGCATTCTTGAAGACCTAACTACCACAAGGAAAAATCAGGAAAGCTGAAAACCACGAAATGGGAAACAGCAAAATTAAATTAAATATTATACTGGATCCTCAGGATTCAAGCACCTAGACTTTTATCCTCAACATAAGAAATCTGAAGAATTTTCTTTAAAGACAGAAATACACAGAGAGTCTCCACAGAAACAATTCCATTGAAGAACTCACAAAAAACATTCAAGATTTTGACTCACCAATTGACAAACTCTAAATACACATAAAATGCATTAATTCAGCATATTGTGTCCTGCTCTTAAGGTACATTAATAGATATGAAAGCAGAAGAAGAAAAGAAAAGGAAATAAATAAACTATGATGGGTGATTAAAACATCAAATAATATCATTAACAACATCAGAGAGAAAAGTAAATATAATATGACCTCAAGAGAAAACCAGGTAGTATAAAATGTAATATATTCAAACAATTCAAAAGGGCTCTTGGAAATTAGACACACAGACATACACAGTATGTGGGTGGAAGGGACACTGTGGGTTTGTAGATGAAAAATATGAAAAATTAAATTAAATTATGGAAAGTAAAAATGTTAAGATAAAGAAATAAAAGGAGGGGGAAAATTAATGAAATTGGAAGTTTGTTTCACAAGTTGAAATATTAAGATAACTAGCATTATAAGAGAACAACAAAAAAGGAAAAATTTTCAAGGAAGCAATTTTCAAGGTATTTTCAAAGAAATTTCCCAGGGGAAAAAAAAGAAGAGAATAAAATCCTTAGTTCAAAGGCGCTGTTATGTATTGAATCACATTTCTCCAAGATGTTGAAGACCTAACTCCCAGTATCTCAGAATTGAGTGTAATTTGAAATATGGTTTTTCAGATGTAACCAAGTCAAGATGAGGTAGGTCACTAGTTCCAGCAGGCCAATGTGACTTGTGTCCTTACAAAAGAGCAAAATTTGAACCCACGAAGAACCACACAGGGAAAAGGCCATGTGAAGATGGAGGCAGAGATGAAATGAAGCCACAGAATGCCAAAGATTGCAAACAAACTTCCAGAACTGACCTACTGATATGGGATGGCTTCTCTTTTACAGCCCTTAGAAGGAACCAGTTGATATTTGTACTACTCTGAGATGACGAATTTCTGTTGTTTAAACCATCTGGTCTGATACAGTGGTTCTATTAAACTAGTACAGGGGTCCATCAAGTATCCAATAATGTGCAGGAAAATAGATTCAAAACTAAGCATGTGTCAGTGGAATTATAGTGACTGGAGTGAGCATAGAGAGAAAACTGTGAAAGTTTCTGGAGAGATGGGTGTAGGAGAATTGGTTTTACATAAATGATCAATAATCAAAATTTATTGGATTTTTAAATAATCACAATGTGAGTAGGAAGACACTGGAGAAATGTTATCAAAATTCTAGGGGAAAATTGTGGTTTCTAACCTAAAATTCCTAATCAGCTAAGCTACCAAATAAATGTTGAGGTGGAGCATAGATGAAATTTCAAATATTTTATTTCTTAAGCATCTATAGGATGGCATGGTCCACCATAATAACGATGCAAGCAAAGAAAAGGAAGACATGATTCAGGAAACAGAATCCAGCATAAGAAAAGTACAGGGCCGGTGAGATGGCTCAGCGGCTTAAGCGCCTGCCCAGCAAGCGCGAGGGCCCGAGTTCGACTCCCGGAACCCACATACGAAAAAAGGGCCAGTGATATCGCTCAGTGGCACGGGCGCCTGCTGGCGTGCGAGGTCCTGAGGTCGACCCCCGGTACCCACAGAAAAAAAAAAAAAAAAGAAAAGAAAAGTACAGCGTCCCTACAATTTGGCAGGATTCTTCAAGACAAGAGCTGTGCAGGAAGCCTGGAGCCACCAGTTCAGGCCAGAACACGTAGGAAGAAGAAAAAGAAGATGGTGGAGGAGGATGAAGAGGAGGAGGGGGAGGAGCAAGGGGAAGTAGACGGGAAAGGAGAGGAGGAGGAGGTGAAAGGGAGAAGGAGTGTAATAGAATGCCTGATTTGTTTGAGAATTTTTGACAGGGGTTAGTGGATGAATGAATAATCATTTTTGAAACAAGAAAACTTTAAGGGGCTGAAAAAAGTGTGTAAGAAATTGAAATTTTATCAAACTGCATTTATAAATAGTATTTTCATAGTTATAGCCATGTGAGCACTGAACATTAATTTAAATAAAACATTATAACTACAGAGCGTTAAGGACAATTTTGATTATGTGGGGCGATACGTAGAAGTAAAGGAGTACAAAATGTTTATTTTTTGCAGTGAAAAGTTAATAGGTAATGCCTAATAGTAAGAAAATAGTGACAGAAATATAAAAATAATATCTATGAATATTAAATAACTTCTTCCAAAAAGTAGGGAGCCAGAATGGAGGGCAAGGTGAGATACTGGTATTTTTTATCTCAAGTTACGACACTTCAGGGCCGGTGAGATGGCTCAGCGGCTTAAGTGCCTGCCCAGCAAGCGCGAGGGCCCGAGTTCAACTCCCGGATCCCACATACGAAAAAGGGGCCGGTGATATCGCTCAGCGGCACGGGTGCCTGTTGGCGCGCGAGGTCCTGAGGTCGACCCCTGGTACCCACAAAAAAAAAAAAAAAAGTTAGGACACTTCAGGCTGCTCCTTTCTTCCCCGACTATAACTTTGGGTTTCCTAAATTCATTATTTCTGTGCTTTACAGTAAGAACTCTGGGCCTTTGTGTTTGTTTATATATGAGTTGGACTGAACCCAGATGGACTTTCAAAGAGACTATTGGCACTGCTCCAAGTGCTCTATTGGTCAAACCCAGTATAGACATAGAGTTGTCATCTATCTCGCATATAACCCTATAAAGATAATGATTTTTCCTTGATTTCAATAACTTTTCTAATTATAAATGTTATAATCATAGAATACTTGAAAATTTGATTAAGTTTAAATAAGAAAACAAAACTCCACCTGGCATCACCATCCATATATGAGCATGATTGATATTACGCTATATTTCCTTTCCTTTGTTTCAATGTGTTTGTAACAACAACAAAAAAAGTATATTAGCTGCTACTTGGCTCAAAAATCCTTGCCAGCCATCACCTGGTTTATGGACATCTACTTCTTCTACAGATGTCCAGAACCATCAGTTAGTAAATTACCTGTGCTATCCATCAGATAGAGTCAAGAGCTTTGATGCACAAAGGAATTAATTACTGAAACTTGCCAATTAGCAACAAGAAGACTCTTTGCCATTGAGTCAGTGTCTACACTTCCCTGATGTGTGCAAAGGAAGGCTCTGTTTCTCTCCCCAGTGACTGAGGTCTCTCAGTTCCTTCCTCCCATCTGCTTGTTCTCTCAGCCTTCTTTTTTCTCTTCCACAGCTCCAAGTCTTTGAGAAAGAAGAAAAACCTGCTCCTCAAGTAAGACTGTGAATAATTTTATGCAGCACATCAGAAGCTTGCAACTTCTGTCTTTGAGATTTATAGTTTTTAGAGCTATTTCTGAAATGGGTGATCATGCTTGACAAATGAAATAGGCTTGGAAAAATGCCTTTTGGAGTAACAAAGAAAATTCTATGATGTAGGGAGGATACCTTGAGAGAATTATAGCCCAATACAGAGTAACAATTCCAACACATGTATGTTCCTTTTATTTATATAACTAAAAGCATACATAACAATTGTATGTCTTGCATTTTTATTGATTACTACTTTATAAACATTTTATCAAAGTTATAAACTATTCTTTGAGGACTTCATTTCAATGCTTGCAGAGTATTCCATCTCCTGGTCTACTATCTGCTCAGTTGGTTGTCAATCAGTAATTTCTTGCAGCGGTAAGAAGCACAATATGTAAAGTCAGATGTCCTATACTTAAATCCCAGGTCTCTCTCTCATCACTTTTTTTTTTTTTTTTTGGTGGGTACCGGGGGTCGACCTCAGGACCTTGTGCGCCAGCAGGCACCCGTGCCGCTGAGCGATATCACCGGCCCTTTTTTCATATGTGGGTTCCAGGAGTCGAACTCAGGCCCTCGTGCTTGCCAGGCAGGCGCTTATGCCACTGAGCCATCTCACTGGCCCTCTAATCACTTTTGAGACCCTGGAAAAGATGCTTAATTCCTCAGTGCTTTCTCTGTGAAATTAATTTTTTGAAAAATAGGAATATTAATATTGCTTAGCTTATAAAATTATTAGGAAATTTTAAAGTTGTACATAAGTAGCTAAAAACTGAATAATCAAGATGTGTAGTTATTGCTATAGTTATCTGATTTTTAATTATTTTCAATCTTTCATTTTTATAAGTAACTATGATTATACACGTATATAAATATCTGTCTTTTTCTTTTTTGCCTGTTCAGATAGACTTATAGAGCAATATCAACAGATCAAACACTATGGATTTTTAAAGACTTTTGAATACATGTTGCTAAATTATTTACCAAAAACATTAAATTGTAAAATTTTACACCAAATACCAGTTAAATGTTGGGAGAGTAATCTTTTTTTCTGCACAGAGTGGATTGAGTCCCTCCTGAAATTGTGAGCATGGCTTTGGGACCCTGCACAAGTGAGCTGACTCATCCCTCCATCTCTTTGGCAGCTTCTCTCCCATTAGTTCACCATTTTCCAGCTACCCAGCCTTCCTGTCTATTCCTAAACAAGCCAACTTTCTTCCACTCTCTGTAGTGCCAAGACTTTAAGCATCTTATTCCTTCTGCCAAAAGTGTCTTCCCTTTCTCATGTCACTCTCACCTCCCCAGCTTTGCCTAGTAAATTCTTACACACACACACACACACACACATGCACACACACCAGAACATGTTATTCTCCCATTTATATACTTTCACGGCACTGTCTTTCACTCTATAGAAATATCATTAATTATGGAATGATTTCTTCAATATTCTCCTGGCTTGTTTCTAAGCACTGTGAAAATAGGAGCTGTGGACTGGCTTCTTAGTGACCATTGTATGTCTCTTGTCTATGATAGATGCAAACTAAATATTAAATACTTGCTGACTGGGTGAAAGAAGAAGCGAAAGAAGATATACATGGCTGAATCTTACTTTTCCTTGGTAAGATCTGTCTTTAAATTTTCCTTTCACTTATTTTGAAGTGTTTTTTCATACATTTCTTCTCTCATCAAAAGTACCAGGACTGCATTTATACCTTCAAGTCACAGGCTCTCCCCATCCCACTCCTATGCTAGAATATAGGCTAAAGACAAAAGCTTTTCCTCTGGACGGGGAAGACTGAATTGAGAGGCTCTAGACTGAGACTCAGACATAGGGCTGGGGGAGGTAATGCACTATCATGAAATGGTAGCACTCACTGAGCCCTCTCCTCAGCTCCCTGTGCTGAAGCAGCTCCCTAATCTCTGGCAGTGGGTTTATGACCTCCAGGGAGAAGCTGGAGAAATCTCTGAGGAAACTGGCTGGCTTAGAATCCTAGATGTCAAGGCTTCAGTTGTGGGCCACCATGTTTCACAGTCCATGTATGATTTCCATCTTACGTGTCACCAAGGACCCATGCTAGCTGGTAACATATATGACCTGACACACTGGGCAACAGCGAAAAGCTCACACTTTCAAAAATGGATTAGAATGGATAAGCAACAGTGTTATTCTATCAACTCTAGATATATAGATTCCAAAATGGACCATTACTTTATGTACTACAGTAGTGAGAAAAAAGTACTTTAGCAACTAAGATGTGAATGTTTTATAATTGTTGAAATTTAGATTTATCTAAACATGAATTTATTCACACTACATGTAATAAAGAAGAAACACAAAATAAATTGACCAAATCATTTCTAAACTCATTTTGGATTTGGAATATCAGATACATTTGTGATTAATTTACTACCTTCTCCACCCTTCTGATAAATCACTGGGAGTTTGACATCAAATGTAAAGAAATTAGATGTTATGTTCTCACCATGAAAATTATGAGATAATTCATTTTTTAATTAGCTAAATTTAACCCATCAACAATGATACACAAACACATATTTCAAACTATCATATGGTACAATATAAAAACATACAATGTAATCTATTAATTTTTAAAATAAGTTTCAAAAATGTGTTATTGGAAAAAGAATTCCTTAAAATCCATAGTCTACTGCAGGATCAAATAACAAAGCAAAAGCAAAAAACAATACAAAATAATATTTTCAAGATAGGAAATGTAATATTAGAACACTATGTGACTCAACTGAAGTAATATTTATATATTCATTGTCATTTTGGATGACACTGAGACATGAGAAGAACACAAAATTTGATGTTATTCAGATATATGTAGCTGCTTTTGACTCTACAGATCTTGAAGAACATTAAAACAATTCAGAATATGATCACTTTAAATAGTCTAATATAATGAAATGACATGACTATGAGATTATGAAAAAGAGAGATTCAGAATCAAATTTAAAAATTAAGGGCCGGTGAGATGGCTCAGCGGCGTAAGCGCCTGCCTTGCAAGCGCGAGGGCCCGAGTTCGACTCCTGGAACCCACATACGAAAAAGGGGCCGGTGATATCGCTCAGTGGCACGGGTGCCTGTTGGCGCGCGAGGTCCTGAGGTCGTCCCCCTGGTACCCACAAAAAAAAAAAAAAAATTAATCAATGAGCACCTAAAATACAAGGCACATTGACTAGAACATAACACAATTTTTGTTCGTTAGTTGGTTAGTTAGTTTATCTGAGGGGATTGCCTTTAAAAAAAATAATAATTTTAGGCCTGGGCATGAGCCAACACAGTCTATGAAGGTAAAGATCTTAATTTGTTTAATAACAGTGAACTATTTTATTAGTGTAATAATTTTCAAGTTTGAGAAACAGGATAAAGTATAAAATACTTTCTTAACTTTATTTCATAGCAAATCTTTTATTATCCTTGTTTAATTTGGTATTTAAGAAATTAGCATGCCAAAATATTATGAAACTAATAGATTAGTCTTAATATGGCAAGGTAGTTTTATTTTGCCTTGAAGAATTTAGTTGGAAAATATAAGAGGATCCTAGAAAATATATGAGCTATGTTGGAATGTTTAAGGTAACTATACATCTTTATTTTGCTGAGTGTATGAGGATTAATTAAGGTCTAGATTAATTAGTCAGCAAAATGAAATCTGTAAAATACTCAACAGAAAATAAAGTTTAGGGGGCCAGTGAGAAGGCTCAGTGGTGTAAGTGCCTGCCTGGCAAGTGCAAGGGCCTGAGTTCGACTCCCGGAACCCACATAGGAAAAAAGGGCTGGTGATATCGCTCAGCGGCACAGGCGCCTGCTGGCACGCGAGGTCCTGAGGTCGACCTCCGGTACCCACAAAAAAAAAAAGAAAACAAAGTTTAAAACTATTTGCAGAATTTTAATATCTAAATTAGTAAATGGAACCAAAATTAATAATAGATCCACTTATAAATATCTTTCAATGGATTATGAATTGAATATCAAAATTGTCAGTTGAATTTAAAAATCCCAAAGAAAAACATTTTAAAAATTATAACATGAAGAAATTGAATCATTATCTGAAATCCCAAATACAACAAATATGTTGTAAGTAATGCAAATAGATATCTTGAACACACACATAAAATGCTCACTCAGACTCAATAACATAAATATTGTAAATTGACTTAACCCAAAATTATCAAACAACTATATTTGGAAGATGAGAAAGACCAAGGTTGTGTTAGGAGTGAGTGTGATGGTGAGAGGCCTGACTACTCCTCTTTCACAATAGGATTCAATAAAACGTGTACAAGATCTCTTTACTTTAGAAACACAGAAGAAAATAACAGAAGAAACAATTGAAAGTGGTTTCCTGTAGAGTCATAATTAGGGGTAGAGAGAAGCAAGGCAGGCAAACTGCTATTATTCATAATAAACTTGTTTAAAGAACAAACAAAAACTATCAATATGAATTATATGAAGAAAAATCTAAGCTTTAAAAAGAAACCCCGGGGGCCAGTGAGATGGCTCAGCAGCGTAAGCGCCTGCCTGGCAAGCGTGAGGGCCCGAGTTCGACTCCCGCAACCGACATACAAAAAAGGGCCGGTGATATCGCTCAGCAGCAAGGGCGCCTGCTGGTGTGCGAGGTCCTGAGGTCGACCCCTGGTACCCACAAAAAAATAAATAAATAAAAATAAAAATAAAAAAAAGAAACCCCGAGAAAGTCAGTTTCAATTATGTATTTAACATTCTCCGATATATTAATGTATTTTGACTGTTGTCTAAAACCTCGAATTATATTTTTCTTAAGGTCTTCATTTCCTTTTTTCTGTACCCTCACCCAGGACTATTTCTACCTTCCTTCCTCTGTCTAACTCAACCCATATCCCCTGTGCCAATTCATCTTGATCGTCTACTTGACTAGATTAAAAGTCTTCTGGAGAACTGATTAGGTTGTAAGGGTAATAACCTCATCAAACCCATTAATGAGTTCATAGCTAAATGAGGCCCGGTAGGCAGAAATGGATCATGGGAGTATGACCTTAGGGACTATGTCTGGTCCCTAGCTCCTTACACTCTGGGTCTTACCCTGCTCTCTGCTCCCTGCTGAAATTAGTTAAACAGCTTTCCTCTGTCATGCCCTTCGGCCCTAATCACAAACCTTACCCTAAACTTAATGCTAACCTTAACCAGTACCCTAACTCTAACCCTAACCCATACCATAATACCAAACTTAACCCTAACCTGTTTGCAAACCCTAAACCATTCTCTAAGCCTAAACCTAACCCTAAACCTAACTGGTACCCTAACCCTAACATGTTCCCTAACTTTAACCCTAATCCTAACCGTATCTCATATACTAACGTGAACCCTAACCCATAACCTAACCCTAACTCGTTCCCTAATCCTAACCCAAACCCTAACAAATACCTCAACCATAACCCTTTGCCTATCCTAAAAGTAAGCTGTTCCCTAACACTAACACATAACATAAACCCAACCTGTTGCTTAATCATAACACTAAACCTAAATCATACCTAGACATACCTAGACATAACCCATACCTTAATCCTAACCCTTACCCATAATGTAACCTAACTTGTTCCCTACCCCTAAAACTAACCCTAACTCTAAACCTAATCCTAACCCTAACATGTAACCCAAACCCTAACTTTAAGCCTACCCTGTACCCTAACTTATTCCCTAGCATTAACTATAACTTGTAACCTAAAATGAAACCAGTTTCTTAACCATAATTTAAACCCTAATTCTAACCAGTATGCTAACCATAACCCATTCCCTAATCCTAACCCGTACACAAATGTTAACACTAATACCAACCCTAACTTTAATCCATTGCCTAACACTATCCTAATATTAACCCTAACCCGTACTCTAACCAGAACCCATTTTCTAACCCTAAACTGTACCATAACCTAAACCATTCCTAACCATAACCCATACACTAAAACTAACCTAATTCTAACCCTAATCCATGTCCTCACTCGTTCCCTAACCCTAACTATAACCCTAATCCCAATACTAAATAATTCTTTAATCCTAACACTAACCAGAATGCTCAACCTAACACTAACCATACCCTAATCCTAATCTGTAGTCTAACCAGTTGCCTAAGTTGTTTCTTTTTTTTTTTTTTTTTTTCTTTTGTGGGTACCGGGGGTCGACCTCAGGACCTTGCACACCAGCAGGCGCTCGTGCCGCTGAGCGATATCACCGGCCCTTTTTTCGTATGTGGGTTCCGGGAGTCGAACTCAGGACCTCACGCTTGCCAAGCAGGTGCTTATGCCACTGAGCTATCTCAGCGGCCAGCTAACCTGTTTCTTAACCCTAAAAGTAAATCTAAACCTCAACCTAACCCAACACTAAACCTAAACTTAATTCTAACCCATACCCTAATAGTAAACCTATTCCTAACCCTAAAACACACCCAAAATGTTTACCCTAAACCTAACCTGTTCCCTAATCTTAACCATAACCCTAACCTATACCTAACCCTAAATGTAACAATAAACCTAACCCTAACCCGTTCCCTATACCTAAACCTAACCCTAAACAGTACCCTAAAACTAACCCATTCTTTAAACCTAATCCTAACATTTAAATATTTCCTAACACTAATCCTAACACTAACACCTAACCCTCAACCATACTCTAACTCTAACCTGTAACTAACCCTCACCCTGACCTTAAACCTAACCCATACCCTAAACCTAACTTTAACTCTAAACCGAAACCTGACCTTAACCCTTCCTCCAACCTTAACCCTAACCCTAACCCTTCCCTAACCCTAATCCTAAACTTAAACCTAATCCTAACCCAAACTAAAACTAACCTTAAGCCATTCCCTAACCCTAACCCTTAAAATCAACCTAACGCTGACCCTAACCCTAACATTCATCCTAATCCTAACAATAACCCTAACCCATACCCTAACCCAAACCTTGAGCCTAACCTTGACCCTAAACCTAACCATAACACTAATCCTAACCCCAAATTCTACTCTAAACATAACCCATTCCATATCCCTAATTCTAACACTAATACAACTCCTAAAACATACCCTAACCCTAATTTGTTCCCTAAAACTAAGAATAACACTAAACCCAGCCCATACGCTAAATCTAAATCTAACTCTAACCTGTAACCTAACCCTAAAACTTTGCTGAATCATAGCCCAAAGCTTAACACTAACCTGTACCATAAAATTAACTCTAAGGTTAATCCTAATCCATACGCTAAACCTAAACCTAGTGCTGACCCTAACCCTAACCTGTACCCTAATTCTAACCTGTTCCATAACCTAATCCTAGCCTGTAGCCTAACCCTAACCCATTCCTGAAACCTAGCCTTTTCTCTATCTTAAATATAACAAGTGCACTAACCATAACCTGTACCTAAACCATCACCCTAACCAGTACCCTAAACCTAACACATTCCATAAGACTAACCCTAAAACTAAACCTAAACTTAATCTAACCCTAACCTGAACTCTAACCCCTAACTCTAAGCATAGTTCCCTAACTGCAAACCTAAGTCTAACCTAAATCTAATCCTAATAATTCTAAGTCTAACCCTAAACCTAAGTCTAACCCTAACCTAAACCATTACATAAGCCTAACCCTTACCCCAACTCTAATCCAACACAAAACCATATCCTAAACGAACACATTCCCTAACCCTAACCCTAATCCTAACCATAAAACTAACTCTAACTATAACCCTAACTATAACACTAATGTTAACCAGTCACCTAAACCTAATTCCAAACCCAAACTTAGTCAATAACATACCCTAAACCATTCCTTAAATCTAAACCTGACCCTAAACCTAACACTAGTGCTAACCCTAACTCATACCCTAACCCAAACATGTTCAGTGTACCTAATCCTAACCCTATCCAATGCCCTCAACCTAGCCCATACTCTAACCCTAACCCTAACCCATTCCCTAAACCATTCCCTAACCCTAAACCTAGCCCATACCCTACCCCAAACCCATACTCTAACAATAACCTATTCCCTAATTCTAACCCTAATGTACCATAAACCTAACTCTAACCCATATCCTAAAACTAACTCATTACCTAACCATAATGCTAACACTGAACCTAACAATACCATACAACTAACCTGTTCCAAAGCCCCAACCCTTACCCTAACGTGTTACCTAACTGTAACCCTAAACCTAATCCATATACAAAACCTAACAGTAATTCTAACCCTAACCTTAAACCTAAACCTAATCATTACCTTAAACCATATGCTAACTTATATCCTAACCCTAACCCATTCCCTTACCCCTACACTAACCATAACCTAGCCTAAGCCTAACTTGTACCCTAATCCTAACACTAACCCTAAACCTAATCCTAACAGTATCCTAAACCTAAACTGTTCCTAATCCTAAACCTAACCCTAAACCTCTACCTAACTTTAACCCTAAAACTATCCCTAACCTATACCTAACTCTAACTTCTATCCTAAATTAACCCATTCCCTATCCCTAACTCTAATGCTAAACAGTATCCTAACCCCGACCTACTCCCTAATTCCAAATAGCCCTAACCCTAACCCATATGCCAACCATAAACCTAATCCAAACCCTAACCCTAAACCTAACCCTAAAATTTTCCTGAATCCTATTGCTATCTCTTACTCTAATCCATACTCTAAATTTAACCCTAAGGCTAAATCTAACCCATACCCTAACCCTAACCCCAACCCTAACTCATAGCTTAACCCTAATCTTAACTCTAATCTTAACACTAACCCTAAATTTAACCTTAACTGCTAATCCAAACCCTAATCTTAACCACTACCCTAACATGTTCCCTAATGCTAATGTGTTCCTAACTCTACCCATACCCTAACCTTAACCTAAACCTAACCCTAACTCTAACCCTAACCTACAACCTACCTGTACCCTAAACCTATCCCTGAGCCTAACACTAACCCTAACTCTAACACTAACCCTGACTCTGACCTCTAATTCTAATCTGTACCTAACGTGTACCTAATCTTAAACTTAACCCATACCCTAACCCTAACCCTAATCCTAATTTATTTCCTAACCCTTACCCTAACCCTAACCTTTAGCCTAACCTATACCCTAACCCTAAATCTTACAGTACCCCATTTCCCAAGGTGAAACAGACTTCAATCAGAACGAGCTGGGTAGGGGTTATAACAGCAAACAATTTCAGATATGTAAAGTAGGTAACTGAATAAATACAGCTAGAGGCCAGGAGAAAAATCCATGTGAGAGAATGCAGGAGAAGAAAGCCCACGGACAGAAACAGTAGCAGAGACTGAAAAAGAATGAGTGTAGGAAGAAAGAAAGAGAGAAAGAAAAAAGAAAGAAAGAAAAAGAAAGAAAGAAAAAGAAAGAGAGAGAGAGAGAGAAAGAAAGAAAGAAAGAGAAAGAAAGAAAGAAAGAAAGAAAGAAAGAAAGAAAGAAAGAAAGAATGAAAGAAAGAAAGAAAGAAGAAAGGAAGGAAGGAAGAGAGAGAGAGAAAGAGAAAGAAAACAAAGGATGCTAATGGTCACTGGTCATGGAAATAAGGAGCCCTGGAACACTGAGAAGATTCACCAATGATGAAGAAGCCCAGCAATTGTGGTTAAGAAACTAGATCAAGAAAGAATGATGACATGTGACCCTATCGATGCTCAAGCAAGTTGAAGATGAAGGAAGGACTGTTGGATAATATGACATGGAGGTCACTGACAACCTGTGGGCTTAGCTTATCGAGTGGGATGGGAGGATAAGAGAGCCCGGCTGAAATGGGTTTAGCCTAGGGTGGTGGTAAGAACCACAGAAAATTGTTTCAAGAAGCTTTCCTAGAAAAGGCAAAAAGAGTTAAGATCAATTTTTGAATTTATTTTGTTTTGTTTCTCAAGATGGGAGAAATAACAGCATGCACATGGACTAGTGGGAATGATTCAGTAGAAGAGAAAAACTGAAATAATAATCTTTCGGAAGAGTATGAATGAATGGAGAAGGGCTATCTATAGCTTAACTGCCAAACAATAGTATGGAGTGATCCTGATTTAAGGTATTTCCAGTTACAAGGGGTGTGTTTTTCCTCGCCATTGCTCAGCTCCATCTGTGAAGGCCCAGTGGAGGTAGTCATTTGAATTCAACAGATTTTGATTTTGTTAAGGAAGTAGATTAGGGAGGGAGGCCAGAGGTCTGAAAGTATGCACAAGGGACCTCACAGTTCATCTTGCATCTATGTAAATAATGTTTTGCTAAATGTAATAAGTATCAAGTTTCAGAAATAGGGAACTGTTTTCAAATCTTTTTGCAACCAAATTCATTTGAGATATAAAATTGCTTGTGAGGAAAAAATTAAATGCATGGCAAATATACAGAAACTAAGAGTTTATGCACGCATTTCACAAATGGTTATTAGTCATCTACTATACGGCAGGCACCGTGTGTGGTCTCAACCTACAAGAGAGAGGAAACAGTGGATACAGTCCCTTCCTCCGTAGATGCTGTAATCTGGTGGGAGATATACATCTTAATCAAATAATTACACAAATTAATTACAAACTGAAATAAGTGCTGAGGAGGAAAAGCACCATTCTACTAGAGCACTTAACACAAAATGTAATTAAGTAATGGGGACAGCAGAGTGCAATAAAGAAATGGAAGTACCATAAAGAAATTTTCATAAGGAAGTGATACTTCTTTCAAGCTCTGCATTAGAAGGAGCTGGTGAAGAGGGAAGGAGAGAGGAGAAGAGAGCACTGCAGGCCAAAGAGCTTTCTGAAAAAATATTAAGATCTCCTTCAGTGATTAAGATATAATTTTTACCCTAAAATTCCACTTTGATAGCATTGTGCAATACATGGAGATATGGAAAGTAGTAAGTTTCATTAAAAGCCTGGCAGATTGTTTTCTTTCTTTTTTGTTTGTCTTTTTCTGCCTTCTTTAATGACATTGCTTTGTCATTAAAAAAACAAGGTCAGACTAGAGGGATTCAAATCCAAGATTGCTATTTATCCAGTATGGGATCACGGGGGAAGTCAGTTAGCTTTTCTGTTCCTTAATTTCTTCATTTGTAAAATTGATGAAGACTTAGAGCCCAGTTCAATGTGCAGATTAAATTGAAATATACAATATGTATATCAAATATACAGTAAACACAATAGAAATTTTAGCTAGTATTAGGAATAATTTACCTTCTGCTAAGATTTTAACCTGTTTCTACTTTATTCATGATATGAATTATAAATCGTGTTACCGATCAGACACACAAAG
The DNA here is from genome assembly GCA_028451465.1 of Erethizon dorsatum. Taxonomy (NCBI): domain Eukaryota; kingdom Metazoa; phylum Chordata; class Mammalia; order Rodentia; family Erethizontidae; genus Erethizon; species Erethizon dorsatum. Next base: position 13,252,853 of record CM051838.1, on the reverse strand, counting down.
GTATGTCTTTGGATTTGATGACAGAGAGCTGAACCTTCATGCATGTTAACCTGCTGGACCAGCATGCATGTGGGCACAGATGTTTTTTTAGCATTTAAACTTCTTTGTTTATACCTCTACTACTTTGAGTATACCTATAATCACAGAAATGTCTATCACATGGAATGTTGCACTGAGAAAATTGTTCAATAAAGTTAAGGCGAGGTTCGTCTTGCTGAAATAAAATGAAAGAAGCATAAATAAAAATTAGGTTGACACAAAAGGAAGATTTTTAAATAATATGCAAGACCTGCCTATATTCCTAGGAGAATAGATCTAAGCAGTAAATAGGTGTATATAAGCAGTTTCAATGCTTAAGGGCAATCGAGTGTTATGACTATGGTTGTTTTAATAAAAATAGGAGATAACGTTATACTGGGGCAGTGAATGTGATATAATTATTGGTCATGTGATTAGTCTTCTTTTGATTCTTTTCATCCCTTCCAGAATGCCATAAAAAATTGTAGCATAAACCTAGAGTTTGAGAATCACTGACTTGGCACTAACTCAAAGGAAATGTATAAACATTCATTTATTGCTGGGTTTAAAAATGGATGAAGGATAGGGACCACAAGTTAAAGGAACACTGTATCCATTAGAAACTGTAAAAGGAGATGAATTTTCCTTAATAACATGCAGAACAAACCTATTTCTGCTGACATTGTTTTTCCCTTAGTGAAACTACTTTGGACTTCTGACCTCCAGAGCTGTCCAATAATAAATTTGTGTTGTTTTAAATTTTGGGTAACTTACTACAGCAGTATTAAAAAACTAATATAGTCTTAGAACTTTTTAAAACCTGGTAATTTTTAAATGAAAAAATTAAGTGTCATTAAAATATGCTTACTAACTTTTAAAATAACAAAACATGTCTAAACTCAAATATTAACTCAGAGTAGGAAATTCAACAACTTACACAACTTTTTTCATTTCTTAATTGCTGTAAAATGGAACACTGACTATCTTCCAGGTACTCTAACTGCCTCATCCAATCTATCTCATTCTCATCTTCCATTGTGAAATGAGCAATGATCTCTAATTCGGAAGAATAAACTCATATTTTTCTTTCATTACTTTAGCGAGTTTTCTGTGAGTGCCTGAAGAAGTCATTATTACTTCCTTCAGTATTAGCAGACACTTCCTCGGTACCTTTAAACACCCTTCACATCTGCGCGGTTGCCTATTTATTGTTTCAAAGGTGGAGTGAAAAAAAGAGTAATTATTAAAATGATAAAGGGTAAAAAAAATCAGGTGATCCAAGCTCCAAATTGATAAACTTACAATTTTTTTTTTAATTCTGGAAAGGTAAAGATTATGCAAAGGCATTTGCTTAGAGCCTACATTCTGATATGGTTCTGGAATGTGGGTGGTGTTAGCTTTTGTGAGCCAAACTTATTCTCTAGGAAACAGAGATCCTCTGATTTGAGAAGCCCTGAGCTGGCATATTCCACTGGCTTTAAATTCAGCATAAGCACTCAGTAAGACAAATGTTAAAGGACACCTCTGTGGAAAATTCTGCAACCAAACTCTTAGCACAGAGCAAGTTTGAGCTGAGTCACTGACACAATACACAGCCCTCTGGATCTGTCAGAATGTTCAGCATTAGGTCAAAGAGACAAGGGTTGCCACTCAGTGTAAATCTACTTAATATTTTTTGCAATATTTAGGACAGCTTTCAGAGACATTTCTCTGTGACTTCCAGCAGATTGAGAAATACAAAGAAAAACAAAGTAGGCATTGTTCTTTGCACACCCTCACACACACAAGTTAGTGCTGACCACATGCATTCATCTACACAGCATCAGGCCCAAAATAAAATTGGACAGATCACAAAATGCAGACAATAACAATCTCTTGGTTCAAGATTTCAGATAATAGCAAAACACTGAACATTTATCCTCTCAGTTCTTTCATGAGCCATCATGACTGGATACGCATGTAGTCATTCTTTTATTTGTTCACTCCTGCATTGGCAGATAATTATCAGCACCTTTTATGTGTAACTTTTGCCAGAAACACTGAGGATACAGTTATAAGTTGGTGGGACTGGATCATGTGAGCCTAACCAAGGGACAAGTTTCACAAATATATCACAGAAGGATGTGTTGCCAAAGAACAGAGAAACAGCTACGTCGTGAGGAGAGGTAGGCACTTGTTACTTTTTATGGCTGCTCGGCATCTGCCTTAGTTTTAGTGTCAACCCTAGAAGTTGACACTGAGAAAAATATTCAAGTACAAGGTGGTTGAGAAGTAAAGGAAATTTTTTTAGGGAGGAAATGACATTGCAGAAAGGAAGACAGCTAATTAAGGATATGTTATCAGTGAACGATCTCACGTGCAAATTCTGAGAAATGGTGTAAAACACACATATCATGGCAGCCCACCCGAGGAAAGAAACAAGAAACTTCCATTACCAATGGTTAAGCCATTATCATTTCCCAAACACTTCCAGTCAGTCATGTGAAAAACCAGGGTCCTATTCATTGGCTTTGGAAATAATCTTCAAGCAGATGGTTGGAAGGCCAACCCAGCCAGAGCATACTAGAGGGAAGGGTCAAGGGATTGGAGTGAGGGCACCTACAGATTTTGCTACAGCCTCTGAACTACTTCCTATGTTTGAAAAATTCCCAATTTTATGACTCTTAGTAAAACAAAAGAAATAACCTAGCGCTGTAGAAACATGAAGCGTGAAATACATGCTTTCCCAGCTTCTCTTTCACATGGGCATAGTTATGAATGAGGCTCTACCAATCTGACACACCTGAGCAATTTAAGCAGGAGGTTCAGCAGAGCTCTTTCTGTCAGAAGTGATAGTGGCTATTTGATAAAAGTTGCATTCAGCACATCAAGCAGATGGCTTTTCCCAGCTCTCTTCCTCTCCAGCTTTTTTCTTTCAGATCCCTGTTTCCTGGAACCATTTACAATGTACTTCAACCTTTCCCATGAACATAGGCACGCAAAGCCAACTAAGAAATTTGCAGAACTCAGTGGAAAATAAAAATACAAGACTTTTGTTAAAAAGAAAAAAATGAGGAAACTGCCCTTAAAGGACATGAAAAGTACTTTTCCTGTTTTTGATGGTCTCTTTCTAATTGTGATGCTGTTTGTTCATGGTATTTAATATCCTTCTAAGTACAGTTTTTCTCTTTACAGTTTCAGTTATCCATGATCAATTTCAGCTTCAAAATATTATATGGTAAATTCCAAAAAATAAGGCATTTATGCGTTGTAAATCTTTCACTACACTATATTGTTATAATTGTTTTATTTTATTATTAGTCATTGCTGTTAATTTCTTTCTGTGCCTAATTTATAAATTAAACTTTATCATTGTATGTAACTATAGGAAAAAATAGTGTATACAGTGTTTAGTACTGTTGGCATTTCAGGCATCTATTGAGTCTTGGGGATGTAGCCACTACAGATAAAAGGAGACTGTTGTATAGTAAAATTAAAATGTTAAAATTTTACCATTCATCCTTATATTGTTCAAAATTAGTTTTAAATGCAAATATTGAGCATTTAACTTGTAAGTGACATCACCAAAATTATAGAAGTTATATTTTGTATATATATAGAGAGAAAGAGGATGTCTTAAGTTGGCCAAAGAGACAAGTACAAACTAAAATCAGAAAAATTGGAAGGACGAAGAACACAATGGATCCTCCCAGTCACAGGGTCTGTGAGAAATCTTCACAGACGCTTGAGGGCTGGGCCTGACATATAGGGCGTTTGTGCACTAGCTGCTTCCTTCTGACCTCCAGGTTCCCTGTATATCACACACCAGCCCCAGTCAAAGTTCCATGCTCAGTTGCATCTGGGAAATCTAGTCAGACATTTCCCTTTCCCACAGATCTGTCACCCCACCTAAACAGACCACTGAAATCCAAGTATATTTATGTCTTTGTGTCAAGAAGCAGCGTGTATCTGTTTGGTGATACACTGGAGGTGGACTACAGGCTCATCCTAGCTGACATATGATCTCTTGCCAACCACACCAAACGCCATATGCTACTGTGAGCCCACAAGGGGCCCACTGTTACCATGTCTAGCCCCAAGATATGGCATGATGTCCACATTTAGCCCATACCCTTCTGTGCCTACACCCAGGCTTCTTCCAGGGGTAGCAGCAGTAGCAGGATGGGAACAGAGGCTATGTGAACCCGAAGCACCAGAGGCCGGGGGAGGAAGCATCAGAGAGAGGCTACAGGAAGCAGAACATGAGAGCCACAGGAGGCAGGACAGCCCCTATGCAAGTTCCATTGTCTGATCAGACCTCACTTACAAAACATAAAAGAATAAGCTGCCAAGACCTTCAAGACAGTGCATGAAAACCCAAGTTGGAGCCCTTCTGAACACAGGGCCCTGACTGCTGCACAGGACCTATGACTCTCGCCCACAACCAGCCCTGTCCACACACGCAGCGCCCTGCACACGTCACCTGCTCACACCAGCCCCATGTCTCCTCTCCAGTTCACATCTCAACCAATTTTACTGGGCTCTCATCTCCAAATGAGCAGTAACTCCCATTTCGTGGGACCTAAAACTTACCATTTTGAGGATGGCTTAAATTCAAAACAGATTTTAAAATCATAAACACATAATTAGGAATGGGAATGGGAACATGCTTTTGAGTAGTTCTGATGGTTAAGTTCCATTAGCTTCACAGTAAATCCTCCTCTGCCCACAACTTCTGTATGACTGCTTTGCCCCTTCCCTCCCACCGATAAACCTAACCAATACTCTTTAGCTTAAATCTTACAGTACTGTACTTCTCTCCTGCAGTTGGTTTGAACATGGTGCACTCACTCATTGAAATCATCCATGTTGGCTCCGAAGATATCATTTGTCTTGACTAATCGATTTCAGCCTTTCATTAACATTCTCTTTTCTCTTCCTTCTACTGGTAGTACCTGAATAACTTTTGATGTGCACATTTGTTGTTAAGGAAGATATTGCTAAAAGCATGATGATATATATGGAAGTATTTTGTAAATTGCGAAGTGCCATATAAATATATTTTAATTATGAGGAGATTGTATAATTTGCTCAGCAAAGACTTTATTTTGATTTTCCAAGTGATATTTTCATATTCTAAAAGAAATTTATATGTAAATATTCATGCAAGCTGTAGAAATTACTTTATGATTTACAGAGTGTTTTTATGTGCTTTACATACTTTGTATTACCTATTACAGAATAAACAACACTGAAAAATTAAAGGAATGACGTTTATTGTATATATATCTCTGTTTCTCCAGTTGTGAGGGTAATTTTTATTTTTATGGAAATTAGATGTGTGAAACTCAAGCAAAAATATCTAAATGTGGCAATATATTCCCCTAACCATAAATGAATCTGTCCAAAAGAAAAGCTAACCAAACAGCAAGATTTCTACTGGGGAGATTCAACATGGCTGAATGGAGAAGGAGCTACATTGGAGCTACCCAGGGAAAATCAATTAAAACACAGGTAACTGGAGGAAAGGGAAGGACATACACCCTGATGTCAAAATCAATCTGCAATAAGAGACTTGTAAATCAAACAAATCATAGACATAAGACTTTATAAAACAGCAAAGCAGCCCACAGGGCTGCCTCAGAACAGTAATTGCCATTCTGGGAAGTTCCCCCCCAAAACACTGATACAATTGTGTGGCAAACTCAAGCCACACAGAATAGATTTGGGATGCAAGGCCTCTCGCCTCTTTTGCCTTGCTCCAAACAGAGGGTGCTGCAGCTGGCAGCAAATGTCACTGGCACACAGAGGCAAGTGACCAGGAACCTGCTCCCTCCCCGGTGGGCCACCAGTTTCTTTTCTCTTTTGTGTTGTGCACTACAGCAGCTAATGGGAACCTCTAGTGACAACAAGTCTAGGGACTGCATTGGTGGTGAAGACAGTGAGTGGAATGGCACTACCCCTCCTGCCTTGTGGCCAGCAGCCTGAGAGAGGGATATGGGATTTAAGCAGCCTTGGGCCACAGCAGGGCAAGGAATGGAAAGTCAGCACCGCCCCGTGATAGAGGAGAGCAAAGGGAGACTGAGCAGCCTTGGGCTTCTCTGCTGCAGCGTCGCGGTGGCAATGGCAGTGAGTCTGCCAACAGCAAACCCCCCACCTCACCCTACACCCTGTGACCAGCAGCGGGAGAAAAGAGAGTTTTGCCAGCAGGGGTGGAACAGAGGAGACTGTACCAGGACTGGGAGGGGCCAACTGTACATGGGACTGGGAGCAGCATTGGGCTATCTCTGTCTGAGGGTGCCACAGCAAATGGGAGAGCAACACAGAGACGAACAGGGTAAGGCGATGTGCGTAGGTCACCAAGGGATATCCAGAAAGCTGCTGGCTGAAGACTGGCTCCAGCCCCCACATCTGGAGGCCAAGATCAGCTACATACCCAGCACTAATTTTACTGCAGACTTGGTGAGGTTACCCAGCAGAGTTTTGGGCTCTGACTTGGGACACTGCCACAGAACTGAGGACATGAGAGGAATTTTATTTAGGTTTTTTTATTTTTTCTTTATTTCATTTTCCTTTTTCTGATTTTTTTGATTCTTTAGGTTTTTACTTTCATCATTTGTTTTGTTTCATCCATCTTTTTTCTCTTTCCTCAATTGTCTTTCTTGATTTTTTTATGTTTTCATGTGAGTGAACATTATCTCTAGTCTTTCTGGTTTGCTTCAATATTCTTTTAATTTTCCTTCATTCTTTTTCTCCTGGCCTCTTCTCCAGTTCTCTAAAACTTGGATGATCATCTTTTGTTCTTCAGCCTTGCTTTTACTATACTTCTCTTCATTGATCTCTGTTTTGTCCCTTATCCCTCTTAAATTGCTCCCTCAAGGGGTAAAATCACTCTACTAAGGGGAAACTCACTGCATACATGTTCCTGATTTATGTTGGATTTTGTTATATAACTGTAGATGTTGCTCCTATGATTAAAGGTACAAAATTAATAGTTACCACAGTTTGTCATTTTCTAGGCTGTGCTTGATGCTATTGTTATTGCTAATTGCACTACTTTAGCCAGGATGTCATATTTGTTGTAATTAGTTGTTCTCCTTTGTATGACAGCACTGTGATTGTCGGGAATCATAACCATCACCATAGTCCAGTACCAAAGGACTGGTGCTGAGCCAAATAGAAAACAACCTCTCATCCCTAAGAAATTGGGAAGGTAGGGTCTTGGGACAGACACAAAGATCAAAAGCCAGCTGCACCTAGAAGACCTCTCTGAGGAATAGACATTGCCTAGGCAAGCCTCAATACTAGTGATAAAGCTATCTACCACAAGAAATTTACAAGCATCAACACAGAAAACAAGTTAAAATTTAAAAACAGAAAATGACAAGTCTCAGAATCAAAATGCAACCCCAGATCTTCAGCCTTCTCAGGACAAGTCAAGGGACAATGAGATACAGGAAATCAGAAGGCACCCACCTGAATTTTCTGAAATGATAGAAGCGGAAGTAAAAAAATAAATGAATGAAGCTATAGAGAAAATCAGATTAGAAGTAATCTCTAAGTTAAAAAAAGAAAAAGAGATGATGTTCAAAGTGAAGGACTTGCTCAGTGAATCTAGAGTAGACACAGTTAAAAAAAAAATAGAGGAGTTTAGGAAAATGCTGGAAACCATGAATGCCCAACATAGGAAAGAAATGGAATCCGTGAAACAGCTTCAAACAGATGCACAAGAGATTAAAAATTTCACTGAATGTGTGCGCATCCAATTGAACCAAGGTGAGGACAGAATATCAGAGCTAAAAAACAGGATTGCGGTTAGCAATCATGAAAAGAAAGATTTTTTAAAAGTAGCAAGGGACCAGGAAAAATCTATCCAATAGCTGCAAGATGTTGCAAAGAAGAAGAACATGAAATGCGAAGAAAGTTTTTGAAAATAAGGAGGGGAAGAGAGGTTGTAGAGAGAAGAGAGAATGGGGAAAAAGGGGAATCAAGATATATCATGTACAGGAACAAATTCTCTGTGATGAATACGATTATCGTGTATATCTAAATTGTACCAATAAAATTAAAGTTTAAAGAAAGAAAAGAAAAGGGCAAGAGAGTTGTAAGTGTATTTCTAGCAAGAAGTGGAAGCGAGAAATCTAAAGGATAATGCAGATATGTTCTGCTGTTTTAACTGAAGTTTTATACTGAGATGTCTTATGCCACGCCTGCCCATTGAAGTGCCTGGCAGAGTATGAAATAAAGTGCTGTTTGTAACTGAAAAAAAAAAAAAAAGATTTCTATTTCATTGTCTGAATTTGCTCATTTAAGTCACTCAAAATAATAACTTAAGGGCCGGTGAGATGGCTCAGCGGCCTAAGCGCCTGCCTTGCAAGCGTGGGGGCCCGAGTTCGACTCCCGGATCCCACATACGAAAAAAAAGGGGCCGGTGATATTGCTCAGCAGCATGGGTGCCTGTTGGTGCACGAGGTCCTGAGGTCGACCCCCCGGTACCCACACAAAAAAAAAATAATAATAATAATAACTTAATTTTGTTATAAATTATTTTTCTGCTGAGTTGCTTTGAGTAGTTTTTTTCTCTGTATTGATAAGGATCAATATATCTATAGGCAGAAATAATTTACAAATTATTACTATCCTTTTTTCTTAAAATTAATCACAGTTTCCAAAACAATCTATACTATTTAAAAATTCCATTTGAGTTCAAAAGAGGCAATAGTACTCACAAAACAATAAAACATGTCTTATAGCCAAAGCATTATCAGTAGGAAAATGATAGTTTTCTACTTATAATGGTGACTTATTTTTCCTCTGAAAAATAGAATAAGTATCCATGACCTTCATACATGGAAACCTATCATTATAACTGAGAAAGCAAGTTTTCATGGTGAAACATTCCCTTTTAAATTAGAATTAAACCCAATACTGCCTCCATTACAAATTTTGCTCAACTTTTTTGTTTTTCTGTCAGGGAAAATAAAAATCCCACTGTTTTCCCTTAACAGTAAGTCTTCCAGAGATGGATGGTTTCAATCCTGTTTGTGATCATTTTTTTCTCACAAAATAATGAATTGTCTTTCCTATGGGAGTGGTTACTTCCTGAATAAACTCGATGGGTTTAAAAACTATTACGGGATCATGACAACTAGAAATAAACATCATTGGTAGCCATTACTTTTTTTTTCCTTAGTTAGGAGTGCTATGACAGAATACTATACCCTAGATGTCTTATAGACAACAGAAATTTGTTTGCCTCAGTTCTAGAGGCTGAAAGTCCAAGATTACATTGCCAGCATGGTCAAGCGACCATTTCTATGTTGCAGATTGTCCTCCTTCAGTCCTTCTATGATAGAAACAGCACAAAAGAGCTTGTTCAGTTTCCTTTTATATGGGCACTAATTCCAATCATTAGGGCTCTGTCCTCATGACTCAAATACCTCCCAAACATTCTACCTTCTAGTACCACCATGTTGGTTGATATGATGGCAGCGTATGAGATTTGGAGTACAAAATATTCAGACCTTAACAGGTTTCATGTTATTTTTCGGACTTCTTTGACAAACCCATTTTGGGTAATGGCACTATGCCGCCTATATTATATCAAAATTCAGATTTTTCAGGTGCCATTAATTCAACAATTGCAGATCTGATACTTTTTAATCAATATGGGTATTTTTAAAAAAACTTATAGACATTGTTCTTTCCCCCCACTGGGCAGAGATGATCTCTGGACTTTAATAAAAAATAATCACGTGGGCCAGTGAGATAGCTCAGTGGCATAAGCGCCTGCCTGGCAAGCACAAGGTCCTGAGTTCGACTCCCAGTACCCACATATGAAGAAAGGGCCGGTGACATTGCTCAGTGGCAGGGGCGCCTGCTGGCGCGTGAGGTCCTGAGTTCGACCCCCGGTACCCACACACACACAAACACACACAAAATAATAATAATGATAATAATAATCACGTAAATTTAGTGCCCCTCAGTGGTAAATATGCAGGCAGAACTGAAGTCCTGCCTGTAGCTATTATTTTTATTTTTTATTTTTTTATATGCCTGTACCAGGAGTTGAACTCAGGACCTCATATTTGCCAGACAGGCACTTAAGCTGCTGAGCTATTAGGCCCTGTAGCTATTATTAACAGTCTCAAGAGGACAATAGCTCTACTTTTCATGAGGTGCAGAGTAACAACTGTCATCCAAGAAACATTTCAATCCCTTCTGTGCGGAGCATGCACTGACCTGTACAATAAAGCTCTGTACTAAAGGAAAGGCTGATAAAGTTATCAAGGGATTTTATCTGATATTTATCTGTTATATTCTTTTAAAAGTAATATTTTAATTGCTTGACCAATTATTCAACAAATATTCATTATGTATCTACCATGTACTGTATAAGACCACACACTATTCACATCTCTAATGTACAGAAATCCAACTCTGTGCATTATTAAACGACATGATGGTATATAAAAAATGAAATACGTTTTGGGGGGTTTCAACTTGGTCCCTAAGTGCAAACAAAATACTTCATCTATTCTGTAGTCAATCCTCTATTTCAAAGTTGCAGGGAAATTTATGTGTGGTGCACCTACTGAAAGATATTATGTCTCACTTGTTTTGTACTGGTGATATGAGGTATTTTCAAGAGCATTCCCACAGGTTCAAAGTCTTGCTTTATGTACAAAATTTGGAATATGAAGTCACACTTTCACACTGTTGCTGACTAATATTCTAAGATGAGACACCACTCAACTATGAAAACATTTCATAGAGAGGAGAGGGTAGTTAAAAAGACCTACGTCCTGCCCACCATGGGCTCAGAAATTAGAAAGAAGAATATTTTTTTAGTTCTCTGTGTGAAGCAAGAAGAGTCTAATATCTGCAATATGAAACACTCCACCTTAGCCTCACCTCCAGACAGAATCCATTTTATTTTTGAAAACATCCATCCATAAAAATTTTGGAAAAAGGAAAAATTATAATGAGAAAGTTTAATGATCATGCTGACACATACAATTAACATGAAAAATGATCTCAGATGTTTTGCCTATCTATAAATGATTTCACTGGATAAGCATTCATTTAATCATGGACATCTGCTTAACAGGTATTTACCTGAATATCAACACATTTTTATAAACAAGCTTTTACAATTTGTCTGACAAGCTATATAATTCTAATATAACTACAATTATTATACCACAAATTGTATGTTGAGGAACAGATCCATTACAAAGTCACACAAAAAGGCTCTGGACTTTTGTCTTCCCTGACATTTAAAATAAACTCAAATTATATGAGAAATGATAATTCTTACTTGACACTATAAAAATTTAACTGTAGACCAAAGCAGTTATATTTACTTTCCTGTTCTTGCTACTTATGTACATTTTAAAATGTGTCTGTATTTTTAATAACTTGTGAAACGCCAGAAAAGCTGTCATAACAAATCACAAATTATTTAATTTTGCAAGACCAAAGAGAAATTTTGTTTTTATTTTAACTTCTGAAAAGCCTTTTCACTTTTTTTTTTTATTTTTATTTTTTTGTGGGTACCGGGGGGTCGACCTCAGGACCTCGCGCGCCAGGAGGCGCCCGTGCCACTGAGCGATATCACCGGCCCCTTTTTCTTTTTTTTTTTTTTTTTTTTTTTTTTTTTTGTGGGTACCGGGGGGTCGACCTCAGGGCCTCGCGCGCCAGCAGGCGCCCGTGCCGCTGAGCGATATCACCGGCCCCTTTTTCGTATGTGGGTTCCGGGAGTCGAACTCGGGCCCTCGCGCTTGCCGGGCAGGCGCTTAAGCTGCTGAGCCATCTCACCGGCCCCCGCCTTTTCACTTTAGTTTAAAGGAATGTGCATTTTAATGTACATTCTAGTCAATTTTATTTTAGATATCAATCAATAAAATTCATTTTATCTCTCACTTTGATTGTTTTCTATGATTATCCAAAGCATCTCTTTTATACTCAAAAATGAAAGATAACACATTGGAGAACTTGCCCAATTCTGTACAGTTGTGTTAATTGAACAAAATAATTTAAATTGACATATTACAGTATAACTTCAAAGTCTGACTAACCAATGACATATTTAAGATTATTCAATGATATATTATTGTACACAAGAGCTATAAGATTTTAGTCACATTGCATCTTTTGTGTTATCTATATTTATAATAACTTCGGCCTAGTCTATCATCTTCCCAGTTAGCATAACTTATACAAACCATTAAATTATTTTATTTTAGAGCTAGAAATAATAATTAACTAAAACAAATACTGATTGAAGTTCTACAAAGTGGTTCTATTCTATTCTGGTATATAAATTCTGACTTGTTATTTCTGTTATGAGCAAATATCACTTCAAATATACATGAAAAATTTCAACTCACTGCCAGATTCTTAGTACATTACTTCTTATATATCAATTTCCCACTACTATAATAATCAAATTGACTCATAGTCTAATTTCACAAGATCTGCTCTTCCAAACAGGCAAATATCAGTCCAAGTGATAATCCATCTTCACAGACTTTATTCCATATTATGGTCCACCTTCTCCAGGCTTTCTACATCATGATGGTGAGTAATGGGTCTTGCCTTGCATCACCTAAACAGATGTGACTCTGGAGACGGTCTTACTTTAAGTTCAAAGCCATTTTGTACACTCAAATAAAACCCTTATACTCCTTTATACTTCCTATGAATAGGTTCCAGATTACAGTTACTTTAACCTTTCTGCAGTGGCTCAAGCTCATGATATTGTCCAACTCCAGAGCATAGCATTCAGTTTTAGTTGGCAACTCAGAAACCCATAAATTTTCCAGCACTCATGCTACATCTTGAAGCTTTTCTGTTCATCAGATGATTATCTACAAAGTAGGACTTATCTTTCCAACTTTCATTTTCAGTAGTTTTGTATGGCAAGTAAGGGGATGGACAATCACAAGTAGGTAAGACATAATCTATATTCTGAATGAGCGATGGAGACAATTAAATAAGTAGCTGTGATGCAGCATGAAAAATGTTATAGTAGAAGGATCTATAAGACAATTCAAGAAAATAAAAGAAGATAGTATCAACAACTCATCACCTTGAGCAAAAGGATTAGGCAACACTTCAAGATATAATGTTGGAAGTTTAGCTTGACTTTAGGCTCCAATAAGGTAGAAGCTCTCCAGTCTAAACAAGGCCATGTCAGGCAAGGAAAGCATGCATCTGACACTCCATGTCGTGTTCAAAGCTCTTAGAATGGTTTCGAGCAAAAGTCAGCAAACTATAGCCATGAGACAAATCTGTCTCGCTGCCTGATTTAATGCAGGCTGTGAGCTTAGACTACTCTTTATATATATATAGATATATATATATATCTATATATATCTATATATATATTTTTTTTTTGTGGGTACCGGGGGGTCGACCTCAGGACCTCGCGCGCCAGCAGGCGCCCGCGCCGCTGAGCGATATCACCGACCCCTTTTTCGTATTTGGGTTCCGGGAGTCGAACTTGGGCCCTTGCGCTTGCCGGGCAGGCGCTTAAGCCGCTGAGCCATCTCACCAGCCCTACTCTTTATATTTTTAATGGGAAAATGAAAGATAACATTTGACAGCACATAACACTTACATGAAATTAAAGGGTCAATGTTCATAATGAAGTTTTATGGAAATATACCCATGTCCATTCTTTTTGTATTGGATATGGCTGCTTTTATGTAACAATGGCAAAGTCGAACAGTTGTAACAAAGGCCTTGTGACCGTAAAACTTAAAAAGTAAGTGATCCTTTACAGAAATTATTCCAACTGCTGGTTTGGTGTGACTGGAGCAGTCTCAGAAAAGCATAGGAGACATAAGGCAAAGAAAGAAGAAATAAAGGGAGCCTGCCTTCCTTGATACAATTTATGCAGGCAATTTATGCAATGTAATGAACAGCTATAGAAACAGGAAAGTTTAAAAAGGGATAGCAATAACATCATTTTAGATTTTTTTGTAATGTGAAGGAACAAAGCTAGAAACAAAGACAATTGTTAAATGACCAGTACAATGTTTTTAGTAAATGAAGAAGGTGTAAACTGAAATGATAATAGTAGGGTCAAATGAAAATATTTGGAAGATAGAGTTAATAAATTTTCATAAAGAACTCATTGTAAAGTGTGACAGGAAGAAAAGACCATAGTTTCTGATTTTGCTTCAGGATGATTAGTGGTACCATCAACAAAAACAAGGGATAATTCTATCATATAGGATGGATAGATGGATGCATGGATAGATGCATGGACAGGGAAATATATCTGGTATGCCTCAAACTCTATCCTAGGGAGTGAGAAAAAAATGATATATAACACCAATATTACTCTGGCTCCTGGGATCTTATAATTTCATGCAGAATACAGACAAAATGAAAAATGTGATTCAAATTGATAACCATTAACATGAGGAAGTACACAATGTATAGAAGACATGATAGGAGATTGGGGTGAGAGAGTACAGCACTTACATGTGAGTGTGGGGAAGGTGTGGCTAGGAGAACACATCTGGTAATTGAAATAGTATATGTAGAAAGACAAAACATGCTGGAAATAAAAGATATACATTACACTTGGAGCTCCTACTTTTAGGTAATGGAGAATAGCATAAGAATAAAGAATCAGCTGGATCCATATCATACAGACTTATACACCATGGTTAAGAGTTTAAGGTTTGTACAGAGCAGAGTTATTAAACATGGGTAAATTTTAAGTCACAAGTAACTTGACAAAATTGAGTTTGCAAAATATCACTGAGATTATGGTTTAGAAAAATTGGAGAAGAGCAAGGTGTTAGATGAGAAAATCAATAAAGTTGACAATGCCCATGGCAGGGCCTCTGTATTCCTTCCCACCTCCACCTGAAAAATGCTAGAAGAGGGCAGGGACTGAGAGGAGAAGGTCATTTATCTATCAATGCAAAACTATTTTTCAGCAAAAAGCTCAGGCTTTGCTTATACTCATCTATTGGGCTAAAGGATCTCAGTCTTGGCTTCACACGGGGCTCACCTGGAAAGCCTCCTTAAAAACTACAGATGCGGAGACCTCAAGATGGCGGATGAGTAAGAAGCAGGCAGCAAAACTCTCTCTAAAAGTTACCATTGGAACACGGGAATATAGCGACCCAGAAAGCGCAGGAGGGGGGGAGATGCCTCCCCGAAACCCAGAAAAGTTCTGAAGCGCAATCTGGGACCCCCGGCACCAGTGACGGGTGACTTCCAACAAAGAAGAAGGAAAGAAGGAGCAGACCGCGCGTGTGCACCTTCTAATATCCCGGGAGTTGGAGCGCCGGCGGAGGCTCAATTCTACGGACACACGGTGGCAGCTGGCGCCCAGGGAGCCCCCACGGAGGATCCTGAGACAGCGGCGGGGCAGGGGAGCGGCGGAGAACGGCGCTGACCGGCGGTGAGTGTCTCTCAGCCACAGCTGCCCCGCGCCAGAGAGCGACCGGCCGGGCGCCATTGTGGGGGGTGTGGCGAAACTCAGAGCGGCTCGGAAACTGCTCTGGGAACTTGTGCTCCGGACAGGGCAGCACAGGGCCTCTCAATTGAGCCCACGAAAGTGTGCTCAGGTCAGCAGGCGAACGAGACTGGACTCTCAGCCACACCTATCCCGCGCCAGAGAGCGACTGGCCCGGCGCCATTGTGGGGGGCGTGGCGAAAAACCAGAGCGGCGGGAACCAGTGCAGGGAACCCGCGCTCCGGACAGCGCGCTGAGCCTCTCAGGCCCAGGGATCGTGAAAGGGCGGCGAGAGCGGAGGCGAGCTAGACTGGTCTCTGCCTGAAAGTACGCGCCTCTGCTCACCACCCACCAGAGGGCGCTCCTGGCTTACTGGGACGGACCTGCACAGAACAGGACTCTCTCACCACAGGGTAACTGCCTACAGCAGAGTCAACACCTGGAACTGATTCTTTTTATTTTTTTTATTTTTATTTTTATTTTTTATTTTTATTTTTATTTTTTTTCTCACTGATTTGTTTTTTTGTTCTGGCGAAGGGTTTTTTTGTTTTTGTTTTGTTTTGTTTTGTTTTTTGGTGGGGTTTTATTTTTGATCTGTCTGTTTTATTGTTTTTATCTTTGTTTTTGTTTCTGTATGTGTATTTGCTCTTTCCTTCATTATTCTCTCTGGTTTTTTATATGAGTGTAAACAGCGCCTCTAACTTCTTTGTGATTGTGGTTGTGATCTGTTCTTCCTTTTATCCCTTCCTTCTCTTTTTACCACCTGTCCTCTGCACTAGTGTCCCAATTTTAGTGGGATCCCTCTTGGTCCTCTAACCTTACATCTAATTCCTTCCTCTTCTCCCAATACTCTATTTCCTCCTTAACTCATCTTAAATTTAAACTCCTCAAGGAAAAATTGACATACATAGGACTTGTATACTGCATATAATTTTTCTGGTGTGTTTTAGATTTTGTTATATAACCGCAACTCTATACAGCTAAAAGTGGTAAATAACTGGTTAGCTCAGTCTGTCATTTTTTAGGCTGTGTTTGATGCTTTAGTTAACATTATAGCCAAATGTGAAATAATTGTTCTAAACATCTTTCCTTCCTGATATTTCATGATTGAGATTGACTAAGGGACACAGAAAATACAGTGGCACAGTACCAAAGAATCAAGGACTGGGCCAAACAGGTAGCAACTTCGCATACCCAACGAATTGAAGAGGTAGGATCTGGCAGAAAGCTCAAAACCTAAAAGCAAGCTCCACTTGGAAGATACTGCAGAGAAGTAGTCATCTTCTAAAGATCTTAAACACTAGCAATAAAGTAACCTACTATAGGTAATTTGCAAACATCACCCCAGGAATTAAAGAAAGAAAAAATGAGACGACACTTAAACAAGATGCAACCACACACATCCAATTCACCAAAGGCAAACCTAGGGAGCAACGAGGTGGGACAATCCGAAAGCCACCCACCTGGCCTATCTGAAGTGGTAACAACAAAGCAACTGAATGAGGTTCTGGAAAAAATTAAAACAGAAATAATCTCACAGATAACTGCAGAGATAATGTCTACAATGAAGACCATGCTTAAGGACACTATAGCTGATACAGACAAAAAAATAGATGAACTTAAGAAAACTATAGAAACCATGAATGCTCAGCATAGGAAAGAAATGGAATCTATAAGGCAGATTCAAGCAGATATCCAAGAGATAAAAAATTCCATTGAAAGTATTTGTAGCAGAATAAGCCAATGCGAGGACAGGATCTCAGATATAGAAGACAGGCTTGCAATTAGTGATCATGAAATGGAAAAATTCTTAAAAATAGCAAGGGACCATGAAAAATCAATTCAGCAGCTGCTAGATGACTCAAAGATAAACAACTTAAGAATAATTGGAATAAATGAAAAAGCAGGAGATAGCATCAACGACATTAAAACCTTGTTCAAAGACATAATCAGGGAGAACTTTCCTGGAAGAGAAAAGGAACTTGACACCCCTATAAGTGAAGCTTTTAGAACACCAACTAGACATGATCAAAAAAAAACTTCAGCCAGACATATTATAGTCAAGATCCCAGAAATTCAACAGAAGGGCAGAATCTTAAAAGCTGTTAGGGAGAAGAGACAAATCACCTATGAAGGAAAACCCATCAGAATCACAGCTGACTTTTCAGCACAAACCCTCAATTCAAGAAGAGCTTGGAATGATGTATTGCAAGCTCTAAAGGAAAATAATTTTCAGCCCAGATTGATGTACCCTGCAAAACTATCTTTCAAAATTGATGGAGAAATAAAATACTTTCATGACAAAGAACATCTGAGAAAATTTATGGCCACCAAACCAGCACTCCAAAACGTTCTGAAGGACATTCTAGAAAGAGATAGGAACCCCAACAGAAGGAATCCACCAGGCAGGGCAAATAATTAAATAGCCGGAAAGCGGAAAAACAAAGAGTGGGAACCAACAACAGGAAAATATCATGACAAGTCAATACATATCAGTTTTAACCATCAATGTTAATGGTCTCAATTCACCAATCAAAAGGCACAGACTGGCGAAATGGATCAAGAAGCAAGATCCAACAATATGCTGTAAACAAGAAACACATTTAATTCAGAAAGAAATTCATAGACTGAAAGTCAAAGGATGGAAAACAATACTCCATGCCACAGGAACCCAGAAAAAAGCAGGGGTAGCTATTCTTTTTGCAGACAAAGTGAACTTCAAGCCAAGAAGGATTCAGAGAGATAAAGACGGTCATTACATCCTTGTAAAGGGAACAATCCAAGAGGAAGAGATAACGATCATAAATATATATGCATCAAATACCAATGCATCCAGCTATATAAAACAAGTACTAAAGGACATGAAAAATCAAATAAGCACTAATACAATTATATTGGGAGATCTCAATACTCCACTGTTACAAAAAGATAGATCAACTGGACAGAAAATCAATAATGAAATAGTAGAACTGAACCAAACTTTTGAACAAATGGACTTAGTAGATGTCTACAGAGTGTTCCATCCCACAATCATCAGAATACACATTTTTCTCAGCTGCACATGGGACGTTCTCCAAAATAGACCACATACTAGCTCATAAAACCTGCTTAAGTAAATGCAAAGGAATTGAAATTATCCCATGCATATTATCAGACCATAGTGCAATGAAATTGGAAATCAATGGCAAAAGATCCCACAAAAACTCCCTAAACACATGGAAATTAAACAGCATCCTCCTGAACAACCAATGGGTCACAGATGAAATTAAAGAAGAAATTAGTCACTTTCTACAACTGAATGATAATGACAGTACAACATACCGGAACTTATGGGATACAATGAAAGCAGTCCTAAGAGGGAAATTTATAGCATTAAACACTTATATCAGGAAAATAGAGCAAGCGCAAATAAACAACTTAAGGGTGAACCTCGAGCTTCTAGAAAAAGAAGAGCAGGTTAAGCCAAAAGCCCGTACAAGGGAGGAAATTATAAAGATCAGAGCAGAAATTAACGTATTGGAGAATAAAAAAACAATACAAAGAATCAATGAAGCAAAAAGTTGGTTCTTTGAAAGAATAAATAAGATTGACAAACCCTTATCCAACCTTATTAAAAAAAGAAAAGACTCAAATCCATGCAATTGAAAATGAAAAGGGTGATATCACGACAGACCCTGCAGAAATCCAGAAGATCATCTATACCTATTTTGAAAATTTATATTCTACTAAGATGGAAAATGCAGAAGAAATGGACAGATTCCTAGATTCGTATGAATTACCAAAGCTGAATCAAGAAGATTTAAAAATCCTAAATAAACCAATATCAGCCAATGAAATTGAAGATGTAATTAAAAACCTCCCAACAAAGAAAAGCCCAGGCCCTGATGGATTCACTGCCGAATTCTACAAGAAATTTAGAGAAGACCTAACGCCCCTACTTCTCAAACTTTTCAATGAAATTGAAAGGGAAGCAATACTCCCAAATTCATTCTTGGAAGCAAGCATTACCCTGATACCAAAACCAGAGAAGGCCCCAACTAAGAAAGAGAACTACAGGCCAATCTCCCTAATGAACATAGATGCAAAAATCCTTAATAAGATACTGGCAAACAGAATCCAACAAATCATCAAGAAGATTATACACCATGACCAAGTTGGATTCATCCCAGGGATGCAGGGATGGTTCAACATACGTAAATCAATAAATGTAATACAGCATATTAACAGAACCAAAGACAAAAATCACATGATCATCTCAATAGATGCAGAAAAAGCTTTTGACAAAGTCCAGCACCTTTTCATGATAAAAACCCTACAGAAAATTGGAATAGAGGGTCTTTATCTCAATCTGGTAAAAGCTATCTATGACAAACCAACAGCCAATATTATACTAAATGGCCAAAAACTGAAAGCCTTCCCTCTAAAATCAGGAACAAGACAAGGATGTCCACTGTCCCCACTCTTATTCAACATAGTTCTGGAAACTTTAGCCAGAGCGATTAGACAAGAGAAAGAAATAAAAGGAATAATGATTGGAAAGGAAGAAGTTAAATTATCATTATTTGCAGATGACATGATACTCTACACAGAAGACCCCAAAAACTCCACTAAAAAACTGCTAGATTTAATAAGCAAATTCAGTAGTGTAGCTGGATACAAAGTCAATACTCAAAAGTCAATAGCCTTCCTGTACACAAATAACAAACTTACTGAAAGAGAAATTAGGGAAACAATACCTTTCACAATAACATCCAAAAAAATGAAATACCTAGGAATCAACCTCACGAAGGATGTAAAAGACCTCTATACTGAAAACTACAGTACTCTGAAAAAGGAGATTGAAGAGGATATCAGAAAATGGAAAGATATCCCTTGCTCCTGGATAGGAAGAACCAATATAGTGAAAATGGCCATACTTCCAAAATTGTTATACAGATTTAATGCAATTCCAATCAAAATTCCAACAGCATATCTCACAGAATTAGAGAAAACAATCCTAAAATTCATTTGGAATCAGAAGAGACCTAGAATAGCAAAGGCAATTCTGGGCAACAAAGGCAAGGCAGGGGGCATCACTATCCCCGACTTGAAATTATACTATAAAGCTACTGTGATAAAAACAGTGTGGTACTGGCAAAAAAACAGACCTGAAGATCAATGGAACAGATTAGAAGATGCTGAAACAACCCCAGACATACTAAGCCACCTTATCTTTGACAAAGGTGCCAAACACATTCGCTGGAAGAAAGATAGCCTCTTTAATAAATGGTGCTGGAAAAACTGGCTCTACACATGCCGAAGATTAAAACTAGATCCATATCTTTCACCATGCACTAAACTAAATTCAAAATGGATCAGAGATCTAAATATTAAAACAGAAACATTAAATCTGCTGGAAGGTAGGATAGGTAAAACCCTTGGAGACATTGGTGTAGGCAAAGACTTTATGAATAAAAACTCAACCGCACGGGAACTATCCCAAAGAATCAATAACTGGGATCTCATCTTATTAAAAAGCTTTTGCACAGCAAGAGAAACCACCAACAGAGTGAAGAGACAACCCACAATGTGGGAAAAAATGTTTGCCAGCTGTTCCTCAGACAAAGGATTACTATCGAGAACATATAAAGAACTCAAAAAAATCAGACCTCCCAAATTTAAAGACCCACTCCAAAAATGGGCATCTGAGATGAATACACATTTCTCAGATGAAGAAATACTAATGGCAAATAAATATACAAAAAAATGTGCAACATCACTAGTCATTCGAGAGATGCAAATTAAAACAACACTGAGATACCATCTCACCCCAGAAAGAATGGCTACTATTAAGAAATCAACTAATAACAAATGCTGGAGGGGCTGTGGGGAAAAAGGAACCCTTCTTCACTGTTGGTGGGAGTGTCGACTGGTACAGCCACTGTGGAAGTCAGTGTGGAGATTCCTCAGAAAACTAGGGTTGGAGGTCCCATTTGACCCAGCTATTCCCCTTCTGGGCATCTTCCCAGAAGAATTAAAAATATCGTACCACAGCGATATATGTGCACCCATGTTTATAGCAGCACAATTTGTAATAGCCAGATCTTGGAAACAACCCAAATGCCCATCAACTGAGGAATGGATAAGAAAGATGTGGTATTTTTATACAATGGAGTACTATTCAGCCATAAAGAAGGATAAACTGGAGACTTTTATAGGTAAATGGATGCAACTCGAGAAAATACTCATAAGTGAAATAAACCAGAAGCACATGTGTAAGCATCGTATTATCTCTCTAGTATGAGAAACTGAAAGAGTAAATAAGATCCAAAATGTACAATAGACATGGTGAATCAAAAAGAAACTGGTCAAAAGGAAAGAGAGACTGGAATAGGGAAAAGAAAGAAGGGAAAGGGAAAAAATTGTATATATATATATATATATATAAGATGGTTAAGATAGATACACTACCATTTTTACTTAGTTCATTGAAGAGTAAGGTTTGTGCCAATAATGTTTGGACAATTGAATGCTAATGTCTGGTGTCCTGAATAACTAACTTAAAGATAGTAATACGTAATGTATTAACCATTGTTACCCTCCTATTATGTTTGTTTGAAAATTTGTTCTTCTTTTGATTTGTTTTGTTTTTTCTTCTCTTTAAAATAAAAAAAAAAAAAAAAAAAAAAAAAAAAAGAAAATCAATAAAGTTATTTAATAAAGGCCGGATGAGCGATGAAGTCAAATCCAGCGTAAACTGAGACAGTTGAAAGGGGGATAAACAGGAGAGGGAGATTTCAAGAGTATCAAAGTCGCTCATTGATTGGCTGAACGTCTTCGTGGAGAAGGCATGATGCAAAACATTTGGATACCAAGGTATAAAGTGGTGTCATTTACAGAAATGCAAAACAGGTTTAAAGGCAAAGTTCCTTTTCGAGGGCATCCATGGGTCTGAATTTGAAGGGAGATGTCCAACCTAGAGAAAGAGAGGTCTGGGCATCATTTATTCAGAAATGAATAGAAATGGACAGTGCAAAAATGTGAACACCTATGAGGAGTAAGTGAGGGGACTAAAGGGCTAAGTCACGACCCTGGACAATACCTACCTTTAGGAGAAAATCTGATGGAGACTAAGAAAGCGCAACCAGAGGGATAAGGGTAATATAACATTGCAGTGCTATCTGCTTTCTTGCCACAGCTTTTCCGTTACCACTTTACCACCAGCATTTCAACAAGCCCCAAACCCTTCCAATAAACAAATGTCCCTTCATAGAGATAGCACATATGTACCTCTGTGGGCCAACTCAGGTAATCCTCACAACTTTATCAACGCTCATGTGTGTGTGTGTGTGTGTGTGTGTGTGTATGTGTTGATTTAAAATATGGTGGATGTTTAAATTAAAAAATTATTACAGTAATAATCACATTGCACATTGCCATTACTCCCTTTCAAAATACTCTCCCTCACTTCAAGCGCACTTATCCCACTTTTCCTGGCACTTTCTGAAGCAGTTCTGGAAGTCCTTTTTCATGAGTAGCTCCATGAAGTATGAACAAAAGTACAGTGAATGCTGCTGCTGAGTGCTACTAAACAGAAATGTAAGGTCGTTAAAACATTTTGGGGTGTCTTTATCCACCTTTTTCACTGGATCTGACACCAACTTTTGGCTCTTTCTCAAAGTCAGAGACCACGAAAGGTAAACACTTTGAATCACTTCAGGACATGAAAACAACTAGGACAGCGTAACTAAAGACACCTATGAAAGAGAATTTCCAGAACTGCTTTAGAAAGTGGCAAGAATGAAGCGATAAGTATGTTCAAAGTGAAGAGAAGTATTTAGAGAGGAATTATTGGCAATGTGTTTTAGTATAGTTTTTATTTAAACCTACACCATATTTTTCAATCAAACCTGGTATATATGTGTGCATATTCTTGAATAAGAGAAAAGTGAGGCACAGAAAGTCTAAGAAATGTGTCCAAGGTCACACAACTAGTAAGATTCAGAAACTAGGGTGTCTTGAATTCATAATCTGTGCATTTAATAACTACACTGACCTACTCTGACTTCTCACTTCGCTTTGTCTTTGCTTCTGTTCCTCTTCTTCTCCTCCTCCTCCTCCTCCTCCTCCTCCTCCTCCTCCTCCTTCTCCTTTTCCTCCTTCTTCTCCTCTTTCTTTTCTTCCTCTTTAGTACTAGAGATGGAATCTAGGGCCTTTGCAATGAGCGACATGCCCAGTCTTTTAAAATCTTATTTAAATTTTGAGACAGGGTGAGGTAAGTCACTTAGTTGCCCAGGAACTTGTTATCTTCCTGCTTCATTTCCTTGAGAGCCAGAAAATAGGTATGTGCTACAGCACTCAGCTTCTCTAAGCCTTCTTATTGCTAGATTTACACTCTGAAATCCTCTGCCTCGCATCTGTCAATCTCTCCTGGTCATGCAACATAACAGGGTTTTTAGTCTCACATTTCCCCAATATATTCTCCATATTACATCTCAACCGATCGTGTCTTTAAAACATATCTTATTATTGTATATTGCTAGCTAAATCCATCAAAGTGGCTTACTAAACTACTGCCAAATTCTTCAACCTGAGATAAAGCTCTTTCCATATTTGTGCCTCCTGCCTCACCACTGGGTAACCCCTCCATTGCGTGGCATAGTGAATGTGTCAAACGTGTCATAGTGTCATAGTGAACGTGTCATAGTGCACATAGAACATGTCAAAGCATGTTCTCAGTCTGACTGGACAAGGTGCAGTTCTGGGAAGAAACCTCCCTCAGAGTTTTGTCCAAGTTGCTTATATCATCCCATCCGTGGTTGCAGGAAAACATAAATTCGATGATTTCTCTCCAGCTGCAATTAAGTTGCTCTTGATTTCTGATGAGTTTCTGATGACAGAAAACAGTGTCAATTCAACAAACATGTTTCTGAATGCAAGTTGAAGAGCACTTCCAGGATTATCAGCCATGGCCCTCCTCTTTCTCTTGTTGCCAGAGAGATATACGCCATCACTTTTGGAACGGGACATCCTCCATTGCTAGCCTGCCGTGATGGGAAGCCTGTCTCCTTTTCTTGGTGGTCACCTTCAGTTTGCTGTGTCGATGACCCTGACTACTCTAAGTGCTTCCCTGTTTTCTTTGTGTTATGGCCCTGGGGCGAAGGCCAATATCTAATGGTCTTTCTTGTTGAGTCATCCTCTATTCCCGTTTCCTACTGATTCATCCCCCATTCATCCTCTATCTTTTCTGAATAGTTAAGGGAACTCCCTGAATAGTTAAGGGAATTCTCAGTTTTCTTCTCATCCTACTATGGCACGCTGAAACCTTTTGCTCTTCTATTATATCCCCCAGGAGCTGAACAATTTGAGCAAACTCTCAATCTCTTACCCTTTCCGCATTTCCTCCTCCACTCTGCTGGCATTCAGGCAAGCTGCAGTGTTGCCTCCTCACAGCTGAATTCCAAATCTACCCAGAACTTCTTTCTTCTCCAAGAGGCCTCCTTGGAGATGAGGCTGTAAGACAGTAGCAGACCTCTACACTGATCTTTGCTGAGGTTCTTCAGGCTCCACCTTACTTCTGAATTATTGTAATCCTCTCTGTGTAGTGGAAAAACTATTTTTGTCAATGCACTTTTTCACCTCTCTGTGGTCTAAGACATGGAACTCAGTGCCCCAATTGAACCAGAGTTTACTCTTGACATGCAAAGAAAAGTCCTTAGTATACTGTAGCATTTTTCTCTCTCAAATGTCTGTCTCTTACAATTCAGAATTACTTTAAAGATACTGCCTGTCAAGAACTTATCAAAAAGAACATAATGAAACTCAAAGTTTAAAACTTACTTTTCATTTTTCTCCAGTTCTTCTTCTCACTTTCCTAGATAATAAACTTCAGTCTTTTAAAAATGCATATATTTCATTAATTTAAACACCTAAAGCACATATTAGAGTCCATTTTATAGTCCATATACTTTGAAGATTTACATACACACAAACATATAAATTAATGTAACTTTGCTAGACATAACTGTTAGGAATTACATGCATCAACTTTTGACACCTGCATACTTATAAAACAACAAATTATGATTTTAAATTTTCAATATATCACAGAATGGCAAGAGGAAGCAAAATAAATGCATCTTTCTCACATGCTAATGCCATAAAGGATAGAACTTTACAGAGTATATTTTATCGGGTTGGTCTGAAATGATGAAATTTAATTCAATAATTTCTAAATATTAATTTACTTTGGGTTTTATAAATGTTATCTTATTTTTGATTGTACACCTCTTGGAAACAAAATAAGAGACACATGATTTTCTTTAAAATAATTCAATTTTCCAAATAAGTTAGCAAAGTCCATTTTTAAGAACATTAATAAATGAAAATTTTTATGTTTTTGAAGAGAGATTCTAAAGTTGGAAAGGCTTTGGGGGAAATGAATCACAAAGAAAGAAAGATAACTTGGATAATATTTCATATTATTAAGGTTACTTTTTTTACATTGAAAATACGTCACTCATCCCAAACTTGTTTTATTTTAGCTGTCCACCACTCGACCAAGCAAAGAGTTTTTGAAGATACATTTTCTTCCCTGATGCTGTCCCAGGTCCCTTGTCTACCTACATCTGCAATACCCTGGAAATAATACTTAATGTTTCATTTGCTTAGAGTTCTGTCTTCTCATGTAGAATGTGATTTCTTTAAGAGTGAGAAGTATCTCCTTCATTGTCCTCTCACAATAACTATACATTCTCCAGCACAGTAGAAACTCGATAGATAGTTCCTAAATAATTATCAGATGTTGATGCCATTTTAGGTACAAAGAAACTGATGGTAAATGGATAAATTGTTTTACAAAACATTTCTGCTATAATCCCAAAATCAAAATAATAAATACAGAACAAGTTGCATAACTTTGCAAAACTATTGAGTCACTTGACCAAAATTTTACTTTTCCTTTATTTAAGCATTCAGTGATAACTATAATCAAAATGAGAAACAAATTTACTGAATAAAATAGATAGTTCGCTTAAACCCACACAAAATTTACTCAAAGTCATTATGGTAATATGGTGTTAAAATTGGAGTTGTGCAGAAATGCAGGTTTAAATTCAACCTATTTGACTAGCATAAATATTTACCAGATTTCTTTAAACTCCTTTTACTTTAACTCTAAAATGGAGTCCATAAAACTTACCTCATCCCAAAAATATTTTTGTGGATTAAATATAGTACCTAGGAAATAAAATGAAAAACAATACATAAAAACAGAAAATAAAATAACACTAAGTATGCATCTAATCAGTAGTACAGTTTGAGCATTTCTTACATTCACAAAGACATGTGGGGGATTTTCCAGTTGTGGTGTTATGTTCTACTCAAAATGTTTTGGACTTTGGAGCATTTTGAATTTCAGATTTTCAGACTAGGATTGCTTAAACTGTATAATCCTGCTTCGAGTAAATTTAAATACAATTTCACTTTCTTGTTGTGTATAGTTTAAGAACAAAAGGGACTCTAAAAATACAAAACAAAGAAATAAAAAATCCCTTAAACTCATTTCATTAATCATATCTTTGCAGTAGTGTTGGCAGTTGGCATATTGGTATTATTTCGAGGTTCTAAAACAGTTGTGAGTTGTAGAATGAAATAATTGAGTGATTACCATGATATTGTACTTTTATTATTCTCATGTGGTCATACACCAGGATCCTTGTTTCTTGTTGAGAGGAATAAAGAAGTGTAGATAGAAAATATTAGGTTGTTTTTTTAAAAATCCTGTAGTCCTTATGTTAAATTTTAATTATATATATCAAAAAGCCATGATATATACATATGCATTTGTAATGATACTTTTTATACTTACATATTTATACACTTGTGGTTATATGCCACACTTCTGGTTATATGTAGAAACCAGTAGAAATGGCCATATCATTAGCATTCAGGTTGTGGTCTCTAAAGTATTTTCCACTAAAAGGAAACAATGCCTCTTAGAGAAATGGTTGATTTTGGATGTAAGGGGGGTAATATACAATTCTGAAACAACTTCCCATGCCAGAGGAAAAGGAAGTGGTCAAAAACTACTGAGGCCACCTCGATAGGACTTAGGAGTCAGCTTGGACAGGACCATGCTGGCCAAAAATTGGACACTTTTAGTTTTAACCATGATAAATTACAGTGACTTGAGAAACCAAGTACATAGTTAGGTCCATGAGTTCACAATAGTAGTAAAAATACAGTCACCTTTGGACAACTATGAAATATCAAAAGAAATTAATTACATTGAATATTGAACACCTTTAAGATGAATACATATTTCCTGTATTTTCTATACAAACCATACCACTGGGTAAAACCAAGGAATGGATAAAAAGAACAAATTTATATAAAAGGAATCCAAAATGATCAGAAAAATAAAAAAGAGACAACTTTGGGACCTCATCATTTTGTAACTTACAATGAACTATTGAATTTAAGTACCTAGTACCAATGATGGCTGGCCCAAAGAGAAATAGTCAGAGATCGAATGCCTTCTCAGGGAGGAATTCACTATCTTGTCAAGGCACTCAAACCTGAATATGATCAAACTTCTAGAACTAACTCTGACTTACAGAAATATAGAAAACAATATTTAGAACAACACATTAAATAACTCTACAAAGAGACAATATGCACAATTTAGATCACGGGAAAAATCGATCATAAAATATGATTTTATCTGAATCTTCATTCAAACATATGGAGGGATAAAAACTATATAAGTGATCATGGTGGCTATGAGTAATTAAGTAATGGATTAGGTCAAAGAGCAAAAGAAAGTTCTATTCTACCACAAAATATGTACATAAGGAAAATATAATTTTGATCAAAGTAGTAATTAGTATGGTCAGGATGAACCATATTCCTATGGAAATAGAGTTTTTTCTTCTTATATGGCCTATGGAAGCATTGTATTAGTTATGGTAATTTATGTCTTTAATCTTTTCAGTTAATATACCCAGAGGCAACGAAATTGGAGCAGCTAAGAAGGCAGAAAAAAACACAAAATTAAGCATAAATTCAAAAGCATTAAAAGACAACCCTATTCTTTGCTTTCTGAAATTTAGTAGGTCAAAATGTTTAGAGAAAACATTACTATTGCTTTTTGGCCATTAACTTTTGTAATTATGTATAAGACATTACAATTTTAGTGGTAAACCTATTGTTTATAAAATAGTAATATTGAAGTTTAGATTCATGACTCCCATTACAACCAATACACTGTTCCAGAGTGTCGACAGTTCTATTCTGTCAACAGAATTAAAGATGACTTCAGTTCAGATGCAGAAGTCAGCACATGAGTGTGATTATGCACTGCTATTTCCTTACAGAACAAAATAAGAAAGAGGAGCATCGTTGTGATGTATATACTTATCTCATTCATCAGTATCGTCTGGTAGGAAAATAATTACTCTCTTCTCCAGAAAGTTTTATTTTCTTACACTTCTGGGAAATTATTTTCCTGATTAGGGTATCATCACCAATCGTATGGTTCTGATCTTTGACAGTTGTTTTTATTTTCTAATAACTTATTTTACTTAAAATGTATATTGTATTATTATTAACTATAGTCACTAATCTGTGCAATAGAACACCAGAAGTTATTCTTCTAATCTAACTGAAACTTCACACATTTATTTTCCTTTTTCCCCCTTCACCTACCTCAACCTCTGGTTACCACCACTCTACTCTTTGCTGCTGAGTTCAACACCTTTAGATTCCACTGTTAAGTGAGATCATGTGGTATTTGCTTTCCTGTATTTGGTTTATTTCACTTAGCATATTGTCCTCTAGATTCATCTGGACTGGAAATATGGCTCAGTGGTAGAGCTCTTGCCTTGCGCACACAATGCCCTGGGTTCAGACCCCAGCACCACAAAAAAGAAAATAAAAAAAATGTCACAACTGACAGAATTTCTTTCCTTTCTAAGCTGATGGGATTTTAAATGTTTTCCTCACAAAGAAATGATAAGAACATTAGGTGATGGTTATGTCAATTCTTCTGATTTGATTATTCCAGGTGTCAAAACATCACATTATATCTCACAGATATAAGCAACTATTATTTGTCAATTTAAAATTTTAAAAATAAATAACCAAATATCCCACACAATCTAGCACCATGTTTGTCAGCAATAAGAAATGTCATCAGATGTCCCCTGGACTTAAAGCCCAGATGCATCCAGTTTCATCACTGTAATTTCTGTTTGAATGCTTGCGGGAGACCTTCCAGGTTTCCAATTCTCCTCTCCCAGTATTTTAGGCAAAGGCAAAAATTCTCTTCTACTCTGAGTTATAAAACCAATTTTCACTTCTTTACTTTATAGCTGTCCTTTCTCACTGAGAGAGAAACAAAAATCACTATTCTCCTACCAGACCACAGTAATGGAAGAAATCAGTATATACATCATGATGAATTACTACTGTTTCTTATTTTGTTCTATAAGGAAATAAGAATGCATAATCACACTCAAGTGCTATCTTCTCCATCTGAACTGAAGTCGTCTATAGTTCTGTTCACACTGCTAAAATATTTTCACACTGTGGGCATGGCAAATTATGTTTATTGGTAAATCAAATAATAGAAGCATTTCTCCTTATGCCAAGTTAGCTAACCTCTCTAGTCCACTGCAATAATACTTCACTTAAACAAACCACCTTTTCTCATATTTCAAAGGATCTACTTAAAACTCATTAGTTTTCTTTTTCTATGACTCTTAGATAAATACTATTAGGTAGTCTCCTTTTTTAGGTACTAGAAGTGGATAATTCTTCCATGAGACAATTTTCTCCTTTACCAAAAGTATAAAGAGTTAAAGTATCTCTTAATGAAAAACATCACCCATCTTTTAAACCCATTATACTTATTTACTGAGATTTTATCATTTCAGTGATTTTTCAACTGTTTGTGAAGTTATTAATTAAAAGGAATGAAGGGATTTTAAAAGGACTAATCAAATATTTAAAATTCACACACAATCATCATTTCTTAATATTATAGGCCCACAAGAGTGTAACATAGTAGAGGTTCAAATACTACATTTTGAATGAATATTTCAATAAACAGTATATCAATGATTGCACAATATATGTAATGAATTTTTTATATACATATACTTAGTCAAGTACCTTGTGAAATCCTAGAGCACAAGGAAGAACTTGATTGCTAGAACAGCATCTGGGACATAGGAAATGACAAATAAATATTGAAGGAAAAAAGAAATGAACAAGTCTAACCTAAGAAAAAAATTTCAATTGATGTTAGACACAATCTTATTTGTAGATAATGTTACCTTTGACTTTGTAATTAAGTTTTACATGTGGAAGGACAATAATTATTTTGCACAAACCATCAAATTCTTTATCATAAATATGTTGTTATATAATATTTGGATATTTTTAAGATTTAGTGCTAATATTTACTTCCATTAGACTGAAAGATTAGAAAAATGATATAAATCTATACAGAATTTCCTTTTTGATGATTTATTGTTAGTGTGTAGAAATTTTGTATGTCTCATTTATATCTTATCACTTTGCTGAATTCACTTATTATTTCTAACAAGTTTTTGTAGAGTCTTTAGATCTTTTTTTACATGTAAGATCATGTCTTCTGCAAATAGATATAATTTTGCTTCTTCCTCTTTGATTTGAATTCTTCTTACTCATTTTTCTTGTTCATTTTTTTTCTGGCTAGCACTTCTAGTGCACTAGAAGTGGTGAGAGGGTGCATCATTGTCTCATCCCTGATTTTAGAAGCACAGTTTTCAGTATCCGCCGATGCTCCAGAAGGATGCAGTTGTGGATTTACTTCAGGTTTCAATGCTTACAACTTTCCCAAGGCCTGCACTCCCAGGGCTACACTAGGTCTATCAGTAGAGAAAATGTAGTAAACCCGGTTCTGGTCCTGAAGGATGAATTGAGATTATCTGACTGAGGAAACCAGGAAGCAGAAGAAATCTGTCAGGGCAGAAGGACAGATAGGTAGCGATGGAGAAACTGAGAGAATATTACTTGTCCCATTCTGGGTAGCTGGAACGCAGGAAGCCATGACAGATGGTATTGGAAAGATAATCAAAACCGGAGTGGTCACCTTAGGAGTCTGTGTTTTGTTCTCGGTTAAGTGTGAGCTTCATCTTGTATACTCCTGCAGGGCTGTATCCAGGGAACTAAGATGATCATACTTTTGTTTTGCAAAGACAAATAGAAGGTCAAAATCCCTCTAAATTCTTTTCAGGCCTGTATTTATTGTATACAATTATTGTACATCCTACCAACCATTGTCATCACATGTTTCCAAAGACTTACACAGGTGACACTTCAAATGGAAACACTGAGCCGCAGTTTGAGATCCTGAAAGGTTTTGCAACAGTTTCTGAGAAACTATTTCTGGCATTTCCAACCTTGCCAGCACCAGTGGGGGAGTCTCCCTGTCACGGAAGATACCATGCCCTCTCTCTGTAGAACTTGTCCCACAAGAAGAAGGAAGGAAATAGCTCATTTTGACTTTGGCTTCAGGAAAGCAAATCTTTGTCTGACCCTCTCTTGGTTCTGTGATTTTGCTCAATACACTTGGATGTGCCAGCCTCTGCAATTTCCAAACTCTTTCACATTTGACTTAGCCTGACAAACTATAGTACCAGATATCATAGGTAGAAGGAGAGCTGAAATCATAAATTCCCAAATCTTTAAGATCCTATCAGTTTCTCCAAAGTCACCAGGTTATACCACCATAGGAGAGGATATTTAGCTCATAGAATATTCTCTGAGTGTGGTGCAAAGATCATTGGGGTCCCTGAATCCCTTTCAGATGGTCCTTGAGGTCAAAGCTATTTTCAGAACAATATTAAAATGTAGTTCACCTTTTCACTGGGTTGATATTTGCACTGATGATACAGAGGCAATGGGTGGAAAAACTGGTACCTTAGAACAAGTCAAGGCAGTAGCAGGAAAATTGCACCAGTAGACATTGTCATCTTTACCCCCATGTATTGCAATGAAGGGGAAAAGGCAGGTTCACTTAAGAAAGTTCTTGGTACAAAGACTGATGTTGCACACCTGTACTCCCAGCTACTTGGTAGGCTGAGGCCAGAAAATTGCAAGTTGGGGACCGCCTGGGCAATTTAGTGGGACCCTGTCTCAAAATGTAAAAATAAAAAAGGGGTGGGAAGGTAGCTCAGTGTGAGGCCCTGGGTTCAATCCCCAGTACCACACACACACACACGCATACACACACACACACACACACTCAGTTATATAGTAAAACATATTTAAATACTGTTATACTCAATCCGTGAGTACATGACCTTTTATATTCCATATAATTAAATGGGAAGTACATATGAAGTGCTTTTACTGCATTGCAAAGTGCAAGAGATGTTGCAAGAAAAAGCTCTTTGAAGTGTAAGGAAGTTCACCTGAGTTGAGAGAGAGAGATTTGAGTTGTCAGGTGTCAGAGTAGCCAATTAAGCAACAAGCCCAAAATGAAAGACTGGAAGTTTGAATCACTTACTGTGATGATATAAGCAAGAGGCTGAAATAAAGCAAACACCAGCCTTCCTGTTCCGTTTACCTCCACGGGATGGTGTAATAGGTGAGAATCGGGTAGATCGGCACAGATGTGAGGGGGTAGATTGGTCTCCTGAACAAAGGTTCATGGACCCCGAGGTGGGAAGGGGACAGGGCAGAGGGACGGGCTAGGAGTGGAGAGTCCTGGGTACTGAGTCAGAGGGGAGAAAATGTCTTCAAAGTTTCCCCTTCCTTTCCCAGGTCCCTGCAGAAGTATCTGAAGAAGACCTCTGCCCAAGATCTCAGATAAACAGACCTAGGAACAAACGTACAGAGGCTGGGTCTGTAAATCTGTAGTGAGCACAACGCCCCAGGATGCTGAGCCCTTGCCTGCAGCTCCCTGCAGGGACTGAGAGGCACTGCCCATTCTCCAGGTCTCCTGGCACGGAAGGGCGGCTGCCTCCGGAAGTGGTCAGGTAGCGTCTTCGTAAGTGCCCACAGTCAGGCCCAAAAGAGCACGCATAGATTTTTAACTAGGACCCTGACTCCTCACTCAGGATGTCACAGGAAAAAGTGATTAACTCCAAAGCTGAAAATGGAGCACGACTTTCATTGGAAAGAAAACTGACAGACAAACTATGGTTACTGAAACTTAGGCAGAGAAATGCTCAAAACCTATAAATTTCAAGGAATGCAAGTGATGGTATTTATTGCCAGAAATCAAAGGCAGGCAAAAGTTAGGATTTAAACGTATATCCACCACGGGGAGCATGAAAACTCCATAATAATTAATGACTTTTAAAATTGAGTTCAATGGTGATGTTAATGATGGCAATTGTTATGGGCTGAGTCATAAAATACATAGTAATGGGTTCAACCTAAAAAATACATAGTAATGTCCTAACACTGAGTACCTCAGAATATGATCTTATTTAAAAATGAGCATCTTTACAAAGGTAATGAATTTAAAATGAGATAATTCAGGTCCCTGTACTTCAGTATGTTTGGTGTCCTTATAAAAAGAAGGAAGTTGAGCTGGGTATGGTGGCTGGTGTACTGTAGTCCAGCATTCTGGGAGGCTGAGTCAGTCTGGGTAATTTAATGACTTAGTGATACCTGGCCTCAAAATTTAAAAAAAAATTATAAAAGGCTTGGAAATGTAGGTCAGTGCAAAGGCCCTGGGTTCATATCTCTACTACTGCCAAAAATAGAGGGGTTGGACACAGAGACAGACATGCAGAGGAGATCACTGTGTGCGGACACAGGATTAGAGCAACACACCTGCAGGGTAAGGCACACCAAAGACTGCTGGTGTCCACCAGACACTGGGAAGAGGAAAGGAAGGGGTCCACACAGGCTTTAAGGGGAGTCTAACCCTGTTGACATCTTACTTTCTGCCTTCTAGCCTCCAGATCTGTAAGACAATGTCTGCTACTTTATTTTTATTTTTTTTATGTGCAGGTACTGGGAGTCAAACTCAGGACCTCACGCTTGCCAGGCAGGCGCTTATGCTGCTGAGCTATATCCCCGGCCCAGTGTCTGCTATTTTAAATCACCCAGTTGACACTTTGTTGAAGCAGCCACAAGATGCTAGTAGAGCAGTTTTGTTCTATTGTAAATTAAAAAAAGATCTCTATACTAAAATAAGCTATAATTTTCTAGCATTTGTGAAGTTATAAAATCATGCATCGATAAAACACACACTTAAAGTTTTAATGTGTTTTAATACAATGGAGTGCAAAAAGGTCTTTGATGGATTTGACACAATATATTACAATCAAGGTTTAAAATATAACCAATTTTTTATTTTTAATATAATATCAAACAAGAATATCCACACTTATCTGAGAAGCTATTAAAAGTGCTTCTCCCGGGCCAGTGGGATAATTCAGCAGCATAAGCGCCTGTCTGGCAAGCATGAGGTCCTGAGTTCGACTCCTGTTACCCACATAATAAAAAAAAGGTGCCTCTTCCTTTTTGAACTATGTATCTACATGAGATCCCACTTTTTTCATATACAGAAAACAAAACAATATATTGCAACAGATTGGTGGCAAAAAAATACAGGAATTCTCATATATTAAATCAGATGATAAAGATATTTGTAAAAATGTGAAACAACATCTAAAATTTTTATGACCTTGAATTTTTCAAATAAAATCATGCTTATTATGCTTCCTTAAAATTAGTTTATAATGTTTCAATTAATATTTTGAAACTCATTTCTAATTTCTAATATAATAAGCATAGATAGGCTGAACAGGAACAAAACTTCCTGGGATCTTCAGTAATGTTAAGAGTGTAAAGAGGTACCAAGATCAGAAAGTTTGAAAGCTGCTTTTGTAGCAAATGCCCATTTTTTATTACTAGCTGGAATTTGGGGCCCTAAATTGTATTTAATCTCTTGCACGTGTGAACTGAGCAAGGCCAGGTAGGAGCCTAGCAATTCCCTTCCTTCGGCCCAGTTTTGTTTTCCGATTCCTCAGTTTAATGAGTGGGGATGGATGAGCTGGGTTCACGAACTTCATGTGTCAGGTGGGGATAAATCTTAACAGGCAAAACCAAGCCTTCATGAAATGGTCATGGCACTCATCCCACAAAACCCCACACCAAGCACTTTGACACAGTGGGATCCCAGGTAGTTTCTAAGCTCTTCTTGATGGTAGAAGGAGAGAAAGATCTTCAAAGCTTTTCCATCACCACCACCACCAACAGTGGATCTTATTCAGATTCCTAAGACCTACTCCCAAAAGATTCAGAAGGTCTGCATTTAACCCCACTATCAGCATTTCTAATGAGCACCCCAAATTGTTCTGAAGCACTTGGTGCCTGGTCACTTATAGAAAGCACTGTGTTATGGGTGAGAGTATAGTTCTAATCACGGCCAGATACAAGAGAAAGGTCTGCTGAGCTAGAAGTTAGAAGATTACTGAGACTAACCGTACAGTTGCATGCAGAAAGAACACCTTGCCCCATGATTTTATATAGATCCAGGCCAAAGAGTACTGGTTGCCAGTAGGACCTTATAATTGATCTGGATTTGTTGGTCTAGGACCCTTGCTGGGCGAGTGGGCTCTGGAAACGGCCTCACTGAAACAAAAACTGACACACAGCAAACATGAATTACAAAGTTCCAGGGAGGCCTGTCCATCTTTGCTTAGTTTTGAAGGGTCATTTGCTGTATTACACCTACATAAAGTGTCCATGACAGTAATAATCTGAGTGCCCTTTAGAACCTTGAGAAACACAATTCATTTCACTGTAGAGGGAAATGCATTCTTTGTTTTTCATCCCACAGAGGCAGAATGATAATGCAATTGCAGGCATAACTTAAGTTGGAAAATCATTTACACTACATCATATCCCCATATTGTGTTAATAACATTTTTTAAAGGTAGAAAATAGCAATATAAACATGTGTTAGACTTCAATATTGAAGTTACCTTATCACAAACAAGCAATTTAGCATTTGCTTTAGAAAGCAGCCTTTTGTGTTGGGTTACTGTCCTAGATTTTCAGTTGGCTGTTCTGCTTCTAGGATTTACCCCCACTCCAAGCCCTCATTCTGTTCTGTTTATTGGACTTCTCTTTCTAAAGTAAAAGTGTATTTCAGATCTCTTTATATTGGGCCACACTACTACCCTGCTCTCTATTGAGTGCCTTCTCTGTGTTAAGGATTCTATCAGACTTTTTTCACCTATTACCACTGTTCTTTGTCACACACCCATAATCATATTCTCATTTTGTATTTGAAGAAATGAAGCTCAAACAATTTGAGCATGTTTATCTAGGCCAAGAAGCTATCATCTGTCTGAGTTAGAACATTTGTCCAGTCGAAAGAGTCCTGCCTCTAAGCCTATATTTTAGCACCTTTACCAGTCTGAGGATGTGGGTACATTGATAATACCAAATTTCTAAAAAACAAACACACAAACGAAAACTGAAGTCAATCCCTTGGCTTGTAACCTCTGAAATCCACCAGGGTTACCTGTTTCCATAGTAGTACAGTAAGATTCTACTGAAAAACAAAGCACATGGCAGGACTTGTTAATTTAGCTTCACCAAAGTTCCATCAAACCACTGAGTGGAGTCAGAATTCTTCTAGCAATAGCTTTGAGTCAAACCATCTAATCACACAGTAGCATAATATAAATAAAAATGAGTAATATTTTTTGATCTCGGTCATGTACTCTGCCAAATAGCAAAAAATAGTAAAGATGTTCCCTAAAATGTCACATTAGGAATAGTTCAGGAATAGTCAATCCACTATTTGTAGAAACATTACTTCGGAACTGTGAACATAAGATATACCTGGGAATCCTGCTATTTTCAGGTATTTTAAGTTTCAGAAGCTTTTCAATAATCCAGTATGCTGTGCTTTCTTGGAGAAAAAACAAGCCTTTAGCTTGAGAAATTTAAAATATTAAGGAAACACTATTTTTCAAAGTATTTTCGAACGCTGAACTGAATTTTTAAAAACTAAATTAGAGATGGTGGCATTTATCTATAGTACTTGCTTATATTTTTAAAGAATGTGGTTAAAACAAAACAGAAAATGCACATCCTTTATATGTGGGCTCAGAGAATTACTCAAAATCCCTCTGAAGTTTTCTCTTGTTAACATTCTTCAAGTCAGGACACTCCAGAGTAGTGAGTCTCTTTATACCTATTACCTAATCAATAAGAAATAAAACTTCTAGCACTAATAAATCACCATTTCTGCAAGAAGAGATTTATTTTGCTTGGTTCGTACTTCCTTATTATTAAACTAAATGCAAAAAAGTCTGATTTATCTGGATTTTTTCCCTACTGAGCAAAAAGTAATTTGACCAACCTAGGGTTTTATTTTTCACTGTATTGTATTTTTTAATTAAAACTGGCCAGTGGAACTTCTTTATCCCCAAATCACTGTATGTATTAAATTTCAAGGGATCTTAAAGCAACTCCAGAGACTTTCATTTTTAACAAAATGCAAGGCATTAAAATCAATAAACAGGCTGATGATGCAATTAATATGCTAGAGGTCTTTAATGGAAAAAGAAAAGATTTAGTGTTAGCAACCATTACTTCCTTCAGTTAAAGAAATTTCTAACCCTGTGTTTTACTAAGTAAACTATATAATCAGGACCATTGAATAAGAATTTGTGTTGGCATTATAGTCAAAGTTAATTAGTTTGTTTATTTTTGGAGTGATTATCATTAATTTAGAGACTTGGATGCTGTTCCCTGCAAAGCTTCTCTATATAAGTCATAACCAAGAATACATCCACCGCCATGTCAAGGCCCTCCAGGAAGTCTTTTAATTCAGTGTGCAATTCTGTAGCCAACACAGTTTAAATTTATCCAGGATCTCTCCAGAGATCAGATTTCTCAGTTGCCACCTCCATTTACTCCCGTGCTGATTTTCTACAAAGATGGCAAAAGCAGTAGCATTTTTAAATATTTTGATATTTCTTTTGTGTTCTGAAGATATCCAATTAGTTTAATAATTGCAAGCCAAAATGTAAGAGGCTTAAAGACACCTGTGAACCTCTGCAAGGATAAGAAAGAATACTCAGACAACTTTAACTTGAACCTTGGCATGAGGGAGCTTGTGGATTTGGATAGTAGTTAAGATTTCTACTCAGATACTCAGATGTCACAGTGACTCCTAGACCGAACTTTAGAGTGGAGCAGGCCAGGATGCATGTCCGAGGTAGGACACTCACTGTTAAAGAAACTTGGGCAAATCATTCTGACTCTCAGTGTCTCAAATTTCTAGTTAACAATGTGGAAAAATATCTAACATGCCACATTGCTTTCACAATTAAATGAGATGATGTATGAGTGTTGTCTTAGTTACGTTTCTCTCATTGCTGGGACAAAATACCCAACACTCAAAATTAGAGAAGGAAAGGTTTATTTAGCTCACAGTTTGTAGAGGTTTCAGTCCATAATCAGTTGGCTCCAAGGCAGGGTGGCGTGGCACAGAAGTAACAGTTCATAGCAGTCAAAGACAGCCAAAGTAGCAAGAGCAAAAAGGGCAAAAGGGAAGAGCAAGCCTCTTTTCCTCCCTTATGTTGTATGCAGGTTACCCACCCCAGGGCAGGTGCAGCGCTCACACCGCCAGCTCTAGACAATGAACCAACCACACACTCTAGATTCAGCCGCTTCTAAAAAGCCTGCCCCCCCGCATGACCACATGAGGCTCTGGTGGGGACATCCAGACACAAACCATAACAGGTGTGATCCTAAAATACAGTGAATGTTTAAGTTTTTTTAAAAAATTTATTATATAGCAACAAACTTTGGCATTAATCCCCCTCAAAATACTTCCTCTTGCTTTGAACACACATCCCATCATTCTTGCCACTTTCTGAAGCAGTTCTGGAAGTCCACTTTCATTGGTGCCTTTAGTTGTACTATCCTAGCTGCCTCAATGTTCTGAACTGATTCAAAACTTTACGTTTTCTTTTGTTATGGTTTGTGTCTAGAGGTATCCCCAAAGCTTCATGCAATCATGGTGCTGTGGGGGGGCACTTTTCAGAGGTGGCTGAATCTAGAGTGTGTGATACTGGGATTAAGGGTGTGTGATCAGTTCACTGATTGGTTTGACACCGCGCTAATTCCAGCAGTCTAGGTAGAGTATAAAAGGGCAGAAAGATGCTGTTAAGGTTGGTTGTTTATTTTGCTGTCTTCTGCCTGCCATGAACTGTTCTTCTCTGCAAAGCCACCCTGCCCTGCAGCCAGCCCATTATGGAGTGAAAACTCTGCAAACTGTGAACTAAATAAACCTTTCCTCCCTTAACTTGTGGGTGTTGGGTATTTGGTCTCAGCAACGAGAAAGGTAACTAAGACACCTTTCATAGTCATTTGACTTTGGGGAAGAGCCAGAAGTCACATGATACAGATTCAGTGAACAAGGTGGATGAAGATGTTTTTATGAGCCTGCCTGTCCATTGGATGGCACTCAGAGGCAGCATTCACTGTATTTTTTCATGTCTTGTAAAACCACTTACAAAAGGGGACGTCCAGAACTTCTCCAGAAAGTGTCAAGAACAATGGGACAAGTAAGTTCAAAAGTAGGGGGAGTAAGTACTTGAGGAGGATTAATGGCAATGTATCTTCTACCGTAATAAATATTTTTTATTTCAACACACACCATAGTTTTTGATCAGCCCTTTTGATTTAGAAAAATGCCTCACATATATATAATATGCGTTAGAGAGAAACCTATTTTTGCCTTCCTTCATACTATAGCATCCTCATCCCAAAGTTCTAAAGTGTTTCATTACAAAACACGTGTTTGGGTCAGCTCCATCATCTTCAAAGCCAGTCCATGAACTTGGATGACAACGAAAATACAATGTATTTTCATTTTGAGTAGACAAATTCCTTCAGTTATGACTATAGTTAACAAACTACAGAGGTATGTGCAGTAGTATGACTTTGTCATAATATATATCACAGTATTTTCATATTGCATTACCTATTTATATCATAAAACATCACTATTTCATTGTTACTTTGAAATTAGTTATTATATTCAATGTTAGGTCTATTTATTTAATGCACTAATAAAGACACATATACATAACTATGACACAAATTTAAACATCTGTTGACAATTGATTTTTTTTTTTTTTTTTTTTTTTTGTGGGTACCGGGGGGTCGACCTCAGGACCTCGCGCGCCAACAGGCACCCGTGCTGCTGAGCGATATCACCGGCCCCTTTTTCGTATGTGGGATCCGGGAGTCGAACTCGGGCCCTCGCGCTTGCAAGGCAGGCGCTTATGCCGCTGAGTGACAATTGATTTTTAGTATTGTTGGTTTTATTTATATGTACTTTATTTTATATATTTAAAAGTTTTTTTAAGAAGTGGCACCAAAGATACACTAGACATCCCCAAAGAGTCCAGGGTACACAGTTAACACCTCACTACTCTAGAGGGAGCTGATAGCTAGATGCTACCAAGATCTGTCTTGTCAGAGTTCCAGGTAGAGAAACTGCAGTACGAGTGTTGGAACAGATGTATCAAGTGCTTGTAAAGTCTCTGGACAAATTTGAAGAATAAAACCAGAAACGTATTACTTAAAATACTTACAGATTCTTGGGAAGTGTTTAGGAGGCACTTCATTTTGTAGGTGGCAATTTCATTTTTCTGGTAGCTTGGGCCAAAAACATTAGTTTTTTGTAACTTTTTCCTTTCTTTCCCTCACTGTACAGCAAATCTATCATCAAATTATGGCTACTGTATCTTCAGAATGCCTTTAGATTCTTTGCAACATAGCCACCTGGATCCAAGACACTATCACCCTTCATTTGCCTAATTAAATAGACTGGACTGCTCTTGGCATTTCAAGAAAGGCCTGAAACATCAGAACATTTGAAGAGCACATGGCAGATGTTCAGGACCAAATAACCTGCTTGGAATGGTAGGGAAGAGTCCTCTCAGAACACATTCCTGGGGTTCAGAGGAAATTAAAGGATTGTGAATGTGGTGGATTTGAAAATATTCCTCCAAAAATAAAAGAATACAGCCCTGCCTGTGGCTAACAGCACGGTAATTTTTTAAAAGTGCAAGAAGTCATCCATGTTTTCCTTTGGGAGAAGATACATATGCACAGATGATCATTTCCCAGGTGTGATGAATCTCTCAAGAAGGAGGGTTCCCCCTACTGTTTGCAGGTCATGGACTCAAGACAACCAGCTTAGACTGCCTTGGATCTGGAGAAGCATGCCTCAAGGTTTTGCTTGTCTAGCTCTCAATGTTTTAGGGATCACTGTGCCTCTGCTTTGCCAACAGTTTTAATGGGTTCTAGCAATGTAAATTTGCCCGTGATTACTTAAATAGGCAGGGTAATTGTGTCCTTCATTTCTGGATGTCATGAAAGTCCGTACAGTGATCATTCTGTGTGACTTCTAAACTCTTCAACATCAGGGTGCCTCAGAACCGAGAAGAAATTGTGACCATTCTAGCAACCTTCAGCCCCAGATGCAAAATTGAAGAAGCTGACTTTCTTGAGGAGCACAGTACCTGGCATCATGTGGGATGGGGATAGAATAGGGAGTTCAGTTTCAGACTTGAATTCAGATGACCTTGGAATCTTTAAAAATAACTGTCCAGGCATATTTCTGAGTCTTCTGCTACAAAATACGCACCCTAAAGAGCATTCCTGTAAAATCTGCAAAGGGTGGTTTTTCAGAATCAGCCTCAGGAAAATGGAAACAGGAATTCCTAATAAGGCACTGATCACCTTTCCAAAAGAGACACACCTTTGGGGGACTAGGACATAATGATTAATCCCAAGGGGTTAAAAGACCAAAAAGCTGAGCTATATAAGTGAGGAATATTTGGTTTTCGTGAAGAAAGGCTGTAACTAAGCCTCTTCTTCCCTTGCCTCATTTCCTACTCTTTCCCATATAGTTGAAAAAAGTTGCCAGAAAGTGAGCAGGAGAGAGGAACTGGGTATTCAAAACCAAGGTCCTGTCATCTCCTTCCACTTCAGAGTCAGCTGCCTACAGGAAGCACTAAATGGAGTCCCTTCTTGTACACCATCTATTTTACAGTGTGCCATTGTTGGTGACAAAGTGGATAATCAGTGCTAGAAACCATGTTTTGCCTTATCAGTAATCCAAGGGCTATTTGATTCCCATTTGTTAGGTTCATTTCTTATTTGGTTCAGAACTCAGATAGGAAAGAGATAGCTATTACGTATTAGGCCACTCAGAGCCCCATGTATTAGCTGCCGATAGAAACTTCCTTCAAATAATTCAAAATAGAAAGTAATGAAAGTCATAGGGAAAACTCACATGGATAAAGAGTTAAATAATAGATTTTCCTGGTTGATGAGTAGAAGGCAAATTCCATGGAGGGAATGAAACATGAAGTGGTCCTTGAAGACAGAAAGAATTTGCAAATGAGGAATCAAAGAAAATAACTAAGTTGGACGCCAACATGTGAACAACCTAAAGTCATAAGAATGTGGGGCACACCATAAATACGGAGCATAGAATGACTAAGTTTGACTAACACACAGCAGGGACTTGAAAATCAGCACAGCCCAAGGACATTGAATTGTACCAGATGAAAAATAAAGAGCTGTTGAGGACACATCAAAGATCTCAAGTGTTGTGGTCTGAATTTATCTTTGGGTATCTGTGAAATGTTAAAGAAAACCCTTATGAGACTGTTTTCATTGGATATACTTTCTAAAATTGGGAGCACATGAAGAAAAGTCACCCACCCAGCTTCTTCAGAAAGATACTGAAATTTTTGAAAATCCTTGCTCTTTGATGTTTATGATTACTTTCTAAAATTGAATATCATACAGTCATTAAAATGAAGCTTTTGTGTGGATTCAAATTACTGTCTGGCACACATGTGCAAACCTCGTATTGTCTCCCTAGTGTGACAAGATGAAAGAGTAAATAAGATCCAAAATGTACAATAGACATTGTAAAACAGGAAGAAACTGTTCAAAAGGAAAGAGAAACTGGGGTGGGGGAATGGAGAAAAGAAGGAAGGAAAAAGCAAAAAAAAAAA
This sequence comes from Erethizon dorsatum, assembly GCA_028451465.1. Classification (NCBI taxonomy): domain Eukaryota; kingdom Metazoa; phylum Chordata; class Mammalia; order Rodentia; family Erethizontidae; genus Erethizon; species Erethizon dorsatum. The sequence continues at coordinate 13,209,314 of CM051838.1, read as the reverse complement.
AAAAAAATTATATATATATACATATATATGATAGTTAAGATAGATATACTACTAATTTCTCCTAGTTCATTGAAAAGAAAGGCGCTAATATTGTTTGGACAATTGAATGCCTATATCTTGTACTCTGAGTAACTAATTTAAAGATGACAACATGCAATGTATTAACAATTGTTACCCTCCTATTATGTTGTTTTGAAAATTTGTTCTATTCTTTTGTGGCTTTAAAATAAAATTAAAAAAAATACTGTCTGGAGTCACTTGCATTTGACCCTAAAGAGTTATTTTTTCTTGTAAGGCAAGTTTGCTAACAAAAATTCTCTCAAGTCTTTCTTATCTTGGTGTTATGGTTTGTGTCTGGATGTCCCCTCAAATCCTCATGTGGCCATGGGGGGCGGGCTTTTTGGAGGTGGCTGAATCTAGAGTTTGTGATTGATTCATGGTCTAACGCTAGGGTTAAAGGTGTGAGCACTACACTCACCCTAGGGCGGGTAGCCTGCATACACTATAAGGGACAGAAAGAGGCTTGCTCTCCTCTCCTTTCTTGTTGCTTTTGGTATCTTCTGCCACTATGAACTCTTGCCCCTCTTTCACACCACCCTGCCTTAGAGTTAGCTGATTAGGGACTGAAACCCCTATAAACTGTGAGTTAAATAAACTTCTCCTTTAATCTTGGGTGTCAGGTATTTTGCCTCAGCAACAAGAGAAAAGTGACTAAGACACTTGGATACATTTATTTTGTCTCCATTTTTGAAATATAGTTGTTATAGATAAGATTCTTGATTGACAAATGAAGTTTCACAAACGAGGAATAAGTTTTGCCCCACATCTTTGACTATTTCATCCAAATTCCTTCTTCATCTGTCAAATAGGGATGATATTAGTAACCATCTGCAAGAATTGCTGTGAGAATTAAATGAAGCAAAGAGTTTAGATCAATGTCTTGTACACAGAAAGTATTAATGAAGTAAACCCTTGGTAGATTAGACATGGATGACTTAGATGGACAAGAATATGATATATCATTCACTCTTTTGAGTTTTATTTCCCATAAATATAAAACTTTACAGAAGCAATATTAATAAACACCAATCCCTACTCAAAATTAAATGTTAGAAAAATTAAAACCAAAGAGCAATGATGTAAATACTCATGATGTAAACTGAATTGTTTTTAGGTTTCTATAAATGAAACAAGGCTATTTTAAAATTTTCTTTCACCTTGAAATATCTTGGGTTCATACACAAGGTTTTTTTTTCCCTCCATCTGTTACCAGCCTATTATTAGCTGTGTTAATTACTCAACCTTATCTGTCCTCAGTATATATCAGAAGAAACAATTCCTGATTTCCTAATGCAAAATTATATCTAGTCTTGCTAATGCTGAGCATCTAGAACAGTCTTTTTAGTGCCATTGTCCCACTGTAATTCTATAATTTATTTGTTGGATCTACAAGGCAGACAAAATATTCATACACATGCCTAAGGAATGCTCCTTGTCTAGGTAAGTAATTGTTTCAAGTAGGTGTTGGATTCATATTTCCCTTTTTATGTTTATATGTAACAGCATTTACCTCTCCCTTAAGAATCCATTTGGTTTTGTAAACTGTGATTTTTTTTCTGTTATCCTTAAGTATAGTGAAATTTTAGAGCCTCTCTCCAGGAACTACTAATTATTATTTATTATTATTATTAATTATTTTGAAAAAACTGTCTATAAATTACATTTCCTACTGTTTTAAAGTTTTTATGAAAGAATAGATATTATACTTAAAATCCAAGGGGCTCACTCAATTCACCCTCCTCTTTCTTCCCTAATTTCAACCCAATAATATAAGAAGAAAAATGAGCAGGCAAGTGTGAGGACAAAAGTATTCTTTTTTTTTAGTTTTTCTAGAACTTATATGGAAAATGTGAATCATGCCTATGGACAAGACAGGTATAACACATATTTGAGCCTCCAAATACCAAATCTGAATTTTGAATCAACAAAATCAATGTACTCTTAGAAAACTAAAACCTTCCTCCCCTAGGGCCCTACTCAGTAAAATTCATGGAGAAGAAGACCAGAAATTAGGCCTGACCTAGAATATTGTATTATGCCTAATTTTAACTCTGTTCTTACGAGAAGCCCAGGTCATGTGAGTGAGACATTCAAATCCAGGTAGGTTGAAGTTACCCTGGTGATGAACACAGAGATGGACCCTAAGCTAGGCCTCTCAGGAACCACAAATGTATTTCCCTAAAAACCATAGACCCTTTACCTTACTTATATCACTCATCTTCATTCTGTTTTCTAGCACTGTCTGTTTCCTTCTTGAAGTGGCTAGCCTTTTTTAAAATGAAACTTATGACCATATTTAAACACATGCATGATAATTTCAAACACTTTTATAGTGTTTACCATGTGACAGACACTTTGCTAAGTATTTTACATATACTATTAAAATATCTAATCCTCAGGGGGAAATGCAGTAAATACTAACATAATTTCCAATTGGCAGATGAGAAAAATGAGACGTAGAATAAAATAAATTGTGCAATGTTATACCTGTGGCAAACAGGGGCTCAGATTCAAACTATAAACTTCAGAGCTTACATTGTGAAACATTATCCTCTACCAACTCTTTCGAGAGAGGGGTGGACAAAAACAGCTAGCTAACAGGAGATACTAATTTCGTTAGAGCAAGAAATTACCATATGTGAATTTTTGTCATTTCAGTTATTGTGGACAAATAATTTCATTGATAAAAATTCTGAAATAAATTAAGAAATACAGAGACCTAAATCATGCCATGATTGAAATGGTAAAGAAGGATATACGCTTATTGCTTGATTGTGGTAAGGAGTGGGCCTTCCCAGGAAAAGTCAGTCAGATCTTTTACGTGGTTTGATGTCCTGACCCTAGAGAATATTTCTGATTTTTAATATTACTACAGGAAAAAGCATGATTTATATTTTATCATGTACACAGCTGGTTTTATACAGTTTGGACATTTTTTAAATACTTCTAGTCTATAAGAAGGAAGGTTTGCCTGCCTGGCAAGCGCAAGGTCCTGAGTTTGATTCCTGGTACCAAAAAAAAAAGAAAAAAAAAAAAGAAGGAAGGTTTGGATGGCCTAGATGACATCTGCATGGCAAGTAATTCCTCTGTTTATGTATGCTCCCTTCCATCTTGGCTTTTGCTTATGAGAGGGCACAATCTTACAATATCTACATAAACTTTAATAGCACAATTACAAAAGAGTTTATTATTAACATTAGTAGCATTGCGCTCCACCCCACCATCCTCCATTTTTATTTAGAGACAGGATCTTGCTAAGTCACTAAGTTGCCCAGGCTGGGTTCCAACTTTGGCAATTCTCCTGCCTCCACTTCTTAGAGTGCTGGGATAATAGAACTGCACCACCACACCTGGCTCTGTCTTGTAAAATTTTTTTAATTAAAACTACCAGTAATTCAAAACTTTACAATTACTTTTCTAACTTTCTTATTGTTAAAGATATTAGGCTTTTATCTCTTCATTTTAAATGGATCTTGAAAGTTAACCATCAACAGCTTTGTAAAGTTGTTAAGCTTTTAGATTACTTATTAAAAAAACTAAATCTATTTATTAGGTTTTTTGAAAGTGACTTTAGCTAATTACTCTAATTTAAGTCTTGTGAGTTTCTGAATTGTGTACTAGAAGTACTGATAAACTTAATGGCCTCCTGAAAGCCCCCATTGGCAGGACATATCTTTTATGAGAAATAAATAAAATACACAAACTAATAATTTATCAGCTCTCTGTTGAGGAAAAATGGGTATGAAAATTATTTTCCCTCTGGTGTATGAGGAAGTTTAACAAGAACGTTTTGTTAATAGGAAGGGGCTAAGTTTTGTTTTTTTATTAGATCATACCCAATGCAGTAGTTGAAGTCTCCCCCACATACTGACAATTCCATGTAGATATTTCCTGGCAAGGTATGATAGTACACTTGTGACTAAATGAAATTAGCCATTAGAAATGGTTGTGCTTTCTCAGTCTGTAAATACAAAGTTGCATACTTATCTATCTGCTTGGGGGTCAAAAGGAAATAAAAATTCTAGGTTCACACAGCTTCAGATAAATGTAGACTGATAAAAGATGGCAAGTTGCCCTGGCCATGTGGAAAAAGGTATTCCTCCTCAATCTGTAAACAAATAGAAATTCATTACCAGATAGCTTGAAAAAGATAAATTACCTGGAATATTTAGGAGCGTAATTTGTTTCCTTTAAGTCATGATAATAAATCTCCATTATCCAACATTTTTAGTTTACCTTCAGTCCTTAGAAATTGGAACAATGATTATAGACTCTAGTGAAAAATAGTTTCTATATTTTTTTTATTTTCTTACATACTGAGAAATGGGATTCTCTTTACACTTACTTTGCTGAGCACAGTATTATAGAAATGAATGTGCTACATGCTAACGCTGTATCGCAAGGTTATTCCCTGCTATTATATTATTAGTCTGGAGTAAGAAATTAAAAAGACAAATAGTTCTCAAGTTAAAACCATATTAAATTCCAAAACATTGTCCTTTTATCCCATTTCATTTGAAAGCTGAAATATATTTTCTCATAGGAGTAGTATTCCAAATAATTATAGTCACTTGCTTCCCAGTTAAAACCAGAAAAGTTTACTCCATAATGAAGCCAACTTATAAATATTTAGAATTATATTATCAATAATACAGATTGAGTTGATTGTTTGTAATCTCCCAAACTCAGAAACTACCTTAGTGTATCTTGACAACTGAAGGAAAGTAGATAAATATTATATATGTTTATTTATCCATACTTGAAAATTGGAATATTTATAAAGTGGGATACTGTACAAGTTTTTAAATAAAGGAGGTGTAGCTACATATACCTTGTGAATAAATATACAGACATACAGTAGAAGAAAAAAAATGTAAGTTGTATAATAATACATAAATATAATATAGAATAATATGATACAAAAATTAATTTGGGTAATGTTAGGGACCCCTTGAAATACTACAAGTTATGGATCAATATGTGTCTGTATTCCAAGAGCGTAAATGCGTGATAGTAAGAAACCATGCTCACTGAAAGACAGTAATCATCTCTAGGAAAGAAGATGCCAAATAAATTTTAGATTGGAGGAGATAAGAGTTTCAAATATATTTGCAATATTCTCTTTTAAAAAATATCCTCCCTTCAGGTATTTCATAAGGTCAGTATCTCTCCCTTAATACAGTATTTCTAAAATGTTAGTCCTTTTCACCGTTAGATTTTTTTATTTGTATAGAAGATACAAAAACCGTGGTGAGTAAGGATGCCAGCACTTTCCCATGACTCAAGGAAGTGGCAACAAAGTGTCAATAATCACAGACATTTATGCAAATAAAATTGCTAGATTCATTCCAAAATGCCTTCTAAGAATTTTTTAAATTAATTATGTTATATCACAAAGCTTGAGAACATTTGCTTTTAGTATTATGAGCGGCCAAAAGAATGTTTACAGAAAGCATTTCTGCCGCATTCCAGATCTTGCTGGCTGTCTAGGGGAAAAGCTTTCATGATGGAGTTGCACAATGAACAAAGTACATGTTTTATAGAACACCATTTCTACTGCTAAGAAAAATTAGCACACATCCTATAAATATTTAGACTATGTAGCACACATCGTCTTTAAAACCATAATTTATTTACTTATGTATTTATTTATTTATATATTTTTAACTCATACTTAAAAATCACACACATTTATGGGATGTCATATAATGTTCTGGTACACATATAACTGTGTAATGTTTAAATCAGGTAACATAGCAGACCTGTTTTTGAACATGAATAGAGGCAAGCTTCTCATTTTAAAAAGCTACTAAAATATCGTTCTCCTTTACAGTTACTTATCATGAACTACAGCCATAGCAATCAATTGCAAAAAAGATTAATGCAGGTATGAGGGATCTGGCTTCATTCTATTAAGCCAGACATTAAAGAGAATGGCAAATATGTTAAACAATGCCATTCTCCTAATTAAATTTGTTCTTGTTTTGGAAACTAAAGAAAATACATATTACAAAAAAGTTTCAAAATCAGAAAAAGAGGAAAAAAAAAACCTGTCAATGATGCCATCCCGATTCACAAACACAACAACATCTTGATATATGTCATTTCAGATACAGGGATTGATTGGTTTGTCCTTCTCTGTCTTTGATCGTGTCTCGAGTACTTACTCTTGATTGATTTCACAAGGAAGTAGGGGACGGTCCCCTTCTTCTGCAAGTGAATGATGTACATGTTCACACTGGTTACAACTCCAGGTTACAGTGATAGATGCTGACCGTGTAGTCTGGAGGGGAAGTAGGGTATTACCAACCCAATTTAACTAACTGGTCCTTGAGCACCTTTTGTGAGTGTAAAGCTTTACTCTGCAAACTTGCTGTATATTCTTTCTGCGTTTTCTCTTACTACGTATTCTCTCATCTGGCCCAGAGCACCCAGAGAGGATCCCATAGCAACTTCCCTCTCTCTTTTCACACATTATATGTTTTTGAACAACTCTCTAGTTCCTTGATTCTTGGGAACCCGTCCATGTATATATGCTTACTATACTTTCAACACACACACTTTCCTTGCAATTGTGAAAGTTGACATAAGCTCTTTTCAGTGCCTACCTCTATTCCAGCAACTGAGTGGGGGAAAGTTTTCTTTGTTTTGTGAGGAGTTGTGGAAGGGAAGGGGGAGCAAAAAGATTTCACATGTGTCAAGTACTCAGACCATAATACCCACAATGAATGTAAGCATTAAATGTTATAAACCTGAACTAAAAATAATTATAATGACAATAATGAAAATGGGCGTGAGGTCCTGAGTTCGACTCCTGATACCCACATAAAGGAAAAAGGGGGCTGGTGAGATAGCTCAGCAGCACAAGCACTTGCTGGCAAGCGTGAAGTCCTGAGGTTGACTCCCAGTACCCACATAAAAAAAAAAAAAAAAAAAAAAAAATTCAGGGCCGGTGAGATAGCTCAGCGGCATAAGCCCCTGCCTGGCAAGCGCAAGGTCCTGAGTTCGACTCCCGGTACCCACATATGAAAAAAGGGCCGGTGATATAGCTCAGCAGCATGGGCACCTGCTGGCGCATGAGGTCCTGAGTTCGACCCCCAGTACCCACAAACAGGAAAGAAAAAAAAAAAAGAAAGAAAGAAAATGGGGGCAAGGAATTTAGAGGCAGAGGAAGGGAGGTGGGTAGGGAGGAGAAGGGCAGTAATAAAGAATCAAGATGTGTTATGAATATGTACCTACTCCCTAAGATGAATGTGAACTTCTTGTACACCAAAAATGTACCTAAATTTTTTTTTAATGGAAGGAAGGAAGGGAGGGATAAAAGAAGGAAGGAAGACAGGGGAGGGGTGCAAAATTTTTTTTAAATCAAAGAAAATGAAAGAAAGAGAGAGGGAAAGAAGGAAGGAAGGAAAGGAGGGAGGGAGGGGAGGAGGAAATGAGAAATCCTTTCTGAATGGGGAGGAGTAAAATGTACCAATCTTTCTATGGATTTGGACTTTATTAAGTAATCTACTGGGTAAAAAAGCACTAAAAACCCCAAGTTGATATCGCATCTTGTGAACCAAGCAGTGTGAACTTAGTAGGAAGATACCGTCCTCAACCCTTTCCAACCTCTTGCTGTCATCTGGAACCAAATGAAAGGAGAGACTGCTGCAGGGAGCAGACAGTAGCTGTTCCCTCTTGAGCCAGCCGTCGCACTTCACCCCGTTCCATCTCCTGATCCATACTCTAAGGCAACCTACTAGAACTGTTTCCCTTTCTTCCACTCTACCTTATTTTCACCTCTATAATGTCTTCTTCAAAAATGACTGCACTGGGCCGGTGAGACGGCTCAGCGGCGTACGCGCCTGCCTGGCAAGTGCGAGGGCCCGAGTTTGACTCCCGGATCCCACATACGAGAAAAGGGCCAGTGATATCGCTCAGCGGCACGGGTGCCTGTTGGCGCGCGAGGTCCTGAGGTCGACCCCCAGGTACCCACAAAAAAAAAAAAAAAATGACTGCACTTGCATGGAGTGTATGGAGTAAACTACGGAGTCCTCTACTATTTTCACTGGTCACTGAGTCGGCAACCTCAGGAGCTGCACATACTTTCTCTTCTCTATCAACTTCCTTCCCAACCTGTGTGTCTACACCCGAGGGTAACGGAGCCCCTTTAGAGGTCCATTTGGGAGGCTACTTGCTAAACTGCTTTGAATTTAATGTGAGGATTCTTGAAATAATGATTTAATAATGGGTAGAATTTTGATGTTCATTCCTTCCCTCTGTAATATTTTATTACACATTTTATTTACAACGAATTTATAAAAGCAATAACACAAAAAGTTGTTCCAGTTCGTATTCTTTCTAAAAATATATGAGGGTTGCTATTCAACTATAGGCTCTCCAATGAAAGGCATTATGTTTCTTTGTAATCTTTCTTTGATATGTTAAAAATAATATGCAGTTATCTAATTGTTTCCATTTTCATATTTTAGCTGCAAAGAGGGCTTAGTATTTGTTGATGCATTTATTAGCAATTGGATTTCTTCATTTATACATGAGTTTTGCATGTCTTTCATCATTTTTTTTTGGAAAAATCCCTTATCACCTTACATGAATTCTTCATGTATAAAAAATACCTCCTTTTCTGTTATACTTATCATAGTACTTTCCTTCAAATCAGTTGTGTTTAAAAGCCATTTCCCTTTTTTATTAGTATATGTCTATGATAAGCAGTAAATATATTCATCGTGGGGAACCCATATCACATCTCAATCTTTTTTATTTCCTGTTCCCCTCCACCCCTTCTGCTTTTGCACCATTCCCAGTTCATCTTTCTATCTATACATGGTCTATCTCCCTATTTTCTGTCACCTTTTATTTCACTCTTTAAATTACTTATACTGTGGCTTTCTCATATAAGAGAAACCATGTGATATTTAACATTCTGTGTCTGACTTGTTTTATTTAGCATTATGAGGTCAAGGTGCATCCTTTTTCTTACATAAATTCAAATTTATTCTTTTTATGGCTGAGTAGTACTTGATTTTGTACATATACCACATTTTCTTTATCCATTCATCCATTGATGGGCATATAGGCTATTTCCAAGATTTAGCTATTATGTGCCATCTTTTAAAATGTATCAAACAACTAATATGCTTTGGTGTTTTTGGTGCTGAGTATAGTATTTAAATAGATTTAGAACAAACATTAATTTAACAATGATTTATTTTCAAGGTACTTTAATTTACTTCAATTTTAATTCAAGGTTATCTACATTATATTATTCCTACTTACTTAGTTTCCAAAATATTTTTCTGATGGGAAGAAAAATACCTGAGTTGGTAGCCTGGATGTTAAATGAACATCATCTTAACTACTGCCCAAGTAAGTGGCATCTCACTGGACTTACAGTAGAAAAAAACTTAACTTGATAATTTAAATAGCAGAAATACTAGTGGAAGATTTATATGAAACACGGTGAGCCCTTATTATTTGTTATGGTAATTGGTTAAGTAACTATCCATCTTCTCTAAAAGACTGTAAACTCTATGAGGACAGACTTGGATGTCTTCCTCATCATTATCACCCGGTACCTAATTACTGAACGCATGAATGGATAGTGAGAATAAGTTGTGTAGCATACTTCACCACCTTCTGCCTTAATAGTTAAAATGAAAGGAGTAGGACTCGTTTCTGTTCTCCTGTCAGTGATCTGATCATTTAGTCTTACTGTGCCTGTTTAAATGAATTAAATGTTACAGGAAAAATCTTTCAAAGCCTCAAAAACAATTATTTATTATGTACTTATGTAGTTTTCTTTTTGTCCAACTAATTTGGAATGCATATGAAGAAGAAAGTAACAAATAATCTGAGAAGCCTTGCTAACCATGATGGGCTGTTTTCTTCCTTAGAACATAAGTGTTAATTTCTCACAAATTAATATAAAACACTAAGTTCAGACTCACAGCTAATTGTATATGCATCCTTTCAGGTGCAAGCTATTACTAGTAAATACCCTAGTAGATATGCTACAGATAATTGCTTTATCTATCTAGTTCTAGTGGAATTTCTTGACTCAGAATACCGAACATGGACTGAACTTGTTTATCACATGTTATTTCCACTTTGATTTGCTTTATAAAAGGACAGTTATCTTCCTCTTCTTGTTTCCCATCCTTACATTAATTAACCCAATACTTGCTCCTGAAAAAGTAGGTAGGGAATGTTTAGGGGCCACATGGTGAAGCAGCTACCATTATACCGTGTCAGTACTCAGCTGTGACACTCCAGGAATTGACTTCCATCAGTTCGCTTTGCACTGCTAAAATTCCAATTTGTCAAATTCACAAGACACTGTTTAAAAACCAGAGTGTCAGTTTATTAATTTCGATTAGAGTGTACATCAATACATTTGTCCATTAACCAAGGTAAATCTTTTCTTATAGACATTTTTAAAATTAATCAGAAAATTGGTTTGGTGAACATAAAATAATAGATTGCTGAGTATTCTTGAAAAATATTTTACTCATATTGTACAGAAGGCTATCAATCCCCTCCATAACCTTTCATTAGAGACACAGTACAAAACCTGTCAAATTAATACTAGTTTCTGCTTCAAAATGAATGTTGTATATGCATGTATATTCTTCTTACTTCTTTTTAATGGACATGGAGAAGGCAACTTTACATAATAAAGCATGAATTGATGTATAGTTTTGAGTACATTAAAGCCTTTTGTGTAACAACAACATTCAAATTGTATTTCATATATATTTATAAATAGTCCATAAAAATCATCTATTATCATCACACTTTCACATCAATATTTCTAATGGCCTTAAGATAATTGTCTTCTACAATCTTTGTATAAATCACAAAGGCTCATACACATTTCAAATAATTCATTTCATAGACTAACATTATTACCAAAGTGTCATTGGTAGCAATTCATTGCCATGTATAGAAGTGAATTAGAAAATGTAGACAGTGCTTTACTTCTAAGGTTTAGCAAGATGTTTTTGCAACGCTTTATTGTCAGTAATTTTTGTAAATTCAATTTCTCCTGTGAAATTGTTTGAGTCTTTTCAAGAATGTCAATTAAACTTGAGAATAAATTCTTTGTTGACTGAATTCTTTGATTAATAGTTCATCCCCTACTATGTCCATGATTTTATTGTAAGTCAGACAAGAGGCATTAGAAATGAAAAACACTTTATTCTACTCTTTATGCCATCTGCAAATGTAATACAAATTAGACAATTTAAATAAATTCAATAGGCATCCTAAAGCCAAGGTTAGAACCCTGATTTAGCATTCTCTTGTTCAAACACTCCATTCACTTAAAAGCCAATCCACTTAGTTTATTCTACTACACAAAATTTCTTATGAATAAACTAAGTATTTCCAACTGGAAGAGATATTATTGTAACCTATATACAAATAGCTTGGTTGCCACCCTAGGACCCATTTTTTTCTATTGCCAGCTTTTGTTTAGTGAGTTTACTCCTCCCAAGTTCTTAACCTTGTAGTTGGGGTAGAATGACCCTCCATCTGCAGCCTTCAAGTTAACTATTTTACTGATTCAAGGATGCAGATTTATCCACAGCTCGGTCAATAAAGAACAGAAATCTTATGACAGGTGCACAAACTATGATCTTGATCTTTCTCCTTCTGGATGGTATGGTATGCTGTAAGTGTGTGAAACCTGCAGATGTCTTAGACATTTTTCAGCCTACAGGTCAACTAGATCCTGTTAATACTGTTTACGCAGCTGGATCAATTCTCATTTGGACCTAGTTTTGTGACTGAACTCGTAAGATATAAAGCCCATGTATCACTTGTTCATTTGTCTGTTTTAACTGTTTGAGTTTTTTTTCTTTTCATTACACCTAACAAAGATTTCTGACATAGTAACTAACAGCTTTGAACTCAGAATTATATCTATATGCATTTAAGGAGAAACACAACATATAAATTCATTTCTGCATTTTTACAAATATTTATTGAGTACCTATTTTTTCTAGGCAATATAGGAGTGTTGAAGATATAGAGAAAAAAAAATATGTCTCGTCCCTCTGCACAGATGTCCTGCTTACATTCCAGTAGGCAAGAAAGACATGGAAAACTACACATTAATCCACTGACTTTACTTTTGAAAGGGCTTTGAGGAAGAGGAACAAAACCTCATGGAGGATTACAAAAAGGGTCTAGATGTGCTCTGAGGTATTGTAGGTTTCTAAGGTTTCTATAACATAACTACAAACCGAGTGGCTTAAAACAACAGAAACATATCACTCCCAGTTCTGGAGGCTGAAAGTCTGAAACCAAGGTATTGCTAGGCCCGTGTAACTTCTACAGGCTCTAGGGAGAAGTCATTTGACTCTTGCTATCTTCTGGTAGTTTATGACAATTCTTGACATCCTTTGACTTGTAGCTGCATTACTCCAATCTCATACTGCATATTGTAAGGCCTTCTTACTCATGTGTCTTTCTTCTCCAAAGCTCTTTCATTAGGGGGTTAGAACTTAACTTGGGGAGGAGCATGATTCAGTCACGTCGGAGGGCTTAGAGAAGACTTCTCTAAGAAGATCATCTTGAGCCGACATCTAAGGATGAGCTTGGATCTCTCAAGAAGTATAATCAGGACATGTACTCCAGGCGCATTTTGAATTTGCTACTCTTCCATTATCTCTACCTTAAATTGTCATGATTTCTATATTACTAGTCTTTCATCTAGAACCCCAACATTTTAAGGAGGAGCAGATGTGGAAGGGCAGCTCCTAATGGTAGTGATGATGGCATCTTTTAGGCGGTCACAGATCCACAAGATAAATGAATTCTATGTGCTTTTATTCATGACAAATATTTTTCTAATGCTTTTGTTTAGAATGAGGTAAGATTAGATCATAGTTTTTATGTAAATAGGCATTATAAGTAATAGAGCAATTTGGAATTTTTTTTAACTATAAAACTGTATTATTAGTTATTTTTACCAATAAGCTTGCAATCTATTTCACCCTTTAATTTTGGCTGCTAATGATAAACTATTAGCACATAAATTTTGTTAATTGCAGAAACTACTTTAAAATTCCTCCACTAACAGTTCTTAAAACAAAATTTAGATACACTGCTATTAACATTTTGAAAGGAATCTTGGATTTAGTCACCCTAAATCATGGAGTTCCCTCACTGACTACAAGCTTTTATTCAAAACACAAACACTTGTCCCACATAACCTTCCCTCTTTCTAGAAGCTAAATTCATTGTTTTTTTCTTCCACAGATTATTTGCATATGTTTTATTCAACACTTTGCTACTTATTATCTATGGAAAAATAAAGTACAATCAACGTTTTGAAAAAAAATACAATTTGAATTAGCATATGTTATTTTGTACTTAGAAAAAAATTGGAGATTTTTTTCAATTTTCTAAACAAATGTCACACTAGTGTACAAGATTATATAAGATCGTGAAACTAAAATATTTAAAAGACTGCTTATATATACAATATCACCATTATTTACTGAATCAGGTATTTGTTACCTTCATCTTACTGTCTAATTTTCACAACAACTTTATAAATGAATTATTACTACCTGTGCCCCATGGATAAAGAAAGCTAAGAACTAAGGGGATATAGAAAGAAGCACAATAAGTAAATTTGTTCAGGTAAAGAATTAAAACCTAACTTTGTCTGACTTTAAATTCTCCACTTTTTCCATTAGTGAAACTCTTATCTACACCAAATTGTCATATACAGATAAAATAACGCTTATTATAAGTTGCATTCTCTTTTAACCTGAAACTCTTCAGCTCTTAGGAGATTATTTTTAGTTATATGCTTTCCTAAAACTAATTTCCTAGGAGCAAGTCTTCCTCTTCCTAACTAGTAAGCATATTTATTTAGCAGCTACTATGTGCGTAGCACTATTTGAAATTCTAATATCATTGAAAGCATAGATAAATGGACCCTCCTGTTAAGGGATTTACAGTCTGTAAATCAAAAAGTCAAAATGCATAAGGTTATTATCTAACTTAGAATTTTTGTTTGACTCACTGTTACACCATGGGTACTGTCGAAGCTCCTTAACAAGACTACGTGACCTGGTCTCACCTCTACATATGAACCTTAATCTTTTATACAGACAAGCTCTTTACTCTCACACCAAATTCTAATGTATAGCCACCCTGAAATTCAAGGTCCTACAATTCTCTGTCTGTCCTCGTAATCATCTGACCAGCTTTATTCCAATAAGCTTTGGTTAAATTTTGGTCAGGAGTGTAGGCATTGTATCTGCCTCACTCACCTTGATGATGTTGAGAACATCAAACATACTCAACTGCCCATCAACCTAAAAGACAATAATGCCTTTGTTGCTTTTTTGTTTTTCTGTTGCTTGGTTAATTGTCACTTTTCTAAAGAAATTAGTCCTTTAAAAAATAAACTTTCAATAAGCAAGAACAATGTCTCTATGACTAGGTCTTCATCACAAGAAATTTTTCAATGTCATATTGTGGTGCAACCAATCCCAACAAATGAAGACTTCTGAATGTTTTTAGAAATTTCAAAGACTATTTTTACGTAATCAAAGGAACCCCCATGTCATAAAAAAAATCTACAGGCTAAGCATACAACTTTAGACCCTGCATTAATTAAAGTCATATATATTTATACCTTCTAATTCTACCTTCCATGTGACATTCATAAACACTAAATATTGAACTGATCTACTAATTATAATCTCTCATAACTGCAAACATCCTAGTTAATAATAGTATGAAAGCACAATATTGTGCTAATATCATTTGGAGAATTTCTTATGCCCATATCTTGTACTCTACTTTAAAAATAACAATATGCAATGTATTAACTATATTATACTCCCATTATTTTGTTGTGAAATTTTGTTTTACTTTTTTTCCGTAAAATAAAAAAAAAGAAAGCACAATATAATATAGTTCCCATCTGAGTATCTTTAAGTGAAACCAAATTGTAAAGTTTTAAGTTACTGTTCAACATTTTTTCTCTTTCTATTTTCCTAATGTTAATATTATGTTTAAAAACAAAAAACAACTGCCCGGCAAGCGCGAGGGCCCGAGTTCGACTCCCGGAACCCACATACGAAAAAGGGGCCGGTGATATCACTCAGCGGCACGGGCGCCTCCTGGTGCGCGAGGTCCTGAGGTCGACCCCCCGGTACCCACCAAAAAAAAAAAAAAAAAAAAGCTATGCTATGTTTGGGCATGAGGCAACCAATTTTAATTTGAGTTAAAATATTAAATATCTCAAACAGATATTGAAATGGAATTACTCTGTCTTAGGCTGAAATCTGGTAATCTGAGAATAATACAAGTGAAATCTTAAAGTGGAAGATTACATGCAAAACATGCTATCTTTACATTCATAAGTTATTTCCCTCCAATTTTGTTTAATATGGGAGAAGAGAACTTCCTTAGAGAGAATTCTTCAGTGCTAAAGACTAATTTTTATCACACACTAAGTAAGGAGAGTCTAGAAGTTGAGGAAGCCAAGAGAAAGCTTGTTTGTGAGTAGTTGGTGGCTGTGCGTTAGCTTCCTGTTACTGAAACAAATACTTGAAAAGATGAACTGGCAAGAAGGGAAGTTTTTTTGGCTCATGGTTTCCATAGTTTCAGTCTTGTCACTTGTCCGGCCTGTGGTAAGGCAGGGTGTGACAGCAGAGAGGATGTGGTAGAGCATCCTCTGCTCATCTCATGGCAAAGACCAGAAAAGGAAGGAACTGTGGTCTCGAGATCCTCTTCAAGGGCATTCCCCAGTGACTTAACTTCCTCCCACTAGGCCCCACATGTTAAAGAGTTCACAACTTCCCAATAGTGCCACTGTCTGGGGAGCAAGCCTTTAACACATGGACCTTTGGAGGACATTTCAGATCCAAATTAGAGCAGCTTTTGGTATCCTCCACTCCCAACCATCCCCAACAGGACAGCATGAACATCAATACCAGAGCAGCTGTATTCTGCAAGTCTGAAGAGTGATCCATGGAATCTGGGCCTGAAGCAGCAAAGAAAAAAAAAAAAAAAAGGAGAGGACAGCATTGAGAGTGAATTGTACTCCAAAAGTGAGGCAAGGAAACATCAATTTTCTTTTGAGTCAAGTTAAATACAAGCCTAAGATCATTTTCAAATGGATTCTCCTCAAAGGATTACTTTTCTGGAGGACAAAAGGATTCTGTCAGTTCTGTGGAGAACAGAAGGCCAGAACACCAGCAGGTGCAAGGAGAGTGGAAAATGGCCAGTCCTAAGAGACTCATTTCCCTCAACAAGGTATGCTATTGAAGGATCCTTTAAAAATTACCAAAACCAAGAAAAATGTATCCATGAAAGACTCGGAAAGAGTGCATGAACCCCCAGAGAAACAGCCAGGTAATACAGTGGTTTTCCCTGATCCCTTATTTTCTGGCCTTATCCCTGTTAGGGCAGAACCACCAGCTTACAGACAGAGGACATCTCTGAAGAGTAGGATACAGGGAGACGATAAGAATAAGGGGCAAGTAGAGGAACAAATCTGTCCTGTTCTGCCACTACAGGCTTCCAGGCCTGAGCTGCGAAAATGGAAAGACTTTGAGTGACTGCGTAATTTTTCATATTATACTGGAGCAGACATTTAAATTACTGAGGTAAATCTGATTTGTTCTGTGACAAATAAGGATGAGCAAGACTGTGGAGCATATTAGAGCTCTTACGCAAGAAAGAGAAAGCATGAATTCATTGGGTGAGTTTAATGGACTGTTGTAAAATGAAATAAGTTTTATATCCTTGATAATTAGCAAGTTCAGTAAAATGATTACTTATTGATCAATTATTTATTACGTGCCAGACATAGCGTAGGTGATATATAGACATAGATGCAGCTATAGATATCCCCTATTAATTACTTGCACACACACACACACACACACGCACACACGATGAAGAGAGAGAAGTTCTGTTTCTATACATCTACCTCTATATATTTATATATCTTCCCTTCAAATCCCTTGGACAATGATATTATTGTATACTTTTTTTTTTTGTGGGTACTGGGGGGTCGACCTCAGGACCTCGCGCGCCCACAGGCGCCCGTGCCGCTGAGCGATATCACCGGCCCCTTTTTCATATGTGGGATCCGGGAGTCGAACTCAGGCCCTCGCGCTTGCCAGGCAGGCGCTTATGCCGCTGAGCCATCTCACCGGTGCATTATTGTATACTTTTACAGATGAAGGAATAGAGAAATTGAAGATCTTGCCCAAGATCATCCAGACAGAATCATGAAGAGGTAAAATTCCTATAGATACTCCCTCCATATTTGGCTTCAAGCTCAGAGTAATATGAAACAATGATATGGATATCTATCATCCTGCTTTCAGCTCTGCAATTTTTCCTGAAGCACAAGAGAAAGGGGATTATTACCTAATAATAATTGCACCTGCACTTAAAATATACTACATGCTGGGTACACTATACATCAATTTAATGTCCAAAACTCCACAAGAAGGTATTGATTTTATTTTACAGGTTTACTCAAAAAGATTGAGTAACTTGCCTCAGATTTCAAAACTAGTAATGATGGGGCCAGGATTCAAATTCACATCTGTCTGATCCTAGGTACTATGCAAAAATTTGTGGCTGAAGACACAGAAGTTAAAGATGTTATCAATTTTAAAAAATAAAGATTAAATGACATATTTCCCAGTTATCGGTACATTTAAATGGATCACATAAATTATTTTCACATATTTAATTTCTGAGATATGTGGGTAATTATCATTATTTACACTTTACTGATAAGATAATGAGCCCCCACCCCCAAATTGAAATAACCATAGATACAAAGTAAGTTGGTGGCAGACACCAAACCAGAGCCTATGTATCCTGATTGTTAGGTCTCCTACTTCACATTATTATCCACACTGATGGAGTTTATTGGATGTATGCAGAAAGGTTCCCAGACACTGGTTATCAGGACTAAAATGATGGAAAAGACATGATTTCCTACATTTACTTCCCTAAAATAGTAGGAAAACACTATATAGATGCAATTTTCTCACTTTCTGGAACATGGTTATTCAATCTCTGAATATGAAAAATTACAGTAAAAAAATCATAGGCTATTTACTGGACAAAATAAGAATTTGGACAAAATATTTTTACAGTGTTCAGAGTACAGTATATTTGCACAGCAATTTCACCACTTTGCTAAGGCGACATTTTTCTGGAATGTTCATAATAAAACTCCCAGGTAGAAAGTAATTGATGCCAAAATATGTTATTTTGCATCCACGATCATAGTGCATAACAATGGTATTATTTCCACTATAAAGCTTTTAAAACAGAACTTATAGACCACAATTATTACAAAGACAATCTAAGAACTGAAGCTAAAAAGCCGGAAATTACCTGTGTCACTGATTGATCATTACCCGAGTTTACACATTATTTCACTGTAATTTTACATAATGTATGCTTAAAAGTTGAATTATGAACCAAACACTCATGATTATGTTTATAGAATTTATTCACCATTTTCTCTAGAAAGTACAAAGGATATGGCTGTTTCTTCCAGATCTTTAAATTGCTTACACTCTACTGAAACTAATGCTTAATTGTATGGATAGTTCTGAGGAAAGAAAATACCATCACACCTGTCCATCCCAATTTTTATGTGTAATTTTCTTCATGCTTTACTGGTCAGGATACTTTCACAAATTAGCTGTAGTACTTTCATGATGATTAGACGTTGCGGATAATATATTTTATATCCACTGATAGTTGATAGTTTTAAAAAGAATATGTGTCTAACATTTATATTATTCTCTCTGATAAAATTAAATCTCTTTGCATATTTATCAACAACAAGAGGCAGTAAAATTGTAGTATACTTCATTGTCACCAACCACTCTCAAATTTTATTGGCTTTTTTAAGTCATAAAAATAACTTAATGGCAATTTCACTTTTTCCTTTTCAATCTTTCACCTTTTATGTATTTTCCTTGCTTTACACCAGTGGCTAGGACCTCCAGCACAATGTTAAATAGAAGTGGTGAGAACAAAAGACCATACATAACTTTTCCCAGACTTGAGAAACTATTCTGTCTTCCACCATTAAAAGTACTGTTAGATAGAGGTTTTCCGTAAGATATCTTTTATCAGGTTGAAGAAGTTCCCTTCTATTCCTGGTTTTCTAAGTGTTTTTATCAGAAATAATTTTAGAATTCGTCAAATATTTTTTCTGCATCTATTGAGATCATTATATGGTCTATTGATTATGTGAATTGTAATGGTTGTTCTTTGTTAAATACATTCCTGAGATAAACCTCAATTGGTTATGATAGATTACCTTCTTATATAATGCTGGATTCAATTACCTACATTTGAGCTAAGAATTGTTTTATCTATCCTCATGAAGGATATTGGTCTGTGAATTTCCCCATAAGTTCAACATTGAACCTAACCATTGAATTTGATTCTTTTCTCATCCAATTTGGCTTGCGACCAGAATCATGGAAATAATTGTTTGTGAACCACGATACCACTATTCCTATAATGTCTTTTTCTGCTTTTGGTATCAGGTTAATTCTGCTCTCATAAAGTTATTTGAAAAGAATTACCACTTATTATATTTCATGGGGAAGTTTGTGTCTCTTTTTATTATTTTTTGCTAAACATTTGGTAGAATTTAAAAGTAAAACTGTTTGGCCCACAGATGTTTTTTGTATGAAGATTTTAGATAAGTATATAATTATATTTCTTTAATATATATATACAGTCATTCAGATGAAATTATTTTTCAGAAGTGAGCTGGCAGTTGGTGTATTTCAACATTTTCCCATTAATCTAATATGTTGATTTTATAGGCATGTGTTGCTCAGATTAATTTCTCATTACCCAAAGCTTGTATGGTCGACGATGATGTTTACTTTTCCATTCTTCATATTAGAAACTGTATCCTCTTTATTTTTGACTAGTTTGGAAATTTATCAATTTTGTCAATCTTTTCAAAACTTTTAGTTTCTTTTATTTTTTCTATTTTTTAAAATTTTCTATTTCATTAATACTTTGATTTTTAATTTCTTTCTTTCCTTCTGTTTACTTGGGGTGTACTTTGCTGTGTTTCTATTTCATTAAGGTTTAGATCACTGATGCCAGGGTTTTATTTTTTTATAACATAGGGTGTAACAACGTGAGCTTTTCCTCTAAGCACTGCTTTGCCTGAATATCACAAATTTTGATAAGTTCTTGTGCCACCTCAGTTCTTCAAAAGCAGATTTTAAAATGAAATTATGTGTTCAAAATATCTATTTGGGGAGAGGTAAAGTTGGAAGGGAAGAGAAGCCCTAGAGAAACTCCAGACTAAATGGCAGGTGTGGCACCTGTGAAAGAAGAGAAGCAAGGAAGGTGGATTGTGCACAGAGAACATAAAACTTCAGTAGACCTCTGAGAAAAATCTCACCAAGGCTGCTGGAAAGCCTGAGCACAAACGTTGCCTGTTAGAGACTTTCATTGAGCAAGATGATCTGGCTTTATATCTCCTTCCATGTTCACTAACACTGTATCAGCAGTCGAAGAATAGCAAAACCTTTGCATGAATTCTGCCTCAGATTCTGAAGTTGTAGCAGATGGAAGGTGCTCGCTAACTGCATTATTTATAGCAAGTTTCCTCTTATGGGTGCATCTCCCCAGCAAACTCCCTTGGCTGCCACCATCCACCCTTCCTGCCATTAATATCCATTTCTACATTCGTTTTAAAGGAACAACTCCCTGCACTTTCATGGATCTCTCCTCCTGAAAGGAAACTTAAAAGAGGCAAATCGGGACCATCCGCAATCCACATCAGCTCGTTTGATCTCTGGACCACAAGAAGTGCATGATCCTTCTCCACCATCCATTCCAAGTTTCCACACCTCTAAATATCACTTTTGTGCATCTCAATAGCTTATCCAGAAAAAAAAAAAGAGAAATTGAAATACTTATGCAAGGTGCAAAGTCTCTATGATGAAAGTGATCATTATGTATATTTAAAATGTATCAATAAACTTAATTTTAAAAATAAAATAAATATATAACCATGAAAAATAGCTTATCCAACCTAATTTATGCAGATCTTAATGGCTTCTCCAACAGTACACTCCATGTACCCAACATTACCTTTCCCCAGACCTCATTTCCAGAGGGCCTCATTCATTAGGCAGTAACATGCGTCTCAGGGTGGAGTTATTGTGTGTACCACTCACATTTATAACTCAGCGAGGAGTGCTGAGAAGCACCTTGATCCACATGTATTTGATCTTGCTCCCTATTATAAAATAAGCCTTATTTTCTCCTGCTAATCAGGGTCAATTACCCAGGTCAGTATGCTGACTCCGTCCCTTTCGGTCCCTGGAAACAAGCAGACGACAGTGACAAGGCAGTATCTGTAGCCTGTGGTTCAAAGATATCCATTTTATGTCTGCTGTTAAGAGAACATCCTTGGGCTGGTGAGATAGCTCAGCGGCATAAGTGCCTGCCTGGCAAGCATGAGGCCCTGAGTTCGACTCCTGGTGCCCACATATGAAAAAAGGGCCGGTGCTATCGCTCAGTGGCACGGGCGGCTGCTGGCATGCGAGGTCCTGAGTTCGACCCCCTGATACCCATATGCACACACAAAAAAGAGAACATCCTCTTCATGAATCCACACCTTTAACCAAGCAGATCCCAGGCTTGCATTGATGGAAGCCACAAACCCTCCAATGCATCACTGGGGTGATAAGTATGGCCACGCTTGCTTCAACTCCTTGGTTTTCAGAACCATAACACAGCACCAGGTAGAGCTGTCAGATTTACACTATGCCTGAATGATGGCCCCCATCAATCCAGAATTTTGCCTTGGAATTTGTGCCTCAGTTGTGTCCTCAGAGTCCATTCCAATGCTCCACTGTTAAAAGCGTTTAGATTTTTCCCCATTACTGGTTCTTGGGAATTGGATTATGATGTATTGGGTTATGACATAATTCTCTTCGATTTATTCTCACAGATATTTTGATCTGTCTCTCTCTGTGCGACTCCATTTTCTATGGTATTTTGGCACAGTAATCTCTGCCTCCTTGAACACCTCTGTTTTCTCAACCACCAAGTTCTTGATATCAGTCTATATCAGTTTTCCATTTTAAATTGCCACCCAGGAATTGTTTCCTGGCAGTAGCTGGGAACAATTATAGGTATAACTTCATTTGTTTCCTTCCTTTCAACAATCATCGTCACTTTTTTCCTCATGTTTGGAAACCACTGTTTCAATATTTTGCCCCTATTGTCATTATTGTTCCAGACAAGTCCCATAGCCGTTACTTCCTTGACACTAGAAGCTGAAATCATATGAAAATACATTCATGAATACAGAAACACACAAAGTAAAAAGCAGAAATCTTCTTCCCCCTTTTATGTTGCCAGAGGCATATTCAAAGTACATCATTAGAAAATTTGTCCTTATATAAAAATAATAATATGTGTACAAATACTTTTTGTTCTTAGAAAAATAAAATTATTCATGGTTTTCTTTTGAAATTTGATTATTTTGCTTAACAAATTTTATTTTAGTATCTATATGGCCCTACTGTCAGATTTTAAGCTATAAATTGTATTCTGTTGTATATATGCCCCTTAATTGACCTAATTCTTGAATAAATAGCATTTTATTGTTTTTTCTATTAAATATAGTGTACCATCTTGCATTATTATATACTTTAGTCACACAAACATGAATTTCTATAAGAAAAATTATTAGAATTGCTGTATCAAAGAACATGGAAGTTTACATTTGACAAATATATCCATTCTTGTGCTTCTCCCAAATATACTGTAGTTATTCTTCACACAAATGGCAAAACAGAGTCCTAGAATTTTAAAGCACTTGCTTACTGCTTTTTACGTGCTTAATTGGTCAAAACGAAATCAATTTAAATGTTAACATTTAGACATGAATTCTCTATCATCATATAGCCATAATCTATATTTTAATAATACAACACACATGTTTACATTTATATAGAACCACTGATTCAACATTATTTTTTAAAAAACTACTTCACTCATGCTATCCAAAATAACAATTCAAAATAATTGTGAGTAGAAAAAAATTCAAGCCTGTAATAAAAAATTGATTCACATTCTTGAAAACCTTGTTTCTATAACTGTATGTAATTCCTTCATATTTAGATATGTTTCTTAATATATTCCACTCCCTTTATAGAATATGTAGTTTTACCAGAACAGCACATCTTAATATATTTCTTGCATTTTAATAGTACCTTGGGCTATAATTTCACTGTCTTTTTAATCTTTGAGCACTATATATAAACCTGAGCTCTCACCCTACATGCATAACTAATTCATTCATAGGACAACTGGAGTGCAAGTGCAGATCAGTGAGCTGAATAAATGCCATGCTAAATCAATCCTTATTAGCATCCTGGTGTAAGTAGGGAGAGACAGAAAGGGAGAGAGAGAGAGACAGACAGAGAAAGAGAGAGAGAGAGAAAGGGATGCCAACTTCTTTCTTTTCAAAGACTGGAAGAATGATCAAAGGAGATAAAACATGACACAGCTACTTTATGAAAAGCCACCATGAATTGTTTCCTTGTTAACAAGATTGTCTCTGTTCTCTGCTTCATGCTCGAGGTGAGCATCCATAGAATAACACACCTCCTTAAATAATTGATTCTAAAGTACATATTGTAAAAACACTATATGAATTTAACTAATATCCGCTTAGATATTAGAATTTTGTTTCTGCATCTCAAAGATTTTCCAAAATTTATGGCGATAATTTGTATTTAAAAATCTGATACAGTCATTAATTCCAGAAATACTTATTAAGTACTTATGATACTTAGGATACCATTCTAAGCTTCATTAGAGGACGGCAGTAAATAAACATGTGAAAATGTCAGACCTTGTTAAATTTTCTTACTAGCAGAGGAAGATTGACAGAAAATAAAAACAAACAAGGAAATTATGTGGATTTGTGGTAGATATAATTCTAATTACCTCCCATGAACCTTGCCAGTGGAGTGATGAATGTGATGACATATTAGTCCTGTGACTATGTTACCTTGTACAGAAAAATGGGTTTTGCATAAGTAATTAAGGCCCTACATAAGTTGAACTTAAGACACAAAGATGATCTGGGTAAACCTGACCTGATCACATGAACCGGTTAAATCTGACAAATACAAGGAGTTTGGTGAGGTAAAGTGTGAGAAGAATTCAAGGCGAGGAAGGGGCTCTGACACTGACATTGAAGGGGCTGCATGATAAGGACCCGAGAGTACGTTCCCTGCTCCCAGAGAACGTTCAGACCCTTGCTGACAACTAGCAAGAAAACAGGGACTTAAACTTTACTACAGCAAGGAACTGAATTCTGTCAACAACCTACATGAGCCCTGAAGCAGAATTTTCCTTAAAGCCTCCAGATAAAAATGTAGTCTTCTCCACACCCTTATTTCAACATGGAGACATTAAGCAAAACATTTACCTATGCCATGCTGAACTTCGGACTACAGAATGCTTGTTAATAAATTGGTAATTTTTGGACTTCCTAATAAGTGGTAAATGGCTATGTAGCAATAACAAATGAACACAGCATTTTAGGAGCTAATCCATGCTGTGTAAGAAAGAAATGATAGGGCATTATAGTATTGGAGAGGACAGTGAAGAAAGCCTAAATTTGGCAAAATTTGAATAAAAGGTTGATAAGGTGAGGGATCCAATCTTGTGATACCTGGAAGGAGAAATTTCCAGCAGTGAGAACATCTATAAAAGCCCTAAGACTGAAATATGCCTGAGATGTTAGCAATCAGTTAATAGCATTTGTGGGTTACTCAAAGTATAAGATATAGATACATCCTGCTCCATGGAGTACATAGCTCGAAGGAAAGGAAAGTCTTGATTTTTCCTATCTTCCTTCCTATCTGCTAATGTTCTTTCCTTTATTTTACTCTTTTTTCAATAAGTATTGGCTATATGCCTATTTTTGCCTGGAAGTATGTTAGGCAGTACAAATATAATACTGCATAAGATGAAAATGGCCACTACTCTTAGAGATTTAACTCTCTTGTGACCTTGAAGGAGCAATGGCAAGCAGCATGAAAAGAAAAAGAAAAGGTAGAGAAGAACAGAGAAAAGATGGTGCAGTAGTCACATTTCTATCAATGGGACAAAATACCCAACATCCACAATTCAGAAGAGAAAAGAACTATTTTGGCTCACAGTCTCAGAAGTTACAGTCCATGGTCAGCTAGTTCCAAGACAGAAACATCATGGTAGAAGACCATGACAAAGGAAAGCTGCCCAAATCATGGCAGCCAGGAAAGAGAGACAGAAAATGTGAATAAGTCAGAGAAAATATATACCCTGCAAAAGGCACATTTTCATTAACCTACTCCTTCTAACTAGGCTCTGTCTCCTAATAGCCCATTCAGCTTTGAACTTATCAAGGGATTAATCAACTGATGAGATCAAAGTCCACACAATCCAATCACCTGTCTAGGCCTCTCTTAACCCAATCAGGTTGAAGATCAAGATTAACCATCACAGATGGCTAGCTCAGACTTGGTGACACAAAAAAGGTTTCTTCAAGCAAATAATGTCTAGACTTAAAGAAGACAAGGGGCCAGAGGAAGCCATGTTTTCTAGCAGGGAGGAGACTTGCAGGCTCAGAGGTCCAGGGATAGGGCATGCTCTGAGGAGAAGCTTCTGAAGTTCACAGTGCCTATAGCCTGCAGTACAAGGGACATAGGATGGGGGAGTTAGAAGAATGTTAAAAATAAACCTAGAGCAGTAAACTGGGGCCAGAAAATATGGCTCTTGTAAGTCACATTAATGAGTTTGTCTTTTACTTGAGGAGCAATAGAAAGCTATTGAAAGATTTAAGTGGGAGCATTTGTCTTTTAGAAAGCTTGCCCAGGCTAGCGTGTACACTATAGATGCCTAGAAGGCAAGACTGGAGAAAGGGACTCCAATCCGGAGGGAGATACGGCACACCAAGAGAAATGGGAGTACATTGTCATGGAGTTTAAATACTGACGTAATGGATTTAGTGGAGAGCAGGAGAACTGAAAAGAACACAATGTAAAGGTACTAAAGATGATTCTAAAGTGGTTCCAAGGTTTATGGTATAGCCCACTCTTTGTCAATAATTGAACTGTGTGTATTATAATTAACTACATAATCAAGTAAACTATCAAGGTAAGTCATACTGTAAATGTGTTGTGTAAGGTGAGTAGAAAAGGGCAATTTGGACAGGGTCACTGTTAGAGAAGACTTCTAGGAAAGATGGAGCTTGATTTTGGACTCAGGAATAGGTGGTATTTGATTTTAAGAGAAGAGAAAAAGGATGTTTCCTCTGAGCAGAATAGCCACAATAATGGCAGAATGATAAGAAAGAATAAACTGGTAAGAGCCCAGTGGACACGGACCTTAGATTAGTCTAGTTTCAGTGAAATGGATGTTTTGGGCACTGAAGGAAAACATGGATACAGAGAGAGAAGGTAAGTTGTTTCAAAACTCCAAACACAAGATAATGAGGTCACATATCAGGGCACACTTCTTTCTCCATCAACTAGGAAAGAAGAACTGACAAAGTCAAATTTTTTAAACAAAACCACCCATTTGGAAGGATTAAACATTTGGAATATAAACCCGGCACATATTTATTGTAGAAGAGTATTGGCGCAGCAAACAGAAGGTTCATGAAGCAGTCAGCATCAAGTCAACCTAATAGTGGCCAAATGAGGTTTGCAAGGGAATTTGTGAGAAATGCAGGATCTTGTAATATTGAAAAACTTGAGCATAATCAGAAAGAGAGAGAAAACAGAGTGGAATAGTCTATTTGTCAGCTGGACTTCTTATATTTACCCTGGTTACAGTGAAAATTGTTACTTAAGAGTTACTACAGAACAAAAAAAGAATTCTTAGAGCCAGCTTGTGCCTACTGGTTAAGTGGTAAGAGTGGTTTAAGAGGAAGAGACAGAGCATTAGGAATCACACAGGTTCTGATAATAAGAGCCCAGAAAAAAAATAAGCATCTTTATAAGCATCTATTATAAGCCAGATGCACTGTTATTATTAGGTACTTTATTATCTTTAATACTTATATCATCGTTGTGAGAAACTAATGTTACCTAGATTTCCTAATAAGGAAAGTAACCATCAGAAGGATTAATTCATTAATAATATTACACAAATATAAAATGGCAGAATCAAAATTTGAAACAAAACCTGTGTGATTTTAAGACCTAGATTCATTCCAGCAGTAGAGACAACCTGGCTTTGGTATTCAAAATGCTACAAATTAAAAAGTATGCAGTGAAATTGGAGATTAAGGAGTAAATCCAAGAAGTTTTCCCAAGCGAAATACAACAGGTTTAATATGCAAGACATAGGGAGGAGATGAAAGAATAACAGATCATTCTAAAGTTTATGACCTAGCAGATTATAAGATTGGACCAGACCGAAATGAGAAACTTGGGGTAGAAACTGCTTTTGGTGATCATTTGGTATATGTGGGTTTGTGTAACAGTTATTGGCAGGGCAATAAAAGTGGTTAAAGGGTAAGATAGATTCTATTTTGAGTATGACCAATTAAAGTGGAAATATTCTAAAGACATTTGCACATAATTTACAATATTTAAGAGAAAATATTTATCTGGAAACACATTTTTTTTTTTTGGCACCAGGAGTAGAACTCACAACCTCCCACTTGCCAGGCAGGCGCTGTGCCCGTGAGCTACACCCCAGCCCTTGGAGGCACATTTTAACTTGATACTATTTATTAACTGGATACTATTCCAAGATCTGAACTGGAAGAAATTAACAATACTGACTTCTATGAATCCTGTAACCATTTTTATGACTAGATTATGAGAAAACTACTCTAAGTGCATTGTCTTAAATGATATACTATTAGAGATATAGTCACATTATATATATATATGTATATTACATATGTAATATGTAATATATGCTATATTACATATGCAGTCACATTATATATAAATAGATTATAAATGCTATATATGTGTAAATATAAAATAAATTATGTATTATGTATATACATATACATTTACAAATGACTACGGAATATTTTCATTTAAATTTATTATACCCAAAGTTGAGTTTATCTTCCCCTTTCACATACTTTCCCAACAGCAAACCAACCACACATACCTATATAGTATACTTTGTTTTACATAATCTGAATATATTACACATACTATCATTGTCTTTCAGATAATCAAAAGCACTAAAGAGATACCAACACAAGGGTCAGTGAACTTGGAATCATATAAATATTTTGCATAATAAAAATTAAAGTGTAACAAAGAAACAAAAAAGATGAATAAAAATGAAACAATTGAACTGAAATGAAAATATAATTTACATCACATAGAGAATCACAACTACAAATGACTTCAAGGTATAAAACATAAGAGACCTGCATTTTGTGTGGATGAAAAATAATTGAAATGTACAATTGAATTTGAGATGGAGGTATAAACAAGAACTCATGAGATATTTTATCTTATTTTTTCCCTGAATTTTGCCAATAGAAAGGTCTATAAACAATCACCAAACTAATAGCAACAAATACCATTAATGCCCAGATTATGATTTTTTAAAAATCATTTTCCAATTAGGCAAAAAAGGAAAGGAAAGGAAAGGAAAGAGAAAGGAAGGGAGGGGGAGAGCAGAGAAGAAGGGAGAAGAAGAGCGGAGGGGAGGGGAGGGAAGGGAAAAGAAGGGAGAGAAGCGAGAAGCCAAGACACACCTCCAGTGTCCTGCCCCTCCTGACCAGGCCCTACCTCCTGACAAATGAGACATTTAGATTTCAGCCTTGACATTCCCCTTAGGTACCTAAAAGGCCCATGTCCATCTCATTGTGTGAAACATTTTTAATTTGTCTCTAAGAGTCATCAAATTCTTGAAACTATCAGCATCACTAAAAAGTCCAAATCCAAAGTTTCTTCCAAGACTCAAGGCAAACTTTAAGCTGTGAGCTCTGTAAAATGAAAATTAAATACTTCCAACATACATTGGCACAGAGTAAGCATTCCTATTTCAAAAGGGAGGAGTGTGGGAATAGAAACTGGACAAAGCAACCAAAACCAGCAGGGCAAATATTAAATCCTGTAGTTCCATGTCTAGCATCCAGGGTGGGCTATGGTGAGACACGACCTCCAAAAGCCTTGGACAGCCTGTCCCATATGACCTTGCTGATTGTAGCACACATGGCTGCTCTCTTCATTTTATTCCACTCACTATCTGTGGCTTTCCTTGGCAGAAATTCTGCCTCTTTGGCACCTCCGTCTCCATGACATCTCAGCTTCACTCTCAACTTCATGCATTGCCAACTCAGAGAAACATTTCCCAGCCTTCCAGACCTTCATTTGAAACCTGGGTAGAAGCCTCCATGACCCCACAACTCTTACATTCTGCATGCCTGAAAAAGCAGCACTACATAGATGACACCAAGTTCTACCACCACTCAAGCAGAAGCCAGGGTCCCCTAGATCATGGTTATAGCAGCTACTGAGTGCCTGGATTATTAAATTCCAGGAAACTAATTCCTAGGAGGCCCTTCTTGTGTATGTGTTCCACAGACATCATTCCCAAATGAAAGATTTACAGTTTTGCGCATGAGCCTGTGATGGTTGAGATCTTGCTGATTTCTGAAATGCCCTCAAGTCATCTTTTCTAGTTTCCTAATGCAAAGTACTTCTTTTTGCTAATCTTTTCAGTAAACACCCTGTCCTCTGACCAAATTTGCAGGCCCTTCATTTCTGGCACTATTGCAAACTTTTAAAGTCATTTGGGTCAGCAGTACCCATGGGACCACCTGAATGTTGAGTTGCCTTGAAATTTCCTCCAGTAGATTAATTAGGCCACCATCTTTTTTTTTTAAGAGAAGAAAAAACAAAACAAAACAAATCAAAAAAGAACAAATTTTCAAAACAACATAATAGGAGGGCAACAATGGTTAATGCATTACATATTGTTATCTTTAAGTTAGTTATTCAGGATACCAGATATTAGCATTCAATTGTCCAAACATTAATGGCACAAACCTTACTGTTCAATGAACTAAGTAAAATTAGTAGTGTATCTATCTTAGCCATCTTATATATAAATACATTTTTTTCCTTTCCCTTCTTTCCTTTCCCCATTCCCCCATCCCAGTCTCTCTTTCCTTTTCACCAGTTTCTTTTTGATTCATCATGTCTATTGTACATTTTGGATCTTATTTACTCTTTCAGTTTCTCATACTAGAGAGACAATATGATGCTTACACATGTGCATCCGGTTTATTTCACTTATGAGTATTTTTTCAAGTTGCATCCATTTACCTATAAAAGTCTCCAGTTTATCCTTCTTTATGGCTGAATAGTACTCCATTGTATAAAAATACCACATCCTTTTTATCCATTCCTCAGTTGATGGGCATTTGGGTTGTTTCCAAGATCTGGCTATTACAAATTGTGCTGCTATAAACATGGGTGCACATATATCGCTGTGGTACAATGCTTTTAATTCTTCTGGGAAGATACCCAGAAGGGGAATAGCTGAGTCAAATGGGACCTCCAACCCTAGTTTTTTGAGGAATCTCCACACAGTTAGGCCACCATCTTTAAATTCAGCCTTGCATAAAGTCTTAGGATACAGAAGAAAATGCAGACAAATTCTTTGTCACAATGAAACACACATAGCCTATAGCTCAGTTTCCAATGTAGTTCTCTTTTTCATCTGAAACTTCATGAGTTTTGTATTTATTGTCTGCATTCCTACAAGCATTCTGACCTCTGACCAGAATGTTTCATCAATATTTTTTTACAATATTCTAAGGCTATTTTAGCCAATATTTACAAACCTTTCCGAACTCATTCCACAAACCAGTTCCAAAAGCTTCAGAACCATATGGTCAGGTTTAGTCACAGCAATAACCCCACTCCTGATACCAACTTCCTGTATTAGTTACTTTCTCATTACTAGATGAAACACCTGACACCCATATTTTAAAGGAAAGGAGGTTTGTTTTGGCTCACTGCTTTAGTGGGCTCAGTCTATGGTCTGTTGGCTCCCAGGCAGAAACAGCATAGCAGAAGTGTTCACTGGAAGAAACCTGCTTATGTCGTGGTGGCCATGAAGCAAAGAGAGAAATTGGAGGAGCCAAAAACCTGCAGGTCATGCCTTCAGTGACCTGCCCCTTCTGATGAGATCCCACCTCCAAACACATGAGAAATTTGCAGGACATTTTAAATCTAAGCCACAACAATAGCTATTACCAATTTGTAATGCCTAGTGGACCTTTGAGAAGCAACGGCTACTTCCATCATCTAAAGAGAGTCAGCTGGAAATAAAATATTTCCTGATGGAAGAATACACCACCAGCACCACCACCTGTGAAACAGTCCGTAAAAAACTGAGGTCAGAAAAGGCTCTTGCCACCTTATAACTGCTAACTTATAGGAAATATATAGTTCAAAGAAACATTACACAACATGACAGAGATGCAAACAAGAAAATTTCAAACTGTGGGAAATTCTTCAAACAACTAATTTTGTGTCTTTAACAATCAAATTGCAAAGAAAAAAATATAACAAGCAGAAAAAATATATGGATTAAAAGAGAATTAAAAGGCATGACAATAAATAGAGATGCGGATCTTCATTAGAATCCAGATTAAGACTGATAAAGATGTAAGGTAACTGAAAATTTGAATATTAAACTATTGTTAAGGAAAGATTATAATTTTTGTCACAATGGCACATAGCTAAATTATTTTTTTTTTGGTACCGGGAATCGAACTCAGGACCTTGTACTTGCCAGACAGGGGCTTATGCCACTAAGCTATATCCCCGGCCCTTGGCTAGATGTTTTTAAAAGATCCCTGGTCTTTGTAGAGTAACCTGCCAATATAATTAAGATTTCTTTAAAATAATATGGGAAGGGAACAAGTGGGCTGAGTTATAGATAAAATGGGATTACTAATATGTTGATAATTAATTACAGAAACTGAGTTATAGGTATATATGAGTTCATTTTGTCCTTCTGCCTGCTTTTATACATATTTGTAACTCTCCAAATGTAAAATAAGATCATTGTATTTGAGGCAGAAGTTTAGCCTACACAAAACAATTGTGAAATTACCTAAGTATCAGCTTGAATTTCTTTCTTCTTTTTTGTTTTTTTTCTTTATGTGGGTACCAGGAACCGAACTCAGGACCTTGCGCTTGCCAGGCAGGCACTTATGCCGCTGAGCTGTATCACCAGCCCAGCTTGAATTTCTGATTGCATTCTCACTAGAAAGTATCACAGCTATGAAATATACAAGCACTCAGTACAGAGCTGAGTGATACTCAATCTGTTCCGTGTGGAAAGAGTAAGTAGATTATATAAAATCTGATTTTCTAAAAAGGAGGATTTGGACCAAAATGAGGAAAGACATTTTCCTAGCTGCTCTTAGATTAGGATGTCATTAGTATTCTAATTAGAAGTCACGCCCTGCAGTGTCCCAGCAGGAAACAGAAGAGATACTCAAAATCATTTACCAAAGGGGAGAATATTGTACAACCTGAAATGAGCGGAAGCACACAGGTGCTGTGCCCCACCAGAGACACGGTGCGGAGTACGCTACTGTAAAAACCACAGTGAGGAAGTAGGGAGAGAAGAGATGAGTGCTGAGCTTGTTTCTCCTGCTACTCTACAGGTGCTTCGCTCGGCCCAAGCTGGGTAGAGCCAAATAACACAGGACCCAGTGTGATGTAGTCCTAAAGGTGTCTTTCTCCCTGGGCAGGGTACACAAAGACAGAAAATGGAAATACAGGATGGCAAGCTGACAGCAACAATCAGTGTAATGTATTGTTAGATACCAAGGCCACATAATAAGTCTGCATGTAATTTGCCTGTATTATATGTGTGCATATATTAACTACATATTTCATGTGTGTTACATATATTTATGTTTGCACATATGGAAACACATGTGAAATTGTGTGTGCATGTGTGTGAAAAGACGGTCAGAGGTGCAAAGAGACAAAGAGGAACCCAGAAGATGGATTCAATTCATCTTAGTATATAATCGTTTAGTTTTAAATTATTAAATAATTCATAGAAAAGGGGAATACAAATGGCTATAAAAATGTTCAACATTGCCATAAATATGAAAAATTGCAAATTAAAATGACATAACTTTTTGATCATCAAATTAGAATATTTAAACATTTTATAATATCAAGTATTGGTGAAGGTGAAGGGAAGTGGAAAAGCACATGCACTACCAGAGACAGTACAAATCTGTTAAGCTACTTGTTCAGATTGTTAGTGTCTACTATAGTGATGCTACTACAACATAGTGGAGATCTCAGACGTTCTCTGGGTTCAAGTTCCTGCTCTGTCACTTAATCTCTGCGTAACTTTCAGCAGTTTGCTTAATATCTGACTCTTCAGTTTCCATCTTCTTATTACAAATATTTAACCTCTCTATGTTTCAGTTTCCTTTTTGGTAAAAAAGGGAAAAATAACATCTTACTTCACACTCGTAAGAGCACTGGGCACATAAATGCTCCACACACATAAAAATGCCCATACACCATGAGTTTACAATTTCACGCTTCCTATATTTGTATAAAGAAGGTGACACGGGAATATTTATTTCGCTATTATTTGTACCATTTATTATAGAGAGTAAATGGAAATAAACACTAGTATTCATTGCTTGCTGTGGAAATTCCTGACACAAAGTGTTGAGTGAGTAAAATATCAATGATATATTTTTATGGAACTCTATATCTGCTAACAGCTGTAGTATATTTATAGTTATATCTATATGAAAGATTTACAAAAACTCTGGAGAAATATATCTGACCTGACAATAGCTATTTCTATAAAGTGACTGGGATTTGAGTGGGAAAATAATAGTCAAAAGAGCTCTAGATTTATCTACTGTACATGAATTCTTGTCAGGAAAATGTATGCATGAGGCACTTGTGTGATTAAAAATTAATTCCATCTTGAAGAATAATCCAAGACCACCTGACTCTAAGGCCAATACATGAGATCAATACACATGAAGAAACCCTTTCACATACCAGGAAAGCCTTTTCTCTGTGGCTACTCCTTCATCCAAACCACAAAAAAATGAAGTCATGTTTAAAATTGTTTTTAGTTGTTAAATAGTTGGAGTTTTGATATTAATCATTTATTTCTCACCAAATTTGGGTGATATCAAATACATGAATGATATCAAGGATGTGTACCACTTCCAGTGGTCTTTATTCCTTCCATATATTCATTTCAAACATCATTTTTCTTTAAAAAATGACAATAGCAAACACTAATATACCATTACAGCTTACAGTTATCCAACATTTTCATATATATAATGAGCATGCTAGGAAAACAATTTAATTTTTCTCTGAAAAGTTACAAATTGGATTTAAAACATGAACTATGGAATTAAAAATCAGAGACAGAGACAAAATGGTTTTGAATAATTCAAAGTTCAGAGTGAGTGATTATCCAAACTTGTGGATAAAAGTTAAAGAAGCAAGCTGGGAATAAGATAGCCTGCTCAGGGAAATACCAAATTTTAGTTAGATGTTTGAATTTGTTTAATGAGTTTCTCAATACTATGGTTATTAAAATATATATGCAAGTGTTCTAAAGTAGAGTTAATATTATTTATATTTTAAAAACAACATTTTAAAGTGCAGAAGTATGGAAAATGGTTTAATGATATGTTTTTTATCTTTTCTATTATCTCCTAATCAAGGAAAGCATATTTGGGGGAAACAATTGTAAGCTAACTCTTAAGGTTCACCTGAAGGTGACTAATTAAAATGAGGCCCTAGGGTCAACAAGTAAATTGTCTCACACACAAGCAAGGAGGCTAAGCAATAAAACCATAAATCTAACATCATCAAACTTTTCAATCAACACAATTTATCACTTGGATGAAAACTGTATCTTATAGTACTTGTTCATTAGCCTCGACACCAATTTTATCATTAAATTGATTTATTATGCTCGTAAAATATGGTAGTAATATGTATTATGGAATTAAGATTATAGAATAAAATTCAAACCCTATATATAATTTACAAATATTTTTATTTTATTGTAGTCTTTCTATATTTTTCAACAATACCATAAAAATTATAGTTCTCCTTTGATTTGTTGCTCCACTCCCAGATAACCTTTTGTACAAAAATAAAAGTACTAAGTTGAAGAATAGTAATTTCAAATTTACTTTTAAAATAGGGTGGCATTAATTAAATATATTAAAATATTTTGAAAATATAATTAATGATTTTTGCAGTCCATAATGCTCAGATTCTGCAAGTGAGGAGTGAAAAATATTAAGAATAATATTTGACCTAATTTATCATTTGTTTAATCTCCTGAAAGACATTGAACAAATTCCAAGTAGCTGATGTAAGCAAATTTCAAAATAACCAATTCTACATTGCTTTAAGACTTTAAAAACCAGTTAAGTAGGTCATGTGGTACTTTACTTGACAAATGCCAAAGACAAGCATTTTACACTAATGGGTCTTCTTGTCTTCCTTCTTCCACTCTCCCAGCTGCGATATGGCACTTTCTCACCGCTGCCCCAATCTCAGAAGGTCTCCATTCTCAAACTCCTTTTTTTTGTTTTTTTTTTTATGTGGGTACCGGGGGTCGAACTCAGGACTCATGCCTGCAGGCACCTGTGTTGCTGAGTGATATCACTGGCCCTTTTTTCCTTTTTATGTGGGTACCGGGAGTTGAACTCAGGACCTCACACTTGCCAGGCAGGCGCTTATGCCGCTGAGCTATCTCACTCAAACTCCTTGTATCATACGCAATATTGATAAAGAAAAATTTTTAAGGAGGAAAGAAAGTCTTCCCCAAGAACCTAACTATAACTTTTAAATACATTTGGAAGGATTTTGTGTTTAGTTAACCCATTCTGATTTGTGTGCATGTGTCATTCCTCCTCCCTGTCTAAGCCCCAAATATGATTTAGTGCCATCAAATATTAGCAACAGGTGGTATTAAAAAACACACCAAAATTATTGAGAATAACTATCCTATATTACTTTGGCTTTCAAAGTTCAAATAGATTTATCATTTCTTTGTTAATTTTTTAGTTTTTTATTTGTTTGTTTTGCTTTGTTTTTTTTTTTTGTTTTTTTTTTTGGTGTTTTGAGACAGTCTCACTGTATAATTGAGACTCTCACTATGTTGCCTGTGCTGGCCTTGCACTCAAGCAACCCTCCTGCTTCAGCCTCCTGAGTGCTGGGATTACAGTGTGCACCACCACTCCCAGTTTCTCATTCATTTTTAAATGCTCAAATAAAAAAAGAAAACTACAGAGAAGAAAGTAAAAATACCACCCTTAGTCTCACTGCCTAAATCACAATCGATATTTTGGTGTAGATCCTTCCAGAAAATTCTTATATGGATATGGATATATATATATATATTTACTTCTTCCTAATAAACACAGAAGTTTTCATTTAACCTACTTTTTCACCTAATGTAGTGCAATTTTCTTTTCAGGTAAATAAGCATTGAATTACAAACGTTTTCATAATGTATAATATGTAACACTGTGGTAGGACCCTTCCCCTGGGGAGTGTGGATGGGCCCCTCCTGAAAGAATGCGGTGGAGCGGGGATCCTTCTCAGAATCAAGCAAGACAACACAGCCCAGTTAGTTCCTGGATACCCATGTGCAGTTCTAGCACTGCTCTGTAACACAGATTGTACCCAATCAGGCTGTAGTATCTTAGTGTGTTACCACTTATGGGCAACGAAGACACAAAAATTGTATAAAATACAAAATTCAGCCTGTTCGAGGCTCAGCCTTTGGCGTATCAACCCACTGAGCCCTGTGCCCGCACAAATAAATGCTACTTCCTGAAAAGAGCTTCGGTATCCTGCCTTTCTGTGAGAATCCTGCTACATTTCTTGGGGGTTCTCTCGGGATTTGGAGAGTCGGAGATGGTGCTTTCCACCTCCTTGTGGTCAGGGTGCGAACCTCAGAGCACCAGAGACTTGAACTCACCGGGCGCCAGGGTAACCTTTGATCCCTAGGGAGACTGGCCCTTCCTGGTCTGCAGGAGCGAGGACGCCAGATGCACAACAGAGCCCTAGGGGGCTCGTGAACCAGCTTGGGGAGTCCCCTCCATCAGACTGCTAAGAGCACGGGTTCATTCTGGTAAACCTGCCCCTAAGAGGCAGGAGGAGAGTCTCATCACCTCCCAGGGTGAGGGTCACCAAAGCTGAAACTGCAACTCTAACATCCAGCATTGGGCGCTGGATGCTGGGCAATGGGTTGGAGTCGTTGTGTGGTCACATTTGAGTGAGATGGGCAGCAGCTCAGAGGAGTCTGAAACATCTCCACGAGAGCAGCCAGACAGCGCCAGTGTGTCCTCTCCATATTAGCCCTGCCCTTCCCCGTTTCCTCTCTTGGATGTGAAAGTTGCCCACTGAGTGGAGGAGACCGGTGGAAAACAGAGTAAAGTGAGTAAATCATCTCCCCTAGAGATCATGTTAACAAATTTCAGACAGGGATATTCTGGCGATTACAGTATTCAGTTAACTCTCAGAAAACTCCAGACATTCTGTGAAATGGATTGGCCTGGGTGGGCTGGTCTTCTGAGGGCTCGCTTGACAAGGGGATAATTAGCCAAGTGTACCCAGTTGTTGCAGGGGACCCGGGCCACCCCAACCAACTTCTTTACATTGACTGTTGGCAACACTTGGTCCTGTCCCATCCACCTTGGCTGAAAGCCTGCACTGAGGGGAACGGCAGGGTGATGATGACCAGAGTAATGGCCACCTCCAAATGTCAGCCAAAGCCAAATAAACCAGTTCTGTCTGGGGAGCCAGGGGAGGTCCCAACCTCTTATGCCTCACTGTATCCACCACTGCTGCTGCCACCCACTGCTCCCACCACAGAGGCCCCACCAGAGCCAGTCAGCCTACCAGAGGTCACCTCTTCCTCAGGGAATCTGAGGCCTCCCTGGAGCCGCCCTTTCTGACTCCATACACGCTTGTGGGCGCCTGTTGAGAGGACTGCTCAGGCAGCCTGACACTCTGGCCCAACCAAGACAATAAGCGGATGCTGCTTCAAGAGATGCAGGGACCCCTCTGCTATGACCAAAAGGGGCAGATCCAAGGAGGCAAATGAACGTTAGTGTACCAACCCTTCACCACCACAGGCCTCCTTAATTGGAAGGTAAACCTGCCCCTAAGAAGTTGCAGAGAATTTCATATACAGAGAAGTTGCGGGCAGTGATTCACTTGATGCAGTCTATTATCCAGACTCACTGGCCCACATAGATTGATCGCTGGTTGGAAGAAAATGCCCCACATGAAACGCTGGACCCCCAGGCTTATGCCAGTGAACATTTCCCAGGAAAAGACTCCTGATAGGACCTGAATACAGAAGGGGGACTCATCCAGATTGAATGGTACCAGGAGGTCTTCCTAAATGGTCTGAAGGCTGGAGGAAAGAGGGCCATGAACATGAGCAAGACATCGGAGGTACTCTAGGGGTCAGAAGAAAGTCCAAGCCTATTCTATGAGAGGCTACGTGAGGCATTCCATCTGTGTACCCCGTTTGACACAGAAATGGCTGAGAACCAAAGGATGGTAAACATGGCATTCGTTAGCCAAGCTCAGGGAGATAACTGGTACAAGCTACAGAAGCTGAAGGGTTTCACTGGAATGAAAACCAGCCAACTGTTGGATGTTGCAACAAAGGTGTTTGTCAATTGAGACCAGGAGCCCCAATGGGAGGAGGGTCGCAAGATGAAGAAAAAGGCACTGGCAGCCACACTGGTGAAATGGCTGGGGATACCCCCGGCAAGGATGTCCAGGGTCAAAGAGCAGGGCCAAAGGGGATGCCAATGGGGAAACTGACAGAAAGGGCCATCCTGCCTGAAAACAAAGCAGGATTGGAACCAATGTGCCCACTGTCACAGGCACAGGGACTGGAAGAATGAATGTCCCTACTGGATGGGAAAATATCCCCCTCCCCCTGAGCCAGAAAGCAAAGATCAGGTAGTCCAGGGCCAGTACCCGCCAGTTTAGAAGACACATGGGGTTCCAGAAGATGATTTTGTGGGGCTGACCACCATGGGAGAATATGAGAAGGACTAGAACAGACCAGGCTCTATTTTGTTAGGCCCCAGAGAGCCTATGGTTGAATGAATGTGGGGG
Source organism: Erethizon dorsatum (assembly GCA_028451465.1). Lineage (NCBI taxonomy): Eukaryota > Metazoa > Chordata > Mammalia > Rodentia > Erethizontidae > Erethizon > Erethizon dorsatum. The sequence continues at coordinate 13,170,012 of CM051838.1, read as the reverse complement.
GCTGGCCCATTGACTTCATGGTGGACACTGGGGCACAGCATTCTGTGGTGACCCAACTCATGGGCCCACTCTCGCAGAGATAAGTCACCATCATGGGAGCCATGGGCAACTGGATATGCTGCCCTTTCTTGCTGCCCTGAAGATCCATTTTAGGCAGCCACAAAGTCTCTCATGAGTTCCTGTACCTCCCCAACTGTCTAGTCGAGACCTGTTAGGAAAGCTACAGGCCCACACAGCTTTCAACTCCCATGGACAGGCTGCTCTGGCTCTGCAAAAGCCAGAGGCAAAGATCATGACCCTTATGATTCCCCAAGGAGAAGAATGGCATGTCTACAGTTTCATAGGAACCTGAGCTGCCTTTCAGAGTACCTGGTGTATGGGCTGAAGACAATCCACTGGGATTGGCCTGGAACATGCCTCCAGTAATTATAGAACTAAAGCCAGAGGCAAAGCCAATTCACCAAAAGCAATATTTCATCCCTCAAAAGGCACAGATTGGGATCCAGAGACACCTGGAGAGGCTCCTAAACTATGGGATCCTCCAACCTTGCCAGTCACCTTGGAACACACCTCTCCTGCCAGTCCAGAAGCCAGGCACAGATGACTATCATCCAGTTAAGGATCTGCAAGCAGTAAACCAGGCCAGCACCATCACCCTACACCCTGTTGCCCCAAATCCCTACATTCTCCTGAGTCTCATCCCTGCTGAAGCTGCCTTCTTTACATATCTGGACCCCAAAGATGACTTCTGCATCCACCTAGCCCCATAAAGCCAGTCAATCTTCACCTTCAAGTGGGAAAATCCAGAAAATGGTGACAAAAGTCCAGCTGACTTTGACAATGCTGCCCCAGGGGTTCAAAAATTCCCCATCTTTGGCAAAGTGCTGACTATTGATCTAAGAGCCTTTGCAGTGGATCAGCATGGCTGTGTCCTACTGCAAGATGTAGATGACTTGTTGCTGCCCAGAAGGTCTTGGAAGGATTGCAAGGAAGGAACTCTGCAGCAACTATGGGAGGCAGACTACAAGGTCTCCAGAAAAAAAGGCCCAGATTTACTAGGAGAGGGTCAAATACTTTAGTTTCCATTTGTCACAGGGACAATGTCAACTTGGATCCAAAAGAAAGCAGGCAGTTTGCTCAATCTCTGTACCAACAGCCCAACACCAGGTCTGGGAGTTCCTTGGGGCTGCAGGTTTCTGTACAGTCTGGATAGCTAACTTCCTGGTCTTGCCAAAACCCCTTTACAAAGCCACAAAGAGGGGAGAATGTAAACCCTTATTATGGGAACAAGTACCACAAAAGACTTTCAAAGAGATCAAGCAGGCCCTTACCAAAGCACTGGGCCTGGGACTTCCAGACATGACCAAGCCCTTCTTCTTGTACATCATGATGGTACTGGGATAGCACAGGGTGTTTTAACCCAGATGTTGGGGTCATGGCATTGGCTGGTGGCATACCTCTCCAAACAAATTGACTCTTGCTCGAGGCTGGCCACCCTGTTTAGGAGTGCTTGCATCTATGGCCCTCTTGGTGGCAGAAGCTGAAAAACTGACCATGGGACAAGAACTGACTATCCAAGTGCCACACTCAGTATTGGCATTAATAGAGTATAAGGGACAATACTGGCTAAATAATGCCCAGACAGTTAGATATCAGGGGATGTTATGTGAAAATCCACACATCCACTTAGAAATGATGAAGACCCTGAACCCCGCAACTCTATTGCTTGTAAGCCTAGGCCAGCCAGACCATGACTGCATTGAGTTCATGGAGGAGGTGTTCTCCAGCTGACCAGACTTAGGGGACTGGCCCCTCAAGGACCCCAAGGCTGAGTGTTTCACTGACTGTAGCAGTTTTGTGAAAGATGGAGAACGCCTTTCAGGGTACTCTGTGGTAACCCTGAATTCCATCATTGAGGCCAAGTCTCTGCCAAAAGGGCAACAAAAAAGGCAGAGCTTATTGTGCTAACCTGCACCCTCCACCTGGCAGTAGGGATACATGTAAATATATACACAGACTCCAAGTATGCCTTCACTAATCCCCATGTACATGGAGCTTTATATAAAGGAGAGGGTCTAATAAACTCAGGAAGAAAAGACATAAAATATGATAGAAAAATCCTTGAATTCCTAGATGCTGTATGGTCCTCTAAAAGAGTGGCAGTCATGCACTGTCAGGTACACTAGAAGGGAGACACTGCAGCCACTTAGGGAAACCATAAAGCAGACCTGGAAGCAAAGCTCGCAGCCTCCGGGGAATGACAGAACCAATGGCTGTGGCTGCCATGCTGTTCCCTAGCCCATTGGCTGAATGGGATCCTAATTACTCACAATATGAGAGTACTTGGTTTAAAACTGAGAATGAAAGCTACCTCCCAGGTGGATGGTGGAAATTTGAAGATGACAGAGTTGCTATCCCCAAGGCACTAGCTCCTGCTTTTGTCAAAAATTTTCATCAGGACACCCATATGGGCCGGACAGCTCTTGAGCCCAAAGTGAGTCAGCATGTCTTCCTCCTGTGGCTCTCCAGCATAGCCCGAGTAATGTGTGAATGATGTGAAACATGTGCTATAATAACCCTCATCAAGGACCCAAGACCTCGTCTGGAGTACAGAGTGGCGGGGGAGCCCCATTTGAGAATGTGGTTGTGGACTTCACTAAACTTCCCCAAGTCCATGGCTACAAGTATTTGTTAGTCTTTGTGTGCACCTGCTCAGGCTGGGTAGAGGCCTTCCCCACCTGCATGGAGAAGGTGTCTGAGGGAGCCCAATTCCTTTTAAGAGAGATCATTCCCCGTTTTGGAATCCTCTTTACCATAGGATCAGACAACGGGCCAGCATTCATTGAGGAGGTGTGCAGCCAGTGGTAAGAGGGCAAAGATTACTTGGAGACTGCCTGCAGCATATTATCCCCAGAGGTCAGGGAAAGTGGAACGGATAAACTGGACTCCAAAGCTACAGCTGAGAAAACTGTGTCGGGAAACTCACCCGCACAGGGATCAACTCGACTCTCACTAAACAAATAGGAATTTTCCCCACTATGGGATTCTATATGGGAGACCCCTCCTCTTATTAAGAGCACAAAGGAGGATTTAAATGAACTTGGTAATGTCACCCTGAGGCCACAGATGCAGGCGTTGGCTCAACCTTACCCACTCTACACCAATGGGTTAAGGAAAAATTGCTCCTAAGTTTGACCACAGATGCCCACTCCTTTAAACCAGGGGATGCTGTGTGTGTAAAAGAATGGAATGTCCAACCCCTAAACCCCTTTGGGGGCCCATTCATTGTTATCCTATCCACCCCCACTGCAGTAAGGGTGATAGTCCCCTGGATTCACCACAGTCGAGTAAAGCCCGCATCTCAGAAATGGGAGTGCTTCCCTGACCTGTCAGTGCTGTATAACCTGACAATCCAAAAAAGCCGGCCATGACCTCAGAGACACCAGGAGACAACTGCCCTCCTCTAGCCACTCTGGAGGCTGACTTGTCTGCACACGGCAGAAGTCTGATGATGCCATTGACTGATGATATGAATTGATTGCATCCGTTTTTGTGATTGGCCATCTATTATGCACTGTCAACCCTGGTTCTTAACTGTACTTGGGGCTCCTGCTAGCCCTCACCTTCCTCTTATGGGAAGGATGTTTTGCTGGTATTGACTCTTTTTACTGAGGGGCCCATTGGTAGACCTGAGCTCCCCATCATGTTACCTATCTATTCACATAACCAGGTTGGCCAGGGAGTTTCTTGGACTTCACCACACCCACTTCTCACACCAAAGAAGGGTCTAGGGAACCTGCACACATAACAAGACAACCTATTCTGTCTTCCAACAGGGGAGTCAATATATTCGTTCTGACCTACAATACTCCTCCAATGAAGATTTGTTAGAAGTCTGATTCTACCAGGACAGGGAGGCCTTGGTTAGCTGGACACAAATTACTAACTTAAAATGACTAGTGTCAGTACAAATTCATGTATATGTGGTTACAGGTATTGGCCCTGAGGCATCTGTCATATGAAAGAAACGGGCACTTGCCATACAGGGCCCAAGGACTCTTAATATACCGTGTGGAGCCCTAGATTGGGAGCAAGAATACCGACTCAGTGACAAGTACATGTGTGAGGAAAGCAGTTTATGTGCCTATGCTCCTGAGCTTTTATGCCCCAGCTGGAGCTGTGTGTCATGGGCTACCTGGGGAAAAGAAGGCACAGCAGTGCTCCTTCAGAAGGGAGCTGCTGTGTCACTTGTCAGTTAAAAGCCTGTAACCCTGTAAATTTTACCATCATTAATCCAGGAGGTTCCAGATGGCATTGGAACCATCTGAGTTGGCATCCAGATCTACAGGCAGGAAAAAGATTGAAAGACTCTGCTTTATTTCAAAAGAGTCGCTATCATCCATTCAACAATGTCCTATCAGGTCTTCCACTCCTTTTACAAGGAAATAAAAAGTAGCCCTCTTCCCATTTCAGTCACAACCAGAAGCTTGTTTCTAGCCTTAGCAGGGACTGTAGCTCAGACTCTAAAGATCTCCTCTTGCTATGTATGTGGAGGAACGAACATGGAAGATCAATGGGATGCTAGAGAATTAGATCCCCATGATCTTAGAGTGGAACAGAGTGCCTCATCCTTACCTCTGGGACTTGGTTTCTCAATCATTGGAAAAAACTGCCTTGGCAGTGGGGAAAAAGATTCACTACCCTTGTCAGAAACCCAACATGCCTAGGCCAAAGATTTTATAACTTAACCACCAGGGAAACTCAATGGTGGGGGTCCCTAGATTATCTTGAACCAGATCCCTACATCTTATCTAATTTTTCCCATCTCTGAGAGGCTTGGAACATTGTTGGTGTTGCCACTGAATGGAGAGCCCCAGGTGGACCATACTGGATATGTACGAGAACAGCCTACACTGTACTCCCCCTAAATGGTCAGGGTCATGCAGGTTAGGAACAATCCGTCCATCTTTTTTCTTACTCGGGCTTGCCTGGGGAGAACATCTGGGAGTCCAGGTATATGGAGACAGAGAAACTCAAGAGAAAATGATGTGCCCTACAAATTGGCAATTGGAAGGATGATGAATGGCCTCCTGAGGGTATAATTCAACATTATGGACCTGCCATCTGAGCAGAGGATGGGTCTTGGGCTATTGCACCCCACCTACATGGTGAACTACATAATCAGACTACAAGCAGTTGTAGAAATTATAACTAATGAAACTGCCAAAGCCCTTAAAATTTTTGGCAAAACAGTGAAGCAAAATGCGCAATGCTATCTATCAAAACCACTTAGCCTTAGACTACTTGTTGGCCTCAGAGGGAGGAGTTTGTGGGAAGTTTAACTTGAGCACCTACTGCCTATAGATAGATGATGAGAGAAAAGTCATAGAGGAGATCACAGATTGGATGAGAAAAACTGCTCATGTCCCAGTCCAGACCTGGAAAGGCTGGGATCCTGGAGAATTGTTTGGAGAATGTTTCAACCTTCTGCGGATTCAAAACCCTCATAGGTGTTGTGCTCCTTATTTTGGGAGCTTGTCTAATCCTACCCTGCCTAGCTGCGCTGGTTAATATGGTCTGTTTCCAGCCTCATTGAGGCATTGCTCGAGAGAAAAATGGCCACACAGGTGATGATGCTATGGAAGTATAAATCTTTAGATCAAGATGATGCTCTTTGACCCAAAATTAAGGGGGTCTGAGCATCAAAGGGGGAAAGTGGCAGGAGGAGTGTGGATGGGCCCCTCCCACAGGAATGCGGTGGAGCGGGGAGCCTTCTCAGAATCAAGAAAGACAATGCTGCCCAGTTAGTTCCTGGATACCCATGTGCAGTTCTAGCACTGCTCTGTAACACGGATTGTACCCAATCAGGCTGTAGTGTTAGTGTGTTACCACTTATGGGCAACAAAGACACAAAAATTGAATAAAAGGCAACACCCGGCCATGTTCGAGTCTCAGCCTTTTGGGTATCAACCCACTGAGCTCTGTGCCTGCACAAATAAACACTACTTCCTGGAAGGAGTCTTGGTGTCCGGCTTCTCTCTGCTAGAATCCTGCTACATGTTACCTGATACATAATATACCATATGCCATATGTAAATAAACAGAAACTGTTACAAATATATAAATAAAATTTTAAACAAAAATGTTTCCCAACCTTGTTGTAAGCTATTAGAAGACTGATTAAATTTTACTAACATTCCCCAAGCTGCTCAGATCAGCAAACAGGTGTTAAGAGAAGTATGCAGCCTCTGGTAGTGGCCACCTTCTCCTCCTGCTTCTGGTAGAGTTGGAGAACAGAACTTTGGATTCTGCACCTGCCATCTTATCTTCATCACTGAGACTATTTGGTGCCCTCTGGCTCATTCATTCATTCACACAGTAGCACTGAGGTCACATTTCTTCTTGCCAATGGCTTTAATTTGCAGTTGGGTGGACACCCAACAGAGCACCTTCTGTTTCCCCTGCTCTTGGTGCGTTGCATCTTCCTGACTTTCTCCACTTCCTCTGGGAATATCCTAGTGAGCAAAGAAGGCATAAAATGATGGCAGCTTGGAGAGGTTTGAAAAGGCACAGTGATTGTGACAAGCAGAATAAACAGGGGTGAAAAAAAAAAAGGTCTAACTGAGAAACTGAAACTAATTAAGAGAAGGTAAAGCAGTACACACTCAGGGAGTCAACCACGTCTTTCACCCAACAGCATTTCTTGACTAGCATATGCCTGGCACTGTGCTAATTCTAGTGACAAGATGCGTGGAAAGGTAGGTGGTAAGTACTACGGCAGAGGTAAACTCAGAGTACTGTGAAAGCTCATAGAAAAGGCAACTTCTCATAGTGGAAGCCAAAAGAGGTGAGTAGAGAGGGCGAGGTCTAACTAAGAGATTAGGCATTTAGATTTAGAAATGATGAAATCTCTATTGCTTTATCGGACTAAAGTGCAGTCATTCAATGATCCATCGGTAAAGTAAAAAAAGAAAAAAAATCTGTTAAATTCTAAGAATCTGTTAACATTGCACAGGGGAGGCAGTACTGGGTATTGAACCCAAGTCCTTCAAACTGAACTACATACCAGCCATTTTTTTAAATTTTGAGACAGTCTCTAGGTTATTGAATTGCCCAAGCTGCTCTCAGAATAGTGACTCTCCTGCTTCAGCCTCCTAGAGTGCTGTGATTACAGTTATGCACCACTACACCAGCTTTTGTTTGTTAGCTTTTCAAAAATGTTTATCTACTTTATAGGATTATCATGAGAAAATAATCAAAAGCCATCATTTATGTACCAGCATGTCATAAACTTCAAATCTCTGGTTCTGAGATTGCTGCTGAATGTATCTAGTAGGGCATTTGCTTTTATTGTAAAATCTGCTGCAGACTTTAGCACTGTAGAAGCAGCTTGAGGGCTGACACCATCCAAGCAGTGGCCTACTAGAGCTACATTTAACACTACGTATTTTATTCTGACAAATTAATGAAGAAGATCTGATACATGTTAATCTACTAATCCAATATTATATAGCTTTTATGATGAATTTTAAATACTTCTCCTGCTTATAATCTTTTGCTATCCTAAGAGACTCTCCCTCAGACATGTTAATATAATCCTAATCTTTCCAACTAAATTCTTTTCTAGTTAAAAAACAAATATAGTAGAATAACATGAATTAGACCTCAACATATAGATGTAATATTTTATTATTTGGAGAGATATTAGTTATTTTCAGCTCTTATATAATCCATGTATAAATATGTACCTATGAATTTTTTTGTATATAATATCTGAATTAGTTTCCCTTTGTTTCTGTAACAAACTATCACAAATCTAAACAGTAAGTATGTATTATCTTTCTAATTCTGGAGGTTGAGAAGCCCAGAATGAGTTAGCAGAACTGTCCTTCTAGCTGCTCAAGGATAGAACACTTTCCTCGCCTTGCTATCTTATTGAGGTTGTTCACATTTTTTTTTTTTTTCCTTTTTTATGTGGGTACCGGGAACCAAACTCAGGACCTCGCGCTTGCCAGGCAGGCGCTTATGCCGCTGAGCTATATCACCGGTCCAAAGTTGCTCACATTTTTTGGCACATGCTTCCACATCATTCCTCCTTGGCTTTCACCATCATATCTCCTTACTTCTGACTCTTCTGTCTCCCTCTTATAGTATTCCTATAAGATAAGGAGGTGACACCAGCAATACACATGCACAGAGAAAAGGCTGTGCTGGTAGAAAGCATGACAGTGGCCATCTATATGCCCCTAAGGAGAGAGACTTCAGAAGAAACTAAATCTGTTGAAACTATCACCTTGGACTTCAAGTTTCCTGTACTATGAGAAAATAAATCTTAGTTGTTTAAGCCACTCAGTTTGTACTACTGTTATGGTAGCCTAACAAAACTAATACGCCTATAACCATATGTACTTATAGCTGGGGATATAGCTCAGTGGCATGGCGTCTACCTGGCAAGTGCGAGGTACTGAGTTAGATTCCCGGTCCACCCCCCTGCCAAAAAAATCCCATATGTACTCATATTAAGCTGAATATCGGTTCATACTGATTTCTCCAACTATCACCTATTACCACCGAGAGCATTCTAGCCCCCTTTGCTTCTTCACATATAACCTGACAATCCAATAGTGTAAAATGTGTCTCCCACCATCTGCCATCTGTTGACTTAATTGTTTAATCCAAAAATACATATTGAGTGGCATCCAAATTGTTAACTCACACTCCTACAACACTAGCGACAAGAGCAGTTTTTATGTACAGTCTTTGCCATTTGTCTCATAGACTCCACACGTTTCCAAAGTTACCTATGTCAGCACATTTCCCTTAATTCCTATAATTAGACTAAGATTGTTTTGTCACATTCTGGATTCTATCCCCCAATCTCTGAAATTGTTTTTTGATTTGCATACATTAAGTCTCAGTCTATAACTGCAAAGTTCTATGGATTTTTGACAAAGGCAGTGCCATGTACTGTCACTACAGAACCATGGAGAATAGATTTACCAACTTGAAAAATTCCTTATGCTATACCTATTCAAAACCCGCTGCCATCCCTCATTCCCTGAATTCCTGGTACCGATGAGCACTGTATTGTCTCCATTGCTTTGTTTTATTATGTCATATAATAAAATCACATATAACCTTTCATGCTGATTTCTCTCATTTAGCAATTTGAATGTAAGAGTTATCCAGGTCCTTTTATGGCTTGATAGTTCATTTCTTTTTATTGATGAGTAATATTTCATTGCATGAATGTACCACCGTTAATTTATCCATTCATTTATTAAGAGACATCCTTATTTCTACCAGTTTGTGGCACTTATGAATAAAGCTCCTATAAGCACTCAAATGCATGCTTTTGTGTGGACATAGATCTTCAACTGATTTTGTCATTAGTATAATGCTGGACTCATCAAATGACCTACAAGTTGTTTCTTTTGTTTCCATTTTCTGTAGAGAATAGGGATAATTTCTTTAAATGTTCAGTAGAACTTTCCAGTGAAGCCATTTGAGCCTGATACTTTCTTTTTCCGGAAAGTATTAGTTATTGACTCCATTTTTTTTAGTGGCTATAGGTCTACTCAGATAATCAAATTCTCCTTGGTGGAGCTTTACAGTATGTATTTTTCAAGAAATTTTTCCATTTCATCTAAATTATAAAATTTTTAGGCATATGTCTCTGGCCTGTCACTCTTACAAGTGTGTCTCAGTAGTGTTACTTGTTTTCACTCTTTTGGAAGGCAAAAAGCTCAGAAGGAGTTGAAATGGGGGAATACACTACACCCAAATAAGGTAAGCCTCTGTATATTTTCCTTGGACAGTGGCCTTTGTTATGGAGAGTGCTGTGGGGTTTTCAGACAATGATCAATCTTTTTCTCCTCTTTCCAGAGCCACAGAGGCTCTTTCTTGGATCTTCACTAGAAGAACCTGGAAGAGCTCCTAGAATACTCACAAAATTGTGGGACCCCAAAAAGTAGCTTCCAGGAATTCCTCACTCTCATACTAGCCTATACTCAATCTCCAACAAATCATTAAAATTACTATTTATTTATTTATTATTTTTTGGGGGGTGTACCAGGAATCAAACTCAGGACCTCACACTTGCCAGGCAGGCGCTGCGCCAGTGAGCTATATCCCCAGCCTCAAAACTACTATTTAAATCTTTCCAAAGCTCAGTTTTTAAAAATCTATTTTGTTTTTTAATTGACAAATAATACCTTACATATCTATGGGGTACAATGCGATGTTTCAATACACATTTACACTGTGGAAGGAACTAATTAACGAATCCATCTCCTTAGGTACTTGTCAAACTTTTGTGGTAAGAACATTTAGAATCTAATTATTATATAATTTTTCAGTATACAATATGTTAGAACTGGGGCCGGTGAGATGGCTCAGCGGCATAAGCGCCTGCCTTGCAAGCGCGAGGGCCCGAGTTCGACTCCCGGATCCCACATACGAAAAAGGGGCCGGTGATATCGCTCAGCGGCACGGGTGCCTGTTGGCGCCTGAGGTCCTGAGGTCGACCCCCCGGTACCCACAAAAAAAAAAAATATGTTAGAACTAACTATAGTTATTCTTCTGTGCAATAAATCACTAAAGGGGGCCAGTGAGATGGCTCACTGGCGTAAGCGCCTGCCTTGCAAGCGCGAGGGCCCGAGTTCGACTCCCGGATCCCACATACGAAAAAGGGGCCGGTGATATCGCTCAGTGGCACGGGTGCCTGTTGGCGCGCGAGGTCCTGAGGTCGACCCCCCGGTACCCACAAAAAAAAAAAAAAAAAATCACTAAAGGTTCCTCCTTAGTGCCCTTTGACCAACATCTCCCCTTTCCCTATCCACCTTCTCCCCTGTCTCTATAACCATCGTTCTACTCCTATGAATTCTACTCATGTAGACTTTACATATAAATGAGACCAGGTAATATTTGTCTTTTATGTCTGGCTTACTTCACTTAGTTTAATATCCTTCATATCCATGCATGTTGCAAATGACAGGATTTCCTTCTTTTTTAAGGCTGAATGATGTTTCATTATATATGTATACTACATTTTCTTTATCCATTAGTGGATAAGCTCAATTTTTTATAGATCCAAGAAAAGTCACCAGTTTTTAATTTGGTACAGTATATGTTTATATCATATCATATCATATATATGTATATATAGTATACACACACACTTTACATGTTGGAGCTGAAACAAAAAAATTCAAATTTATTGTTTTTTACTGCTGAACAATAGTATTCTGTTATCCAAATATACAACTGTTTATTCATTTTCTGATGTTGGATTTTTGGGTTGTTACAAGTGTTTGGCCATTATGAAGAAAGCTGCTGTGAATATTCTTCTAATTAGTCTTTGGTGAACATAACCCCATACCCAAACTAAACAGTATATCACAACAATTCATATATTTGAAGCTCCTTAAAGCAAATAAATCACTGACTGACTGGACAGTCTCTGCAGAAACCAGACCTGAATGGAAACTTTAATTTAGGGTTGGTAGACTTCTGCCTGAAAAACCATCATTTTTTGTAGTATAAGCTATGAATTTAAGTATGTATAAGAGTACTTTATTTTTTATATTTTTATTTATTTATTTATTCATTTTATTTAATTTTTTATTTATTTTCCTAAAAATATACTTCTATTAAGTCATTATTTGACAATATTTGCAATCCTAGTTATTTCCAAGTGAACTCGATTGATTTAGGATTCACACAGGCAATAAAGCTCTGTATTCTTATCCCTCCCCATGGCCCTGCCTTTTCTCTCTGGGGTATTTATAGCGGCATTATGTTGGTGAGGAAGTGGCATCTTGATCTGCCCTGTTCTGACACTTGCTGAGATGAGCAATTTCCTCCACGTGTCTCTATCTCCTTGCTGTCCGTTCTTTTTGAAAATTTATATACTATTTTATTATACTTTGTCAATTGAAAATATCATCTCCATAAATTCTAACAAGTTATTATCAAGTATGTATAATTATTTTGTATTTAAATTTCAAATTACAATACATGAGCTGTCCGGAAATCATATCCCCCCTAACCTCAAGTTACCCCAAATCATCATGAATATTTCCAGGTGATTCACTTTACTGTGGTGCCACATGCCTAGAAAAATACTACCCAATGAATAAAGTGATCTGATTTTTTTCAGTGTTCTCATTTTTTTCCTAATGAATATTAAATTATATGTGGCAGATTCAATTTATCCTTAGTATATTGAAGAATAATTATCCTTTCTCACAACAATTCTTTAGTGGGCCTATTCTTACTAAATATTAGTTGATTTACTTTTTATAATAAGATCATTGTCCTCCCACCCAATGCACATAGTAATTAAATTTGAGAAATTTTAAAATGCTACTTATTGCCTAGCTTCTTGATTTTTAGTAGACTTCATCATGATATTTGGGATAAAGGTGAGCACTTCTTCATTAAATACAGAAAAATCTTTCCATCCAGAAAAGTCAGTTTAGAACTTGGGTCCCATTTCAGTTGAAATAAGAAGTCAGTGGTATACTGACTAAACCTCAAACTAAATGTTTATTATCAAAAGGTAATTTTTACCATATAAGTAAATGTTCATTTGAAAACTAGCAGATTGATCGGACTGAAAAAAATTCTTGTTTGATTTGCTGTGGAGAAGAGAGGGGTGAAGCAATAGGAAATAACCTAACATTTTTTGAGTAGCCACTCTATGGTACATACGTCACCAGATGTTTTATATGAGGAACCAGTGTCTCCAAAGTGTTAAAATTGAAACGTGTTCTCATCATACCAATACAGTGTTACTACAATCTGTTGTATCTTTGTAGTTTAAATTTTGCCTTATTATAAAATTTAAAAAAACCTTTAATCTCTTTGTGTCTCCCCAATTCAGCATTATTCAGAAAACTCCCTATGAAAGTGGAGCTTAGGAGAGCTTCCCCCCCACCCCCAATTTTTCTAAATGCTGAGGATAGAACCTGAAACCCAAGGCCTCACATATACTAGACAGGCACTTTACCATGAAGCCCCATACCCAGTCCTACTCTCTTACATTTTTAAACACAAATAAGAAACTTCTTAGGTTCCTCTGGTGAAATTATTTACTTCATAGTGATCTCTTGAAGTACCTTGGCACTAAAATCAGAATCATTTTGCATCTAAGTTTTATCATCATGTGGATATCGTTTTGTCATTCAATGCTTCATTCTTTTACCCTGGTATATATATTGATTGCCGATGTTTGGGATGTAATTTTGACAAGATAGTGTAAAAACAGATAAGTAAACAGGTATAAAATTAAGTAGTGTTAAATTGTGAAAAGTGCTATGAACAAAAGAAAAACATGAAACAAAACAACTCACGAGAGCATCTTAGAAAAACTGCACAGTGTGACTGAAAATTACCATGAGTGTTTAAAACTTTTTTAATGATTACAGTGAAACATTGCCACTAATTCTCCTCAAAATACTGCACCTCACTTCAAACACAATTATCCCATAATTCTCATCACTTTTTCAAGCAATTCTGGAAGTCGTCTTTCATGAATGTCTTTATTTGTGTTGTTGTGGCTGCCTCAATGTACAGAATCAATTAAAAAGTATTTACCTTTCACAATCATTTTGACTTTAGGGCAGAGATATAAGTCACATCATGCCAGATCTGGTTGTAAGGTGGATGAGGACTCACTGTAATGTTTTTACAAGTCTGCCTTTTCAGTCACTGGCATTCACTGTATCTTTGATCAAACATACTAAAGACATCAATAAAAGATGATTTCCAGAACTGCTTCAGAAAGTATCAAGAACAATGGGATAAGTTTGTTTGAAGCAAAGGGAAGAATTTTGTGGATGACTACTTTAAACATTATTATATTTTGATCACCCCTGTATCAAGAGAGAGTTCCTCTTATGATGTGCACAAGAAATATCCAACCAGGACATGGTCCTGTAAATGACAGCTATAGATTCTGGACAAAATACAGTCATTGTCATATACATATTGATATGTACAATATCATATTAACAGGAATTCATGCATATTGAAAGCGTATTGTGGCTTTATGTAGCTCTATGGTGTCAGTTAATAGGAAAAGGGAGAACATAGTTACAAAATTCACAGACTTTAGCTAACACAGAACTGTTTACAGGAAAGATTGCCTTCATAATAAAATTACCATCCGCAAGTACTGGAATGAACAAAAGCATCCAAAATGATGAGTATGGGAGGGGATCAATACTTGAAAAAAACACAGAATAACACAGAATTTCATGTTTTAACAGCTCTTAGTCTAAAAGAATGCTGCAATAGGTATTATGTGCATAATAGACGCAGTTTCTATAGATTTTCTGTCTGAAAAAAGAAAGGGCAAGGTTCAAGGACACCAAAACTCCTGGAAAATGAGAGAATAACACTGGAAAGGAAAGTCAGAGAAAAGTATACCTCAATTCTGTATGCAAACTCTGTAGAATCTGCAAGCATGTACGAATGAGGCAGACCACATAAGCCAGATAAAGATAAAATGACTACACTGATATCTGAACCACTACAAAACAAAAAGCATTTAAGTTGAGTTCAACCAAATTTACAACCTGCTTAAAAATTATTTGAAAAACGTTTTTAAAATTATGTTCTTTCCAGCATTATATTTATAGTATCTAGATAAAATTTTACATTTCTCAAAATACAAAGAACAAAAGACCCAGCTCATTCTAAAAAGAAAGACATGGACACAAATTCCAAGAGGATGCAAGCATTAGGATCAGCAGACATGAATTTTAAGCTATTGTAACTACGCACAATGACTTAAAGGAAAACATTCTCACAGTGAATAAAAGATGTAAAATTTCATCAAGGAACTATAAAATATTAAAAAGAACAAAATTAAATTATAGAATTTAATAATAAGATATATGATATCAAAATTCACAGGGTAGGCTTAACAGCAGAGTGAGATAACAAGGAAATGAGACAGTCAAATTGAAGATATGCAATACAAAGGATGCAGTCTCATGAATAGATTGAAAATGTGAATAGAGCCTTTGGTTCCTGTGGAAACAATAACAAATGGCTTAGCACATATATAATTAAAGTTTAAGAGGAGAAGAGTAAGAGAAAGGGGTGAAATAACACTTGAATAGATAACAATTAAATTATTTCCAAAATTTGTAAAAACATCTATTTACAGGTTCCATGTTCTCATAAACACCCAAACAGGAAAAAAAGAAAGCAAAACAAAATGAACTCATCAGCAAATCATAGTTAAAGTAGTGAAAAACAAAAGTTGAAAGAAAATCTCGAAGGCAACTAGTTAAAAGCAAAATGCTTACTTTTAGCAGAATAATGAATCAAACCAATTGATTTCACCTCAGAAGTTACAAAGAGATGACAATGGTGCAATATATTTAAAGTATTGGGGGAAAACAGAATCAAAACCCATTCAAACTATTGCCTTACAACAACAGAAACTACCTTTCAAGAATCATGGTGTTAATAAAAGTAAATTTCTTCCTTATATACTTCATTATCAAAATATAATAAAAAAATCTTTATGATAAAAGGAGATACCAGAGAGAAATTCAGATATTCAAAAAGGCAGAAAATAGTATCTATGTAAATATAAAAACTACTATCCCCTCTTCATTTCTTTAAAATGTATATGATTATTCACAGAAAATTTATAGCATTGGCTCCTGGAGCTTACAGAAAAACTATGTAGCTCTCCTTCTCATGATTTCCACTGTGATTCATCTACCATGATGTGAAGAAGTGAAGGGAACTTCACAAGAGTGGGCTCTGTACTATTTGGAATTTCAGCTTTCAAATCTATTCCACACCTTGAATTATCATGACAAGGTAGAGACAACGACATTCACAACATGTTTGAAAGACACTCATGGAGGTCTGCAGGTACCCAGAAATGGGGTGGCAAACAAAATCTCAACCATTGGAAGGCAACTGGCAAGAGAAGCCCATCAGATTAAATCAGTAACAGGCATGTCATGGTTTGTGTCTAGATGTCCCACCAAAGCCTCATGCAGTCATGGGGGCTGGGCTTTTCAGAGGTAGTTTAATCTAGAGTTTGTGACTGATTCATGATCCAATGCTGGGATTAAGGGTGTGAGTGCTAAACCCTCTCTAGGTTGGGTAGTCTGTGTAGAATATAAGAGACAGAAAGAGGCTTGTCTGCTCTCTTTCTCCTTTGTTGCTTTTGCTGTCTTCTGCCACCATGAACTGTTACCTCTTTGCTATGTGCCACCCTGCCTTGGAGCTAGCCAATTATGAACTGAAACCTCTACAAACTGTGAGCCAAATAAATCTTTCCTCCCTTAACTTTGGGCATCAGATATTTTGTCTCAGCAATGAGAAAAGTAACTAAGACAGAATGTTGTAGCAGGAATAGGGTTATTGCTGTGACATTTCCTGGCCATGTGGCTCAAGAGTCTTTGGAACTGGCTTGGGGTAAGAAGAAGAATTAGGAAAGGTTCAGAGATGCCAGCTGAAAAAGTAGAGCTAAAATGCCTGAGGCTGTACTGTATGAGATATTCTGGTCAGATCTCAGAAGACCAAAAAGCCAGTAAAGACCAATCTCAGGAGGATGGGAAGAAGGACTGCATTGAATGCTGGACTCCAGACAATGTACGTTATGGCAGAAAGTTTGTCTGCATATTGCTCATGTCTGGAAACTTTTCCTGAGTCTGAGATTAAGGGCAACAGACTAATTAACCTTGTAGAAGAAATTTCAAGACAGTCCAATGTTAAGGTGGTGACATGGCTACTATTGTGGGCTTTTGGCCAGATCTTTGTTGAGGACCAAGAATGAAGACCCCAACAAAATGATTTAAAATGTTTTGAGTTTGGCCAGAAAGAAAGCTCCAGTGAAGCTGCGGACAGCAAAGATAGAGCAGAAGAGATGTTCATTGCTGAGAAGGAACAGGAGAATAAAAAAGATGGCCTGAGGGCATTACAAGAAGCAGCAGGACTCCAACCTATGCGTCTTCAAAATTCCAAAAACAAAAGACTTTGCTTTGAGGAAAGAGCTCTAGAGCACCATGTTTCAGAATGGTAGCAGCCTAGAGAATCTGTTCCTCAGAATTGGATTGAGAGTGCTCAGCAATCCAGGCACTCAACCCCTACAGCCAAGAGAGAGGGAAGCCTCACTACTGCTCCAGCTGGCAGCAGACCCTGGCATCATCCTTGTGGCACTGGTTTTAGCCACATGCAGAACGGAAGAGTTGTGGGGTCAGGAAGGCTTCCACCCAGATTTCAGAAGGCCTGGAGGGCAGGCAGTGTGCCCTTGAAAGGGCAATGAATAAAGCTATGAATGTGAAGCCAAAGGTACAGTGGAGACCCCAGAAGTTTAGAGAAGCCAGGAATGTGGGTCTTCTGAGAAAAACTGCAAGGAGAGAACAGAGTGGGCCCAAGAGAGAAGTCACGGGAGCTACAACCACCAGAAGTGCCTTAAGGGTGGAGCCACCCACACCCTTGGGAGTTCACATCTTGCCACAGATTGCCTTGGATGCTGCACATGGTAATACAGGACTTAATGTTTGACCTGCTGGATTCTGGACTTACTTTGGTCCCATTCCTTTGTATCTCCCTTTTTGTAACTTTTGGAATGGAAATGTCTATCTTGTGCCATTGAATGTTGGAAGTGTTTAACTTTCTTTTCATTTGTACAGGGGTTCACAGCAAAGAGTGAGCCTTAAATCTTAGAGGAGACTTGAGACTTGGACTTTTCAGCAATGCTGAAACTGTTAGGACTTTGACAACTCTTAGAGATAAACTAAATGCCTTCTGCATAAAGAAACATATATGAGTCTTTGAGGAGGCCAAGGGCAGAATGTTATGGTTTGTGTCTAGATAGCTCCCCAAAGCCTCATGCAGTCATGGGGGCCGGGCTTTTCAGAGGTGGTTAAATCTAGTTCGTGATTGATTCACAGTTCAATACTGGGATTAAGGACGTCATTGCTACACCCGCCCTAGGGTGGGTAGCCTGCATACAATATAAGGGACCAAAGGAGGCTTGCTCCTTCTCTTTTGCTCTTGTTGCTTTTTACTGTCTTCCACCACCATGAACTGTTGCCCCTCTGCCACACCACCTTGCCTTTCAGCCAGCTGATTATGGACTGAAACCTCCACAAACTGTGAGCTAAATAAACCTTTCCTCCCTTAATTTTGGGCATCGGGTATTTTGTCCAGCAATGAGAGAAAAATAACCAAGACAACAAACTTCTTGGAAGACTCAGAAGTAAACTCTAAGAAGAAGCAGCCTCCAGAGAATGGACAGGAGCCTGCAAAGTTGTACAAAGTTATTTACTCAGTTTCTAAGAACTTATAATTGTGTTTGTGTGTGCAAAGTCTATTTTCTAAGCCATCACACTGCCTGGAGTATGTATTACACATATGCTGCAATAAAGGGCAAGTTTTTAGAACACAGTGAACATTATGGTATTCTGCCTTAGCAACTTCCATTACATGTTTCTACATTAAAATTTTATTAACCATAAACTGAAATACACATGGATGGATAGATATAATATGTAAACTAGAAAATAATACAGGTGGAGGGATGAATGAATATCTGAATGGGTTTGGCCATGAATTAGCAGTTGCTACAGCTGGGTAATGGGTACTATAAGTGTGTGTGTTTGAAATCTCAGTAAAAGAAGGTTAAAGAAACCATAGTAACCATAAAATAAGAGTGCCAAGAACGAAAAGCTTTTTCATTTACTTTTCAGGAATGATTACTTTGCAACTTTAAAAAGAAACAGCCTTTAAGCAGGGTAGCATCCCTGCTGCTGCGTGGGGAGCCTGTGTACAGTGTACCTACGGAGTTATCCTGTGCAGGCTTCCTGCATGCCCCTGCTGCTCCTCTTACATCCACAGGGTGTCAGGGGTTAAGGGTTCTGGGGAACCTGGAGAGGCAGTGAATAGAGAAGTGAATGAAGGGATCAGATCCTTTGTCATTGCCCCAGGGAGGAACAATTCAACTAACAGGAGAAAAAGCCAAAAATGTTTTCAAGACATATCCAGAGAAGGAAGCAGTGGAGCAGACACTCACCTATATTTTTTTTTTTCCTGTTTAGAATGTGAAGAAAGTTATAACTGGTGTATTGGTTACTATCCTCTCGTTGCTGAGACAAAATATCCCACGACGCCCAAATTAAAGAGGGAAAGGTTTATTTAGCTCACAGTTTGTAGAGGTTTCAGTCCATAATCAGCTGGATCCCAAGCAGGGTGGCATGGCACAGGGGCAACTGTTCATGGCAGGGAAAGACAGCAAAAGCAACAAGAGCAAAAGGGGTGGAGACAAGGCTTTTTCCTCCCTTATGTAGTAGGCAGGCTACCCGCCCTCAGGTGGGTGTAGCGCTCACACCATCTCTGTGCCCTCCTCTTGCACAAGCTGAGGATGTTTACGAAGTGAGGATCCTGGCCCCCTGCTGAGTCATTTAGTCAAACTTCTAAACTTCTCAAGTTGATACAATGCATCAACCACTAAGGGGGCAAGTTTGTATTTCCTAGAGACTGTAACTTTCAGTTAGCAGCTCTTTGATATGATCTATTGTTAAGCAAATGTGTTTAATGTATATTAGGCATTTCATAAAGTGTTTTCAGTTGTTGAAATGCTTGTACATTTTCTTTGAACAAATATAACCCATGTTTGTAAAATGACAGGCATATAATTAGAAAAGTAAATCAGCTTAAATTTTTAGATTATCAAAAATGTATAACACTGAGAAAAAAATATCAGAAAATCATTTATACTTACATGATACTAGATTAATTTTAAAGTAAGAAATAAAATTGTATTGACTAAGTGAATAATACAGTAATCCAATCTGATTAAGTTAGAAATTTAAGAGATCATAGGTACTGATTATTCTTTAAAGCTAAACAGCAAACTGATTTTAGTTTGATTATTATTTATTTATAGATGGAGTATATAGTAAGGAATTCTGCATTAACTTCAAATTATAAACAATTTTAATGTCATAATAGGAATATTTAAATATTCAAAAACACAGAGATTAATTATAAATAGAAAAGACATCATTCTTTCTTATTTGGGGCAACGTCATGTCAAAACAGTTGTCTGGTCTATTTTCACTTAATCATCAAAGCAATCAGAAGTATTTATAGAATAACTGCAAGATTCTGTGAAATGTACAACAGGATATGGGATTAGGAGCTCACAATCTTGATATGTAATACACATGAAATGGTTAGATAACAATGCAATGCATTATGCGAATAGGTTTTAAGATAGTGTATCCAATGGTGAGTCTTTCTGGAGAGTTCAAGGTGGATGGATAACACTGGGGGGGAAATGTATTCTGAATGATTAGGAAAAAGTAGAGACAATATGACAGGGGCTATTTATTTATACACTGGATACATTCCTTAAAGCAGTCACTCCAGTTGGACTATAAAATAAGTAAATTGTTTTTATTTTCATTGAAATAAAAAGACAAAAGTTTTTCGAATATTCACGATTTCCCTGTAATGTAAACTACAAAGCATTTCTTACTTAATTGTAGAGAGCCATAAATGACCCAGCTTCGCGTCTGAGCATGCGCTCCCTCCGCCCATCCTGATCCTACGTCACCCATTAGACCCTCCCACTGCTTCCCTCAAAGAGATATAAGCCTTGGCACTTCCTCAATAAACTCTCTCTCTCTCTCTCTCTCTCTCTCTCTCTCTCTCTCTCTCTCTCTCTCTCTCTCTCTCTCTCTCTCTCTCTCTCTCTCTCTCCCTCGCCTTCAAACTGCGTATGTGTTTTTCTTCATCCCCATACTGTCTCTCGGGCTACGCGTTCCTGCCCCTGGGAGCTCTGCTGTCGGAGCCTCCGCGGGTCACGACACTTAATGCTTAGAATCTTTTGTCCTAATCATCCAAGACACAAATTGAAATGAGGGAAGTTACAATTATTGTTGTTGTTAAATCTAAGAAACATTATAAGAAGTAAAATTATCTAGTTTAAGTGATATGAACTATTTAAATAAATACCCTTACATGTATATAATTCTATTATCCCAATTTTGCTTGTTTCAAACATATAAAGGAAAAGGTGTACACACCACACTAGCAAAAGTAAGCCACACAGCATAATCAATCCAGTTTGTTCATGTAAAAACACAAAAATATGGTCTGTCAAAGGTACTCTTAAGCTTAAAAGAATTATTTCCATATGCTGCATAGTGCCATGGGTAAAAGTTTAAGTTTTTCTCATTACCATCCTAACTTTACACCCACAAAAAACTTTCCAAACACACCCCTCATGAAATAAATATGCTTGATTCTTTAGGGAGGAAAAACTGAGAGTGTCTTTATTATGGACCCTGTCATTGAGAATCTTAAAATATTTTTGAGACACATGCAAATACAAAAACAATAATTTCAAAATCAGGAACTTGTTAGTCATATTTCTCATTGCTGGACACAATACCCAATGCCCACAACTTAAAGGAAAAATGGTTTATTTTGGCTCACAGTTTCAGGGGGTTCATTCCATGGCATTTTGGCTTCAATGCAGAAAAGGCATGGCAGAAGGGTATGATGGAGGAAAGTTGCTCATTCCGTGGCAGCCAGGAAGCAGAAAGAGAAGGGAAGAGTAGGGGATAAGAATAAACCCTTCCAGGTTACACCCCTGTGACCAACCTCCAACCAGACCCCATCTCCTAATAACATTGAGCTAATCTTGTCAGCGAATTAATCCACTGATGAGTATATCGCTCCCATGATGTAATCACCTCTCAGAAGCCCCACCTCTGAACACAGGAAAGCATACTGAGAAAATTTTCATGTATGTTTAAGAGCCAATCTAGACAGTATTGACCATAGACTAGTACTGAGTATAAATTAAAGGTTTTGGTTTTGATAAAACACATACAAATCTGTGTTATTTGCTTCTTTCAGACTAGCTGATTGGCATACAGAAAGGGAGCACTGGGAATGTAGCTCGATGTTAGAGAATTCGCCTACCATGCATGAAGCCAGGGACCAAAAGGAGGAAAAAACAGGTCAGTGATCTAGAGTATTTGTGGAACACATAAAATATAAGCATCTTAACAAAGAAAATTTCATTTTAGTAAACACAGTATCGCTTCATATGAATACACTTTGCATTATCTTAAAGTAAATTCCCTGGAAGGTAAAATATGCTATTTTCAACAATAAATTTCAAGTATGAATCTACTCAAATGTTTGTTATACACTTTTAAAGATTGCAACTTGGTTAGTTTAGCTTCACCTCCTTCTCTTTTATTCTTTCAATTAATTTTTCATAAAACATAGGGCTTCTCAGCATAAAATAAATTACATAGTATTTACTGTAGGAATTAACATTCATATTAAAACATGTGCTTGTTAACACAGTTCCTGACAGTCTACAGAGATTTGTGCTGTGTCTACATGATAGGTAAAGAATCATGTCAGTGGGAAAAAATTAAGTCAGGCCAACTGGTTTTACATGAATAAAATAGTTTTGACTAAGCTTTTCATGTTGTACCCATTTCTTTGGTATTATTTTTTAAATGCCACATTTCATTTAGATTTCATCAATGAAAACTTTGACATGTCCTTGAAATAAGTAGTTATTCTGTTAATTAATCTGCAATGAAGTATAAGGTTTTTGTCCTGAATTTTTGGTTGAGTCACCTACATTAATCAAATTTATTTGCCATTGATATTACTGATTTAATATCATTCTTTGTTACATGTATCAAGATATTCTGTGTTCTTAGGCACACACACACACACACACACACACACACACAGGTCAACCCAAAAGCAGTTAAAATAGGACTAAAACCAGTTATAGCAGTAAAGTGAGTAGATTATAAGCAGCTTCTGAAAAGCTGTACTCTTCAGTTGACTTTTTCTCACTATCTGCACTTTGACAGTGCATCAAGGTTTCATCTAAAACATTTATGTTTTGTTTATGCTCCATTGAGAGAATAAATTCTCCCAGGAGTAATGTGTATGCTAGTGTAATGCCATTGAGAGTTGTGAACCACCACCACAATGTGTTTAATAAATTGCCATTATAAGGTAGAATCAGAACCATTCAAAAAGACAATGGATTTGTCTAGAAAAACTAGAAAACAAGCTGTACTTGATCACATACACCCTCTTTTAGGCTAAGTTCTCCCCTCAGTCCAACAGGAACATGGAGAAAGCAAACGGCATTTCCCCTAAGACTGTGAGTCAGACAGGAAATTCAGAGGAGGAGACACTGCAGTGCAGCACACTAATAGACACTGTGGGTAACAGCTGAGCTGTGAGGCCCTGCCCATTTGCATAATGTGTCAGTCTAAGGGGACAGGGCATAGGAGGGATGAATGGAAGACTAGAGTACTACCCTACATCCTCAGTTATACTTTCCGTGGTTTCATTTACCTGCAGCCAATCATGATCCAAAAATATCACATGGAAAATTCCAGAAATAAGCAGTTCATAAGTTTTCAATTTCACATCATATAGAGTGGCACGATGAAATCTTGTACAATGCACCTCTATCCTGCCCTGGATGTGAGCCACCCCTTTGTCCCACTGTGTCTATCCTGTGTACAGCACCTCCCTGTTAATCACTTGGTGGCCCTCTTGGTTATCTGATCAGTTGAGGAGGCATTGTAGAGTTTGCCTTCAACTAACCTTTACTTTACATCACAATGGCCCCAAAGTGCAAGTAGTGATGCTGGCAACTGGGACGTGATAATTTTATGGTTTCTATCTGGACCCTCCACAAGCTTCACCTGCTCAGAGGAGGCACTTATGGAGAGTGGTGGATTACGAGGGCAATACAGCTGGCTTGGTGTTAGATGGTGGAGTCTGGTCAGAAGAGGCAGGTCATTGAGGGCATGATCAGGAAGTGCCTATCTCCCTCCCTGGCTCCTTCCTTCACTTTCTGCTTCCTGGCTGCCCTAAAGTGAGCAGCTCCTCTGCCATGCCCTTCGACCATTCCTTCTTGTCTTGGACCAGGCCAACTATGGACTAAAAATATGAGCCAAAATAAACCTCTGCTTTTTTTTTTATGTGGGTACGGGGAAGTCGAACTCAGGACCTCACACTTGCCAGCAGGCACTTGTGCCGCTGAGTGATATCACTCCGGCCCCTTTATTTCCTTTATGTGGGTACTGGGAGTCGAACTCAGGACCTCACGCTTGTCGGGCAGGCGCTTACGCCACTGAGCCATCTCACCAGCCCAACCTCTGCTCTTTTAAGTTGAGGGTATCAGGTATAGTGCCTCAACGATGAGAAAGAGACAGCTCCCTGTTTGTGAAAAGGTAGAAGTTTATCATAGGTATAAAGAAAAACAGTGTAACTGGAGTTCAGCACTAGACGTAGTTTCAGGTATCCACAGGGATCTTGGAAGGCATCTCTCATGATAAGGTGGACCACTGACCTCTGCTCTCTTGAACGTGGCAATTACTCCCTAACAGCTGACCACACCATGCCTAAATGCAGAATTTCTCAGGCAAATGTACATTAACTTTATATAAATATTCATCTTGAAGTGATGTATAAGGAAACTGAATGGACACTCATTGTGTCTACTAATACAAACTCTTACATTTCCTAGTGTTTCATGAATGCTTAGGACACAAATTACACATTTCAGTGGGCTGATGAGTTCCACAATGAGGGTATGTTGAGAGAGAATAGCCATGGGTTGCTGAATGTTTTGGGAGCCAAAGGGAAATCGGGTCTTCTATTAGAAGAGGGGAGACATTGAGGGTTTTTTTAATGGAGAAGGATAAAATTAATCTACTTCATAATTCTGCCCAGAGCTTACCTTGACCTCAAAATTTGATAGCTCATGCACATAGGAAAGTAACTAACAATAAACTCTCTAAGCCACAGTCCAGTTTATCTATTTTCTTGACCCTGTGTTGGACTACGAATGTACTTTTCATTCTTGAAATCTAACCAGTGGTTGGAGGAACAGAATTTATGTGTATGTATATTTTGAATATCATCCTTTCCTGAAACAGTGGTCTACACTCAGGATTTCTCATCAATAGAGTAGTAATGTCTTTATTTCTTCAACTCTTTTGAATCTATCTTACTTTTACTCTTGTCAAGTGAGTCTTATAAATATTCCAACACCGTTAATTCCTTATGCCCCAAACCATTACCAGCATATAGATAATAGCAATCATTTTATTTGACATATAACACATATACACTGTATATCAAGCTACATATTAAAACACAGATAAACACACAGAGAACATTCTGATGTTACCGCTGGCAATTCTTATGCTAACTAAAACTATGCCAACTATATATAACTGTAATAATTAAAAATCATGAAGTTGTAAGTTTCAAATAGTAAACACCAATAATTTATTTTCCTCAGTAAAGATAGCCTGAATAAGCAGAAACCATACACATTTGTGCATAATCACATTAAAAATATTTTCTCTAAATAAAGATATTTTGATATGAACTGCTATTGATTGTTCAGCCACTAAAATTGTAATGAGTTTTGAAACACATTACAATCATCAGACCTAAACATATCTCTAATTAAAACAAATCTAGCCATGAGTACGCAGATTGAAAGGAAAAATGTTCCTGATACATCGCTGTTCACTTTAGGCCTCCACCTCTTTTTGCGAAATCTCCAAGAGATACTAAAAAACCATTAGAATCCACTGTATGCTAAAACTCCTAGTTCAACTCCAGTAGCCTCTGTGAAATCCTGGATTATAAATCACTGTTGCAATCCATGCCCAGGAACCCATCTTTCATATTGTTTCTGAGAAGGATTGGTGCAAAGGTACACTGAGCAACATCGTTATGGATGACTGACCAGAAAATACAAATATTTAGCAAAAAAGGGAAAAAAATAAAAAAAACTGAGAAAATTTTCAGCACTTCTCCATTCAACATGTAGAAAATTAGACAAATTATCATATTCTTTAAAAATGAAGCCCACAAAGTGTCTACCTCTAATTATTTTTAGGTTCAATAAAAATTTTACAAAAAGCACTTTGAAAAATCCAAAAGTGTTTTAAAACTAAAATATTATTGTGGTATTGTTTTTCTTTAAATACTGTAAGCTTGATCATTTTCCAATTTAATATAGCTGTGCTTTGGTTTTCCATTTTTCTCTTGGGATTCTGAACTATCTTCTAAAGAAATTATATGTGTGTATATATATGGGGGGTAATTTCCATTGCCATTTTTATTATTACACATTATTGACAAGTCTGTCTCCTTGTTTCTTCTAGTGATCTGATATTTTACACTTCAGCTTTGAAAAACTGAGATCATTTGTGGAAGACTCTGCACAACTGATAACTGGCATCCCTGCCAACAAATTCCTGTAAGTTTATTTTTTTTAAGTTTGAAAAACAGTTTGGTAACAAGAAGGAACTCTGCAATTTCCTGAATTTATTTTCTCTGCAACAAAATTTGGGGAATACTAGCTTGCACATGATTGTCCCTCTTCTTTTGTTTTGTGTTCTTCTCCAGTTTTTCTTGTAAACTGCTTGCATCCCTTTTTTCACTGCTTTCTCTCCTACCATCTTAATGGACATCATTTCTCTTCACTTGGGATTATTAGAAGTCCAGGTAGCTGCTAAATTTCCTTATCTCCACCTAAATAGAAGCCTCCCAGGAATACTTATTGTGACAAACTTTACAATTACACAACAAATCTTGTTTGGTGTTTATGTGAGTGGTGTGGTTTTGTAGGTGAAGGGCAAAGTTAAAAATATTACCTTAGTCATCTATGAACTAGGTATGTCAGTGACAGACATATATGGGGCACACAGAAAAATGAAATTATTTTTAATATGGAACAGATATTAAATAAAAAGAGTGTACCTTGTCCTTTATTTCTGATCATTTGTAACATCAAAGGTAATAAATCTTTTTATCTGCAGTCACTCAGTATATATATTTAGAGTAAACTCATGAAGGACGAGAACTATATATGAAAATTTTCTTTTTCCTTCAGAACATAGCACCACTCTTCATATGTACCAGGCACTTAAAAGAGGGTTGAGTGAAATATACAAATCATTATGACATTGGAAACTACCCCAAAAACATTTACTAAAATTGCTTGAAATTATTAACTAATGTATTAAAAAATGCAAATGAACATGAATGAACGTACACACAGGTACACACTCACAATGCAGAAGACATAACCCCTTCTAAAAGAAATAAAATTATATGAAAATACGAAGCTGGAGATATAGACAAATACACAAGAGAAAAATATTCAAAAGCGTATATTTGAAAACTAAATTAATTTTCAATTTTAGTTCGCAGGAAACAAGATTAATCAATATTATATTCTTCATTTTCAGTAACCTAAGTTTCCAGGAATCAATTATAGTGAATAAACAACCTCTGAGTGGCTTGTGATGAATATTTATACTGAGATATTGACTTACTACGTGTACTTGGATGGGTCGTGTTATCTTACCTATGCCCCTGTGTCTCTGAAGCGACAACGCTATTTGCCTTCTCATCACCTCCTCCGCAGGATGCTCTGCAAACAAATGAGGTAATGTTTGGGAACTGTTTGTAGCTTGAGATAGAAACCCACTGCATACATCCAGGGGATTCTTTTTATTCCACATTCAAGCCTGGTAGATTATTGCTCCTATTTTAAATGGAAATTACACTGTTTTGAATCCTTGGATTATGACCAATATCTGGGTCGACCTCAGAGCACGATTATTTTTAATTTTAATACTGAGATTCTGTTTAAATCCCGTGCACGTGTGGGGAAAAACTGTAGGAAATAAACAAAGCCCATAAATCAAGCTTTGAAAGAGAAAAAACCTCAATCTGGAAGGGTTTCATTTATTTATTATTTTCAGTGAGGAGCATGAACACTGTATCTCCCTGAAGGAATATTTCGGTCCAGGGAAGGGAGCGCACGCAGTGTGTGTGTGTGAGTGTGCGTGTGTGCACGCGCGCGTGTGTGCGCGCCAGTGTGTGTGTGAGTGTGAGTGTGTGTGTGTGTGTGCCGTGCGTGCGCGCCCGCGGAGAGCAGGGAGGGGGAGGCGGATGAGGAGGATGAGATCATAGTTTCAGGATCCTCAGGAAACCCTGGTGCTGGCAGCAGCCAGCCTCTGCCGTACCCACCTGACCCACAACTCTGGCGGCGGACCCGGCACTTGCAACATTGTTAAATAATAAGAAAGCGGCGCCCGCTCCATGCCCAAACCTCCCCGCAGACCAGTGGACGCCTTCTAAGAGTTTGGCGAGTCGGTGACTGAGGCGCCCGTCCATTCCAAGGTGTGTGCACGGCGGTTTCTCGCCGACAGCCGGGGCGTGGGGAGGGCGCGGAGGGCCGGGGGTCGGCGGGCGCGGCGAGGGCTGGGCGCGGGCCGGAGGCTGCTCTCTGCCCGGCCGCCCGAGGAGCGCGGGGCGGGGAGCTCAGGACGCGCAGCCCGGGCCGCGCAGGGACCGCAGCCGCCCACGGCGCCGGGGCGCGAGCACAGCACGGCTGTGGGCTCCGGCGCGAGGGCAGGCGCGGCGCGCAGGGCGAAGTCGGCAGCGGCCGCGAGCTGCGAGCGCGCGGGGGAAGGGCGGACTCGCCCCACGCCCACTCGCGGGGTGCCCACCTGTGCGCCGCGCTGGCCAGCATGTGCCCGGCGCTGCAGCCCGGACTGCGGCGCGGCGCCTCCCCCGGCGGCGGGCGGCGCCTGGGGCCCGCGGGCCGGCGGTAGCGGCTGCCGCAGGATGGCCCGCCCGGGGGCGCCGGGCCGCGCAGGTAACCTCGCCGGCCGCCGCGGGCCGGGGTGGCGAGGGCAGCCGGCTCCCTCGCGTCGCGGGAGGAGGGGTTTTGTTGGGCATCGCTGCCCTCTGGCCGTCCTCGTGGGCTGAGCGGTGCGAGGTGGCGAGGCCACCTCCGTTAGGGGTGACGCTCACGCCGAGGAGGAGTCCGGGGCGGCGGGCACCGGCCGGGAAGCCGCGATGGGTCCCTTGCAGCCGGCGGCGCCGCGCGCGTTGCAGTGCACCGCGGGGCGGGCGGAGGGCGAGCGGTCGGGGGCGGCGGGCTGGGGCCGAGCGCCTGCGGCTCTTACCGGCTGCCGCCCACTTCGGAGCCGCGGGCTGCTCAGGGCCCGGCGAGGTCCATGCTGGGACCCAGCGCGGAAGGCAGAGAGGGCTGTCCGTCTGTCCGAAGCCAGAGAGAGGAGAGAGGCGAGGGCGGTGCTGGGGCTCGGTGGTACCATGCCTGGGACTTGACAGGAAAACTTCACTCTTCTGCAGGCTTGAGGTGTGGCTTTGGGAAGGCAAGTGCAGAACTCGGGGGAAAATACTGTCCTGGATGTCCTATTGTGTCAAAGGATACGGCCCCCACCTCGTTAGGTTCGTTTTAACTCTAAAATAAATGGTCTTTGGATGTTTAGATTCAAGTTTTGCCATTACGTATCCTGATCACTTGATACTTAACATGCTTGTGTTTCTTTCTGAACACAAGAAATACCTGTGATGCTGAAGTATACTGGTTATTAATGTATTTTACAAAAATATGTTTGCTTATTCTAAAGGATAGGAACTTTAGGAAAAAAAAACAACTCTCCACATGTTCTACAGTTCTGTGCAGCCCAGCATAATTAATTCTGTTAATTCTTACACCATTATGGGGTGAGTAATAATACAAGCCACCTTTCACAGAGGAGAAGATTCAGGTACAGAGAGATGAAGTAACTTACCCAAGGTTATACAGCGTTACTGTGTTAAAGCTCAGCTGGGCTATTGCTGTGGTTTGACCCAGCTCATTGTACCACATATCTTCTATATTTGATCAACTGACCACTTCTTGCTATGAAAATGAACCTTTTAATCGACTACCTGCTACTCATTCAAGGCAATTAACTCCTTTTCTAGTTTTTAATATTATATTCATGGCAAATATCTTTTGAGTAGTGTTTAACAGTAGAGTTAAGATTTTCAGCAGTTAAGATTTACCAGCAATTTATTATAAAGCACATGGGAGAAGCTATGTATTTGTTTATGCTGAATTTTAAACTTTTAAATTATTAGTTTTTTCTTGTTTTTGTTTTTGTTTTTGAGACAGGGTCTGGCTATGTAGTTCAGGCTGGCCTTGAACTCACTAGCCCGGTCTGGCCTTGAACTTCCAGTGATCCTCCTGCCTCAGCTTCCTGGGATTACAGGCGTGCACCATCACACCCGGCTAGTCTATTCTTTGTTCAAAGCATGATCATAATTTTATTTAGAACACCATTTTGCATAATTTTTGAGCTAGTTTAATTATCTTTAATCCAAACACTCCAGCAAGAATTTGGGTAGTTTTAAAAGAAGAATTATGAAGTTTTCTTTCAACTGTGAGTGATTAAAAAGCTGCATGTATTTTGAGGGCATTCATGTGTGTTATGTCTTTTAGCCAATTTGATGTACTTTCTACAAAACTCTATAGCGATGACGACTAAAACCAGATTTTCTCATTAGCTCTAGCTGGAAAGACTTTTAACATCTCCACTTGCTTTAAATGAAGCATGTTGTAAAGAAAGGTCTCGGGTAAACTCCAACCTCACGTATTTAGACAATTACTCTTCATTTGAGATTATCGTAGAGTTTTCATATCTACGTTATTGGACAGATGTCTCTCTTAAGACTTCATCTGTTATTTTTTCAAGTAAATTTAATTGCTACTTCACATGGGTTCCAAACTTATTTTGACATGCATAGATTTCCTTTCATTCTTGTCTTTCCGTTTAATTAAATTCAATGTACATAATTTCAAACTCACACTTTAAACATTATAAGTGAAAAGAAACTAAAATTCAAATGAACTATAGGATCATGAAAACATGCCCTATGGACAAAAGAATCATTATCCAGCTCTGCAGTGATTAACCTGCTCTTCCCTGCACACAACCCAAATTATGGCTACACCTTTATTTTGCGATGCGAGAATGTGGTCCTGTAGCCAAAGTGGTTGCATCTCATCAAGAACAAGTATTTTTGATGTTGAACTTGAATTTGAATTTTCTAAATCTGTCATTTAAAATGTTGTTTATTAAGACATAAATCCCCCTGCACATGCATATATCCTTTCTTAACTAACTCAACACTTCCAGTTTTCTAGTGGTTACTTATTTTAGACATGACCTCCACTTGCTACTTTTATCTCACTTGGTGGTTCTGACCTGACTTTTTCCTTTCAAGTCCTGCCCGCTGGTTTAAGGAGAATCGTATTGTCTCTGCATCTGCAGCCCCTTTGGTGCTGGTTGGAAAACTAGTGGTTTGGGGTGAACAGAAAAATGTGTGTGCCCTGACAGCTCAAGGGACAGGCTTTAACAAGATAATTGTAAAAATGAATAATTGGGGTATTTTTCCTGAATGCAAAAAGAAATTCTACTGAGAACATATATGGAAGAACTGTAGATTACACGTGAGGTCAGAATAGGATGCACAGTAAGTGAAAAGTCACGTGTTTGTGGAGGAATGATGCATGAGAAGGTGTGTGCCACGTCTACTTGCCTTCATAAATGCTTGCATATTAACTTTTGGAATTATTTTATGAATCACAGACATATGAATTCTGGTTCTCTCTTGACTCCTCTATTCACTTCTTTATTTCCCCACATCATCCACCTGTGGATGGGGAGAGGTTTACAAAGCTCCGTTTAGTATTTTTTTAAAGCACGCAGAGCATGTGCTACCTGTATCTGGCTATTATCCTATTTGGGAAAAGTTATTTGGGTTTAATGAACAATAGTCATTTTCTATTTTCTTTCTATTTATTGGCAACTACTTTCAAGCTAACAAAAGATGGTTTTGTGTAGTTTTTATTGTACCCTTTGGTTGTGGATGGTTGTATGGTGTGTCAAATAGAATTTTAATTGATTTATTATGTAGTCCTTAAGGTTCTCTGAAGTCCTCAAGGTAAGAAAAGAGAATCCAGACTAAGCAAGATGAGGCTGTGTGTTAAATATGCTGAAGGAATGGCTACTAACAGGTGAAAACATACGTAATAATGCCTAAATGTATTGAACACTGCTATGTGCTATACATCACCCTATGGTCGTGTGAATTAATTGATGTACAATTCACAGTAGCCATATGAGGTCTGCATGTACTTCACTATTATCTTCTATTTTATAAAAGGGGAAACTGAAGCATAAGGACAGTAGCCATGGTCATTGTCACATGGTTAGAGCTGGGCTTGAACTCAAGCCTAGTGATTCCATGATCTATACTACTAACTACTGATATGTAACACCTGGCTCGAAAACTTTCTGGTTGTTTTCCATCGTTGTTCAAAATCAACACCCCCTACCCTGATTTTTTAATTATTTCTTTCTTAATAAAATTTAATGGAAAAATAGAACCTCTTTTATATCAGTACTTTTGGCCTTACATTTTACAGGCAAAAGATATGCAAAACAAAGAGAGATATGTGAATGTCTGTACGAAGACTGGAGGCAGCCAGTGTTTGAGAAAATCTCTGTTGTATATTACATATTTTTAAATTCACAAATGGTCACTTAAGTACCATTTGAAACAATGGAAAAGTTTAAAATCAAAAGTTTATACATTTAGCCTTTAATAATTAGGGAAATATCTTTAACAGATAAAGGTTCTGTGACCACTAATAAACTTAACAATTTTAAGTCACTTGTGTCACCTTTCACCAATGTCTTTGTCTGGAGCATACACTGCAAATATGATAAAGTATAGAATAAAGACACTGAATTACCTTGGCACAATTAAAAAATGGCTACTTTTTACATTAGGATCTTTTGAGATGAATCAAAATAACTATGATAAATTTAGAGAAAAATTTGGGGGTTTTAAGTACTATTTAAATAATATTGTCAACTTACCTCACATGGTGTATGTTTTTAACGAATGAAAGACGGC
The DNA here is from genome assembly GCA_028451465.1 of Erethizon dorsatum. Lineage (NCBI taxonomy): Eukaryota > Metazoa > Chordata > Mammalia > Rodentia > Erethizontidae > Erethizon > Erethizon dorsatum. The sequence goes on along the minus strand of CM051838.1, from coordinate 13,137,153 downwards.
TTGGTTAAGTATGGTAATGCATAAAAAGATCTTTACTCAAGTTTCTGAGGGTAAATGTTAGTAAATGCCATTAAGTCCCTGCAAATGACGGTAGCATGCAGTTGGTATGATTAGTAATATTATTAGTACACATGTACAAATGTTTGCATCTCTTCTTTGAAGCTCTTGGAAATGCTCAAGGCCACCAATATATTTTCAGTGATTTATGTATCCTGAAAAATGTGGTATATCATTTTCCTGTATGTTCAGTTTCACACAAAGACTGATCTGAAGTCACTAGTAAACTGTTGTTCAGATTTATACCGTAAGTAACGTGATACAAGAATTGATTTGACTTTTTCTTAAAGTGCATGTGTTAGAGTAGAAGACAACATTGAGTTCACCAATGAATAATGTATTAACTAGCATCTGCAACTTATTATCACAGTGCAGTGGCCTATTGCAGAATTTTGTGCGTTAAATGTAAATATAAAGTATATTAATTGGTTGTAGTAGTTTAGATTTGGCTGTGGTAACAACTGCAAAATCTTAGTCTAATGCAATCTTCCCATCTTGGTTCATGGAAGTTATTCTGTACCTCTCTCATTCAAGAATCCAATCTGGTAAAGCCCTGAACATCTTCATCCTCATCATGGCTCATAAGAACGTGGCTTATTACCTGTAGTTCTTAAAGTCTTGCAAATGACACTTCCCATATTTCACTGGCCAAACCAAGTCATATGGGCATTCCTAACTTAAGACAGATGACAAATGCAATTCTATTATGTTCCCAGGTAGAAAAGATTTGCAACATTACTGAACAGACCTAACAATTATCACATAATGTTAACTTGTTCCCTTCAATAGTTTTTTTTTTTTTTTTTTTTTTTTTTTTTTTGTGGGTACCGGGGGGACGACCTCAGGACCTCGCGCACCAACAGGCACCCGTGCCGCTGAGCGATATCACCGGCCCGTTTTTCGTATGTGGGTTCCGGGAGTCGAACTCGGGCCTTCGCGCTTGCAAGGCAGGCGCTTAAGCCGCTGAGCCATCTCACCGGCCCCCCCTTCAATAGTTTTGTCACCTAAGAATTACTTATTATTTGGTATAAAAATAGAGTCACCAACATCTGTGTCCTAGAACTCACCAAAGTAAACTATTGGTTGCATAAAACTACCAGGGAAGAAAGTAGAGGCTAAATATGTTGTGAAATTGACACTATCGCTCTCTTCCAGCAGTTCTATATAGTCGAGGAATGGTGATAAAAGCTATGGTTTATTTGAGTGAATGCATGAGGTAGCCTACTTGACTGCAAATACAGGCTAGGAATAGTGCCAAGATCTCCACAAAGCACCCAATCTGTGTTTTCTGAACAGATTTGATAGTGTCAACATGGTTCAAAAATCAGAACAGCTATGTGTATATCATTTTTAGTCACTCTTACCAATATGGATAAAAGTATTATTTTTAGTGTGATATATTGTTATTAAATGGGATGCAGATAAACACACAAAATTATACAGTGTGTTTTTGCATTGCAAACATAATCAAATATTTAAAATATAGCCAATCCTAAACTTATTATTTTGAGATATTTGGACATTTGCTATTGTAAGAAGTAATATAGAGTGGCCCCATTGTCCTTTTACCCATGTTACTACAATCTGCAAGCATTTGGCGTTACCGATGTGCTTTATTTTAACCATTCAGATAGATATGTAGTGATACCTTATTGTGGCTTGAATTTTCATTTTATTAATGGGTGGTGATGCTGAACATCTTCTCATGTATTTATTTGCCATTTGTATATTCTCCTTGGTGAATTATAATTTCAACATCATGTATTTTGCCCATTTTCCAGTTGGATTACTTGGCAGTTCTACATTAAGTTTTGAGACTTCTATATATAATCTAAATAACAATCCTTTGTCAGATATGTGGTTTCCAAGAGAATATTTGCTTCAGTCTGTTGCTGGATTTCCTATTTTTTGTTTTTGTTTGTTTGTTCTTTTTTTGGTTTTTGTTTGTTTGTTTGTTTTTTTAGATGTGTTTGTATGATCCTTAGCCAATACCCCAAATCTTGATAGCTATAGTTATATTTCCAAGTCTGGAAATCATATAGATTGATTTCTTCCACTTCATTCATCTTTTTCAAGTTTGTTTTATATCTACTACTTCTCTTTGCTTTTGCTATGAATTATGGAATTATCTTGTCGATATTGACAAAAATCTCTGTGAGATTTTGTGAAGAGTTGTTTTAAGTTTACATTCAGTTTGAGTGGAATTGACATTTAATCCATAAATGTAGTATGTGTCTCCATTTATTTAGATCATTTTTGGATTTTTTTATCAACGATCTGTTGTTTTCAGGATACAAGCCCTGCACGTGTCTTCCTAGACAGGTGTAGAATTATTTGTAATATTTCTTATTACTCTTTTGATGTTTGCAGTGTCTCTAGTGATCGCCCTTGTTTCATTCCTGATGTTGGCAATTTGTTACTTGTTACTTTTCTATCGGTTTCGTTAGAGGTTTTTCAGTTTTATTTAGTTTTTTAAAAGAAAACACTATGTCATTTATTTTTCTCTGTTGCTTTTTTGTTCTTCATGTCATTGATTTATATTCTTATAGTTATTTTCCACATTTTTCTTTCTTTGAGTTTATATTGCTCATCTTTTTATATTCTAAAGAGACAACTTATATTGTTGGTTTAAGTTTTTTTTACTCTCTTAATATATGTATTTAATGCTATAATTTCCCTCTCAACACTGCTATAGCTGTGTACCCTACATTTTGATGTTATATTTTTGTTTTAATTCATTTTAATGCAGATTTGAAATTTTCTCTTGAGATTTCCTCTTTGACCTGGGTTGTTTAAAAGTGTATTTATATTCCCAATGTTTGGAGATTTTCCCATTATCTTTGTGGTATTGATTTCTTTTTTGATTCCATGTAGTCAGAGAACACACTCTGTATAATTTCAATGCCTGTATATTTGTTGAAATTCATTTTATCTTCCAAAATGTAATATATCTTGACTTATGCTCTATATGCACTTGAAAATAATGTGTATTTTACATCCTCTGTATATCCTTATTAAGTCATATTGATGTTAAGTCCTTGTAATATCTTTCTTGATTTTCTGGTTAGTTGTCCTACTGATGAAAGAGTATGAAATCCCCAATATAATTGTGGTTTTGCCTATTTTTCCTTTCACTTCAATCAATTTGATTTTATGTATTTTGCAGCTGTTATTTGGCCCACACATATTTAGGACTGATAAGTCTTTCTTGGTGTATTGGCTCATTTATTGTTGTGTAATACCCTTTCTTATATCTGACAATTTTATTTGCTTGAAGGTCTACTTTATCTGATCTTAATACAGACACTCACTTTTCTTTTAATTGATATTTTCATATCTCTTTTTTCATCCTTATAGTTTTCACCCGCCTATATCATTATATATTGAGTCCTTTGTAGAAAAAATATCACTGGGTCATATATTTTCATCCATTCTGCCAAACTGTGTCTATTTTTCCTTCTACTCTTTTTTTATTCTTTGTACAGATTAATGTGTTTTGTTTTGGTAGATTCATACATGCACATAACATACTTTAATAATTTTGACCCCACATTACCACCTTTGCTGGCCCTCCCTGGCTAGTTCCACTTTTGGGGGATTTCAATATATATAATACATTTTGCTCATATCCATGCCCCTATTACCTACCCTTACACTTCCCCCTCACTATTATATTTAGACCATTTACATTTATGACACTGTAAATATTCATGTCTTAAATCTATTATTTTATTTTTTGTTCTCCCTGATTTTAGTTTCTCTACCATCCTGTCAATTACTTTAATATTTTTAGAATTCTTACTTTTATTTGTGTGCAGGCATTTTAAGTGCATTACTTTGTGTAGTTTTATAAAAGTGATCACTCCAGTATTATGTCGTATACACATAATTTACCACTGTCCACTGCTGTTAACATTTTGTAAATTCGACTGAAGTGTAAAAATCTCACATCCCTTTATATCCTTAATTTATAATATAATTGCCCTCAACTCTTCCTTTGTATACATTTAAAATCACATCAGAGTGCCACAGTTTTCACTTCAACTGTCAAACATAACTTAGAAAGCTTAAATGAAGAAGGACAAAGTCCACTGTAGTTATCCATGTTTGTACTTGCCATGTTCATTTTTTTTTTTTGTGGGTACCGGGGGTCGACCTCAGGACCTCACGCGCCAGCAGGCGCCCGTGCCACTGAGCGATATCACCAGCCCTTTTTTCATATGTGGGTTCCGGGAGTCGAACTCGGGTCCTCGCACTTGCCAGGCAGGCGCTTACGCCACTGAGCCATCTCACTGGCCCACCATGTTCATTTTTTACTTGCCATGTTGTTCAAATTGGGTAAATCCTATTGTTTTATTTCCCAACTCACAAGTTCATTATTGTTGATGCTCTAACATTCCTTAATATTTTCTCTTCCTTTTGAGAACTTCCTTCAACCATTCTTTGAGAGAAGGTTCAATTTGTGGCAGACAAAATAGGTTGTTTTCCTAAAAATATATAGTTTTCCCCTTCATTCCTGTATCGGGTAGGGTTCATATAGATATATATAAACAATTTAAAAGGTGGGTTTACAATAGCAGCCTTCAGGGTCAAAGGTGGAAGAATGCATAAGGGCCATCTATGCACTGGAGAGCCTGAGGATCCAGGCAAAAATCTAAGCCCTGGAGCTCACCGCAGAATCTGGAGAAGTGTGCCGGGGAGCCTGAGGGTCTGCGCTGGAAGGCTGAAGAGTTTGCACTGGAAGCCTTAAGGAAATGGAGAGGAGCGTCCAAGGACGATAGGGAAGACTGGAGCGCCTCTGAAGAAGCAAAAGGCAGACTTCCTTCTTTTCCTTTCTGCTCCATCCAGGCTACAAGCCTGTTGAGCAGTGCCACACACATCCAGGGCGGGTCTTCCCTCTTCAGTAAGTCAGTCATCCAGACACACCCAGAACTGCGCTAAACCAATCTGCTAGGTGTTTCTTATTCAAGTTGACATCACATCTAACCATCACAGTTTGTGAAGGAAATTTTTATTGGACATGGAGATTCTTGCTTCAATACTTGGAAAGTGTTATGTCACTTTGTTCTGGTCCTCATGTTTTATGATGAGAAATTCACTGTCTTAAAAGTTGAATTTCTCCTCTAGGTAAAGTGTCATTTCTTTCTTGTTTACAAGATTTTATACTTTAGTTTTCATAAAGTTAACTGATGTATCATTGAATGTATTTCATTAGATTTGTCTCTTTTAAACATGGAATTCAGGTTTGCTCAGTTCTTTTGTCAAATTTGAAAAGTTTTCAGGCATTATTTTTTAAACACTTTTTCAGCCCTACATTTTCTCTTCTGCTAGGCTGCCAAGACATGAGTTTTAGATCTAGCGTTATAGTCTCACAGTGTATTAGCTTCCTATCACTGCTATAACAAATTAGTATGCATTTGGTGTCTTATGGCACACATTTATTTTCTTATGTTTTTCAAGGCCAAAAGTCAGAAATAAATCTCACTGGGCTAAAATCAATGTGTTAGTATGGCTACTTCCTTCTGGAGGCTTTAGGGGATGTTCTGCAACCTTGCCTTTTCTAGCTTCTGGAGGTCACCTGTATTCTTTGATTTATAATTTCTTCCTTGACTAACCCCAGTGTCCTACTTCTGTCATCATATTTACCTCCTTTTCTGTAGTCAAATCTCCCCCTGCCTCCTTTTTAAGGACGCTATGATCACGTCTACTGCCAATCTGGATAATCCAAGACAATCTACCTTTCTGTGATTATCTGATAATCCAAGACAGTCTACCAAGAACTCCGATTTAATCACATCACAAAATTCCTTTTTCCATAGATAGCTTCATGGCTTTCTGGGCTTAGGGCAAATCTCCTGGATGTCTTTTGGGAACCATTATTCCACCTACCACACATAGGTTTCTGAAGCTCTGTTCTTTCTTTTTTCTTCTCCAGTATGTTTTCTTTCTGTTGTTCAAATTGGATGAATCCTGTTTCCCTACATCCCAACTCACGAGTTCTTTCTTGTCATTTCCATCCTGTGATCGAGTCCCTCCATTCTGAATTTTCTTTCTGATACTGTTTTTTTTCCTCAGTTCTAAAATTCCTCTTAGCTCTTCTTTCAATGTTTCTTCGCTTATACCTTCTACTTTTACATGATTGTTCATTGAAGTATTTTATTATAGCTGCTTTGAAAGTTTCTTTGACAATTCTAACATCTGTCACCTCATTGTTGGTCTCTTTTTTTTGTGTGTGGGTACCGGGGGTCAACCTCAGGACCTCGCGCACCAGCAGGCGCACGTGCCGCTGAGCGATATCACCGGCCCTTTATTGTATGTGGGTTTTGGGAGTCGAACTCGGGCCCTCGCGCTTGCCAGGCAGGCGCTTATGCCGCTGAGCCATCTCACCGGCCCTCTTTTGATTATTTCTTCATTCAGTTTTATTCCTGGTTCTTGGTATGGTGAATGATTTTTAATTAATACTTGGCCATTTTCTTATATGTTAAGAGACTCTGGATCTCATGTAAACTTTCTCATTTAGCTGGTGTCCACTAATATCACCAGTGGAACAGTAGGGGTGGTGCCGCCTTATCATGGCAGTGGAGTTGACGGCCATGCTCCTCAGTTGGTCCTTCATGATTCCTTATGAGCTCTGCGTCACTGCAGGGCCAGCTGAGAGTTCAGGCTTCTCAGTGGGTCTACACCGATGCTTCCCTGGCGGGAAGGGCAGAAGTTCCTCCTTCCTGTTCCTTACGTGGTTTCCACTGACACCCTGGGGATGCAGAAGGTTGCTGGTGACTGCCGACTACAGACAGCTAGTCTTCGGTGGCAGTCCTGACTCCACAGCAGGCATCTTGTAATACCATGCCAGCTGAGATGAGGAGGGGAGCCTTGGTATGGCCAAGTGTGTTGCAAGTCCAAGATCTCCATATCATCTCCACTGATAGCATGGCGGTGGTGGGGAGGAATCTTTACTTTCACCCGATGGGAATGAAAGCCCCAGTTTTCAAGCTGGCCTTCTGTGACAGCAGTGTGGGATGGGTGGGTGGAGTTGGTGCACTTTACTATAACCTGGTTAGGGAACAGGTTTAGGCTTTCTACACATCCTGTGTTGACCTAAGTATAGTGGAGTAGCCATGTTTTTTTTGTTTTATATGGCTGGACTAGAGCAAGCACTAATTGCTTAAATGTTTTTGTTTTGTTTTTGTCTTAGGTACTTTCTCATTGCTGGGACAAAATACCCAACACTCACAAGTTAAAGGAGAAAAGGATTATTTTAGCTGACAGTTTGTAGAGGTTTCAGTCCATAGCTGGCTGGCTCCAAAGCAGGGTGGCATGGCAGATGGGCATCACAGAGGAGAAACAGTTCATAGCATCCCAGACAGGAGGCAGCATAACTTCTTTCCCTTTTTATTCCATCCAGGCAAGCCTATTGGTTGGTGCCACCCACACCCAGGGTGCGTCTTACAACTTGAGTAAATGCATGATCTATACCCAGAGCGGTGCTAAACCCATCAGCAGACTAATCCAGTACCACGCACCCATGATTTAGTATCACGTGCCCATGATCCAGTCATTCCCAAAAGCCCCACCTATGAATGCATGAGGCTTTGGGGGATACATCTATATATAAGGCATACAGTTTTGTTTTTTGATGCTGGTCCTTTTCTGGTCCTTAGGCTGGAAAGTGTATGCTTTTGTTGGCTCCTTTGGAAAACCTGTGCCTATTGGCATTTCTGTTTCTTGTGTCTTTAGTTCCAAGCCTGGGACATATAAAGCAACACAAAATTTCATGAAATTTACAACTTCGTCATTTCTTGGGACCTGAGGCCCCTAGCTAATTTTGCTTCTTTCCAACTTTCAGAGATTTTGTGTGTCTTATTTCATGTATAAAGTCCAGGGTTTTGAGTTGTACTTAGTTGGAGGAACAAGGAAAAGTTATTTTACTCCAGAAGTGCAATCCATATGTTTTCTCAAGTATAAACTGAAAAATTATGACTCCACATTGATCCTGTTATGATTAATCTCAAAGGGTTACTGCCGAACTGTTTTCAAATAATCAGCGCTTTAAAGGTCACGGAGATGAGTGAGTCTTTGAATGGTGATATAGATAGGCTCACAGAGCGGGTCATCAGTCTAAGCTGCATGGACCGTTTGGAGGTAAGATCAGTCCCGAAATCAGTGCCCTCTCCCTTCCTGGGAAGGCAGAGCTCCAGGCAGTCGCAAGTTGGAGATTTCCTTCATTCTCATAGAACATTCTGGAACCATACTGTCCTAGCTTTTGCAGTGTTCTAAGAACTCATCGTTGCCAGGCACATCATCTACATGAAATGCAGTTCTGAAGAGCAACAGTGTGGGGAAATGTTTCTGAGATAGGAAGAAAACAGTGGACACAAAATTCATGTTTAAACTCTGAGAAACACCTACCAGCAAGCATTCTTGTTTTTTTTTTTAACGTAAAAGTATACATTAAAAACAAATATATCGGGGGCTGGTGAGATGGCTCAGCGGCGTAAGCACCTGCCTGGCAAGCGCGAGGGCCCGAGTTCGACTCCCGGATCCCACATACGAAAAAAGGGCCGGTGATATCGCTCAGCAGCATGGGTGCCTGTTGGTGCGCGATGTCCTGAGGTCGACCCTGGTACCCACAAAAAAATAAAATAAAATAAAATAAAATAAAATAAAATAAAATAAAATAAAATAAAAACAAATATATCAATTTGCCAAGCTGTTTGGTCAATACTTGTTGGATTAAATACGAGAGCTAGGGTGAAGAATTTTCTGCTTGAGTTGTGTGCTGAGAAGTGACAGTTGACAGGAGGGAGATCAAAAAAGCAGTATTGTACGTAAATTCTTGCAAGAGACAAGTCAAGCTTTTGACATTGTAGCTAGCCCTGGAGTTCTCACTGTCCTAGAGCAATGGTTCTCAAAGTGTTCTCAGTCAAGCAGCATTAGTGGAACTAGAACCTTGAGAATGCAGACACTAAGACAATATCCTGGGGATGGATTCCAGAGCAGGTCATCAGTCTAAGCTGCGTGGACCATTTGGAGGTGCAGTCAGTCCCGAAATCAGCGGGGCTAGTCCGTTAGCCTCTAGAGAACTCTGACGCTCACTGAAGCTGTAAAGCACTGTACTAGAGTAATTCCTCCAACTAGTGCAGAATACACTAGATTTATGCTTTTATTACCTTTGACTCATCATTTTAGGTTTCTTGGAAATTTTCCTTATTTTTATTTAACAGTTTGGGGGCTGTAATGACAAATGCTTTTTCAAATAAATATACTAAAGAAATTAAAAATGAGTGACCTGAAACTATCCCTTTGGTTAAATATATGTCAGTATCTTGCACAATTTTGTTCTGGCCTTAAACCAAATCTACTCTGTGTCCGATTTTGTAATTAACTCCAGATATGAGCCTGCTTTTGTTCCTCATAGTTGCCAAGTCTGTTGAGTTTTCTAGCTATTTTTACATCCTCTATGTACTTAGGGTTCATGTATGTACTTAAAGATAAGAATGGCAGCTTCTCTGCATCATTTGAAGAAGATGCCTTTTAGAAGATCTTGTCACATAATATTGTTAGAGACAGATGCATATGCAGATGTCCAGACTCATCATTGTCATTACCACATCAGCTCCACCACGGGGGATTCGCTGTCTACTGCACCCGGGCGCTTTTCTCTGGGGTCGGTGAGATTAAAGAAAATCTTAGCTACCAGGCTGTTCTGTGAGAAACTGTGTTTCTGAATAAAGCTTTTATAATTGGGGTACACTTCCAAACCCCAGAATGAGGTAAGACAAAATTGGCAAGAAGTAAAAAGTTAAAAGCTTTAAAAATGCTATTGTAATAAAAGATAGGTGCATGAAGATTTGAGAAGTACTCTGTAGATCTTACCCCTAAATGTTGTCTCAGTTTAATTTTCAGGATAAAATTTTACATAATTTTATGCTGCCAACTTGCAAATCAGTAAACCTGGAGGACATAATAGACGTATATTCCCATAGCAGCTACCACTTCTGATAAGGAATATTTTAGTTTTTTGAATAGGCAATCGTATTTTACCCCATATAATTTAAGCTGAGTTTTTTATTTTCTGTAAATCCTAAACTTTAGTTCCACATACCCTCTATTCCATTCACCTCTTAAGAGGCTACTTGTTCTTGAGTAAAGTAGGGAAATATTTTGTAAACAACTTTTTTCCTTTTCATTTATAATGATATATGTTCTTGGTTGATAAAAGTATTATTCTCTTATCCTTTCACTATTCCCCACCACCAGTTGTCTTATGTCTGTTCTGTGACTTCTGGGTTGTATGTGTGGGTGTGGGTGTGTGGGTGTGTGTGTTTATGTGTGTAAATCTGTGTGTACATTCATCTGATCATAATTCACATTTACTCATTTTGCTTGTGTATTTAAATGGTTTGGCCTCCGCAGTGTTTTGGGGATGAGACTTTTTTAAACAATCATTATACAATATTTTTTCCGTAACACCATTTGGGCGGGTTGGAAGAACCATCCCTTTAAGAATAGATTTTTAAATGGTGCAGCAGCTGTTTTCTCACACACAGAGTCATCCTTTTTCAAATAAAGGCTCCATCCCTGGTAGTACTAATCAGATGTCTTCCTTCTTAAAGTAATTTCTTGGTTGGCATTTTTTAAATGTGGCAATTAAGTCACCACACAATGCTTAGGTAAGGCTTCAGTGTGAGGAAAAATAGATTTTACACCATAGATGAGCAGGAAGAAGGGGGTTCAGATCTTCCCCTAGAGTGTCAGCTTCTATTTCTAAACACAAAATGTGTCAGGTGATTCATTTTCCCACGAGCACATGAATCCTGTCTCTTTCTTTTAAGCACCGTAGAAGTAATGTTTAGTTAGGATGTATGCAAAATAATACTTTCTGTTACTGCTGCTAAACACCTTTTAGGAAATGATATATGAGTCAGATTGATTTTGAAAATTTGATCTAAATACGAATCCGATTTTCAAATAGAAAAACATTTCAAAGCACCTGGCTATTCTTTTTTGTTTTCTGTGTCAATGTAGTATTTAAATCATCTCTTTTTCTGCTTTTTGTTGGTTTGTTTGTGTTTTGTTTCAGTTCATGTTGTTCTTGTTTATGCCTTATTTTCTGGGAACATATGACGTAACAGCTAGAAAATACAAATTTTCTAAATACATCTAATGTTTACATTTAGCATAGACAGAGATGCTGCTTTGTAGTTTTAGTTTGAGTCCTCGTATAGAAAGGAAATATAGCTCAGTGGCATAAGCACCTGCCTGGCAAGCGTGAGGTCCTGAGTTCGACTGCCAGTACCCACATATAAGAAAAAAAAAAAAAAAAGGAAAGAAGAAAGGCAACTAAAATGAACCAAGAAAGTGGTATTTTAGTGCCAGTTTTCCATGGATTGGTTAAAAAGGTAAAATAATCCAACGTCACCCAGCCACAATAGTGTAAGAGAAAAAATAGTCTTGTCCTTTGACATGGGCGTGTGTAATGCTGTTTGTTTTTAAGGCTGAGGTTGGTGATCAAGGTGACAGAAGGTGAGAGAGATCAATGCCTCATTTTTAACTTAGCTTTCATTGCTTCTCCCCATATGTGAACAGATGAAATTTATACCAGTTGTCCTTGTCTGTTCCTACCAATTTATCCTCTCCATCTTTGTACTGACCCATTTTCTGTTATCAAATACCTAAGGCCAGGTAACTTTATAAAGAAAAGAGGTTTATTTAGCACACAATTATGAAATCTTAGGATGTGGTGCCAGCACTGGGCTCTAGTAAGGACCTCATGCCAGAAGGCATCACAATGGTGTGAATGTGTAGAAGATACACAAGAAAGGAAGGCAGATGGGACAGGGAGGGGCCAATGAAGACCTCCCAGTATCCCTACCTCATAAAGTTTCCCCCAACTCTTAACATGACCACACTGAGAACTAAGCTTCCAACGTGGGAACCTCTTGGGGACATATTTAAACCATAGCGATCTTGTTTCTCTTTGTTCTGGGGTTGGGAAGTGAGAACAGGGCCTCATGCATGCTAAATAAGCACATGCTCTCCCACTAGGCTACACCCTCTGTCTCTGCCCATCGCCTTTGGTTTTTCATTGTCTTGTTCTGTTTTTCTCTGAGCCTTCCTCCATCAGGACCTCCAGCCAGCATCTAGTTGAGCTGGGTAGTCACGAAAGGAGACTCATCACTGGCATTGTTAAAGTAGAAACATTTTAGTCCCTTCCTTTGTGTTTCTCCAAACTCTTGCCAAGTCCATGACTGTGTTTCCAATTTTCCCTCTTCCACGTTCTATCAGACATTCCTTATATTCTGTAAGGGAACTAGCCTCGGCATAGATCATACTTGCCAAACTTTGTATGTGCTTTTCTGTCTCCATGTACCTCTGACACTGGCATTTTCTTGTAGGTTTGTCGACATATTTCAAAAACTACTGGTATCGTCTGGGATATTTGCTGAATGTACAGGTATTTAAACTATTCACTAGCCTCACTCACTAACTCAGAATTTCTCTTCCCAACTTTAGTATTTTAGGGCTAGTATTAATGATGGAGAGTCACCCACATCTGCACTTCATAATCCAGGGTAGCTTTTTAAAAATCAGAATTTGTGAGTCTGAGCCCCAAGTTTCTCATTTGAACAGCCTGGTGTGTTTCAAATCAATAACCAGAAATAAACTTTACAAGTTGAAAGATAGGAACAGTGTCGACAGAGAAGAATTTAGTTCATTGAACTCATGAAAATCCAGTGATTGATCTTCATTTTTAAATTCAGAAACCAGATGCCTCTCTCAAGGGCAAAGCCGCATTCACCAAGTTTATGAGGACTGAGCTATAAGAAGGCCAATTTGCTCATGGAGATAGAATGATCACTGTCCCTAGGTCCAGCCTGCCTGGGACATTCTCAACCTATAGGCTGATACTCATGGGAAGAAAAGCTGTCCCCAGGTTTCTCTTCCAACCTGGAGTCAGGCTGCAGAAACTTAGTAAAATAAAAAGTGGGTATATATTGAAGACTTACTGTGTGTCAGGGACTGTCCTAAATGTTTCACCTATATTATTTCATTTAGTCCTTCCTGGTAACCCTTTGGGGTAATAGGATTAGATCTAATTTCTAGTAAAAAAGAAGCTACACAACTTTTTCAGTCTGATGGAGCTACTGGGAGGTAGAGCTGAAATCCTTGACTCTGTGACTAAATTATTAGTTAAAGAAGGAAGAAACTACTAAATAATCTGACAGCTGCCCAGGTCTTGCCATTAAGTGAGCAATCTGCACAGGGAAAAGTAGGTTTGGGTTGATGAAGGAGAAAAGAATGTGTACAGCACCATTCATGTGAATAGGATGCTTTCAAGTCATGCATAATGAGGATGATCAACCCCAGGAGGATTAAAAGCAATGCGATGGTCAGAACCTTGTGGTTTATTTAACTGATCTATCCGCAGTTGTGATTAAGTGAGAGATCTACACAATCAAGTTCTGCTCCCAAATTTGCTTTTCTAAAAATATGTATCATAGCTCCGTGGAAATAGCTAGTTGCAAATACTAACAAGTAATAATGGAGGCATCTCTAATAATAATAGGTGAGTATATCTACATCACTATCCTAAATGTCCCCAAGTCTTAAGATCACACTGTCTCACAAAAATTGAATGAAACCAGCTTGAAACTCCACTGGCTCTAACTCGGCACATTTCCTGTTGGGGGATAGAGGTGAAGCTTTCAGTTTCCCTGTGTCTGTGCTCAAAGTTTCTGCATCTGCTGAGTGCTGAATCACCACTCTGCATCTTGTTTCTGAAGCACAATGCCAATTTAGATCATTCTGCTGGATACTGACCTTGATTCCTTTACTCCCAAAGCAGTGCCAACCTCAGGCTGTGTGTTAGTAGACTTTACTACAGGTGTGGGGCAATAGAGTTGAGTTATAGAATAGAAATATTAGAGACCTCCAGTACTAAAACTTCTTAAACTATTTATTTTTCCTGAAAAATCACGGTTCATCTTTTTAAGTTATGCTTCAGTGTTTCATGATGGGAGGAATGAGGTTTTTTCTAAGTGTACAGATTCATCTTAAAATGTCAGGTAAACACTGGTAAATCATATTTCTGGCTTTCTGCTTTCCTCTGTTGGTCTGCTAGGAAATGTCTATCTGATTTTTAGCTACTATTGAAAAGTAATCTTTACTCTCTGACAGGGAAGCAAATGGCCTTCTTGTCTTCAAAACAAACGTTTGCAAACAGCAGTTCCTGAAAACCCTCCGCATGTACAAATGTTCCGTCCCCCACTAGCAAAACAGCCGATCAATGGCACAGCTGCAATATGTAGTCCTGGGGCTAATATTCTGGCATTCTTATCAGTCAGGGAGAGTTACCTTAACTCCACAGTGATGGTGATGTTATTATTCACTCAAAGGTACTTGTAAAAGCACATAATCTGCTAAGAGTGGAACACTTTAGAACCATAGGTATGGAAAACGTAGTATATCCTTGAATGGATATCTTTGAAAAACAAAACTAACTTAAAATAATCTTTTCTGTCATGAGAAATGACTGGTACCAATACCTAAGGAAGAATTGTTTACATGTCACAAGTTATGGTTTATCAGATTTGACATATTTGGTGGAAAAATAAAAATTTTCTACAGTGATGAAAAGTAACCAAGGCATTATGGAACACAAGTTAGCAGACCAGCATAAAATAATAATACTGGTTTCACATGAAATCTGACCATTGCTATGATCAAGATGACTGTAGTAAATGAAGCTTACAGCTTGAATCTAATGGTGTATGGAAAACTTCAGTGGCTGCTTAGGATTAGTGCTTAATGTAATAGTAGCACTATTTTACATTGCCATGCATTTACATAGACATGTCTTTTATAGTGCAGTTTATTTTGTGGAAATAAACTCTTATCTCTTAAAAGTGCCAAGGTGCACATTAATGCTGCCTGGATCTGTTACAACAATCTCGATGTCTATGAAAAGAAAACACTGATTGAGATTGATGCAAATCTACAAGACAAACACACAGCTTAAAAATAAATATATGCTAATGGTAAATTTGACATAGAATTCTTGCAACACCAAGGTGTTATGATCATAATATGTACTCGTCTTTACCTAGTGATAGACCAAGAAAAAAATATGGCAGATCTCAGATGCAAAAGGAGTGTTTTATTGGTAGTATCATTGTCCTTAGCAATACTTGAAATGTTACTTTAGCTTGGCCAGATGCTGAGCTGACAATTGAATGATTTGCTCTAAATTCTCATTAGAAAAACCATCAGTCTAGTGCAAGGTGACATCCGGCTAAGGTGACCTAGTGCGAGACTGGAAAAATGAAAGTATCCATTCATCAGTGTTGACAGGAAGACTAGAATACACCTTGCAAGTGAAGACCAGAATATGTACCACTCTTTTGTCCTCAGGGAACTTACATTCCGTCCACTGGAAAGATGTAATTAAAGAGACACAGTTAATGAAACAACATGATATAAAGACAGACAAAATTGTGTTGTATGAGATAAGAGAAAATGGGAAAATATGTAGATATTCCAAAAGCAGGAAGGCTATCAGTAGATGTGTAACATCTTTGCTACATTTTTGTTTCAACAACTGCATAAACAAATGGGTATTCAAATTAACTACTGCCTACAACCCATCTTAGACCTCTGCTATGAAAATCTAAAGAGAACTTGAGTCTTACAGGGATGCTTTCAAATTCTAAGATTTTGTCCACCACAGTGTTTGGGTTATAACTTCTGAAAATAGAGATTTCCTTGTCTATAGAAAACTGGAAGAATGGACTAGAAAAATAAAATCTAGCCCATTTTATGAATAGATAACCTAGTGGTCAGAATCCAGTCCGCAGAAGATATTTAAGAACTCTGAAATTTGCTCTTCGTTCTCAGTATTTGATAGGGATGAAGTTTTGATTTTAATTTTTAAAGAAATATTCTGTAATTATGTTTGTGCTAAATCCTCACCAACACAGAGAGATGGAGTTTAGGACCCAGCGAACATGTTCAGGATTTTAGCCTGCATGAGAAAACACTGGAGATATTTTAAAAGCGCAGATTGCTAGGCCCCATTCCAAATTCCTGAATTAGTAGATCTAGGGTGGGAAACAGGAGTTCGCATTTCTAACAAGTTAGCAAATGATGCTGACACCACGGATCCAGGGACCACATCTTGAGAGCCATTGATATGACATGTCAAACCCATGATGAATAACAGTGACTTTATTTAAAAGTAAGTCATTTAAACATAGTATTAAAGCATTTTAGAGAAGAAGTGGGGTCCTGAAGTGTGTCCAAAGGAGTGTATCTTAGTCTGCTAAGACTGCTATAACAAAATAGCTTTTTGGCTAATGCAAAACAGAAATTTATTTATCATGGTTCTGGAGGTTGGGAGTCCAATATCAAGACAGAGTTGGTGTCTGGAGGGGCCTGCTTTGTGGCTCAGAGATACTAAGTATCTTTTTTCTGAATCTTTAGGTAATGAAAAGGGTATGAGTGTCTCTCAGGTTTCATTTATAAGACCACTAATTCCATTCGTGAAGACTCTCACTCATGATCTGAACATCTCCCAGAGGCTGACCTCCTAACACCATCACCGTGGGGGTAAGGATTTCAACATGTGAGGAAGTGTTTGGGACACACAACTATTCAGACCATAGCCGATTGTGCACTTTTGTAGCCCATGAAATTCAGCCTGGGCTGGGCCTTGAAATTGAGCACTGTGATGGATGGATGTGTGTCAGGGGATATGGTCTGATGCTCATGGGTTTATTAAGCTTTGGCGTGTTTGATTCTGCTATTGGAGTAGACTCTCTTTCCCTTCTTTGATGCCTTTTTAAAATTCTTGCTCAAAATATCCCAAAATAGCTAGCTCACCTCACTCCACCTGATTAACTCTACCTCAAACTCTAACTAATCCATTCCAAATGGGATTCTTCCACTAGCGTTGCTAGTAAGCTTGCTGTTTGTTTGCCTTTCTAGATGTCAAACTGTGGAGGATAGATGCCATTAATCTTTGTTTGGATATTGGTTAAGCTAATCTTTATGGTTTCTGGTGTTGCCCCGGAAATCTTAAGTTCTTGTGCTCCTCCGGATTTAACTTCCTGCACAGACTTTCCTAAAAAAAAAAAAAAAAAAACTACTATGATCATGATGCAAAAGTTCTTAGTTCCCTGGAGAATTATTCTAAAAATATTTGCACACACATGCATATCTACAACAAAACCATTCTTGAAAAGATCTTATTAGTTCATAATCCTAGTTTTATTTATGAAATAATTATTGTCTTCAATTATATTGTACACTGTCCTGCTTACTATAATAGACAAAGTGTGAACCCTTGTTCCCTATTACTTGTATTTTAATAAAATAGTGCTGTATCATGTTTCCAGTTTTCCTCAGAACTGTCCTAAAGTACTGTACATTGTTTGTGGCATCCCGTTTCCAGAGATTATTTTCTCATCATCAAGAAATCAAGCTGTGCTAAAGCCACCTGCTGCTATACCTTTAGCCTTTTCTTCTAAATGAAACCTAGTGACGAATATATTTTTATTTTTATTATACAAAAATCAAATCTTTTTCTCTAAATTTGGCTGAGGATCATGACATGTGTGGAACATTAAGTATGAGAGGAAGTTCAGATATCATCTAGCCCCACCTTTTCATCAAAGAGAGAAGTTAAATGGATTGTCCACAGCCACACATAAATAAAGCTCATATCCATAATGACGAGGGAACAATACTTTCTAGCCTTTCTGCCAATCTCTTTCAATAACTGTACCTGAAGTTTTAACTGTAATGGATCTTAGCAATCCCCATGACTGTCGGAGGCAATTAATCAAAGCAGCTGCTATTGTTGAAACTGATCGCACTGAAGTTTCCTTAAGCTTCTGTGATACTCCTTAATATCTTCAACTTTGAAAACTTTTTTAAAATGTTGAGACAATGATAGATTCACATCCAGTTACAAGAAACTAGACAGATGTCCCAGGACCCTTTAACACCATTTACCCAATGGTGTCACCTGCAAAACTGTAGTTAAAACGTCATAACCAGAGAATTGACACTGGTATGATCCACAAACATTCAGATTTCACAAGTTTTACATTGATTTATTTGTGCATTTGTTTTGTCTGTGCTATTTTGTCACACATTCATTTGTGTAAACACCACTTAAGACATTCAATCATCAACACAGGGATCCTTACTGCTGCCCTTTTATGGCCAGTCCCACTTCCCCTCCTCACCACTCCATTCCAAGGCTTTAACAACCAATAACCTGTTTATCACTGTAATTTTGTCAGTTTCAAATGTTATATAGGTGAAATTTCCTCACTGTATACAACTTTCTGAAATTAAAAAAAATTAGCATAATTTCCTCAAGATCTATCCAAGCTATCCCATGAATCCATAGTTTATTTTTTATTGCTGAATAGCATTCCATGATATAGATGAACCACATTTTGTTTACTCATTCACCTATTCATAGACACTTGAGTTTTTCCCAGTTTTGCGTCGTTATAAATAAAGATGCTATGAATGGTCATGTGTTGGCTTAATATAATTTTGATTTTTGGTGATACATGCCCAAGAGTACAACTGATGAATGTTTAGTTTAGTTTTTTGTGTGTGTGTGTGTGGCCACCGGGGGTTGAACTCAGGACCTCATGTGCCAGCAGGCGCCCATGCCACTGAGCGATATCACCGGCCCTTTCTTCATATGTGGATACCAGGAGTTGAACTCGGGACCTCGCGCTTGCCGGGCAGGCGCTTATGCCGCTGAGCCATCTCACCAGCCTGAATGTTTAGTTTTGAAAGAAACCTGTGAACTGTTTTCTAGAATGAATGTGCCATTTTACATTCCCATAAAAAATGTATGAGAGATGAAGTTTCTCTGTATTCTCATCAGCATTTAGCATCCCAAATTCTAAAACTGGTGCCCCAAATGTTCTCTGAGGTATAGTAGCATACCACTCACTTCATGGTGCTTTACCGTTCTGGAAAGCAAGCCTATTTTTGATAAGTATATTCTGATATAATTAAGAAGTGGGCTTTGGTGCCTGCTTTATATAAAAGACAGCCATGATATTTTTTTCTCTTCCGCTGTAACAGTTACTGTTAGCAAATATTTCGTGTCTTGGCTTAGAGGATTGTTACCCAGGGAACACTTTCAAATTATATTCCGGGCCTCAATCCTTGAAGATTCTGAGTCAGTGAACCCAAAGTGAATCTTTTCCATCTTGATTTGTAAGGCTTCCCAGGTGAGCCTAAAACATTTGATAGACATTGTCCTGTGGTACAGCACAGGACCACTGGAGGTGTCTTTGCCACTCACTGCCATTTCCTTTCTAGATAATTGTTGCTTTAGAATGCATAAGGCATTGCCCAGATCTTCCCTCTTGTTCACAACGAGCACACATCTTGGTAGATGTCTTAAACAGTTCCTGCCCTGAGTCAGTCCATTCCATTCATCCAAATTCCTCCTAGAGTAATATCTCAGAGGCAAAAAATAATGTCAGTGTGATATTAATAATAACCACAACAGAAAAGCCATCAGTTACTGAGCATTCACTATGTGACAGATGAGCTTTTCATGTTTGACTGTATTTTCAGGTGATCTAAGTCTGAACTGTACATTTTTACTTACAATTGCCTACCCAGTGTTGCAAACACAAGTTGTGATTAGTCCCTTCCCTGATATGCACTCCTCTTCCTGTCTTTCCTCATCTCAGTGTGTTCTCAGCAGCCAGCCAGTTGCTCGCTCACACCAAGAGTTATTCTTGTCTCCCATTCCCCATGACACCCCATAACCAAACAGCAATATATTCTATCAACTGTGTCCTCCAAATATATCCCAACCTTATCACTTCCAACCTACTCCAAGGTCCATTCAATCTAAGTCAATATTATCATATGTCTACATTATTTTGGTAGCTTGGATGACTAGATTGTCTCCTTTCCATTTGCTTCCCCTGGTGGTTCTTTTGAAATGAAGCAAGAATAATCGTATATAAAAGTTCATATCAGAGGTAATGTAATTCATCAGCCTAAAACCATCAGTCGCTTCCTATCACATTTAGGTAAAAAAATCAGAGCATTTCCAAGTTATTACCTACAAGTGTGACATGATCTAGCTTAATCTTCTCTCTCCAACCTCATCTCATATCATTCTATTCTTCGCCTTCCTTCCTTCCTTTTTTCTTCACTATTTTTCTCCGAATAGACCAAGTTTTTGCCCACCTCAGTACCTTTGCACTTTCTGTTTCTCCCACTTGGACCACTCTTCCCATACAGCTTCTCAAGGCTCATTCTTTTACATCACACAGATCTCTGGTCACATATCATTCTCAGTGAGGCCTTCTCTGCCCATTCTATCTCAAATGCCACTCCTGTCACTCTCTGTCCCTTTTTTCTGCTTCATAGTCTTTATTACTACCTGGCATTGTGACATGTATTTATTTGGCTGTTTATTATCTCTCTTTCTCCATTGTAATGTAGGCTCCATAGGGAAGGGATTTTATCTTGTCCATTTATATATCCTTACCACACAGCCCATAGTGCTCATTAAGTATATGTTAAATGAATGCGTAAATCTGGGTTTTCCTGTAGCAATGCTTTCCATTCTCACCCCCTTGGACATAGATGACATTTCTGTACATTTAGGAGACATGTCTTAATCTCTATAATTCATTTTATTCATGATCTTGTCTTTTGTTTTTACAATTTAATATTTATAAAGAACAGAGCCATTTCTAGAACAATTAGTCTTCAAAATACCTCACCATTATCTCTCTATTCTGAAGTCCCTAGGCTTTCCATCCTGTCTTTTAATTTGATGCTTTCAGATTTAGGTTGAAAGAAGACTAAAAAGAGGGCACGCTACATCAGGTCACTATGCTACCTTGGGTCACTGATACGCCCATAGAAAGGAAATATTTCGTGTACACTTTCTGTCTCTCCAGAAATTTATAGAACCACATGAGAGAGGGAAGCATACTTTGATGCAGGACAATAACATGCTCACCTTGGAACCTTCAGGCTAATATTACTTCTTTGCACACTAATAATAGATACATGGATCACTTTCCTCTCCCTTTCATCCGCACCCTTCTCATCCACTCTGAGCCATTTCCTACAGGAAGTCTTGCATGTGTCCTGTGTTCACTGATGCCTGAAACACTAGTACAGCCTGCCCTCTTTTTACTCACACTAGGAGCATTTGTTTTATGACACATGAGAGCCAACAAGTATGGTCAAGTGCAAACAGACCCATATGCAGGTTGGTCGAAGGGCTCCTTGTGGAAAGCTAGCTCTCACCACAGTGTTCCCACTCACAGACCCTTGGAAGGCTGGCAGCTCTGCGGAAGGGAAATGGGCCAGCTGCCAGTGGGCATCTTGCCATCAGAGCAGATGGGCCCAGCAGGGGCAGGCAGCAGAGCACGCATGTCCATTCCGGACACATGCCTATTTATCATTTGTGTCTTTCATTTACAGTAGACAAATTCTTGAACAGAAAGATGGAGTGTACAAACTAAAAGTCAGGAAGGATGATCCTTTAGCCCTTAATTAAAACACTGAAGGAAAGTATTCAAGAGAAGAAAGCATCTGATTTAGCAAAGTTTATGAAGTCACTTGTGGCAGACCCTCTTTGATACCAAATCAGTTCCCACTAAAGGGGATATAGTATTTTGTTCAGCCAGTTTTTCACTTGCAAACTCAAAAGGTGGACTAATCTTAAAAAAAAAAAAAAAAAAAGGCCATAGATGTAGGAGAATCCCTGCAGGCAACAATTATTTTTATCAATACATTCATTATATGAAAATACTATTAGAATAAGTTTCCCAAGCTATTTTTCTCTTTTTAATTTGCTCGTTTTTTTTTTTTTTTTTTTTTTTTGTGGGTACCAGGGGGACGACCTCAGGACCTCGCGCGCCAACAGGCACCAGTGCCACTGAGCGATATCACCGGCCCCTTTTTCGTATGTGGGTTCCGGGAGTCGAACTCGGGCCCTCACGCTTGCAAGGCAGGCGCTTACGCCGCTGAGCCATCTCACCGGCCCTAATTTGCTCGTTTTAATGCAACCTCCTAACTTCAGAAGTTGACACTGTGGAGCTAGGACTCAGCTTTCAGCATAAGCGAAAAATTTACACATTGAAAGTCTACCTTTTAATAGTATATGGTAGTGCCCTTTTGTTCAAGTGAAAAGCTTGAGAAAGAGAAAAATTACAATTTAGAAATATGCAAATCACCTTAGATAATGTGTAAGCATTTTATCGATCCAAATTTGAAAAGAGAACCTCTCACAGGCTCTGCATCAAATACGTGGCTATTTTATAATAATTCTTCACCTTGACAAAGCCAGCCCCTTACACTCCTAAACAGTTTTCACATATGTTACCTCCTTGGAGCTTCAAAATAACCTTGTGAATGGGTAAGGCAGGCCTGTGAGTCTCACTTTGTAGTTGAGGAAAGTAAGGATTGTGCCAGTAAAATGACTCAGCTCAGATTTCAAGATCATTTGCCATTTATCCTGCTAATTTTAGTTTGCAGGTTGTTACATAATGAGAAACTGTCTGATGATGGCTTCTAAATAATCATGGTCTTTTTCAATCTGCCTTTCTATTTCTTTTTTATTTTACTACTTAAATGTGACAATGGAGACTTATGGGTTTCAAATATTTTGGACACTGACCACCAAATCAGCCCTTGGAGGCTGATGGTTGACTTCTACTTATGTTTTGGACATCAATCGAGTCTTCTAGGGCTTTGAATAAATCACTGTGTTGCTTAGCAGTTGTTGACTTTTTGAATAATTATGAGGATGGTTATTTACTGTAAGTTTTATCCATTCCTCTAAGAGATGGTAAAGCACTATCACTGCTCTAAAGAACTGTAAGCTGAACAATATGGTGTTTTGCTTGTTTTTGTTTTACAAACTCAAATGGCAAACTCTGTGCAAAATAGCAGCACTAAGTAGAACCCCAGTAAATTATTTTTCTCTGGATACCTTTTGTATGAAAATGTCCTTGAAAAAAACTGTAAATTTTCTTTTTCTACTATTTTGCCTACCTGTATTTTTTTCCCAACAGGAAATACTATGTTCTTTTTTGACATGCTGCAAACATCATGCTTAATTACTGTTTACATTGACCATTACGAAGTATAGATTTTCATTTTGGCCATGAGGCCAACGATGCAGTTTTCCAGTCTTGGGAGCCAATCAAAAATCTTTTGAAAGTCAGCTTAATTAAAGAAACTCAGAAAACTGCTCTCTTCACAAAGCTGGTTAAGGTATCATTAACTTCTATTATAAATAGCCCATCTGGAGAGAGAACAGCAAGTTAAATTACAAAGTATTTTCTGAAGAACTGATATATCCATTACTGGATTTGAACAGAGCAACATTATTTTGTCTGGTGGCTGGTGCTGTGCTATGCAAAAATAGTTGGCCTTTACTGTTGCCAGTGGCTTGGAAAATCTTTAAACCTTTGTAGGGACATGAAAGGAATTTTTAAAAGGTTTATACATTTCTCATAATCTAAAAGAAAAATATTCCAGGAAGATGTGACAGCCCAGTCATTTGTGTCTGAGAAAGGACTAACTTTAACCACTATTCAGAGTACCTGACACTCAGGGGTGATTGAGTTTGGGACATACTGATGTTGACCATGGAAGATGAACTCAGCAAGTTCATTACTTCTGCCTTGAGGTTTTAAAAAGGGAAACAATTGTAAATACATCCAAAGTGATAAATTTTTGAAAGAAATCGGATTTGGTGTCAGCTTCATAGTACATGCGGAAGCAGCCATTCTTTGGGTACAGAGATGGAGTCATTTGTTACTGGAGCCTGCTGAGTCTGCATGACTCCCCAGAGAACAAGAGAAACTGAGAGTAAGTATTCCACTCCCTGTGGCATCAGGGTCCCGTGGCTCAGGCAGATCTGCAGTGTTTGCTTCTGGATCCCCAAAACAAGGGAAAATATGCTGAACAACCAGGGCAGAGATGTGATTTCTGCATCACTTTTCCTTTCTGCATTACTCTGTCTCTCTTTTCTATCTTTCCCCTACTTCCTCTCACTTTGTCTTTTCCCCAGCTTTACTTCTGCCTTTTACACTCTTACTGCTTTGTCAGCTCCCTCTGATTCCTAAACTTAATCAGTTCCTCTTTTTTACTATTCTGAATATGATCTATCCTTGCGCTGCTTGAAGTAATGTTTAAACCCATGGTTCATAAGTCTTAAAAAAAAAAAAAAATTTGTGAGACCAGAGAGACCAGAGTTTCTTCCTTGTCCTGTAGATCATTTGCTGAAGGAGAGAATATTCAGCAACCATATTCTTCCACAGGAGACAGTTCTACTATTCAAATAAAGCCACTGCCTTGATGCTAGATGCTTGATGTTAGACATGGAAATACATAATTACTCAACACAGATACATTGATCCAGAAAGAGCTAATAGGTTTGATAAGAATCCAAAGCGAATGTAACCTGTAATAGTTCCTATGGAGTTCTACTTGGGCACAGTGAAAACAAAAAGGAAATATATTGACTAGCCTCTTCTAGGAGTTCTAAATTATCTATGCACTTATTTTCTTGTTCATGTATTTACCTTGCCTGCAAATAGGTTATTATTACTTCCTTATCACAGCAGTGTTTGTAGCAAGACTCGTGAATGATAAGCAAAATTTCATAACACTGTTTTACATAAAAGTAGTAGAAGACTTACGGAGTAATAGTTGTGACTTGATAACTTTTGTATTCTTCAGTGTACCACCTTTTCACTCTTTAGGCTAAGATTAATTGATTAAAATTTTGTATCTGTGAAAATAATGGCATTATGCAGCTACATAATAATGGGATAATAATGGCTGCTACATCAAGAGTTGTGGTGAGTATACTAAACTAAGTATTTGTTATTACTAGAATCAATCAATAGCAAAAAACTGCCAAAACTACCATATCCCTATATTTACCTCATTGACTATTAATTCTAATATTGGAAAATGTAAAATCATAGTTTTTTGGAACTATACTTCATAATTTTGAGTCAGTCCTATGCAAATAATATCTATCTCCAGGATAAGACTTTGACCTTTTTCTATTATTTGTTTTTCTTTTGTAAGAAAGAATCTTTTAAGTCTATGTCTTGTGCTCTGAGTAACTACTTTGAAGATAATGATACATAATATATTAATTATTCTTATTCTCTTATTTTGTTATGAAATTTTATTTTCACATAAAATAAAAAAGAGTACATGATTCTGTTTTTCCCTATTTGTGTATATGGGTATTCAACTCACAATGTAACTCAGGCTGGCCTGAAACTCATGATCCTCCTGCCTCAGCCTGCCAAGTGGTAAGATTTCAGGCATATGCCACCACACCTGGCATTTTTCTTTTTCTCCTGGAAATTTGAACGTTGATATTTTGTTGATGTTTCCTCATCTAGCAAGAGAAAACAAGGCATTTTTATGAAGGCAGTTTCTTTTCCTTGGTCTACTTTTTTTTTTTTTTTTTTTTTTTTTGAAGTTGGAATTTATCATTTCACAAGTGTATTTGGCTTTCATCTATAAGAGGCACAGAGAAGAATTTTTCAATGCTGGGATAATTTGTTGGTTCCGCTAGAAAGGAGCACACAGTGAAATCTCAAGCACATCATTATGAAAGGCTCTACTTACTTTTCACACTATTTTTTTCAAGCTTGCTATTTTTCATGCATTTGACCATCATATTTTCCTCGCTCTTGTCTCTCTGCACCTGTGCTTTCTGTAACTCCTTAAACATCCTTTACCTCCTGTGCAAACACACAGATCTATGGAAGTGGCTGGGAATGTTGCCACTTGGATCTAGCAAGTGAGATCTTCCTGATAAAGGAGTTCAGCAGAAAGACAGATGAGACAGGATCTCAAAAGTTCATTCAGTCAGATCCTTTTATCTCGTTATACCTCCCACAAACCAAAAGAGAATTGTCTACTCATCAAGAAATGGATTTTTAATCTTCCTTTAGTCCCATACAAAAAATGGTATTTTTAGTGATTTGCCAGATGCTGCCAGAAGTTAATAAAGAATGGCAATTTTGGTAGTAGACATTCTAGATACAGACAGAAACCTCAGCAAAACAAGACAGTGTTTCATTTTGTTTTTATTCAAGGCCCTGTGCTTCCTACAAAAAAGGCAAAATCACTTAAGCGGCCAACTAAATCTGTATTTTGAGTTCCAAAATATGTAGTGAAGACACACTGTTGCTAGCTTAAATTCTCCAGGTTTGTTACTTGTCTATGTGAGCTATCATTTTTTAAGTTATTTTTTTTTACAGAACAAAAATAAAAGCCCAGAAAAGCAATTTGATAAAGTCACATGCCTAATCCAAGGTCAGAGAAAATCGTTGGTAAGACAGAGATTGGAACAGCCTATTTTCAGTTATTAAACTGTTACTTAGACCACTAAGCCATGATAAATCAGTGCAAATACTGCAGTTAAACAAAATTCCAAGCGTTGCTTGAACTTACGTCAAGCTCGCCAAAGCCACCTATTTGAGGAAATTCTTTGTGAATTATTTACTAAAATGAAGTTACTTGAATCTCTTATCCATGTAAGGTGTTTTTATGCCCCCCCTTACCAGAAGATTGTAACATGAGTGCTTTCTCTTTTTGGAGTACACATGAATATTAATATACTTGCTATTGTGGTTGCTTTATTATCATTTTATTTTCTATTTTAATGAGTTAGAATCTCCATGCTTCTGTCAAAAGAACCATCTGTTTTACGCCATCAAGTAAAAACATGTCCTTAAGACCTGGATTTCCTCTACAACTGTTCTGATGGTACAAGGCCTTGAAATTAAAGAACTGACTAAGCCCCGGGAAATTCTGCCGAGTCTGTTAGACTCAATTGTCATAGTTTCTTGAACTGAAGAATGTTAACTTCATAAGGTGAAGCTTATTCATGAAAAACAGATACATTTAAAATAGTGTTTAAAATTTTTCTTCAGGTGCCACTCCAGCTGGTAGTGCTTCCTCCAAACAGACAGCCATGCGTTATTCACCTCTGCCCATAGCACAGGGTGTGGCCACAGAATAGAACATGACAATTGCAGTAAAGACGGAAGTCATAGAGGCAGAGCCCTATTCGTTTCACCTTCAGTAATAAATATATTCGTGTATTCTTTCTGAATTGAATAAAGCTAAAGAAATGAGGGTTTATATTTTGGATAACTGTGTTTCAGGTAGAAGTGCTTTCTAAAAGAAAAATACTACCAAGACCCAAAGCAGCAGTAGCCTGTTTCAGCAGATCAGTCTTCTGCTAAGCTGCCTAGGAAAAACATGCCTTTCCATTATCAGGCTTTATTTACCCCTAAACCATACCTCCGACGCACTATGTAAGTGCTTCTGTTTTTAAACATAAGTCTATATTTTCCTAAACTAGAAAATAGAAGAGACTATGATTCAAACTGAAATTGTAGGTTAAAAGTTTGCCACATCTCCGCGGTTTATACCCGTGGTACAATGAACGTTGTCACACCTAACGCGGAATCCCAACCCTACTCGCTGACCTGCCTCTGCTCTATAAGTGCTATAGATCATCTGTTCTAGGCTCCTGTGTAGTACAAGTGGTGATGTGACACTAGTTTAGCCACTAAATTATAGATGGTTGTCCACCAGCCCTACCTTTGCTCTCATTTCTTTCACCCTGCTTTCATCGACAGCAAGCAGTTAGTGGATCTGCAGCAGCCATCATGACGCCATAGGAAAAGACCCAAGAGATCTGAGGGACATTGACTCCAACATATCAAAGCAACTGGAACTACACTAGGCCCTGCCTATTTCTAGAATTTGTGTCTTTTGATTTTTTAAAAAAACCTCTAAATGTTTATGTAGACTTAAATGTCCTTTGTTGAGTATCCTGTAAAATATCATTCCTTAACTTCTTTATCATCAGCAGTACTGATTCATTCATTCATTCATTACATCATAGTTTATGACTAACTTCGGTATACAATATGGCAGGCACAGTGCATTTTAATATGAGAAATATAAGGTGGGAGAATGTAATGGTAGAAAAGTCAACTAAAGGCAAAGAACAAAAGACTATGCCTAAAAGTTTTATGTATGTATCTTTAGAGATCATACCAAAATTTTGCTCAAGCTTTCCAGAAAACAGTGGAACAACTACACATGAGGAATTATACAATTCACGGTGTCCATGAAAAACCAGCTGCTTAGCAGAAAGACCACTGCTACTGACTAGGAAATGATGAGGACATTTTCCCCATGGAGAGTCACAGAGTGGCCACTAGGTACTGAAACGAATAGAATCTTCAATTTTTTCCTACGGCTACATATTTTATAGGTTTTTCTTTTGGGACTGTTTTAATGTATGCTGGTGTTATGATGCCAAATGGTGCTTTAATAAAAACCACTTTGTAAGATACCAGTGTAATTCAATATAAATCCATGATTTTCTGAAAATCTGGTTTAATCTAAGGTAGAGCTCAAAGTATTTAGAAAAGTGGAATGAGAGATTATGTTTCAGAAAGTACTCACTTTCTCAACCAAAGTTTTGGAGTCATGAACTGTTTTTAATAAATGTGATTATGAGATGTTTTCCTGGCTTCTCTGAGTAGAGAAAGGAGCACGTTCTCTTCATTCTGTGAAATTATTAATGAAGGTAAGATCTGTGTGGACCACTCTATGACACTTTGCTCTTAAAGAAACACCAGTGCTGGTAAAGTCCTCATTATGGTTGGTCAAGGCTGGCTCGCAAAATGAGGACACAAACATCTCTATCAAAGCTAAATTATCCTAACTGCAAAGTTTAATGAATGTGACACTTTAACAAAAACATTAAGGCTTTTAAATGGTGTCTTTATTCTTACCCATTCTAGAGCTCTCTGACATTTTCTTTAGTTATTTTTCTTTCTCCTACAGGAAAAACAAAATCGTGATATACTCATCACTCTGAAATCTTTCTGCAACGTACTTCTAGTCTCTCCTCATAAATATTCCTCCTTTTCTTCAGTTACCCTATCTCTGCCCCTTCTAAAACTCTCATTTTCTATTTACTATGTTATCATATATGGACAAGCAAAATTAATAATTCCATACCATTACTAAAAATAATAGCAAAATCGCCGGGACATTATTAAGTCTTTGGATCTATGCTAAGCACTTTTCCACATATTGTATCATTTAACTCATTTAGTAATAATTTATAGAAAGTAACTATTTTTATTCCAATTCTACCATTAGAGAAGTCTATTTGAAATCATACTAAATATTGCCAGAATTCAAACCCGAACTGTATGATTCAGTGCCCAAGTTCTTAATTAACCACAATGCTCTTTCTCAAAGTCCAATGACAAACTATGAAACAAAAGTACTTTGTGATTGTTACCAAAAGCTCAGCAAGCAGTTCCTTCTAATATCCTTCCAAAGGAGCCCCTTGATTCCTTCCCCTCTCCCTCCTCCTGCACCCTCAGATTACAATCTGCAGCATGTCTCAAGCATCAGATTGATATTTCTGTGCGATCATACAATAGCTGAAATTTAGGGAATTAATTTTTTCTAGAAAACCACTGATATGAGTTAGAGGGGATTGAGGTCTGAATGGGAACATGGTATTAAAAATGACTCACGCAGGAAACAGAGTTTTGCTAGAAGTCTCTTAACCTAAACTTGCAGATTCTGTGTTTGACCCTGAGTGCAAGTCATGATGTTTTGTTGGAGGCCTCAGGATCCAGAGAGATGAATGGAGGAGAGATGATCAGTAGATGTGGATTCTACCCTCGCTGTCACTAGCCAGCTAGCTGTGTGACTTTAAGCTAGACATTGTTTCCCTATCTCTCTGGTAGAAACATCCATAACCAGGTTATTCATAACTTCCTGTCACATTAGTATTTTGAAGACATGATGAAGTAAACTAAATTTTCTTTAAAAATTTAAAATTACTGTATGCTATAAGTAAATGATACCAGAAGTAGTTTACTCTCCTTTTTTCTTTCATTTTCACATCCATTTTCCACTTTAGAACTTTCTGCTCTTTTGTAAATATCACTTCATTCATTGGGCTATTTCCTGTATAAATTATTCAACTCTGTAAAATCCAAACACAAAATATTTAATAATTCAGATTCTGTAGGCAGAACGTACATGACACTTTGAAACTTTACTGATTTTTTTTGTAGCAATTCATTCATTGTTCTCTGTTCAGTCAGATAAGATTTTTAAACCATTTCTGATTTGGGGTTTCAAGAATTTTTAAAATATCTGAAAATTCCTACAAAATAATACCCACAATCTTTAAATAATCAAATGGAGATGTTTTGCTCTTCCTCTTAAAAATACTTCAAAGATGAGAAAACAGTATGAAAATCTTCAGCCAGAAGGTTAAATCCTTGGACTATAGCACCTTTCAGGGTAGTGCCCGAAGATCATGAAGAGTGAATATGCCTTCTGCACCATGTAATTTAATTTAATTCAGACAGAGTTTACGGAGCACCTCCTAGACACTGGCTATTGTAAAAACCCCTCTGGGGAAAGCAAAGGTGAATGGGACGGGCGCTGGCCGCCTGGTAGTGCAGAGAGTAGGGGGGAGGGAAGACGCCTGTGCACCTATGTTCCTCCAAAGCAGGGCTCATGGGTAAGCAGGACTGGAAGGATGTGGCTGGATATGCTAATCCTGACTAGAATCTTTGAGCAGTTTCACAAGGAGGTGGGAGCACGGAGCTGTTCCTTGAAAAGTGATAAAGGGGAGGAAGCTGCCCTAGGCACAGGACAGTAAATGAGCAAATAAGTGGAAAAAAGGAAAGCGCTGGTCTTTGGAATCTTTGGAAGAACTATGAAATACAGACTGGCCAGATTGCTGCAAGGCTGAGGTCAGACTACTTTCTGGAGAAGTTGAGTGGCTCATTGCAACTGCAAGATTTGTAATCTACCACATTCAATAGGAACAAATTGTTGTATTTTTAAATTTTTACTTTATTTTGTTTTGTTGCTTTAACCAATCAACACTTAGAAAGGAAGGCTTTGTTTTTATACTCCTGCCTCTAGTCCCTGTTACTGCCCTTTCCCTAATCTCAGAACCGTGTACACATGACCAGAAATAGCCTGATCACACTATGTTAAAATCGACTACTTATTTGTCTGTTTCCTGAAGAGAAACTGGGTGAGAGGCCAGAGGACAGAAGGAAAAGTGGAAAAGTGTACAATAATAGTTTAGACACAAGGAGAGTTTTTGCGGCTCTTCCAGAGGGAAGAAAATCCTGAACCAAGTAAGGCATTTGAATAAAATTTGATTTCTTGGGTTTGAGACCAAAGGAGAGTGGATGGAAAGAATGAGATTTATACAACTGGGAACTGTAACTGGGGACTAGGTAGGGAAGAGAATAAGAGGAGCAGACTTGGGGGAGACATAGTAGAGGGAGATTGTGGGCTGTTTTCAGTACGGTAAGTTTGGGATTTATCATATCAATGGTTACTACAGTATTAAGTCTCTACCACTTACAGAAAATGAAATCAAAGATAAGCAATAGAATGTACCCACCAAAATAATTGTTCCTTATTTACCTGTAACACATGCCAGATGCTTTTTAAGTGCTTTATACATATATGAACCCACTTAATCTGTAAATAATCCAATAAATGACCATTATAATTACCCTCATTTTATGATGAAGAAATGGTGGTCAACAGAGGCTGTATCATTTGGTCAAGTTCACGCAGCTACTAGTGCTGGAGCCAGGATTAAACCCCACAAAGAATGACCCAGGGGCTTAAGGCCTTCCTTATTCTACATACGGTAGTACTCCTACCATAAAGCAGGAGTGCCGGACACTTATATAGGTGAAATAATTCAGAAGATTTTTGGGAGATGAGTAAAAGGATAGATTTTTGTTTTCCCAAAATCCAGCAGTCAAAAATAGAATCACCTTCTTCTTATTGATCAGAATGCACAGAGTAGAAGATGATGACCCTGCCAAGTGTAAAGCCTTCTACACTAAGTACCATCTGTCTGCCACCTCCCACACCAAGTAGCATCTATTAACCTGTGCTTACTCCAGCTAGTGGCCCTCAAATGTCTAAAACTTGGAAAACCATCCACACAATAAGAATGGTTAAAACAACCTTTTAGTACACTCTTGTTAGGAAAATCACAAAGACTTGAATTAAAATGTAATTTAGTGGGCCGGTGAGATAGCTCAGCGGCATAAGCGCCTGCCCAGCAAGCACAAAGTCCTGAGTTCAACTCCCGGTACCCACATAAAGGAAAGAAAGAGCCAGTGATATCACTCAGTGGCACAAGCACTTGCTGGCAAGTGCGAGGTCCTGAGTTCGACTACTGGTACCCACATAAAAAAAAAAAATGTAATTTAGTCACGTTTTTGCAGCACGTGTTTTCTGAAAATTTCATATTTTTCTCAAGGGAAAAATACATGGTAATCATTATGGTGACAGAAAAAGATAAATTTGAAAATGTAAATTGTACCTAAACTGTACAAGAAACAAAATTATGTTCATTATATACATTTTTCATCCTGTTCTGAAAATTATCTTAGCAGATCTCAACTGAAGCACTCTATGGACAGATGAAAATCTAGTGATAATCGATCTAAAAATAAATCAGGGCTTTAGCTTTTCTTTGTTCTTGATATTTGTTGAGACCTTTTTTTTTTTTTTTTTTTTTTTTTTTTTTTTTTTTTTTGAATAAAGGATAATATACATTTATTTCTTTAAAATTTCAGGTGATTTCCTGATGTCAGCAGAGTTGTTTCTTGTACGTACCTTTTACTGCTACATTCACTTACAATTGTTCAATGTAATACAGAAGGCAT
The DNA here is from genome assembly GCA_028451465.1 of Erethizon dorsatum. Classification (NCBI taxonomy): domain Eukaryota; kingdom Metazoa; phylum Chordata; class Mammalia; order Rodentia; family Erethizontidae; genus Erethizon; species Erethizon dorsatum. Next base: position 13,104,268 of record CM051838.1, on the reverse strand, counting down.
GTGAAATTCCCCAAACCCCAAAATTCCCCACTAACTTAACTCTGCGTACCATACTTTTAAAGGCAGAAGCACTTTTTGGTAATGGTTACTACTGAGTGTTTGCCAGTTAATCTTTACTTAACCAGAACTACACATCCCATAGGTATTCCCGTAAAGTGAGAGAAATATCCATAAGGACATGGTAGCCAAGACAGAAAAATTGCCCTTTTCTTCAAGAGATCTCGGCCATCAACACATCTTACTACCTTCTTGAAAATGTATAATGAAATAGTACTTTTGATGAAAAGTTTTTATTTCCTATTTAGAAAAAATTCTTTGATACCTAAAAGAATTTTTTGTCATCTTCCACAAATATCTGATATACTTTAAGTTTACTTACACAGTTTTTTTAAATAACAGTCACTTTCAAGGGAAAAGTTATTTATATTTTAAAAACCTGCTGTATATAAAAGTGTATAAATGTAACTCTACCATATATACTTCCTACCTCCTCCTAAAATAGATGTTTGGATTCTGCAGCAACAATTTGAATGGCTTTGAGAAATGAAAGAATTTGAAAGAGAAGAAAGATTTTCAAAGTTATTAGTCTTCCAGAAACGTAACCATTTTGAGTTGTAATTTCCTTAGCTCAATGTGAGAAAGAAAGGGCTTCAAAAAGACATTTTCAACTCAGAGAATTAACTAGTGCTTTAAGAAAATATTTTTCTACTAAAGAAAATCTTTAAATATAATGTATTTTTAGTATCTTATAATTTATACCCTAGGTAAAAGAAGCAAAGAGGACTACATTAGATCAACACTCCCTTTCCCATCATGTCAAGAATGATAACATCTGTTAAATATATTCACACAGAAGTGCTGGAGAAAATATAACATCCCTCAAAGGGGTGTTGGAATATTCAAAGTGCGCCAAGCATGAATTAATGCCTTTCTTTCTTCCCATTACACACACACACACACACACACACACACACACACACATCCTTTTCCCTGTGTGAATATTTGAGCATCTCCAAGGTTGAGATAATTCTTGTTGGCATTGAGGTTGCAACAATAATCAAGTCATGGACATCATGGCTCCTCTCCTCCTTAAAAAATTATATTTTGGGGGCCATGCTTCAGGAAATGAAATGTTAGACATCTTTTAGTGAGGGATGCTTTTGACTGATATTGTCCTTTGAATTTTAACCATTTGTAAGCAAGAAATACTTCATGTTGGGTACTATGCAAAACATTAGCCTTTACTACACTCTGAAGCATCCTGTAAGTGAAGATTCTCCCAAGATATGTTTTGCGATTTATCCACAATTAAAGAGAAAAGTGACAATAATGATAATTGTTGTATCAGCAACACAAAATAATTTGTGTGGTTGTCTATGTTGGTGCTTCCAGAATTCACTTTTACGTTTTTCCCTTTATGCCTTTATTCTTAAATTTCTTTCAGCGCCTTGCTCTTGGCAACAAGTGAGCCTTAAGGGCTAAGGATAAAATATTACTAGTTACCAAAGCAATCACCAGAAGATCTGCAAACTTCTGGTTTAGTTGTTTGTCCCATCCATTTTGGTTTTCTCCTTTGCACCTACTTTGACTTCCTTTCTCAATTGCTGGACTCAGTGTAGTATTCTAAGAATTTTACTCAAAGTGTTGCCACTGGTTTTGAAATTTGACCCACGTTCAGCCACAAAGAAGTAGTTGATATTTGTCATTATCATGTGGTTCTCAGTTTCTTCATGTGTTAAATGAAGAGGTTGCATTATGTAACTCTGAATTTGCTCCCAACTTTCAATTACTCATTCTTTATTTCTCTGGAGTTGGCATAAAACTAATCTTGCTGAACCTCCATCTATCACCTTTGCTAGTTAAATTTTGGTAAGTGTCTATTCTGATCTCTGGTCAGAATAACTCTGTGATTCTTAAGCCAATCAAAACTGAAACAAATACATTGTGATGCTCTATGCTTTCTGGAAGTATAAAATATAACTTACTTGTACACAATTGAAAGAAAACATCAACATAATCCCTAGGTGAAATATAAGGAAAATATATCCAAAGAAAATCACTTGTATTTCAACATGTGAGCCAAGACCTCACTATACAGAAAACAATGAAATAGTAAGATGCTCACACGTAAAGACTCACCATGGATGTGACAGAACCAAGTATAGATTTTGCTACACATGTCGATATAGATGAATTGTACTGATTACTCAAATAGTTTCATTGGCATTGTTGCTGGTAATATAATTTCCAGGTTTCCAGAATGGTGAACAAGAGTAGGCAACTTTCTGCAAAAAGTAAAACCCTCCCTCGAATCCCATGAACTATATTCCTGCAAAATTTATTGCCTGTTAAATTATGCTAAGAAAAAAATACATTATGTTAGTCTGGGTTGTAGCTTCAGAAAAATGGTAAACAAATATTTCGCTGATACGAATGTCCCAAGGGACATGTAAATATCTTGCAAGACTAGAGGAAATTCTTCTTATGAAAACATGGTGTATCCTTGACCACTGGACTACATGAAAACACTCAATATTTTTCTTCAGATTAGAGCAAAGTTTCACTTAGTTTAAAGTACTTTTCCCGATATTGAACTGAATATTTATGTAATGAGTTTTCACACTAGCTTGCTCTGAACCGTCTAAGCACAGGAATTTGTTCTATCTGTGAGCTGTGGTATCCCTGTTCTACGTATTAGAATATAACAAATACTTGTTGGTTAAAAGGAAAGAAAGGAGGGCACCCATCTTTCAGCCTTTACATATGTATCCTATTAAAAGTAACAACAAAAAATTTCAATTTGCTATTGCATGGCTAAATTTTCTTTATGAAATATTGTTTATAAAACCATAAGAAAGGAAAAATATGTATTAAGAAAATATTGAAAAAGACATATAGAATGGTTGGATCAAGATAAACATTTTGTAGGAAAGGAAAACAATGTTTGATGTTACTGGAAGAATAAAATAGAAGTTTCCACAAATGTGTGTTTTCAGCATTAATAATAGTTATTAACATGTACTGTTTTATGTGTGCTAGACCCTTAATTAACACCTTTGTGAGAGGTTTTATACATGTTAAATCATTTCATATTTACAGTAATTCCCATTTTGTAGATGAGGAAACTGAGGTACGTTGATGTTTACAAGGGCATACAGCCAGAGTAAAAGAACAGGCATGATGCTATTCCAGTGTTTGGACCACTGTTTGTATTAATGGGGCCCAGGTTCCAGTCACTTCTAATATTATTTTAAAATATTAATATTTGTGCTGCATAAAATATTTTCACTTTTATAGTGCTATAAAAGTCTTAACATAGTATATTTGAGAGCATGAAATGTCATTGATATTATGATACATCATCTCACACATGCAGGCAGGGAAACATATTTTTACCCCTGTCCACTATAAACTGGAATTGTACATTTTAATTGCATAAGTAGTACATGGGTATTCTCATGATAAAGATTTAAGATACAGAGGTTTACAAAGTAAAATTGTTTCTATTACTACTTTAGCAAATGCTCTCAAAAAAAAGGTTGAAATTTTTCTTTCTACTTTTTCTAAGAATTTATGAACAAAATATACCCACATATAATTCTCTAACTTAAAATATATTTGAATATACAGATCTTTCCCATTTTAAATAGGTGCCTAATAAAGCATAAGTATATGCTTGTAATTTATAAAATTATTCCTCTATTGATTTATTTTTATTCTAATTTTTTAAAGGCAAAAAATGTGAATGTCTTCCTTGGACAAATTTTTTCATGCTCATTGCTATTTTTAATGGCTTACTGAAAGTGAAATTTCGTAGCTATGACCAAACTTTCCTGTACAATGATTTTCCCAAGTGAACTTGCCTTAAGATATGAGTCTGCTATGTTCTTTTTCCTGGACCACCAATGCACATTATTGATCCATTTTAACATTTTGTCAATCTGATCTGTGAAAAGTTACAGCTCATCTTTTTATTTTGTGGCAAAAAACAAAATTTCATGACAAACTAATAGGAGAATAAAAATAATACATTGTGTATTGTTACCTTCAAAGCAGTTACTCAGAGTGCAATATATGGGCATAAAAAATTCTCCAAACTATATTAGCACAAAACTTTCTTTTCAAGGAACTAAGAGAAACTAGTAGTATAACTATCTTGTATTATTTTCCTTTTCCCTTCCTTCCTTTCCTCCACCTTAGTTCCTCTTTCCTTTTGAACAATTTCTTCCCATTTCACAATATCTATTGTACATTTTGATCCTTATTTACTCTTTCAGTTTCTCACACCAGGAAGACAATACAATGTTTACACATGGGAGTCTGATTTATTTCACTTATGAGTATTGTCTCAACTTGTATCCATTTACCTATAAATGTATCAAGTTTATCCTTCTTTATGGCTGAGTAGTACTCCATTGTGTAAAAAGACCATATCTTTTTAATCCATTCCTCAAATGATGGGCATTTGGGTTGTTGCCAAGATCTAGCTATTACAAACTGTGCTGCTATAAACACGGGTGCACATATATCACTGTGGTATGCTGTTTTTAATTTTCTGGGAAAATACCCAGAAGGGGAATAGCTGGGTCAAATGGGACCTCTAATCCTCGTTTTTAGAGGAATCTCCACACTGATTTCCACAGTGGTTGTACCAGTCTACACTCCCACCAACAGTGGAGAAGGGTTCCTTTTTCCCCACAGCCCCACCAGCATTTGTTATTGGTTGATTTCTTGATGATAGCCATTCTTTCTGGGGTGAGATGGAATCTGAACATCATTGGTCATCTGAGAGATGCAAATTAAAACAGCTCATTTTTAAATTGCATTTACTCGTGATATTAAGCATTTTTTCATATTTATTGGCCATTTGTATTTCCTTTATATAAATCTCCTTTTTTGCTCAGTTGAATTATTTTCTCTCAGTGTAGCATTAGTTTTAATTTTCTTGAGTGACTCATGTTGAAAACTTTTACATTTACATATAAGCAAATTTGTCTGTCATCACCTTTACAGATTTTTGGGTTTGCTATCTTCCTTCAAAACAGCCTTCCCTATCCCAACTCTAGAACCATACAGTTATGTTTTATTTTATGATACTTATATGGGTCTCAAACCATATGGAATTCAGTTTTGTGTCATATAAATATTATCCAAATAATATCAGTGAATAAAATATTCTCTATTCCGGGGGATCAGACTAAGAATTTAAATAAAATACCAAACTTAATCCTCTCAACGTTCATACAAGGTACTTTTATTTTCCTCTATCTACATATGAGGAAATTAAAACACTGTTTTCTCACTGTGAAATTCAGAGAGAAAACAGACTTAAATGCAAGCAAGCTGAGCGCACAGAAATTGCAGAGGTCAGAATCTACTCCATTGTGGATACGTAAGGATTCAGTAAATGCAGTGTTTAGTTAGGGTGAAGAATCAATTTCCAATTTTAAAAAATCAAGATTGTATGATCTTTGTTCTCATCCACTTCAATCCAGAGCAATGGCATTTGTCACCCAGGACTTACGTACAGTAGTGGTTCCCAAACTTGAACAAACACCATGATCCCCCCAGACAGCTTATAAAGCACAGACAGCCACCTCAGCTACATAGTATCTGTTTCAGCAGGTTTGAGTTGGCACTTAAGAATTCCCCTCCACCATTTGATATTTAAGTGGCCAAATCTGATCTTTTTGTTAGCATTTACCTGGTATATTCACCTTTATGTATCCCTTGTTTTCAACTTTTGTTTGCCATTTTGCTGAGCACATTTCATATAAACACAACACAGAGCCACTTATCTAGACAGATAATTTTTTATTTTATTTATTCAGATTCATTGTGTTTGTTGACAATTTATATTTATTCCTCACATTTTTAATTTATCACTCATATTGCTACTTTTTGTCCATTTCTTATCATTTTTAAAGTTAATCAGATTGACCTGGGCATAGTAACACACACCTGGACTCCCAACTACTTGGAAGGCTGAGGCAGGAGAATCTCTTAAACCCAGGAGTTCACAATCAGCCTGGGCAATATAATAAGACCTCAGCTCTAAACCAACAAACAAAAGTGAATAAATGGGTAAATAAGTCAGTAAAATTAGCCAATTTATCTTTATTCTGTTTCATCCCTGTAATGATTCTAAAGTTATGAATTTATTTGTAATCTTCTAATAATTACTTAAAAATTGAGGACATATTTTCAACTTTACAATCTTTCATCCAGATGTGAAGTAAATCTATCTTCCTCTCCTCCTCCATAAAAAAAATTTAGCACCCTTTTTCTTCATCTTCCATGCCATCTCTCTCTGAACTGTGCTGAATTCATCTGGAATTATTTTTCCAGGTTATTAATTTTATGGCTGACCTATCCTCTGTGTTGTATGATTGCCATTCTTTCTCATTTTACTGAATTTATCACATTTGAAGCACCAAAACTTTAGAACTTACGTGCATTAAGATAAATTTCAGAGAACTATAACTTGTTTTGTAGAAGTACGGAGCTGTAAATGTGTTTTATAGTTTTTGTTTTCTTTTAAAAATGGTGTCATATTTCAATCAAGATTTGACTTATATATCCATTACATTAATATTATATCTCAATACAACAGCATTTTCTTAGATTTCTTGTTTTTCTTAAACATGTTTTTGAGTGGTGTATATGCGAATTTTCCTGTGATACTGCTTCCAGCATTTTCTCTCTGTAGATTGTTAAGCTTGCTACGTTAGCAAACAAGAGCAAATGGTTGCTAGAAAATTACAAATAGACTCTATTGTCTTAAGAATATACCAGTGATTCATATTTTGAGTTTACGTTAAGAACGTCTAAGGCTCTTACCTGAATGAGTTTAAAAGCTAGCATTTCAAAAATTAAAAAGAACTTGTTTTTCCCCAATAGCCATATGGATTTAGAGAGGTGTAGTTGGTAATGGAAGATGTTACAGTTTCGTAGAACAGCGTTTTACTTCAAGAGAGCAGATGAGAGAATTTCTTTATTTTTCCTGCAATTTTTCATTTATCCATGTCACTCGCTATTGCGGAAACAGCTGGTTGACTTAGAGTATCTCTGTTCTGAACCTGAAACTCAACAATGGCGCCTATATCCTCTTTCTTCCTTCCCCTCCCATAGCGTTCACTGTTCAACAAGACAGCATTTTAGCTCTGAGGTATTTTCCACGTTTTCATGAGCACTAGGTATATTATTGTTATTCCACTCTAAGTGGTATTTTGGTACGAGTTTTAATATATTAAGTTTAGTAAAGAGCTAGTATATTTTTCTAGTATGTAATTGAAGAATAACAAAGTAGATAATATACATACTTTATTATGATGGGAAATTGAATTGTTTCCTAGATAAAAGTATATTCAGAGGATACGTTTAAAGACTTGGATTTGAAGGAAATTTGTTGATTTTCATGCTATGAACCAAAAGTAAACTTGAAGAAAATATGCACGCAAGTCCAATTACTCAGGAATATTTCTACTTGGTAATATTTATAACCACAATAAAAATGATCTCTAGATCAGTTATGGAAACTATTTGATGAGTCTTCTTGCCGTGTCTCTGAAAGATGTGACTCCTGCTATTTCATAAACTTATTGTGCCAAAGGTGCAACCTCTTAATCATTCTTAAAATATTGCGCTCACTATCAATTAAACAGATGTTACATAGGACGCAAACATTTCTGCTGCATCTGTATATGGATTCATATAATTAACAGGCAACACCAGGTAAATTTGACAGGGGTAAGATTAGAAGGAAGGTATTCGATACCTGAGTTTGAACGAGTAAGGGCTAAATAGAAAATAAAAATTACTAACAGTGTTCATACCTTAAAAATGTTCTATTTAGTATTATTTTGTTTCCTGGGGTTTTATGATATAGATGTAAGGGGAACAGATGAAATAGAGTAGACCAATAATAAACAGATACAAGCTTCACATTTGAAATGTCCATTTTTCACTTTTGAGTAAGAAGGATGAACACAAATGTAAAGAAATAGGTGGGGGCCGGTGAGATAGCTCAGCGGCATAAGTGCCTGCCCGGCAAGTGCGAGGTCCTGAGTTCGACTCCTGGAACCCACATAAAGGAAAAAAGGGGCCAGGAATATTGCTCAGTGGCACAAACTTGCTGTCAAGTGCGAGGTCCTGAGGTCGACTCCCGGTACCCATATAAAAAAAAAAGAAAAAAAGAAATAGATGGAAGCTCTGGGTTTTTTTAAGACAGAATTTTGCCTGGGGTGTAGAGAGAACTTTGAGGAAATAACTACCACCCATCAGAGTCTCCTGAGAATAGCAGCCGTACCATTAATGTTATATAGCATTCTTTCCCTAAAAGAATGGTAGAAATTATTCTTAACTATTTCAGTCACCAGATATTGTTTATTTAGATAGAAATCTAAATTCGTGTTTGTGTCTGAAGTACAAGAAACCTGATTTGTATGAGTTACACCACCATTAACATTGTTCCTGACCTGAGTAGATTTTTAAATTTACTTATAAATTCTCAAAAATTCAGAAAGTAAGAAATTAGAAGTAGATGCTTTGGATATTTTAAATTAGGTTAACAATGTGAATGTCAGTAAAAGATATGAATGGGAGTTTCATGGAAAGATCTATCCTTGTGATGGAGAGTTGATAGAAGAAACATTTGTGCACAGAAATCATTGATATTGTGACATAATAAATGTTCTTTACTTGTAAATTGGAAAGCACAGAAAACATATTGAAAATCTAAGGGGGAAGACACCTATATTCCTAATTCCAGAGATAAACCTGAGTATTGTTCTTGCATATTTCCTTTGGCCAAATTTTGAAGACACTTTTACATATTTCAGAGCATTCTTAATAAATATCATAAATTTATAAATTATAATTTCATAAATAAATTATAAATGCCCTAAATATTTTCACTTACTTACTATATTCCTGTGCTTTTAAAAGTATGTATAAATGTAATTTTCAGTTACCATTTAATATTATCTCATGTGAATATAGCATATTCTAGTAATATATTCTAATGCTCTGTGTTCTTCCCGTGTTAAGTACTTATACCAGTCCTTCTGGAGTAAAGAATGGACTTAACTATGATAACAAAAAGACCTCAAAATTAAAGTAGTTTAACAAAATAAGATGTTTAGTTGTCTTCCTCATGTAACAATCTGGTGGTCCTGGGCTGGTAGGTGACTCTTGCCATCCCTAATACATGGCATCTACTTGTGAGTTAATGGTGTTCTTATAATCTCCCAGCTGGGAGAAGGGACAGGGGTTGGGAAAGCACACAGTTATTTTAATAGGGGTACACAGCACTTCTGCCCCATCACATTAGTAGAATTTACTTGGCCATATTTCACTCCAAGGAAAGCTAAGTTTTGTGCTTGAGTATCTATGTGTCCTCATAAATTCTATTAATGTTAAAGGAGGGAGAAAAAGCGAGGTATCAGGAGCTAGCAGTAGTTGCACCTTCAAATAGGATATTATGAGAACATCCATAAGGTCAAAAAGTAGAAGCCAAATGTAAAAAGGTGTCGAGTTATTTTGAACTGTTTCTTGGAAGCAAATCATTAAAATTCCTGTATCTAAGAAAATTTCTAACATAGATTTTACTGTATGACTAGGCTAACTATCTAAAACTGGTGCTGATTTTGTCTTAATTAATTATAGGATTATTGACTTTTACTCTAGGTCGATTTCTAAATTTGATTCTAGATTCTTAAAGTTAAACTACAAAAAAAAAATTCTTACATGTCCGCTGGAAATTTAATGAGCTACAAAAGCAATGGCAGTTCACTGACTTTTTAATTCAGAAAAATTGGAGGCATTCTACATTTACAAGTTCCTTTCGAGTAGTGTAATGAAAGGTCAGGAATCAGAGATTCCAGGCAGCCCCATTCAGAGTGACTACAGCTGTGTTGCATGGATTTCATTCCTGGTTCGACAGCTACTGTGGCTTTGGGCCTGTGGAAAGAGTCATACTGTTTGCTGTATTAATCTTGATTTGCTAGTTGCTAGCGATAGTCGTGTCCTATCTTTTAGGACAGGTATTTTAAAGATAAAAGCCTTTGGCTGCAGAGATTTAGGAATTCCATCAATCAGAGTGTGTGATCTGTCTATTTTGAAGTTATAACATTTAAATCCCACAGAACGTTGCATCATTTTTTTCCCAATTACTGGGGATTGAACCCATAGATGCTTTTCCACTGAGCTACCTCCTCAGCCCTTTTTTTTAAATTTTGGTTTTGAGACAGAGTCTCATTAACATGCCCACGCTGGCCTCAAACCTGTGATCTTTCAAAACATTTATTGTTGTTTTCATTACTTTTTTTACTTGTAAAATTAATTAATGCTATAGACTTTTAGGGCCATTTTAATACACTCATTGTAATTAATAAAACATACAGATAAATCCTAAATCAAGTGACAAATCTAGAAAATATTAATCTGATTTTTGAATAATTGAACATTAATATTAAATCTATTTAAATGTTCCATTTAGTAAACCGCTTTTATTGAAAATAATAACAAAAATAATATGTGAAATTGAGGATGCTCAAGAAAATGGGGATCTAACACCTATATTTTTACTTATTTCTCCCTTTATTACAAAAATAACTTGATAGAGTTTATATAACGAGTTTTTTTTTAATCACAAATAAAATATATAAAAGTTGAGAAAAGGAAATAATAAGATACAAACACACAGCCATAAGATTCTACATAGCTCCTAGTGGTTAAAATTAATATTTGTTTTTGAGCTTCTTGTTCACAATTAAAAATGAAACATTACTATTTATATTATTTTCCTTATCTGAGGCATAAAACAGATACTGACTCTCCATGGGAAGCAAAGTCCATCCTGAGTTGGAGATGTGGCCAGTGGTAGAGTGCTTGCCTAGAATGTGCAAGACCATACAACCAATGTCCAGCTCTGTGGAGAAGAAAAACCTATCCTGAATCATAGTTAGAACCTAGTATTGTTGGACACTCACCTACAATGGATGGACAGTGACCTCATTAACATCTCTATGACTTACCATTAACCCTTATCAATTCTATAAAACAATATGTACTACTGTCTTTCAATAACACTTAAAATTGTATCACTAAAGCATAAAACTAAATAAAATATGATTACAGGCCAAGAATAGCTGGCCTGAGGATACTGCTTCTGATAGTGTAGTTTCTCCACAGGGGAAATCTGGATCTTTAGACAAAATGTTATCCAGAAGGAAAAATAGAATTCGTATCCTTAAAATTGTGTTCCATAAATATGACTACTCCCAACCAGAATTACGACGTGCTGGACAATGAAGAGTTGGAAGTTTCATTGTACAAGTTTAACACATTAGAAGGTGTCATCAGTCAGACTGAAGTCTCTATTGAAGGTAGAGACTTCCTCCTATGCAGAAGTTTTTCTGCCTCCATAACAACATGAACACCTGCAAAGCCAATTTACAAGTCACTGCTGGACCCAATGAAGTCAATATTCTGTAAGTTGTGAAAAGTAGGTTATGCGGTAAGAAGTAATATTCTTAAGACATACTATTCTCAGCAGTTCCGAGAACCAAATGAAACTTTAAAAGCATTGTAAAGCATGAGTCTTTTTTCTTCTGCCTCAAAATGCTACTAAACTACCTCTATAAAAAATTCAGTTTTGGAAACAAAATTTTACCTATGTCAAAAGCAATAGTTTTACAAGTCAAGTAATGATACCAATGTGGTAAACATACTTTGATTTTTTTTCAAATCTTTTTTTATGTCTTTTTATCATGTTACTCATATTTAAAGAAAGAAACATATATTTACAGGCACAATTTGTTATATTAACCATATTAATATGCAGATTTTAGAATATAATAATGTCTGCATTTAAAAATACACATTAAAAAGTATCTTTCATCATCCATTCATTTATTCATTCACCAATTACCATATCCTGTAGCAGTGAACAAAACAGACAAAATTCTGCTCTCATTCTGTCTTATTGGAGCCATGGAAATTTTATTCTAGTAAAGAAGACCAAATCGAACAAGTAAAAAGATAATATAAGACACCTTCAGATACTGATAGATACATTAAAAAAAAAAAAAGGAAGCAAATAATTAGGTGGAAAAAGACCATAAGTACTATTGAGATAAAAGAGGAATTCCTTTAAGAGTTAGGACCTGAATAAAAACTGGGAATAAATCATCTGAATTTGTGGGGAAGGAGTATCCACTAGGATCTGTATTTGTAAGAGTTCTTCAGGCAAGAAAATGCTCAATTTTTCAAGAAACAGAAAGAATGACTGTGTCAAATGGAGCAGAATGAGCCAGAAGGACAGAGTAAAAGGAACTGAGTTAAAAGCGAGGACCAAAAGCAAGTTCAAGTGGTCACAGCCATGGTAAGACAGTTGGATATTTTTCAGAACTGATGGGAAGCTTTAGAATTTGGAGCAGATGATTGACATGCTCTAATTTATGTTTTAAAAAGCTTACCCTGGCCGTTGTAAAATAAATTTTAGGTGAGGGATGGCAGTGGGGGTTACAGATATGGGAACAAAGAAAAAGAAACATAATCAGAGCAGTGGAGAAAGGGACACAAAATAAAAGGCTTCAAGTAAAAGATATTAATAGATTGGTGTACAGTTGGGGTATAGAGGTGATGAATAGTTAAAATCTAATTATTGATATAAGACAAGATAATTAGGCCAGTTAGGTACAGAATGTATAGGGCAGAGAAAAGCCAAATATGCTTGTAAGCTGTGAGTAGCTAGATGATTTTCTGAGATGAAATAATTATGAGAAAAGCAAGATGATGGGATTGTGAGAGATCAATTTTTAACATTTTAAATCAGAAGAGCCCAGTATCATTCAAACGTGTTGTTGTTTAGGCAGTTTTGTATACAAACCTGGATTTTTTTAAGAGTTATACGGCTAGGGTTATAAAGTTAAGAAATGCCTGCCTTGAGTTGGAATTTGGAGGTGGGGCTTTGGACGAGGCAGCTGAGTGTGTGTGGAGAAGAGAAGGAAGCTGGGCACTGAGCTCCTGAGCACATCAGCACTCGCAGATCATGATTTGGACTCTGCCCAGCGAAAGCCTGAGAGACAGGGGTAAGTGAGTCAGGCACACACTCACAGGAAGCCTGGGTTTGTCTCATGTACTACTGAAAGGCTGGAGTGATGAACACTGAAACTGGGCCATTAAATTTGGACTTATTTCCCTTCTAGGCATCTTCCCCCCAAAATTAGACATCATACCACAGTGATGTATGCATATTCATGTTTATAGCGGTGTAATTCATAATAGCTAAATCTTAGAAACAGCTTGTATGTCCCTCAACAGATGAATGGATAAAGAAAATGTGATATTTATATACAATGGAGTAATACTCTGCCATAAAAAAGGATAAACTTGAGTCATTTGTGGGAAAATGGATGCACTTTGAGACCATAATGTTAACAGAGGTAGCTCAGACACACAAGCTCAAATACCAGATGGTTTCTCTTATATGAAACTCTCAATATATATATATAAATTATGAAATAAATGCAGATAATAGGGAGAGAGAGACAGACGGGGGGGGGGGGTCCAGTGCAGATAATGTATCTAAAAGTGTACCTTGACTTAGTATAATTGCTTTATATGTTTTTCATGTTTTTTTGGCTTATTAGTCTGATTTTCAATCTGTGTATATAATGATTCATTTTATAAGGTTTTATAAGATAAATAAATGAATATGATGCTGGAAAAGTAAAATGGTGGAGGGAAGGGGGGAAAGGAATTAGAATGTGTTACATAGATGTACTGATTTCCTACAGTGAATGTAATCAAATACATATTAATAAAAGTCAAAGAACAGAAAAATAAATAAATAAATTTGGAACCTCAAAGTTTATTTCTGTTTTAAGCCATTTCCACTGAGTGGGGATGAGAGAGTGACTAGAATGGGTGAAGGAGAAATGAAAAGGAAAGGAGAGGGCAAGTTTGGGGTTCTGTTATGAAGAGGAACATAGAAACTTGGCAGTAGCTAGAGAGGGATATAAGGCTAAGGACTTTCAAAAATTATTTTATAAGGTAAAGATATTGTCTATGTTTCTTTATGAGCTAATATGAATTATGCAATAGAAAGGAGAAATTAAGGAAAAGGAGGATATTATCAGAAACAATCTTTGAGGCAAGAAAGGAAAGAGATATGGATGCCTCTGACTTCAGGTAGTAATTCTGACAGTTTATCCACTGCAGTGGACAAGAAAGCAAATTACATGCTACAGATGCAGCAAGCTGGTAGATTTGGTGCTGGGAGAATAAGGGCACTCTTCTCTTGTTATTTGTATTATTTCAATGAAACAAAAAGCATAGTCACCAGCTGAGAGAGGACACATGGGCAAAAAGTCGATGATTTGAGAAGAGAGAAGGTGTTAAATAGCTTTCACATATGGAAGGGAAATTTTACCAAAGTAAGGAAGTGATGGTAAAAGCCCAGTCATGACTCGTGGTCATAAATACATAAAGAGAATACATCTAACTATTCAGAACAACAGTCTTAATTTCAAAGTGTGTGAGGCTAAAATCTTTGGCAAATAAAGGAAGTGACCAGAGCAGTACATAATTATGCCAGGAAATGTGTTAGCTGCAGTAACTTGGTGACACATGCTCCAAAAGAAGCTAGTTTGATTGTTGCTTGTTCTTAAGGAGGGAGAGGAGAAAGCCTGGAATAGTCAGAGAGCAGTGAGTTGGATATTTTATGGAGTCCTGGCCTAGGATTGAGAGATGTGCTCTCGAAGGATAACCATTTCTGTTGGTACAGGTGATGGAAACATTCCAGAATGATACGAAGGGTTTTACTGGTCAGGACTTAAAGGAAAGGTGTGAGGCTCACTGGGTGGCAGGAGATAAAGTGGGATTTGAAAATGTCCAGAGAAATGTAGAAGAAGGTGTCCTGAAGAAGGGGGATGATTTAGGGGCTTGGCTTCTTGTGATGCCTGAAGGAAAGTTGCTGTAAGCTGTAGTAGGTGTCATGGGTGTGATTAGGGCTACACAGTAAGTGACCCTAATGAATATCAGTTCCTGAGGGCAGCAAATCTTAATTTGTGGCACAGGGGAAGGAGAACCCTAGGGGCAGTGGAAAGAGTAGTGGTTTCACGGGAAAGACAGAGACCTGTGGGCTGCCCCTCAGTCTGTGTGTAGGAAGGGCACCGGTCAGGCTGGGGAAGGTGGGGGAAAATAAAACTCACTAGGAACGTGTAATAAGTCTGTCCATTTTTGATGCTGTTGATTTTTATTCATTATTTTGCCTTACATTTTAGAAAATGTCTTCCTTACTCCAAATGTAAAAACTCTACAAATTCACTTTTATCATTTTTACTGATCACTGTGAATTCACAGTTCAGGACAACAATCCTATTTCAGATCGCTCCAGTGATTCTACCATTAACATCCCCCAGCTCTTTACATTGAATCTCAGGATATTTATGAAAATTGAATAGACCTGCTTCTGTACTGTAGTGACACATTTCCTCCCATGGACTATATTTCTTTTTGCTGAACTGAATGCTTCTTTGGTTTTATGTTTGCTCTTTAGGGCCTACATAGTAACTTATTTCTGACAAAGACTAGTCTACTCTGCCGAAGTATCACCTTTACCAGTTTAGTCAGAGGTGGAATCCAAGGTACTCGTTATATGATTCATTCAAATTGTGTTGCTGATTTATCCAATTCGTTGTGGCAATTCTGCTTCTTTTCCATACAAAGTGCAAAATTAAGAATTAAGGGTGTGAAAGTATTGCTACTTAAATGAGTACTGACAGACTTTGGGATATCATGGGTAAATGGGAACAAGGTTACAACCTATTTTTAAATAACAGTGAAACATCTATTTTCACCAAAGTTTCATTAAAAATTATTTTCTTACTTTAAAGACTGACTATATGTTACATTATGAAAAAACCGTATGTCCTCATTTTTGCATTGTTGTACAAGACACTAATAAAAGCTCCCTTAAGGATTTAAAACAAGCTGCAGATCAGAGGTAGAGCACTGAATAAGCTGACCTCTGACCCTTTACAAACATGATGTTCTCTGATAATATGACTTAGTAGCATAAAGCAAAAATATATTTGGTTCTCTATTATTCAGCCTGCTTTATTATGCCCACATGGATCTTTAATAAAATGCCCACAAATGCTATTAAAATCTATTTTGAGGTGTACTCTGTGCATTTATTTTGCTGTAGAGTCATCTAGCATTGCTACAAAGTCTGATAGGACTGCTCAGGCTGTTTGATACATAGACAAAATAACAAAATGTATTTAAAACATAATAATTCATGTTATTATAAACTATCACATAGGCAAAACATAAAATTATAATAATAAAGGCATCTCTGAAGAAATTTTTTTCAGCAGACAGTAGACCAAAAATGTTTAAAATAGCATGAAGTTCTAAATGCAACTTAGGTCCAAACTGGTTAGTATACTGTATTTTTTTTTCTTGTCTAGAAAAGCGTTTCTGACAAATGTATTCTATGTGCCTTGTCAAATAATTACATCAGACCTGTTACAATTCAACTATTGTTAATTTAATAACTTGACAAAAACTCCAAATTAGTGTTAAAAGAATATGGCAAAAAGTGATACTATTGAAAGAAAATGGCAAACAAAAAATTTGCTAACTTAACCTTAATATTTTCTTTTTAGCATATTTGCAAGTAATGTGAATACATTTTCACTTTTCTATGTTACAGCCATAACATACGTAGCCACATCTATTAGCACGAAGTACATATATGCATAATAAGATAAGAAATTCCCTGAGGCACAGACTCTCAGGTTTAGAAAATACTTAAAAAGCATCCAGTTTAATCCTGGAAAATGAACACTTAAGTTTTCTTCGTAAACTTGCTTTGATGACATCTAGTGATGGGAATTCAGTACTTTTCCATGAAAACAATTTTAGTGTCTGTTACTTGTGAAGAAGTTAACTTTGTATTTTATACATGCTATGAATGTTATGTACTGGAAACATATACTAATAAAATAAACATTTAAATTAAATAAAGATATCTACGGTAGAGCTTCCAGTCATTTCCATACCTTTCCGCTTTTTCTGTACTTGAACCGTATAGATAGATTTAATGCATGTTCACATAGTGCCTCCTCCTCCCAAGTTTCTTTCCAGGCTCAATATCTTTAGTTATTATGGTTACCATGCCCTTAAGGTTTGCAAGCCCACTCACTGGTCTGAATTCTTTCCATGAAACACCTTCTAATTTGTCCGTTTGATACGTACTTGACACAATACTCCAAAATGGTTTAACTGGTACCAAATACATTAGAGTTAGCATTTTATAGTCCTCTGCATAATAACAGACTGCAAGATCTATATTTTTTCTCCAACTACATCACATTATGGCTTATGTTGATCTTACATTCAGTAATATCTTCTTATGTTTCCCACAATTTTATTTATTCTTATTTTGTCGCATGTCACATATTCCTTGTTAGATTTAATGCCACATTTCAACCCATAAGTACTTTAGGTCCCCTTTCTGTGGGCCTGTGTCTTTCCCAGCTTCGTTCCTTTCATTAATTGAGATAGTTGTTCTCAGGGTGCTACTCAGGTCCTTAGGTGAACTGACCCTGAGTAGGTTGAGATTAAAGCACTGTGGTGTGCTACAAGTAGCAGTTCAGTTACTTCTACATTGCCTACAAATCTTTCATCAGCATCATCAGACGAATCCCTCCAAAGTCTCTTCGTCCCATCAGCATTACTCCACTTTATTTAAATTTTTTCTCTGATAACCTATCAGTGCAAAGTGATTTGTGAATTGACTTACAGTAGTCCCCACTTATCTACAGGAGATTCATTCCACATGCTGCAGTGGATGTCCAAAACCACGGACAGCACTGAACCCCGTGTAGACTGTGTTTTCCCCACGCATGTACACCTTGGATAAAATTTGCTGCCTTCTCTGTCTTAACTACGCGCTTACAAACTTTGACCTTGACTTTTGGCTTTTAAAGTGGGACAGCAAAGCTAGCAGATATTTTTTTTCCTTCTTCACAATTTCACAGATAGAAGATTTGCTCTTACCATAGATCCTTGCAACCTTTTGTTTTCTTTTCTTAGTTTTCATTTAAAGGAAGCACTTTATGGCTATGTTTGCCATATCTGAATCACCAACATCATTTTTGTGTGTGCTTTGGGGCCATCATTAAATAAAATAAAGGTTACTAGAACACAAGTTCCCTCTTACTATGGTGGTTGATCTGATAAACAAGAGGCTGCTAAGTGATTAACAGCAAAATAGCATAAACCAGACAAATGGATTATTGACATCCTAGGTGGGATAGAGTGAGACAGATGACATTTAATCATGCTACTTAGAGTGGCTTACAATTTAAAACTTATAAACTGTTTATTCCTAGAATTTTCCATTTATTACTGCAGACAGAATGGCCAGAATGGCCACGGTTGTCTATGGATAATTGAAATGACCGAAACTGTGAATAAAGAGGATTACTATATTAGATCCTTCCAAACATCATAATAAGCCAGGTGTGGTGGCACATGCCTGTAATCACAGCTAGTTGGGAGGCATAAGGCATGAGGGTCAAAAAGTTTAAGGCCATCCTGGGAAGACCAGCAAGACCATATGTAAAAATAAAAAGTAAAAAGACTAGGGATATAGTCTAGTAGTAGGACACCGTGAAAACTACTGAAAAAATTCACTAATAGATATATAGAAAACCAAATACTATAATAGACCCATCTTTTTTACTATAAAGGGCATAATTTCGTAAACATATAAAACTACTGGTTGTGGATTTCATTTTACATTATTTGTAATATGAAGATCTAACATTTAAAATCCAATATGCTTTGTTAACCCTGTTAATATTTATAAATATTTTCCATTTAGATATGTATAGGTACACATATAAGGTACCACCCTTGCAAAATTACAGAGACTCTATCAAGCCCCTGGAAAATTCAAATAAATTTAATCCACTGTGTTTTCCCACTAGTGACATTAATACATAAAGCCAGTTTGCATGAGTTTTCTCTTAGCAAACCCTTCCCGTTCCTACTGACCCTCTTGTCATTGATGTCTCATAAAGTTTCAGAAAGAATCAGTTTGATCATAAAACTATAGGCTACTTTGTAGAATCAAAAGTGGTCTTTTGCTCACTTAAGGCTTACATAAAAATAATAGTCTGCATTTTTTATTACATTGACTGCATTTATTGACTGCTTATGTTATAAGTCATTTACATGAATTGTCTCATGCCACATGAAAACCTTATTATTACCTTCATTTTATAGATAGTAAAACTGAAACTAAGAATAATAAAGCATGCCCAAGGCTGGTGGAACCAGCATTCAAACTCAGACCGAGTCCAGATGCTAAATTGTTAAAAATATGTCTCCCTGCCAACAAAAGTCCCATATCTGGCCCTGAAATTTCAAAAACACAGAACTGTAAGCCATAACATGATAATGCACTATTTCTTCCCAAAATTATGATAATAAGGGAATCTGAGGCAACTGTTTTCTCAGTGGACAGTAGACCAAATATATGTAAAAGAGCATGAATTTCCAAAGGCAGCTAAAAGTCCATCCAGCATTGTTAGCACATTGTACTTGTTCTTGTCTGAAAAACTATCCATAAAGGCACTTTCCCTGCCTTACAGATTACAACTATGTGTATTACAGTTTTCATGGATGTTAACTAGCAGGGCAAAATCATCCAACTGAAAACCAAGAAACCTGTCTGTGGCCCAGTGCTGTGGCTACCTGCATGCCACAGTAAAATAGAGGAAACACCTGGCCCAAGTTCAGGAGCATGGGAAGTCCTGAATAAGCATGTGTTAATTCAATCATAATCTTGGTTTATTGGATTTAAAAACTGTGGCTAATAGCACAAATAATACATGTGCATACACACATACAAAAAGAAACACTTTGAATTTAACACTTGATTAACTAAAAATGTTATTCACCCTTGCAGCAGGATCAATAGACATCTGGGAAACTCTAAAAATGAGAAAAATTAGCCTAATCTAAAGCAATCAGGATAGAAGACTGTGAAGGAAGGGGGATCTTTTTGCATGGAATCTCAGGACCAGCTGTCAACTTTAAGAGAAAATTGCAAAGAGTGACAGGTGTGAAAACAACAGATTCTGTCACATGAAAAAAACAGTTATTATGTGTGAGTATAGGACGATAATAATTGTGCAAAGGGTAAATAAGTTCCTCAGTAAGAAATGGCACAGATTAATATTTTCAGCCACTGAGCACATGGAAAACAGCAGCAGCAGCGTCGTTGATAGATACAAAGAGCAAGAGAAGTGGATAAGACTGAGGCTTTTCATGTAAGTCCTGCTACATTCCAGTTTGTCTCAATCTAAAATTGATAATGTATCATACCGCAAAGCTATACATTCCCGGTCTTTATTATATGACTAAATATAATAATTTTTTAATGATGATAGAAATGTACTCTCGGCTGCAGTTTACAGATCTAATTGAGTGGTGGTACAAGGATCCCGTTTTAAAAGGCACCATCTCTTGATACAGGATACAATACAGTGCTCAAGAAAGCCGACAGAATCATGTCTGGGAACCTCCCTTTGATCCTGAGACAGAACTAGAGATGAAAGGGAAGAAATACAGCCTCAGTCGAGTTTTTCATATAATCATGAACCTTTTCTAAAAAGCTCAAAAGTTTAGCTGATCTGTCAGGATTTAAATTAGAGTGTATATAATTAAAATGTATTATATACATATAATTACATTGATATTTGTGCTTTATTTGAAAAATTATCTTTTCAAAACAGCCATTTTTCGTAACAGTAAAAATTTAGCGAGTGAAGTCTTAGGTATCTGCTTATGCATTCCAGAGGGAGCATTTTCTAGCAGGTGTTTGGCCATGGTTATATCTCTGACTCCACTAGAAATAAAAAGTACCGGATCAGAAAGTTTGAGGAAGTCTGGAGACTTAGAAATGGGCAAAAGTGACTAAATAATAAATGCCTGTGTCTAAAAGAGTAAGTAGTGGGTACGGCTGGGTTATCCAAACTTATAGGTGCAGCCTTAGGAAGCCATGGTGTGGTGAATACTGTGATTCTGGCAGGTGCCAGGTGTAGTTCCAAATGGTCCTGTTGGTCCAGCAAAATTCACTACAAAGTGACTGCAGAAGGACAGGTGCAGCATCCTGTCACAGGAGGGGAATGGAGAAGTCCTGGCAAGAGAGAACTTGATGAGAGCTAATAAAAAGGGAGCATAAGGCCATAAAATTGAGCCAGACAGAACAAAGGATCTGATTGGCAACAGAGATGATGCTAGTGACCCGAGATGTGATGCAGTCCTGCCAAGGGACAATGGACCTGGACGCCCCGATTGGTATTAGGTCCCTTTGGAGCAGAAGGGAAGAGGCACTGTACAATATTGCAGGGGAGGACAAGGATGTGCTGTGAACTCAAACTTGCTACTATGATATCCACTCTACAGAAGTTACCGAACTTCGTTAAATGTCTGTTGTGTTTCTGTTACTTATTTCCTCGTGTGATTAATTCAACCTGGCACTATACTAGTTAAGATCAAAGAAGCATTAGTTAATTATTAAATGTAGAACATGTAACTTAATAAATAGATTTAACAGTTTATTTTCACAGCAGCATGCGTAACATTGAAATTGCCAGTAGTTGCCTTTATTCTACTCTCCTTCTTCTTTGTGTGTGTGTGTGTGTGTGTGGGCACCGGGGGTCAAACTCAGGACCTCACGCGCAAGCAGGCGCCTGTGCCGCTGAGCGATATCACCGGCCCTTTTTCCTATGTGGGTACCGGGAGTCGAACTCAGGACCTCGCACTTGCCAGGCAGGCGCTTATGCTGCTGAGCTATCTCACCAGCCCTCTACTCTCCTTCTTTATGCAACATGTAACAAAATGTCAAAGATGCACCTTTGAATTCTAGAGTTTGCTATTACCTTCAACCGGATCTTCTGCCCAACTCCAAATGTCATGAATTAAATGAAACTACATGTATATAACTATAATAAGTATTTAAAATTTTTATTATAAATGGCAATGGGCAAAGGTTTGTACCATTTTTTCAATTCAGTGTCCCTTTTTCTTTTTTGTAGCAAGAGAAAAATAATTTCATTGCTTTCTTGTAGCGAGTTGTAGAATAAAGTTAATAGTTGGTGGGGTCAGTTTCTTCTGGGTCACGCTTTCTCAGCATGCCACCAGGTCCCAAGACGGCACAGCTTCCTCCAAGCACAGTATGCTGTGCCTTTATTCAGAGATCATTAATTAAGGATCTACGAGATGCTCAGCTCTGTAACACATGTTGTGGGAAGAATTTTTAAACTACAACGTTCCTGTAAATTGGTCACAAGAGCTTAAAAGATGTCCAAATGCTTTCCAAATGATTTTACTAACTCACAATAAGTAAAATATGGGTTTCCTCTTCCTTAGCAGTGGGAATATTTCTTATTCTGTCAAACTCTCTCTGGAATCTGTCCAAGCAAAGACATGAATTTCAGTTTACACTAAGTGAAGACTTGGTTCATTCTACAATTATGGATCTGTGGTGCTAATTTACACAGAAATGTGCTGTGCAAACTCAGCCCAATTAGTCCGATACTAACCATGTGCACTCTAAACTGTGCATGGCTTATTCCACTCAGCATTCTGCTTCAGTGATACTATAAGTAGCATCCTAAAACACCCTGTTGAGGAAATCGGGGAATAACCAACATTTTTCACCTTCTGGTATATTCTGATCAGGTCTGTAGTTATCCACCTCATGTTCTACTAGACAAAAAGTAAAACCTGCCTAGCTTAAGATTTCAACAAGCATTACCAGTTAATTTTCATTGTTTTGTAACTCTGAATTAATCATGCCTTGTTAATACATGAGGAGAAGTATCTCAAGAATTGAAATCACCAAAGGAATCCTGGATCATGCCTGATTTCTGACTTTACTAACTCTATGCTAATAAATATGTGAGGGGCGAATTAGTCACATACACTGTTTCCCAAGAATATTCAAAACCGGGCCGGTGAGATGGCTCAGTGGCTTAAGCGCCTGCCCCGCAAGCACGAGGGCCCGAGTTCAACTCCCGGAACCCACATACAAAAAAAGGGGCCGGTGATATCGCTCAGCGGCACAGGCGCCTGCTGGCGCGCAAGGTCCTGAGGTCGACACCCCCGGTACCCACAAAAAAAAAAAAAAAAAAGAATATTCAAAACCCAAAACACAATCAGTGCATCCAATGCTGTCCAAATATCAAGTCTTCCACCAAATCTTTAAAGAAAGTTAAGTGATGTTTTGTGGGTAAATTATGTGCCATTTGAGCAAGGACCATAGGGGCAGGGAAGCTATTCGGTAATTACTCGACCTTATTTTGTTGTAATATTTGTAATTACGAGTCTGTTACTATGACATTATCTCAAATACACAGGGACTAATTATAATATAGGTTACTATATGCTGGTGATTTATTGCAAATACTACCAATTTTCACAAAGACTCAAGATTTTTTTTAACCCAGAGCCTCATGGCCTCATGAATGCTAGGCAAACACTCTACATTCCCAGCCACATTCCCAGCTGTGTGTGTGTGTGTGTGTGTGTGTGTGTGTGTGTGTGTGGTACTTGGGATCAAACTCAGGGTTGCTCTACCACTGACGTACGTCCACAGCTCCTTTTCTTTTCTTTTCTTTTCTTTTCTTTTCTTTTTTTAAGAGAGGGTCCCCCTAAATTGCCCAAGTTGACCTCAAACTTGCAAATGCCTCCATCTCCCAATCAGGTGGGATTACAGGTGTGAGCCACCACACCCAACTTGGAGATTTTTATAGTAATTCTAGGAGTGAAATTATGTTCTGCCTTTTGTACATTTGATCCTCAAGTCTTCTTGGTTACCAATAAAAGGAAAATATAACCATAGTTTAAAATCACAGAGAACCGATTTTAAAATTATGACAATTTGTATTTATTAAATTTCTAACTGTGGTGGGAGCCTGTCAACCTGTCATCATACCTTTGCTCCTTTTCACCCTCCACCCTATCGCCATCAAAAAGAGAGCTGTAAGAAGCAAAAATTGATCTTTCTATGGATTTTGCTCTGAGCTGCAACCAGCCAAGGCATTACTCTATTTTATGTGTCATTTTGAGACATTCTGGGAAAAGTCATACAGGGCAAGAATTACTCTGTGCACTGACTTGCATGAGTAGGCCTAACCCAATGAAAATCATAGGCTGCTTTTATGCTGGATGAGTTTATAAAAGACATCCATTATTGTTTTTAAACTGTATTAAGCTTTAGGAATATACTTTATTGTTTTCCTTGAGTGAGTTGTTTTTACTTTTTCTTAGTAAGAAAAAAAATTCCTGTTTACATAAACGTATGTTCTACATTTGCATGTGAGCACAAATTCAACATTTGAAAATTAGTTCTAAAAATACATAAGACTGAGCTTAAATTACAAAAGTTAGAATTAATTATTAGGAGAAGGCTATGGGGTATTATACCTTGGCTTTATTTTTTTTTTTTTTTTTTTTTTTTTGTGGGTACCGGGGGGGTCGACCTCAGGACTTCGCGCGCCAGGAGGCGCCCGTGCCGCTGAGCGATATCACCGGCCCCTTTTTTTTTTTTGTATGTGGGTTCCGGGAGTCGAACTCGGGCCCTCACGCTTGCAAGGCAGGCGCTTAAACCGCTGAGCCATCTCACCGGCCCTATACCTTGGCTTTATTAATATGAATTTTAATATATATTCTCTGTGCAATATGTCTACATATACCAGCTAAATTGTAAACACAGCAACTAATCTAGCACCAACTCAGCCAGAACCTTTCGTGAAGGCTTTTGAGAAAAACCTGAAAGAAATGAGAACAAACAAGGATTAATGAAAGATTAAAAGAGTATCGAATAAACATAGCTAAATTGTACAATTGAAGAATGAATATTTTTGGAATCTGGGGAAATATTTTACCTTCTGGTTCTTGAGGCTTAAGGGATTTATCTTTGGGGTGCAATTTTTAGTTATTTCTCTTGTAAGGAATGATCACTTCTACTTTGACGCTCTATATGAAGATACTTCTGTTTTATAAGATGGTGCTTTATATGAACTTCTCTGCTATAAATGTCATGACTGTGCATGCTAAGGGTTAATAGATGGCCTGCCCTGCCTGTAGAAACAGAGCTATGCCCTCTGTGCCTGTGTCTTGCTCTAAGGGAACCCATACTCTGGTTATTCATACAGATTAGAAGCGTCCTCCAGACAGGGAACCAGAATTGTTGTCTTAGTTACTTTTCTCTCGGTGCTGAGACAAAATACCCGACACCCAAAGTTAAAGAAGGAAAGGTTTATTTAGCTCACAGTTTGTGGAGGTTTCAGTCCATAATCAGCTGGCTCCAAGGCAGGGTGGTGTAGAACAGGGGCAACTGTTCATGGTGGCGGAAGACAGCAAAAGCAACAAGAGCAAAAAGGGGCGGGAACAAGCCTCTTTCCCTCCCTTATATTGTATGCAGGGTACCCGCCATTGGGTGGGTGTAGCGCTCATACCATCTCCAGGCCCCACTCTTGCACTGGCTCTGGATGTTTACAAAGTGAGGACCCTGGCCCTCTACTGAGTCTCTTAGTTAAACTTCTAAATTTCTCAAGTTGACACAATGAACCATCCTAGAGCGGTAAGGGCATGACCTCTACACACTAGGATGTAGAACTACTGAGTTATTTAGTTAAGCATCTAGACAGCTGAAGTTGACACAATGTATCAACCATAACAGCTGTGCATGTAAATCTAAAGAGGAAGGGCTGTATCTCTTTGAGGCTTATGTATTTTCACTATTTGTAAATAGAAACAATGTAACTTGAAAAGGTTTTGGTGATAATTAACATTATATAGAGCATTTTATAATTGAAGCATTTCTTTCAGTGCTTAAAAAGTGCTGAAAAGATATTAAGTGATTAAAAGGAAATCAAACCATGTACTTTGATTTAAGAAGTTTAAAGAAATGGTTATCAGTTGATCATATCTCTGTACATCTCTTCACTAACACCCAGATTCCAACCAGTCTCTGTTAGCTTTTCATTACTATAACAAAATACCTGATATCCTCAACTTAGTAAAAGAGGAGATTTTGCTCACATTTTCAGCCCATGGTCAGTTGGCCTGATGGCTTTTTGGTCTACAGCAACGCAGCACATCGTGCTAGGATGTGCTGTGGTTTAGATCCAAAATGTCCCCCAAAAGGTCGTGTGGATGGAAAGTGATTAGATCATGGAGCTGCTGTCCATGGATTCACCTATCGATGAGTTCAGAAGCTGAATGTGCTGTTAGAAGGTGGGGCTTTGCTGTCGATGGGTCACTGTGTGACCTGGAAGACTGTATTCTTGTCCCCAGCCTTCCCCTACTCTGTCTGCTCCCTGACTGCCAGGAGTTGAGCACCTCTTCCTCCACCATGCCTCTCTGCTGTCCTGTTTCCACTTTGGAGTCTGCAGACCATGGATTGAAACTGTGAGGCAAAATAAACCACTCCTCATTTAAGTTGTGGATGTTGCATATTTTGGCCTAGTGATGAGAAAGTGGCAAGACAGGAAGCAGGTGGTAAAGCTAAGCCTGTGCAAAAGAGAAGGAAGTGAAGGGACTGAGGTCCCAATGTCCCCTTCAAGAGTACTCCACCAATGACGTGAAAGCCTCCTACTAAACCCCAGCTTTTAAAATTTAACCCACACCCCAGTCACGCCTGTCTGAGGATCCAGACTTTGGAGAACGCTCCATATCCAAACTATAGCGTGGGTTGTGGGGGGGTCTCCTCAGCACCCCAAGGTGGGAGACAAAACTCCTAAGTATCTGTCTCTACTGCTTGGTTATTCCTTACCTTCTAACAAGTCCTTCCCAAGCCATGAACACTATCTAGAGCTCCTCCCTCTCCTGCCCTGCAGACTTGACTCCTGGTGAGCTCCACCTCTTCCTTTCTCTCTGTTTCCATAGCCAGCATGGTCACCAGAGCCATGTCAACGTTACCATCTAACTTGCTCACTTCCTATCCACAATCTGTCCACACTAGAACATAGGGAACTCTCAAAAACATAAATCTTATTCAGATATCTTCTTTAAATCAGACTAGACAAAGATTCCCCAGAGTTTACAGGATAATATTTTAAAACTTCAGTCTGGTTCACAAAGCCCTTAGGATCTGGACCCCTCCCTAACCCTCATACTTTTCTACTCTCCTTTCAACCTAGTTAAACCTAGGAGTGTCTTGATTATGTCGCTTTGTTGTAGTTATGTCCTACTTATAATTCAAGCCCAACTTGGTCAGGAAAAAAGATTTTTGTTTTAGTTTTCCTATCTTACTTCACAATTACAAGCTCTAAATATATTTACTTACTTTTTGCTATTTTTTTTTCTCCTTTGCTTTTCCAACAATTATTTTTGAGTCACATTAGATAAGCCCCTTTATAATCTACATATAGCAACTCTTAGGTTTTATTACTAATGATAATGACTGTAGTACCTCAGCAGTTAGTCCTGAAAAGGCATCTCCCAAAGCGTAACTTTGAAACTCATCTGGTGATTCATGTATTTGCCAGATAAATGAAACTTAAAAATAAAATGAATGGTGTATCATGATGAACTTTGGCCATTAAAAAAAAAAGAATTAGAGTAACTATTATCTGATTTCAAAGATCTTTTTTGGCACCTTTTCTAACTTGTTAAGGAAATGGTTCACAGCACATTTTCTGCCTTAAAAAGTCAAAATGTTCTCCATGAATATCGGTAAGCAAATCCAGAAAGTTTCCAATAGTAATACCTTGTCCTTTTGCTGTTGTCCTAAGATGCAACTTTAGTTTAATTAAGCTAATTGTCTAAAATTCCAAAAATGAAACTAGCTATCATCATTATAAACTACAAAGTTTGTATAAGTAGGTAGGTTGAGGGTGGGATTTTCTCAGAAGTCCTTTTGAGTAGAGTGCTGCTGTCTCAGTTAAAGTTTGTATGGTGTTTGTTAGTTGCTTTATTATTTTATGGCTAGGGGATCTACATAGAATGCCAAACTAGATCCTTCTTGCTGTGTCATAACAAGTAATGACAGATGCTAGATTGTCAGAAATCAGATATCAATTTACTATCTCTGTTACATCAGAATGGAGCACGGCTGAATGGACATTTAAAACACATTTTCCATAATTGTCTCATTAAACTCTTAGGCATCTTTTAATTCTAAGGACTACCATTTGGTGATCATATTTTATCATAAACAAATTGATTAAATTTTTAAAAGAAGGGACTGGTGAGATGGCTCAGTGGCGTAAGTGCCTGCCTGGCAAGTGTGAGGTCCTGAGTTCGACTCCCGGTACCCACATAGGAAAAAGGGGCCAGTGATATCGCTCAGCGGCACGGGTGCCTGCTGGCACGCAAGGTCCTGAGTTCGACCCCCAGTACCCACAAAAAAAAAAATTAAGAGAATAAGAAAGTTAGCTGGTTTTGTTCTAGTTGTGTTTATCTAGAATGAATTAAAACATCAATTCATTTCAACTTTTTATGTTCATTGCATTATTTTTCAAGCTTTCTTTCATTACTTCCAAGATGTAGAAGCCAATATAGTCTGAATATGTTATCTCCAATCAAAACTACATGCAATCTTTTAGAAGAAAATTCCCATTTTCTTACTGTATTTTGTTTGTCCTCACTTCTCCTGATTTAGTTCAATGGATTTTCAGTTAATTGTACAGCTTTCATTGATAACTTTGCTTATGTTCTATATTTTTCCATAGATCCTCTCCTTGGACACTTCTTTTAGTCCTATATTAACTGGGACTTCTATTAACTCCAACTGCTTCTAATCCAGACTGCAAGAAATCTTTTATCTATTTTGCTATGAAATAAAAGCCATCCCAGACTGATGTTATTTTTATCATCACTGTGACTAGACAATACCCCATTCATGCTCTCTTGATGGATCTGTCCTGTCAGCCCTCAAGACAAAAGAGTTCTTTCTCTCCTTTCTTATTTCAGAGATTGGTAACTTTTCACCCAAACACTTACAGTTGTGAGTCATTCGTGTGAGAGCCTTTCCATACTTGCTGCCTCTATGGAGGCATAGTCATCAAGCAGTTGTGCCTACGAGCTCTATTCCCCAAGTGTCCCCCTCTCCACAACCACATCCACAGCCAGCAATCAAATTCAAGTCATCAACACCTCTTAGCCGAACTCTCCCAGTACTTTTTCCACCAGTGTTACCGCTAATCAATGCAGTCTTCATTCAGCAGCAGAATACCTATTTCACTTCTCATGGGAGATTGAAGTTTTCAGATTTTTGGTTTCTTCAGTGCCCAATGGGGATGTATGTGGCAAAAAGGAAACCTGTTCCTGGATTGTTCCTCAGGCCCTGAAGCCTTCATTTCTGCAGGTTTCCATCTTCTTATGGAGAGAAATAGAGATGATAGGGATAGGGACAGGGACAGGGATAGGGATAGATAAAGATATAGACATAGATGATATGTAGATGATATATAGATGATATGTGATATAGATATAAATATAAGTGTAATGTAGATAGAGATGTGTCTAGGATTTTGAGCTGAACTTAGCAGGAAGGATAGAAAAAATGTTGAACTTACATCTGATTTGGACCTGAAAATCCAGAATGCCATTTAAAAACATAAGTCACATTGTACCACTGTCTCAGGTTTAAAATCTTTCTGTCTTTTTCCTTGGTCTTAATACACACAAAAAAAACCCTATCTCAGTGATCCACAAGACCAGAATAATATGATCTTGGCCTCTCTCTTCAACATTTATCTTGTGGCAGTGACTCTCATTCCCTACAGCTGGCCTTTCTATCTTTGAATACACGAAATCTCCCTTCCCACTGGCCATCTCTCTGGGTTCTTATCGTCTCAACCATTTGACGTTAATGCTACTCACTGCTTGGCTCTGTCTCTGCCTTGGGTTTCAGTGTCCTCTCTTTATTGCGTCCTTACCTAGCCATCAGATCTAGTAATATTATCTTACTAAACAAATCCCCCCAGTGTCGCTAAGGTATAGACCACTGTGTCATCGTAGGCACAGTTGCTAGTTTGAGCTTATGTTTTTAATTAATTAATTAAACTAATATATATCAGGTGTCTGTTGTACTGTTAGGCACTATTGTTGGGGATACAGCTGTGAACAAGACACAGCTCCTGCTCTTACAGAACTTAAATTTATCAGCCAGAGGACAAATATGAGATACCTGCATGCTACGTCATGTGATGACTGTAAAAAATAAAACAAGATAAGGAAAGAGGAAGTGACTAGTGCTGGCCAGGAATGAAAGAGAGACATCATTATATGTACAGTGGTCAGGAACATCTCTTTGCTATAAGGTAAAGTTTGATCAGGGACATAAACACAAAGTCCACATCACGCAGATATCCGGGGGAAGCAGAGAGAATAGCAAGGGTACGTGCCCTGAGACAGAAGTGTGTGTGCCATCACGGAGGAACGGCAAGGAGACTGATGTGGCTGGAGCTTAGGAAGGAACCAATGCCAAAAGATGAGGTCAAGTTAAGGTAGCTGGAGTAAAAGCAGGGATGCAGATAGTTGACAGACCGCAATGGACTATGTCACCAGTAGAGGCAAGCTGTAAGATGAAACTTAACTCAAAACAAATGTTTTTGTTGTGTTAAGAAAAATATATAGGTGCCATCTATAAAATCCTGATTTTCCTACTTGACTCTAGGAAGACAGAGGGTGAAAAGAAAATGAAGATAATTAGGGCGTATTATTAAAAAAAAAGAGTAATTAGAAATAGTTCTAAAAGGAAATGAACTGATGTTTCAAAGTTATTTAAAATTCCAAAGTCACAGTTGTTTAATTGCTTTCTTAGAATGTAATATCACCAGGGTAAGCAAATGAATCAAGTTCTATGGAGAAGTGAAAAAAATGAATAGAGTTAAATTATTCCAAAAATAGCAAATGGGCATTTAAGTATATGCGATCTTTCAGTTTGTAATTGAAATCTGAAAACTGCATTTAGTGCCTATATATGCAGTGCTGTATTTTCTTTGTGTAGATAAAAGATAAGAGCTAAATGCCGTGTCTAATACTCCAAGAGAACAAGCTGCTACTTTGGACATGAAATTTAAAAGATAAAAGCACCTGTTTTCCTCATCAACTTCATTCATTTATCCAGGGTTATATAATGAAGACCTTTCAATACAATGTTGATTATGTCTGATTGAAACATAAATAAAGTTTCCATCCTTGCTTTTATTTACTGTAATAACTCCTGAAATCAGAACTGGGGAGCGCCACTTTCTAGAAGTCTTTAGTGAACATGGTTGGTCTCAGAGCTGGACTACATCATTTTCCTCCTTCCCCATCCATTTCTTCCCTAACTAGCAGGATTAATATTACATTCTCCTCTGTCCTTCCCTACATTGTACCACAAAATATGTACAAAGAAACATAAATATACAGTCTTCGAAAAATACTACTTCAAGTTTTATAATAACTGTAATCACCACAACTAGAACATACCTCAATGAACCACTGGGGATTCTTTAATTCAGTCCTGCTCTGTGATAGTGGTACCCTTTCCTGTAGCCTGTCCCCTTCATTAGGAATGCCTCCTTTCTCACACATCCCTCCTTGCCTTCTATCTCTCTTTCTGGACTGAGGCATTATGTGACCTCTTCCTATAAACCTTCCCTTATCAACCTCCTTGAGCCTTAGTCCTCTGTGGACCTGTGTTAAAGTCTCACATCACTGTGTTGATTTTTTGTTTCAGACCCATCTTCAGGAGACTGCAAACTGCTTGGGCACACACAACATGTAGCACACTGTCAGGAACATGGCTGGGGACTCTAAATGTCAGTTAAATAATTTAATAATGCAATTCCAAATCAAGTATATTATTTAATTAAGTATAATAATGAGAAATATTTAGTGAATTCTAAGGTCATAAAAGAATTTATTTACTGCTTGAACTTGCTTTTCAAGTAAATGCACTATAGTGTTATCATAAATAATTTAAATAAGCCCACATGTATTTTACTCAACTATTTTGATGTTCATATCGATGAGTCTTGATGTCTCTGAATATCCAGATTGTACAATACATTTTACTTTTCATGGTTAGTTATCAAGAATCTACAACAACTTAAAATTCGAATAAAATTTCTTGATGACATTTTTATCATTAAACATTGACATGAGTCAAAACAATCTAAAATTATTTGGTTTAACATATTAAGTTTTATTTTCATTTTTGATATATTTGAGTTGAAAGCTAATTATAATCTGCACAGTAAATTTGATAGTTAAATGATATGTCATTTTATAATGAAGAGGGTAGTTTTACTAGGAAGGAAAACAAAATTCTATTTTGCTTCAAGACGTAGTAACATACTACTGCTAACATGACTAGACTAATCACAGATTTTAGCAAAACTTTCAAAGATGAAATAGATTTCCCTAAAAAAAAAGAAAGAAATAGATTTCCCTAAAAATACACTATTTTTCTAACATTCCTAAAAAGACATTGGCATAAAATTTGAAATGCTATCACTGGGATGTTTAAGAACTTTATGGAACTTCTCAGTACTGAAACCGCAGCTCTCTAAGGATATATTTATATAGATTTTAAAACATCCTGGAGTAAAAGATTATACTCTTTAGAATGCTGAAGTCCTGGCAAAAGAACTTGTTTTATCTTTTCAGTTAGAGATTTGATTTTTGCTGCCTTCCCAACCTCACAGTTTAGTCTAAAAATGATAGTGGCTTTTTTACAGTACCATTGAAATCCAAATTCAAAAATTGCTTTAATATTTTTAAAAATTAATGATTTAACTATCTAGGAAATAATCCATTCATATTATATCTCATAGCTGACAAAAATATTAAAAATTTTGCTGTACTTGTTTATTATGTTAGAGAAAGTTATAAATGGGTGCCAACAGCAACATCTTGGCATAATACTGCTTTTAATGGCAGTTTTATTGAGTATTGTTATTACTACTGATTTAGTAATAAATTTCTTTTTGAAAGTAATATTTACCTATACTTGTACTGAGGAAAATTGAGAATGTTATATCACAACTATTCAATTGCAGCAAATATAAATTTTAATCCAGTTAAATGGTTACACAATGTTTCCTTCCATTCTTCAAATTATCTGTATTTGTATTTATTTAAATATGTTAAAATTACTTCCTTTTTTCCCCATGTAGCCTATGGTAAAGTTATATGGTATTTTCCACGAAACAAGTTTGGAGCCATTAATTATTGCTTCATTGTTGAAAGACATTCCTTTATTCAATAACTGTTCCTTAAAATAAAAACTACTGAAACAACAATCAATTGAGCTGAAAGCATCTTTTAAAAAGTGCACATATGTATACACATACCCCAATTAATAAGAGAAAATAAACCGTGTCTATGATTGCGCCATATCTACTACTCTCTACCACAGTTGGCTAAAATCCACCAAAATTTAGAGACACTAAACTACATTCATCAAGTATGAAAGTAAATGTCCCTTGCTTTCCAAATACAAATTATAATTTTGTAGTAACTCCAATCTTGCAAAAACTTCCCCTGCTTCCCAGTACGACTTATGGTTCTGCGGAAACTCCATGCTAGCAAGAGGTTAGTATAATCATTTCACTTCATTCTATTCTTAGACTTATTCCTCAACCAGAAGTTAATAATAGATACATTTTGCCACTGGAAGAAGCATCTCCCTTCTTTCCTTTCTTCATTTTACTTCATTTTGCCTTTAAAAATAATTGTAGAAAGGGGGAGCTTGAAAATGAGGGAAAGACCTCACTCGGGGCAGTGGTTCTTGAAGTGTGGTCCCCAGGGAATCGGCATCAGCATCGCTAGAGGCTGGTTAGAAACACAAATTTGTAACTCTGCGGGTGGGGCCCAGCAAATCTGAATTTTAACAAGTCTCTAGATGACTATGCAGCATGCTTTGAAGCTACAGGCCCACTGATTTAGGGAATACAGTAGTTACCAGGACAATTACATGTTAATTACCCATTTGAGACTGCACAAAAAAATTTATGCTATCCTTGAAGATTGTCCCCAGATTTATTGCTTTAATTCATGAAAAAAATGATGTAATGAGATACTGTGGCTCTGGACATATGACAAATTAAGAATTTATTCCTGGGGCCAGTGAGATGCTCAGCGGCGTAAGCACCTGCCTTGGCAAGCACGAGGGCCCGAGTTCGACTTCCAGAACCCACGTACGAAAAATGGTGATATCGCTTATCCCTGAACTGCTATGACTGAGGAGAATTTCCCTCATGAATTATAACATGAGGTTTGAGAATTTCAGAGTCTGAGGGATTGTACTAGACCAAATCGCTTCCCCTAAAATCAGGTCTACATGGACCCTCAGAATGTGACCTTATTTAGAGATGAGATATTCGCAGATGTACTAGTTAAGATGAAGTCGTACTGAGTTAGGGTTGACTCTAAATCCTAAACTGAATGCCCATTTTTCTAATAAGAAAATTAGGTAGAGAGCCATGCAGAAAAGAAGGCCATGTCAAGATGGAGGTAGAAACTGATATTGAGTGACGACGGCCACGGGACAGCAAGGGTTGCTGGCCACTGTGTCTGCTAGGAGAGAGACGAATTTCTTCCCAGAGCCTCCACAAGGAGCCAGCCCTGTTGACAAATCAATTTGGGACTTCCTGAACCACGATGGAACACATTTCTGTTGTTGTAAGCCAACCAGTTTTTGCTTAATTGTTCTAGAAGCCCTAGGAGACTTTCTAGGCTTTTTTTTTTTTTTTTTTTTTTTTTTTTTTTTTTTTTTGGGTACCGGGGGGTCGACCTCAGGACCTCGTGCGCCAACAGGCACCCGTGCCACTGAGCGATATCACCGGCCCCTTTTTCGTATGTGGGATCCGGGAGTCGAACTCGGGCCCTTGCGCTTGCAAGGCAGGCGCTTACGCCGCTGAGCCATCTCACCGGCCCGACTTTCTAGGCTTTAAATTTCGTAAGTATTCTTTGCTTTGCTCTTGACCTCCATAAATTATGCCCCATAACAAGTATGTCCCCCACGCACCACCCCTCATCAGCCTCACCTTCCTCATCACCTTCAGCCATTCCATACTTACTTGTTGTTTTCAAATTTTATCAAAATATAGTTGACAAAAATTGTACATGTTCAAAGTACATAAAGTGATGTTTTGACACACATACACATTAAGAAATGTTAAGCATGGTCTGTCTAATTAACACACCCATTGCCTCTCATAGTTACAGGTATGTGTGTGTGTTTGGTCAGAATAGTGAAGATCTACTCAGCAAATTTCATATATATGGAGCATATATAGTCACCACAGGGTACTTTTTAGATTTTCAAAACTAACTCATCTTTTAACTGCAAGTATGCACACTTTGCCCAACACATCCACATTTATGAAGCACCACTGAAAAATCTAGCATTAGCTGGAACAGTCGTGTGCTACTTTATTGTTGTGGAAGGGGAAGGGGAAAAACAACTCCCCGGGAAGATATTAAATGTAAAACTGTTTTCATTGTGGAGAAATAAAGCACCGTGCATTGTTAGTTATGAATTATGCTTATTATCTTCCATCCATCTGTCTTTCAATAAAATTTCAGATTGAAGTGGATTATACTTTTTAAGCTGCTTTGTACTCGTTTGTTCAAATACATAGCAACCCTTTTAATTAGACCATTTGACCATTTTATATGCAAATAACTAATACCATTAAGTGTATCTGTGTCTCTTTCTGTTGCAGTTCTGGTTGTGTCATAAATGCAGTGACCCTCCACAAACAGGGTTAATTAGGGAGTGCGTGAATGAGTGCCTGGCTATGCAGTCGCTGCCAGCTGTAGATCTAAGATTAAAAAGAAGGAGATTTACCAAGCAGAGCTTTTTGTCTCCTACACAAAACACATGCAATTATGAACAATGTATTTCGGGAGCGTGCCTTTAGGAAATGCTGCATTCTCCTCACCTTATATTAATAGTTCTATGAGCTCCTTTGTTATCTTTTCCCCCACAAATGAATAATAAAGCAGCTGTATTTTAATGTATAAATAGGTATTTTTAAAAGTCACATGAATTGAAAGAAATATTGAATAAGACAATACTGCTAAAATAATTTAAATGAACTATCTTATATAGAGAGATTTATGCTAGCTCTGTAACCATTAAAACAAACAAATATACCAACGGGGGGGGAAAAAACCCTTTTTCTTACAGCATATCTGCTGTGTGCTAAGTGTTAAATGTCAGGGATAGAAATGAAATTCAGGATCCTACTTTCAAGAAATGGTCATCTAAAATGGAAGTGGGATGACACACATTTATAAATAGGCTTAAGCACTGACTTGGGGCCCTCAAGCTAAAGGAAACTAAGAAAGGACACCGCCTGGTTTCCTAGGGGTGCTATAAAAAATTACTGTAAATTTAGTGGGTTAAAACAACAAAAATTTGTTCTGTCATAGTCTGAAACTAGACCCAGCAAAGACGCGTCCCTGAGGGACCTAGGATGCATCATCCCTCATCTCTTCCGTGGCTCCAGACGTTCCTTGGTTTGGTGAAACTGCAGTCTGCGTCTGTCTCATAAGACGGTCTCTCTCTGTCTCTGTCTTCTCCTCTTCTGTCTCTTACAAAAACACGTGTCATTGTATTTAAGGCTTAATCTAATCCAAGAAATATTATCTTGGAATCTGTAACTTAATGACATTTACAAAACTCCTTTTTCCAAATAACATAGATTCACTGGTTCCAGATGGACGTAACTTTTGGGAGCTGTAATTCAATCCACTACAGCTACTTCAAGAAGGTGACCTCTTCACTATGGAACAGGTTTGAGGGCAGAGGGAAAACAGGAAGTCCTCTTCTAGGCATGGAGAGGACGAGATGTCCAAGAGTTTCCGTCTTAACAGCACAATACCTAGGCCATCACAAGCACTCAGTGACCGTGGGATTATTAATGAAATACATTCATGACAATTCTCAGTGAGCAGGTAGACATGGAAGCATAGATATCAGGAGAAAGACCTGGACTGGACTGGAACGGGTAAGATTACCAAAGGAGCTGTGTGAGAACGGAAACAAATGAAAGAAAGGAAAGGAGTGGGGGGAGGGGAAGGGGAAGAGAAGGAGAGGGGCAGGAAGGGAAGAAAGGGGGACCAAGAGGCAGTTCATCTTTGCAGAACTCTCTGGAAAAGAGGTTGAGAAAAAGTTGCAAGAAAAACAAGAGAGAAACCAGGAGCAAAGGTGGCCTAGGGGACAAGAGAAAAATAAATTTTTAAGAACAAAAGGGTGCCAGGTTAGGTTAAGCTGATTAAGTAGTATAAAGCCTGGATTTGAGTTTCCCACAAACCTAGAAGTTACAAATTGAAGTTTCAGTGGATTATACTGATAAAAACGGTGGCAAACATTTTAAAAATTACTTTCCTATTGAACAACGAAATTAGATCAACACAGATGGCTCCCAGTTTACAATAGTTTGGCTTACAACTTTTTGACTTTATGATGTTGTGGAAGTGATGATTCATTCAGTAGGATTGTACTTTGAATTTGATATTTTCCTGGGCCGCTGGTATGCACGAATATTCTTACGATGCTGTGCTGTACAGAGAGCCACTCAGTCAAGAGGGGAACAACCAAGACTCCTCTGTGCACTGTGTTGCTATGAAAGGAGTTTCAATAGGTTATGGTTTTTCATGCATTCTGACCCCCAATATTTTCAGCTTATGATGGGTTTGTCTGGCTGTAGCCCCATCATAAATCGAGGACCTTCTGCACATAGTCTTCCCTCCATAAGTGCCCATTACACATGTTTCAGAGAAAGATTCTTAAACAATTCCTGCAAGGACGCAGGTCCATGACCTCTTTCCCCCGAACGAAAGACATACTGTACGAGTTGCCATGGATCATTAGAGCTGCTGTGCTGGGGTCCCCCACTCATAACCTCTCCACTCAGTGCAGGAGGTCTTCTCAGAGTCACAGTGGGAGAGCAACATTTCCCAGCTGTGATTCTGCTGCTGACCCTCCATATATCAGAATGTCCTTTGGACATCTCACTGAATCCATTAGGATACATGAGTCAGGAATATGTAACACGGATTACAGATACTCCTGATCAGTAGCATGAAATGTATTAGAAATGCAAGGAGATTTCGTATTTATGTACTGGAGAATTGAAAACTCATTATACTTTGAAACTATCATCAACTCTCCTCTACAATGACATCTGCTGGTTAAGTGAATTTAAGTTTTCTTAAGTTGAGAACAGAAACACCCTGATTGCTGTAATCTTAGATGATGGAAGAACATTGAAGAAACTCTTTCATGGTTTGTGGTCCATACCACACATTTATCCACTTCAATTTCATGTTTAGGAATGGGTGAATATTGGGGTTTCTTTTTGTAACTTGGAATTCCCCCACAACATTCTTGAATTAGTAACAATGGTAACTATGTACAAGTTTACTCATGTCAACTATTTTTCTTAATGTAAGGAGAGGATGTTTGGATATTTGGATGTCTGTGCTTTAAATGATAATGATCATTAAGTTTTGAATCCTTTTTCAGCTGTATGCACTGAGTTGTATTCATTTCAAAATCAAAAATAGATTTATTATTCCTTGCCTTAACAAACTGAGCTTTAAAATCAGATAAAAGATCTTATTTGAAATCAACTTTTTTAGCTGTGACATATTTTTTAATTGAAATATTAAGAATTTTGATGTGATCATAAAGGAATTCTTTAAAACTTCACTTGAATAATTATAAATCAGAATTTAAAGGTATACAGGTTGATAAGAAATTAAATTATAGTATATTCAAATTCTGACTGTGCTATTTTTGTATTATATTTATAAAAATGGGTCAAAAATAAATATAGCATTTATCTTGGATTGAATTACGCAGTATCATAGCTCTTTAATTCTACTTAATTGCTATTTTTTTTTTTTTATGGGTATCGGGAGTCGACCTCAGGACCTCACGCTTGCCAGCAAGCGCTTGTGCCACTGAGCGATATCACTGGCCCTTTTTTTCCCTTTATGTGGGTTCTGGGAGTCAAACTCAGGACCTCATGCTTACCAGGCAGGCGCTTATGCCACTGAGCCATCTCACCGGCCCTTAATTGCTATTCTGATATCACACTGAATTAAGAAATTACTTTAAGGATTCAGTGCATCTTAGAAAATCAAGCAATGTATTTTACTATGCTTTTAGCATTTATATTCACCAACTACATACATGTAACTAATTTTAAATTAATAAGCCTTTCACCCAAGAGAGATCTCTATAAAGCTTTTATCCTTACCCTATTTATAATGTCACTATCAAGTTCTTTATTCTGCACATTTGTTTTTTTAAAGATCTAATTGTATGTTATTTTCCTACATGTTGCAATTATGCAGTTTTCTTTACATGAATATTGCTTTCTATAGAGAATGCTCTTTTAAATTTAAGAAAAAATTAACTATTGTTTCTATAGAAATAGGAATGTTCTATGAGCAGTAGATCGGAAAATGAGACACATTCAGTATGAATCTGAGTCTTTGTTTTCAATTCTAGTTGAAGGGTAATTTTATAAAAACACCAAGAAAAATGAAATCTGGGATTTTGTAGTTTATCGTGAGTCAGACGTCTTACACTGCTGATAAATCAACAGTGTAGCTTCAGAACACACTCCACACTGTGTGAGTGTGTGTGTGTGTACACTTGTGTGTGGGAATATGATTTGTCAAGACATCCTGGCAATAAAAATTTGAGGGAGTCTCAGATTCCCACTGGATTTTGTTTATAAATGACACTATTTTACAAATAAAAAGATAAGCTCTTAGGTAAAGTAGGTTTTTGGTGCCTGCGTTGGTCTCTTTTCTGCTGTTATTGTGAAATACTTGAGACAAGTTAATTTTATAAAGGAAGTACATTTATTTGGCTCACAGTTTCAGAAGTTCAAGGGCACAGCTCTGGCACCAGCTGGGTGCTGGTGAGGAATGCCTTCTGGCTGGTCAAGTTGACACGTGAAATTCTTCCTGACACACGTGTTCCCTCAGCTTCCCAGCTAACCCTGTTCTGTAAGAATCAGTTCTTCAATCTTCTCCTGAGAAAGCCTTCCCACAAACCCATTCCCAGGTGGGAGTTTGTTATCCTAAGCTAAATTCCCAGACCACCCTTTGTTTATTTTATCATAGAAACATATCCTTCTCTAATGCCCCTTAGTAGAAACTAAACCTCCCGAGCATGGGAATTAGGGGGACATTTGTTCATGTATCACTAGGGCCTAAAATCCCGCGAGCTGCATCATGGGTGCTCATTAAACACTGGATGAATGAGTGGGTATGTAAATGAATTGCTTTTAGTTTATACCTATTTGTTTTTCTATTTTATGCATTCCTTGAAAGACTGGACAGAGTCTTAATTACTTTTTATATCCAACCTCTGGCAGACATTAAGAGCTTAGTAAATGCTTACTGAAGGAATAGCAGGTAACTGAATTACCAAATTCCTACTGCATATGTTTTCTTATATCTGAACACTTCAATTTTTATGCCACTTTTTTAATTTACAGAGATTTCCATTGTTGCACTTGTGGAGAAATTACACTAGTAACTAAAATTAAAAATCAGAAAATGCTAGTGGTGGGAATCAGATAAATATTTTTCAAAATCCCGCAGGTGTTCCCAGTGGTCTAAAATCTTGTAGGTAACTATAGTTAAAGGAGGCAGTAGTTCAGCCAGGTTAAATATATAATAGGGTATCTCTGTGGAAGTCACCACCATACAGGAACAAGACACCAAGTTGGAAGCTTTAAGCAGGCTCCATTGGATAGGTGAAGGATTTCTAAAGAGGAGAAATAAATGTGAGAAAGAGAGTTGTGGGTGCTTCATAACACTGAATATTACCAGGTATCAGACAGAGTACTAAGTGTAAAATGCACTGCCGCTTTACTTCATGACAGTTTAGCCAGGTATAGTGTTCTTTCTGCAGAAGAGAACACTGAGGTTTAATTAAGTTCCTCTCATTCAATGATGAGAACAGCAAAAAATTCACGTCCGTGATCAACTGGCTACAAGGTTTATGTTCTTTCCCCACATCAATGGTTCTCAACCCTAAGCACACAGCAAAAGCAACCAAAGCTACACTTAAAAGGTACATAGGAACCTCTGTGTGAGGACCTGGTAACCGGCCCTGGGAGAATCCAGGTGACTGACTCCTCCCCCCTACATTGGTGGGGCCAGGCCACGGGGGTAACACCAGCCACACAGTAGGACCCTGACTAGGGTGCACATGATGGACAGGCAGGACTAGCAGGGTGGAAAAGTCCGAAGCAACATTAACAATACAAGCGAGCAGGTGGTAAGTTAGGTGAACCAGCGTTGTGCTTGGGGACAAAGACACACAGAATAGAAGCAGGTGGGTGGGGCTGCCCCTTTTCTTTTACTTTTTTTTAATCTTTCTTTTTCTTTTCCTTTTTTCTTTTCTTATCCGTTTTTCTTTTATTATCTTTTTTTTTTTTTTTCTCTTTACTAAACGGCTGGGGAGAACTCCAACCACAGAAAACTAATCTCATCCCCCAAACCCAGAGACCAAGTTCAGATAATCCCTTGCTTACTCCCTCATTCTTTCTTTTCTGCCCTCTTCTCTAGTTTCCCAAAGCTTGCATGATCATCCTTTGTCCTTCACTCTTGCTTCTACTTCCTTTTTAGTTATCTTTGTTTTATCCACTATCCTTCTTAAATTTCCCCACCACAGGGCAAAACCACTCTACCAAGGGGAAATACTCTGCATACAAGCTCCTAATTTACTATCAGTCCAGTTATATAACTGTAGATTTTGCTCCTATGGTTTAAGATACAAAATTAATCATTACCACAGTTTGTCAGTTACTAAAAATGTGCCTAATGCTATTGTTATTGCTAATTATACTGCTTTAGTTAGGATGTCATATCCGTTGTAATCTGTTGTTCTTCCTTCCGTAACAATACTGGGAAGCTTTGGGGTAATAACCTCACCACAGCCCAACACCAAAGAACTGGGGACTGAACCAAACAGATATCAACATCTCACCCTTAATTAATTGGGAAGGTAAGATCCTGGGACAGACACAAACAAAGAACCTCCTACACACCAAAGACATCCTGAAGAACAAACCTTGTCTAGAGAGGCCTTGATACTAGTGATACACCTATGTATTATATATTGATGTAGTTACCTACTACAAAAACTTACAAGGATCATCACAAAAAAACAAAATAAAAAATTTTTGCAATAGAAAATGACAAGATGCAGAAGCAAAATGCAATCTCAGACCTCCAGCCCACCCAGAACAAATCCAGGAGACAGCAGATAGAGGAAAATGGAAGACACACATGTGAAATTTCTGAAATGATAACAACCAAAGTAAAGAAAAAAACCCGTGAGGATAGAGGAAATCAGATCAGAAATAATCTCGCAGGTAAAAAGAAAAAAAAATGACAACCATAATGAAGGAATTGCTCAGCAAATCTAGGGTAGACATAGGTAAAAAATAGAGGGGCATAGAAAAATAATGGAAATCTTGAATGAACAATATAGGAAAGAAATAGAATGCATGACACACATTAAAACAGATATCCAGGAAATTAAAAATTCCATTGAAAGCTGGCAAAACCGCTTGAACAAAACCAAAGATAGACTTTCAGACCTTAAAGACAGAATTGTGGCTAGTGACCAAGAAAGGAAAGATCTCTTAAAAATAACAAGGGATCAGGAAATAACAATTTGACAGCTGCAAGATGATGCAAAGAAAAACAACACAAGACTGATGGGTGTCAAGGAACAAGCAGGAGTCAACACAAATGACATGAAAAGACTATTTGCAGAAGTAATAACAGAAAATTTCCCAAGCATGGGAACAGAATCTGACATACAGATAAGTGAGGTGTACAGAACTCCAAATAGCCATGACCAATATAAATCTACATGCAGACATATAAAAATCAAAATCCCAGAAATTCAGCAAAAGAACAGAATATTAAAAGCTGTTAGAGAAAAGAAGCAGATCACCTATAAAGGAAAGCCCATCAGAATCACGGCAGAGTTCTCAACACAAACCCTCAAGTCAAGAAGAGCTTGGAGGGAAGTATTTCAAGTCCTGAAAGAAAACAGCTTCCAACCCAGATTGACATACCCTACAAAACTATCTTTCAAAATTAATGGAGAAATTAGATACTTCCATGACAAAGAACAACTGAAGAAATTCATGACCACCAAACCCACCCTACAAAGGGTGTTGAAAGATATTCTAGACAGAGATAACAATGAACACAATTCCAAGAACAACAACAGAAAGAAACCACCAGACAGGGCAAGCAGTTAAACAGAGGGGAAAAGCAGGGAGCCAACAGCAGGAAAATAACACAACAACGATAAGCCAATACATATTAGTTATAACCGTTAATGTAAATGGCCTCAATTCACCAATCAAAAGAAATAGATTGGCAGAATGGATC
This sequence comes from Erethizon dorsatum, assembly GCA_028451465.1. Classification (NCBI taxonomy): domain Eukaryota; kingdom Metazoa; phylum Chordata; class Mammalia; order Rodentia; family Erethizontidae; genus Erethizon; species Erethizon dorsatum. Next base: position 13,060,777 of record CM051838.1, on the reverse strand, counting down.
AAGAAACAAAATCCAACAATATGCTGTATACAAGAAACACATTTAACTCAAAAAGATATTCATAGACTAAAAGTCAAAGGATGGAAAACAATACTCCATGCAGGAGGAACCCAGAAAAAACAGGGGTAGCTGTTCTGTTTGCAGACAATGTGAACTTCAAACCAAGAATTATCAAAAGAGATAAAGATGGTCACTACAGGGGGCTGGTGAGATAGCTCAGCGGCATAAGAGCCTGCCTAGCAAGCGCGAGGTCCTGAGTTCGACTTCCGGTACCCACATACAAAAAAAGGGCCGGTGATATCGCTCAGTGGCATGGGCGCCTACTGATGCACGAGGTCCTGAGTTTGACCCCCAGTACCCACAAAAAAAAAATAAAAGAAGGTCACTACATACTTCTTAGGGGCAAACTTCAAGAGGAGCACATAACAATCTTAAATATGTATGCACCAAATACAGGAGTACCCAACTATATAAGACAAATATTAATAGACATAAAAAATCAAACAAGCAATAACACAGTTGTAATGGGGGACCTTAATACCCCACTGTCACAAATAGATAGATCAACCAGACAAAAATTCGGCAAAGAAATATCGGAACTGAAACAAACCTGTGAACAAATGGACTTAGTAGATGTTTACAGAGTGTTCCACCCAACAACATCAGAATACACATTCTTCTCAGCTGCACGTGGGATGTTCTCTAAAATAGACCATATACTAGCCCACAGAGCATGCTTAAGTAAATGCAAAGGAATTAAAATTTATCCCATGCATATTATCTGACCATGGTGCAAAGAAATTGAAAATTAATGGTAAAAGAAACTGCAAAAACTCCATAAACACATGGAAATTAAATAACACCCTCCTGAAAACCAATGGGTCACAGATAAAATTAAAGAAGAAATTAAACAGTATCTACAATCAAACAAAAATCCAATTACAACATACCAGAACCTGTGGGATGCAATGAAAGCAGTCCTAAGAGGGAAATTTATAGCAGTGAATTCTCACGTTAGGAAAACAGAATAAGCACAATTAAACAACATAATGTTGCTCCTTAACCTTCTAGGAAAAAAAAAAAAAAAAAAAGAGCAAGTCAAGCCCAAAGCCCATACAAGGGAGGAAATTATAAAGATCAGAGCAGAAATTAATGTAACTGAGACTAAGAAAAAACTACAAAGAAGTAATGAATCAAATAGTTTGTTTTTTGAAAGAATAAAATCGGTAATACCTTAGCCAACCTTATCAAAAAAAGGAAAGAAAAGACTCAAATTCATGTAATGAGGAATGAAAAGGATGAAATCACTACAGATCCTGTGGAAATTCAGAAGATCATCAAAACCTACTTCGAAAATCTTTACTCACATAGGATGGAAAACACAGAAGAAATGGACAGATTCCTAGACACATATGAATTACCAAAGCTGAATCAGGAAGATATAAAAATTCTGAATAACCCAATATCAGTGAATGAAATGGAAAATGTACTTAAAAACTTACCAACAAGGAAAATCCCAGGTCCTGATGGATTCACTGCTGAATTCTACAAGAAAAATTTAGAGATTTAATGCCAGTACTCCTCAAACTCTTTAGTGAAATTGAAAGGGAAACAATACTCCCTAAGTCATTTGAGGAGGCAAGAATTACTGTGCTACCAAAACCAGAGAAAGACCCAACCAAAAAAGAGAACTACAGGCCAATCTCCCTAATGAACATAGATGCGAAAATCCTCCATAAGATACTAGCAAACAGAATGCAGCAAATTGTCAAGAAGATTATACACCATGATCAAGTGGGATTCATCCTAGGAGTGCATGCATGGTTCAACATACAAAACACAATAAATATAATACACCATATCAACAGAGCAAAGGCAAAAGTCACATGATCATCTCAATAGATGCAGAAAAAGCTTTTGATAAAGTCCAACACTCACTCATGATAAAAAAAACCCTACAGAAAATTGGAATAGATGGTCTTTACCTCAATCTGATAAAAGCCATCTATGACAAACCAACAGCCAACATCATACTAAATGGACAAAAACTAAAAGCTTTCACTTTCAGTGAACAATCAGGAACAAGACAAGGATGTCCACTATCACCACTCCTATTCAATATAGTTCTGGAAACATTAGCCAGAGCAGTTAGACAAGAGACAAAAATAAAAGGAATAAGGGTAGGAAAGGAAGAAGTTAAATTATTATTATTCACAGATGACAGGATAATCTACATAAAAGACTCCAAAAACTCCATCGAAAGACTTCTAGTTTTAATAACCAAATTCAGTAGCATAGCTGGATACAAAGTCAGCACTGAAAAGTCAATAGCATTCCTGTACACAAACAACGAACTCACTGAGAGAGAAATTAGGGAAACCGCATCCTTCACAATAGCATCCAAAAAAATGAAATACTTAGGAATCACGCTAACAAAGGAAGTGAAAGGTCTATATATTGAAAATTATAGTACTCTGAAAAAGGAGATCAAAGAGGATATCAGAAAATGAAAAGATAGGAAGAACCAACATAGTGAAAATGGCCATACTCGCAAAATTGTTATACAGATTTAATGCAATCCTGATCAAAATACCATTAGCATACCTCGCAGAACTAGAGAAAACTTTCCTAAAATTTATTTGGAAACAGAAGAGACCTAAAATAGCAAAGGCAATCTTGGGCAACAAAGGTAAGGCAGGAGACATCACAATCCCTGACCTGAAATTGTGCTACAAATCTACTATGATAAAATCAGCATTGTACAGGCAAAAAAAAAAAAAAAAAACCAGACCTGGAGATCAGTGGAACAGATTAGAAGAAGCAGACACAACTACAAACACACTCAGCCACCTTATCTTTGACAAAGGTGCCAAACATGTTCACTGGAAGAAAGACAGCCTCTTTAATAAGTGGTGCTGGAAAAACTGGCTTTTTACATGCTGATAACTAAAACTAGACCCATGTCTCTCTCCATTCACTAAACTTAAATCAAAATGGATCAAAGATCTAAATATTAAAACAGAAACACTGAATCTATTGGAAGAGAAAATAGGTAGAAAAGACACAGGTGTAGGCAGAGTTCATGAACAAAACCCAAAGTGCATGGGAAATACTTCAAAAAATCAACAAGTGGGAACTCATCTTATTAAAAAGGTTTTGCACAGCAAATCACCAACAGAGTGAAAAGACAACCCACAGAGTGGGAAAAAATTTTAGCCAATTTTCCCTCAGACAAAGGACTTCTATCTGAACATATAAAGAACTGATAAAACTTAGATCCCCCAAATTCAAAGACCCAATCCAAAAATGGGCATCTGAGATGAATACACACTTCTCAGATGAAGAAATACAAATGGCAAATAAATATATGAAAAAATGTTCAACATTGCCAGTCATTCAAGAGATGCAAATTAAAACAACACTGAGATTCCATTTCACTCCAGAAAGATTGGCTATCATCAAGAAATAAACCAATAACAAATGCTGGTGGGGTTGTGGGGAAAAAGGAACCACTCTCCACTGTTGGTGGGAGTGTAGACTGGTACATCCACTGTGGAAATCAGTGTGGAGATTCCTCAAAAACTAGGATTGGAGGTCCCATTTGACCCTGCTATTCCCCTTCTGGGTATCTTCCCAGAAGAATTAAAAACATCATACCACAGTGATATATGTGCACCCATGTTTATAGCAGCACAATATGTAATAGCTAAATCTTGGAAACAAACCAAATGCTCATCAACCAGGGAATGGATAAAAAAGATGTGGTATTTTTATACAATAGAGTACTGCTCAGCCATAAAGAAGGATAAACTTGAGACATTTATAGGTAAATGGATGCAACTTGAGACCATACATGTAAGTGAAATAAATCAGACTTACATGTGTAAACATTGTATTGTCTCCATGATGTGAGAAATTGAAAGAGTAAGATCTAAAATGTACAATAGATATTGTGAAATGGGAAGAAATTGTTTAAAAGGAAAAAGGAGCTAGGATGGGGAAAGGGGAAAGGAAGGAAGGGAAAAGGGAGAAAAATGGAAGTTAGCTTAGTTCATTGAAAAGGAAGGTTTGTGCTAATATCAATTGGAGAATTTTGTATGTCCATATCTTGTACTCTGAGTAACTACTTTGAAGATGACAATATGCAATGTATTAACTATTGTTATTCACCTAATATTTTGTTATAAAATTCTGTTTTACCTTTTTTCCATAAAATAAAAAAGAACCTTTGGGTAAGAGTCTCAGGCATCGGTATTAATTTTAAATCTCATCAATGTTTCTAAAATGTTGAAAACTACTACCACAAATACTAAAACTTCCTCCCACTTTGTCAACCTTTGCCCTGTGGAATTACTGGTGCTCTGACCTAAAAGGAGACTCGACTCAATCAGTTTATGAATGACCTGCCCTAAATTCAGGTAGAGGATCCTGAACAGGCACACATTTGCCAGGTAATATGAGGTATTCTTAATATAAGTATCTATTTTGATGTTCGCAGCAATGTTATCCCATTGTTACTTTGAATTAATGAAACTGACTACACCATACCTAGTCTCTAACTCTTCACAAAGGCTTCTGCTCAGTGCCATTCTGCCTTTGTGAGTTATTAGCACAGCTGGATGCTTTATTCAACCTATCCCATCCCAAAAATAGGTACTGTGTGTCCCACACACATACATGCACCACTTCACAAATGAAGCAGTATGGTAGATATCATGGAGCAGTTGTTGCATTTAATATCAGGTTTTCTTCTATAAATTTCAGTACTACACAGCTAATTTTTCTTTGTATTATAAAGACTTCTACCAGATGTCCAGGATCACTAATTTCATGTAAAATAAAAGACATGCATGCAAACTCCTCAAATCATACCAAAAACCCAGTCAGATATTTAAATATATAACCCATCTATAAAAGATGAAACTGATTAATTTTGCCTCAATCCCAATAAGAAAGATTAGGAAGGAAAATAAAAATATGACTAGAGGAGTAAAGTTCCATTCCGTGCCTGCACATTAGAATGCAGGAGGGCTTCGTGAACAAGCGGACGCTCATACCCAATCCTAGGGATTCTGATCCAATTGGCCAATAGCGTGGCCGAACATCGTTATTTTAAAGACTTCTTAGGTGATTCAAACTGGCTTTTTCTTTACTTTTCCTAGATGTTTCACTTTTGTAAAAGATGAGCATTAAATGAGAATATTTAGCTTCACGTATTTACTGTCAATAACGATCATCATGATGATGACATGATGATAGTAACTAATGAGCTTGTTACTTGCTAAGCAACTTTGCCAAATATTTTACATATAGGAACTCATTTAGTACTTACAGCAACTAGTTGGTGAAGGAAATATTATTTCCATCTTTTTTGCAGTTAAGAAATAGGCTTAAGAGATTAAGTAACTCGCTGCAAGTCATAATAAAGGTGAAATGTGAATCCAGGGAGTCAGACTCTAGCACCTCTTACTCGCTCAAGTGAGATTATGAAGTAAATTAAATTATATCCCCAATTCTCCCACCAGTTTCACCTTCCCTCTTGACTTCTGCAGGGTCTAACCTAGGTGTGGGCTCACCAATTCCACTCTCAGGTGACAAGATTCCTCCCCAGTGCCATTCAACCCAAACACCTCACTGCATTTACTTTGCAATGGAATAGCAAACACCACATCCGAAAACTTCAAATTTTACTACCTACTACTGCTAGGTAGTGAATGTGTTCCCGAAAGGTAGCCTCTTTACTCCTAAGTACATTTTTTTAAAAAAGGGCTTTGAAATCACACAGACATATTATCAAATTTATTTACTATACCTTCAGTTATTAATCCTGGGCCTGGGGCAAATAATTTAATGACTCAGATATTCCATTTTTTTTTTTTTGTGGGTACCGGGGGGTCGACCTCAGGACCTCGCGCGCCAGCAGGCGCCTGTGCCACTGAGCGATATCACCGGCCCCTTTTTTGTATGTGGGATCCGGGAGTCGAACTCGGGCCCTCGCGCTTGCAAGGCAGGCGCTTATGCTGCTGAGCCATCTCACCGGCCCAGATATTCCATTTTTTAATCCACAAAATAAATATAATTCATCAAATATGATGTATAGGATTCTAAAGGATTAAGTGGCTTCACAGAGCTCAAGCTCCTTTGAACACAGTAAGTACTCAATGCAAGTGGGCTGCGTCCCCTTCTCTCCTGCTCCTGTACCAAATATACAACTAGCTTTATACCTAGCAACTCCTGCCCAGCTTCTCCTTTTCTGCTTTGCTTTATTCCTCTAAACTCTGTGTTTTAAAAGTTGTCAAACTTGTGTTTGATACAGGCTTGCCACGTAGATAGCTACCTACTATTCTAAATTTAGGACTGCAAAGGAATATTAAGAAGAAAAAAAAATGACTCTTAAAACCTTACAGTCCCCTTACCTGCCCACCCCCAAAACCACCAATATATTCAAATGCTTAAAATCCAGATTTTAAGATTTTTCTGAAGAACTGTTGAAGAAAATTCATTTGTCTAAGTAGGGTATATTTTGTTTACATAACGTGGCTACATGTTGGCACATCCCATATGCCATTATTATTAGCTTACAGGACAGTGGTGAAGAATTGGATTATGGGCAGATTCTCTTTATATTATTTTTAATTGGAAAATTACACACATATATATAATGCACAATAGGATGTTTTGAAGTAGTATACAGTGTGAAATAGCTCAGTTGAGCTAATTTACATATGTATTAGCTCCCATAGTTATCATTTTGTGTGATGAAAACACTTAAAATCTATTCTTCTGGGAGTTTCCAAATGCAATATATTGTTATTAACTAGAGTTATCGTGTCGTACAGTACATCTCTCGAACTCACTTCTGCTTTCTAACTGCAGTTCTGTATTTTTTAACCAATATGCCCTTAGCACTCGCCTATCCAGCTTTTGGTAACTCTCTAATTCTATGAGTTCAACTTTTTTAGATTCCACATGTAAGATTCAGGGTTTAAAAGCAAATAAAATCAAATGTGAATGTATTTCAACTATATTCTTAAATTATAGAAGAGAATGGATTGGCAAAAATTTTCCAAAAGAACAAAAAAATCGGGCCGGTGAGATAGCTCAGTGGCATAAGCGCCTGCCTGGCAAGCATGAGGTCCTGAGTTCGACCCCCGGTACCCACCAAAAAAAAAAGAACAAAAAAATATTTTGGCAACAGACTTCGGCCCTTGATATTTCAAATGTATCTAGTTGTTTAGTTCATGAAAAAAAGAAACCTTGTTTCTCTTAATTCTACAGTAATCTTGTTTCTTTTAATACTATACTTGTCTTTTTAATCAAGGCATACTGTAATGATTTTACTATTTAAAACATATAATAAAAAAGTAAATAATTATTTTCTATGGTGTTTTAGTCACTTAAAGAAAGAAAGGTTTGAGCCGGTGAGATGGCTCAGTGGCTTAAGCGCCTGCCCGGCAAGCGCAAGGGCCTGAGTTCAACTCCCGGAACCCACATACGAAAAAGGGGCCGGTGATATCGCTCAGCGGCACGGGCGCCTGCTGGCACGCAAGGTCCTGAGGTCAACCCCCCGGTACCCACAAAAAAAAAAAAAAAGAAAGAAAGGTTTATTTTGGCTCACAATTTGTAGGGGTTTCAGTCCAGAGTTGGCAGGCTCCAAAGCAAGGTGGCATGGCAGGTGGGCATGACTGCCCACCTCACAGTGACCAGGAAGCCCAAAGTGCAGGGAGGAGCCAGGGGTCAAGATAGACCCTTCCAGGCCATGCCCCAGTGACCAGTCTCCTCTGACTGGAACCTGCCTCCCCACAACAGGCCGACTATGCCACCTGCATAGTCCAATCACCTCCCCAAATCCCTGCCTCTGATGGAATGAGGCTTTGTGAGGGACACCTAGCTATAAACTGTAACGTAGAGGTATCAGCTGCTCAGGGCAAGGCTAATATTCCTATCTGCTTTGAAACATTTCTGTTCTCTCCTGTGCTCTCTGTTCCCTGTGTGGTTAATTTCCTGTAAGGTTTCACTTGCTTGATACAGTCCCCTCATCAGTTTCTTGTCAAGCCTTTGAATTATACTTTCTATCTTTCCATTTTGATTCTAAAAATGTACCCTGGCTTTGGAGATTTAATATAATGTGTAAGTTCCTTTACCTTTGTTAGTCAATTTATTCTATGTTTGATTAACCTTTCCAGAAGTTTGTAAGGAAGTATTTAATCAATGGTATACTTATTTCTTCAAGACTTCTTTCCTAAGTGGTTTCCAATTTCTGGCCCTTTTATTACATTCAGCTCTTAGTGACATAATCTGTATTCTCTCTAAGAATAGCAAACAAATCTGTCATATTCAGTAAAATTCTACTGTTTGGTCAGATTCTAGGTTTGTTTGAAGATCTTTCTTTATCCAAACATTCTTTTGAGATTTCACCTTTCATCTCTTGTAATTGAGCTTACTCAGTCTTTTTTCCATGCTTTACCTTCATATGCAGTAGATTTCCATTTTTCTAAAGATTTAAATTTTCACCCAAATTTTTCTTCAATAATATCTATAGTTGTATTTTGCTCTTCTGACACAAATTTCAAGGTTATTTTTAGTTTAAACCCCTTGGTTTATCCTTCATTAACTGTATCTTTCTTATAATATCAGCCATCACCTCATCATGTTCTAGATATTTAGATTTCTTCTTCTTCATTTTTTCCTAGCAGGTCTATTTTAACCTCAATAAAATTAGGCCCTGTTTAGTTCTTAAATATCTGCTTCCGGGCACAGCATTTTAAGTAACTCTTTCAAGTCTGGACTCCAACAAAGAGTTCTCCAGTGCTTTATAACCTTTCTTAAAATGCCAGAGGCCACCAAAATTTTTAACGTTTTCTTCAGCTAGAGCAGAAAATATTCCATCAAGCTCTTTCTACTTCATTTATAAAGAAAACCGATGACTTATTAAACCCGATTACAGCTGTCTATAGCTCCACTCCCTGGGGAAAATCTGAGTCCTGGGCTTGAGCTACAATTGTCAGTCAAGGCAAACCAGCAAGGAGGCACTCATGGGTGTGAACATGTTTATCCCTACTCTTACCCCATTATGGAGCACAAAAATTGATAATAGTTTTAGGGTCCCCAGGAAAAATGGATGAGGCTGTTTGGACTCGCCACACTGGGAAGCAGCAACCTATATCATGCCATACCTGTGAACCTTCTAAGCTTGCTGGCTGCCAGAAAACTTTGTGCTAAAGCTACTTCTTGTCTGCATGAGACTTCTAGACTACAGACTCTAAAGATGCATTCTGGCTTGGGAAGTCTCGGTGTGTTTTGCTTGTACTCCAGTTTATCAGTGGCCAGTAATGGTGAGTGGTGTGTTTGTGTGTGTGTGTGTGCGTGTGTGTTGGGATAAAAGCCCTTAAAAGCATTTTTGCTTAACTTTAAATAAGAATTGCAGATATGTGTCTTCTCCCTAAAATCTTGTCCATTCATTGCTTCATGTTGTTCAAAGCTATTTTTAGGTCTATGTCTTCTTGATGAATTAATCCTTTTGTCAGCATGAAATAGCCTTCTTTACCACTAATAATATACCTTGAAATCTGCTGTGTCCTGATATTTTTTGTTTTTATTAGTACATTTGCAGTACATAATGACTGACACACTAGCATCTTTTTCTCATTCTTTTACTTCCAACCAATCTGTGTTTTTAAATTAAAAGCATATTTCTTATTAATGGCATACAATCTGTTTTTATATTCAGTTTGATAATGCAGTGTTTAGTCCATTTACATTTAACATGTTTAGTATCATTTTGTGTAAGTCTAACATCTTGGTATTTGTTTTCTGTGCTTTTTGTCTGTTCTTTATTCCTGTGCTCCTTATTTTTTTGCCTTCTTTTGAGTTAGTTAAATACTTTTGATTTCCACTATATACCTTCTATTGATATTTTTCGCTTTACTTCATTGAAGTGTGTTTGTTCATTTGTTTGTTTGTTTGTTTGTTTTGTGGCACTGGGATTGAACCTGTGCTCTACCACTGGACTTTTTATTGTTTTTTTGTTTGTTTGTTTGTTTGATTGTTTTTGAGTCAGGGTCTCACTAAGTTTCCCAGCTTAACATTATAATTGCTATTCTCCTGCCTCAGCCTCCCAAGTTTCTGGGATTATAGTCATGTGCCATTGTACCCAGTTGGGAGTGTTTTTCTTTTCTTTTCTCCAAGGAGCTGTGGCTTAAAATTATACAATATACACCTTTATAGTTATTTACGCTTAAATAGTAATACTAATATGGTCTAAGAACCATAACAACATGAAAACAAATACATGAAGAAAATTTCAACATCACTGGTCTTAAAAGAAATGCAAATTAAAACTACACTGAGATACCATCTTAACCCTGAAAGAATGGCTATCATCAAAAATACCTAATAATAATCAGTTCTGGCTAAGATGTGGGGGAAAGGGAACTCTTTTACATTGTTGGTGGGAGAGTAAACTAGTATAACCACTATGGAAATCAGTGTAGAGATTTCCCCAAAAAATTTAAAAAAGAAATTTCATTTGACCCAGCTATCTTCCTTCTAGTTATCTTCCCAAAAAACTTAAAATTCATCATGTTACAAGGATACATATTACAGATATATATACACACCTATGTTTATAGTAGCACAGTTTGTAATAGCTGTATCTTGGAAACAGCATATACGTCCATCAACAGATAAATAAAGAAAATATGTATTTATACACAATGGAATAGTACTCTGCCATAAAGAAAGATGATCTTGAGGCATTTATAGGCAAATGGATGCAACTTGAGAATATAATGTTAAGTGAAATAAGTCAGACACCCGAGCTTAAATATCACATGGTTTCTGTTATATGAGAGTGTATATATGTGTATATATATATATATATATATATATATATATATGGGGGAGAGAGAAAGAGCAAAAATAGAAGATAGATAAAAAGAAAGTAGAAGTTTAAATAATTCCCTAAATATAATTCTCTAAATTATCTCTTCCATTGTTACAAAAATATCCATATATATATATTCATTCTCAGGTTTTCTGTCCTGTTTTCTTCACGCTTGTGTCCCTTTATATTTCAGTTTGAATGATTTTATTTAACTGTCTTAGGTTTTACTGCTTATTTTATCTTCTGCTGGATTCAATCTGCTGGTCAGCACAATGTATAAACCCTTCATTTGTGATACATAGTTTTTATTTTTACGATATCCATTTTGTTCTTTTTTTACAGTACCCACATCTCTGCTTAAATTTCCCAACTGTGCATACTACACATTTTTTCATGGTATCTTTTAACATGTTTCCCATAGTATTTTTTAAACTCTCTGTCAAGTCTAATATTTGGATGACCTGTGGATTTGTGTCTGTTGAATATTTTTAATGTAGTAGTCACACTTTTCTGCTTTGTGTGTTTTAAAGTTTCTTATTGTGTATCAGTCTTCATGGTAGGAGCAAGCAGGGTTCGTCCTTTTCTGCGTCAGTCTGCTAATGGGAGGGGCCGGGGACTGAACCAATTTAATATGCACTGGATCTGCATCTGAGCTTTGCTACAGCTTTGGTTGGATTTGGCTCACGAATGCCTTTAGAAGTCCTGAGAGAGTGCATCTTTAGCTCTTAATTGTTGGTGATGACGATCACTTCATATTCCTAAATGATACTCTCATGTACCTCCTTTACTGTAATTCTCTGCCTTCATTCTTCAGCACGGCCTTAAGAAGGGAACAACTTCTCAAATAACTTTTGAAAATGATCCCACCAAATTCAACAACAACACATGCTCCCACGCACACACCTTGCTTTTTTGGGGGGACAACATAATAGTTCATATTTCTCCATAACTATATCCAATGCTAAAATAAAAGATAAATCCCTGCAAGGTCTATAATTATCTATATTAGACACAGTGAAGTATAACATTCAATTAAAACGAAGAAATCTTTTTATTCTAAAGTTACTTGTAGGCTCTTTTGTTAAAACTTTCATCATATGTGTATGGAATTAAATATCTGAAAATATGTAATTATAAATAATGCCCTCATTTCCAAACACTGTGTGTCTTTAAAAGTGAAAATGCCTTCTTTAGTAACTGAAGTTCTGCCTAAACTATCAATTAAGGCATAATCCAGTCAAGACAAGTAAAATTATCTTCACAATCATTTTATGCTTTCTTTTGGTTGGAAGGCAAAGAAAAATCTGACAGCGAAGTTATTTCCCTTGTAAACTACCATAGCCACTGGGATATGGGCCTCATTTGGACATTTTGTTATCTGAAGCAAGCTTTGTCTTGAATCGTTTCTACACTCTTTTCTCTTCATACTATGTCAGTCTGGAGACATTATATTTCTGAAATATATATTGTACCTTATTTCTGTAAGAATATCCCACGAACACTGAAGTTCTTAGGAAACTGTTGATATTCTAGTATTCCCACAGCTGTAGTTGTCCTGAGTAAAGAGTCAAAGGGAATCTTCATCATCCTCTACTCTCCTTCCCAGGTTCCTCATGGGGCTTGGACTTCCTGCAGGGCTGCCTAGGGAAAGAGGGGGCAGAGTAGCCTGGGGCCACTGGCCTCACAACTGGGCTTCTGCAGAAGGAGATATGCCGTGTCACTGTTAAATTCAGTGAGCCTTGCACAAAACGTCCCATAGTAAAATACCAAGTTTGGAAAGAGTCGATAGCCACATGCTCATCTGGAGAAAAAGTGTTCCCAAATCAATAATCAGAATATAATAACTAGCAAATTCCATCTAGTTTGGCTATTGCTTGCCATTTTCTTTTATCAGACAACACAGACTTGTCATATTTCTAATCCTAGATGTATCTTCAAAAACTTGGATTAGAACCAGGTTTTCAGTTGGGCTTGAAAGGTGGATTAGATATTCGATTGTAAAAATGTACTCAGCTTTTAAATGATGACATTAAATATGTTTTCATTTTGCTCCCATGCCAAATTTCACCCCTGCTTCTTAAGAGGCATCAGATGCTGCACGTGCTGAGACAACAGAGGGTGTTTCTCTGCATCTAGGATGAGGGCCGACATTCCAGTTCCACTTAGAGATGCACATGGTAATGGTTTTGCTCAGATTCGGGTTGACTTTAGTCCCACAAAGGAAAAGTACACCTCCTCTGCCAAAAGAAAAAAATACCAAAAAAATTGGTATTTTTTACTGAAAATAATCCACATCTTTTCTAAACACATTATGTTGCTTGTTATTGGAGCTACAGAGCCTCTCAGAAAATAAAACATTCTTAATTTGATGAGTTTTATTTAAGGGAAAATCAAATTCTGAAACAGATATTTCTAAAAAATTTCCATCTGTCACTCAATCTCTCCTCACCGACCCCTCCTTCCGACCCCACACTCTATAAAGGTGTGAAGCGGTTTGCCTCGTCTGCATACTTCCATTCTTCCTCAATCTAAAATAAGTATAAGCTGTTCTGAAAGTAACTATATAATCTTATATAAAATTTGTGTAAAATATATAAGTTGTAGATTTATACATTGATATGTTCTACAGACCTATCTCGTTTACAATTGCACCAACTCCTTGAAGTATTACTATTTTCACAGTAGGGATGAAGAAACAGTGCTTATTAGAAGCTGACATTTCCCAGTTGTGTAGCTAACAAGGGATAAAGGCAAAATGAAATCCATATTTTCATAGTATTGTGCCCAAGCACCTCCTAATTCATAAAAAGGTTAGTCTTTCTAAAAAAACATGAATGTGACTTTTAAAATTGCGTATATTCAATGACCAACTTATTCTGATTTGTTCAGACTTTCATGGTTTTAGTACTCAAAAATCCCTTAGTTCCAAACAAACAAGGGTGGCCTGTCATTTTACATGTAGAAGTAAATGCAAGAGGCTGCAATAGCTATCCTCAGGGGAATGGAGAGATACAGAAAATGAAATACAAGTAGAGGAAGATAATCCAGGAAATTTATTTAGACAAAAGTAAAGATGATTTCTAACCTATATCAAAGAAAACTTTTTTAACAACAACCTAGCAATTAGAACTAATTTATCAAAAATGTTTGCTCAATGAAATATGCCTATAGATTTAAGATCCATTTCAACATCATGAAATGTCTAAAACACACAAACTTGACTACCAGATCTAGAATAATGAAAATATTTCTTAAGTTTCATCAGAAGAAATCACAAAATACACATCCTGATGCCCTCGGGCCAAATGTCCTAAACCTCCTCTTTAGCTATTTTTCTCCTCAGTGTCTACCTCACTGAAGTGGGTGCTTCCCAGGCTGCCTTCCCCATCTCTATTGTGCCAGATTCTGTTCCCCATTCTCTCTTCTTTTCTTGGGTGTTTCCCTCCGTGGCCTTTCTTAAAACCCACATAAGCTTCTTCCACATGTCTTCCATTCCCAGGCTGTTCCCCTCTGTTTAGTTCACGGCAGTGAATAAGCAGAGTACGGGGGAGAGCACCAGAGAAGAAGGGGCCAGATACAGCCCCAGGTCCTACCTCCATAACCCACCCGGACATAGCCCGAAGTCTGCTTTGCCAGTCCCCGAGGTAGCTCTCAAACCAGTCAAGTTGACAACCAAGATCAACCATCACACAGGTATACCATTACAGTGATTCTAAACCTAAGTATTAACCTGTGACATTCTATTGCCATCAAAACTATCCTTATTCTCCATTTTTCTCTAGCAAGTATATTATGATTATTTGTAAACGTGGCCCTTTCTATGAATAAGGTTGTTTTCACATGATCGGCATCCACAATGGGTATCCATTTCATCCACTTTTTAAGTTGACTGGCATCTAATAAGATTACATAGCACACTCTTCTGTTCCTTTTTTATTGTATATATTCAAAATATATGATATGATATTTTGATATAGTTGTGTTGATATACATAGCACAGGGATGACTACAGTCAAGCAAATTAACATATCTCATACAGCAGTTACCTTCTGTCTTGGCAGATTACCCATAGATAATGTAATATTATTAACCAAATCCACATGCTGTAAGCTGGAGCTCTGTATTTATTCCTACTACATAGCGTGCACCTCTTGACCTACACCTTCACATTCCCATGTCTACTCTTCACCACGCCCCTGGTAACCACCATTTTACTACTTCTATGTATTGGATTTTTGTTTATTTTTAGATTATACATGAAAATGAGATCATGTAGTATTTTTCTTTCTGATTTATTTAACTCAGCATAATGTCCTCTAGGTTCATCCATGTCATCACAAATGGCAGAACCTCCTTTTTTACAATGGCATAATATTCCATTCTATGGATATATACTGTAACTTCTTCATTCATTCCCCTGTTGATGAACATTTAGTCTCTTCCCCATCTTGGTTATTGTGAATAATGTTGCAGTGAACATGGGAATGCAGGTATCTTTCTTAGGTGATGATGTCTTTTTCTTTGGATATATACCCAGTAGAGGCATTGCTGGGTACAATTTTAAATTGATTTGCATTTAGTAGAATTATGCATAGCATGCTGTTTTGAATCGCTTCCATATCTGTTGTTAGAGCTCCTGTTTTCTGAAGATCTTTTTTCTATTTTTTCTAGGGAAGTGGCTATTTTAATTACTTTTCAAACAACTACTACTTATATTTATTAGTTTATGTTCCTTTGAACAAAAATATGAGCCCCTTCTTAAAAATTTAAGTTTTTGAAGAAACAGTATATGCTTTTAAAAATAAATGAGATGCAAGAGGTAAAATCTCAACTCCAAAAACATCATGTTGAGAATACTATCTGTATTAGTCGCTTAAGGACAGCAGGAAAGAAAAAACTGACAAATGCCATTTGCTTTTGAGTGACCAGGATTTTCATACACATGGATGCCTCACAAATCAACGAAGACCTGAATTTAAAACTTCCCTGCACCACTGCAAGGAGGCTACCGCCAGCAGTTGGCCTCCCCAAGACCGTGACAGTACAGTCTGTTTCTAGAGAATGGAGCCAAGATTAACTGCTTGTTCATGATAAATTAAGGGTATCTGATTTGCTTGTTACATGACCGGGTTTTCTTTGGAAGCAAGCCCTAGAAGCTATTTTTCTGATCAATCCTTACTCTCCCATTAGTGCTTACGAAAGAGAAAAACAACATTTACTCAGGATAAAGACTGAGTTGTAGGCATTGTAAATCTTATCAATTGCCTTGTGAAGGTTAGGGGGAAAAACAAAGAAAAAAATTTCCGTTGTGCTCACTCCACCATGTTTCTGAACTAATAATGCTCGTAATAATGTTTCAGAGTGTTCTGGGATTTCTGGGATTGGCACAGATGAAAACGTAAGTGGAAACAGAGGTGAGGACAGAAAGAGATACTTGATTAATGAATGTTGCAGTATGAAAAACAGCCAGTAACTGTCCAATAAAGAAAACTATTGCCATTTACAGGTTAACGGGAAATATTAGAGCACCTAATACTTTCTTTTATTCTCTATTTTTCTTACATGCCAGCAAGATCACCTTAAGTGAACTTAACAAATATTTGTCATATTTGGCATCAGTCTTACACACACACACACAGTGTGAAATTATTTTTTGTGGTTTCAGCAAAGTGTTTAAGACATAATATATGTTCCTTATGACCACTTGGTTAATTGTGTGAAGGGAGAGATTTTTTTTCCTAAAATCATTAAGACAAAGGTAAATTGTTTTTCTCTAAAATGTGAGCCAATAGATAACCACTTTCCATAGCTTAAATACATACTTGTAGTACAAGCAGTTCAGTCTCAACACTAATTTTTGAGTGTCAGTTTTGTGCTACTGTTCAGAAACACAACAGAAGAGAACAGTGTGCTGGGCATGACCCCAGCGGCCTGCCACCAGCTCTGCTCACTATTTTTGGGTCACTTGCGCTTTGAGACATCCAGTGACCTTGGGGAGGACAGTTCTTGATAGAGGGAAAAGAAACAGAGACAGAGATACTTGCTACTTCCAAGGCTCTTTGCTTTTATTATGGATTTATTAATGGCCTATATAAACACTAGCACAAACAAGAACTGCTTGTTGAAACTGAAGAACTTCAGTGTAAGTGTCTATTTAACCCACAGAAAATGGTATGGGAAAGGATAGCTGCCCCCATCCAGCAGCACTGCCAATGGCCTGCACTTCCCTTAAGGTAGTTCACGTCGGGGTTAAGAACAAAGAATGCTTCTTCCTCCTCTTTATCCAACAAAAAATCATTTATGGACATCTAGTAAAAGATTAAGCAGTAAGTAAGCTGGTAGGCCACCAAGCCTGATGGGGCATCACAATAGCAAACAGTAATACTAATACAGTAATACTGGTCAAGCAAATATTTTATTCATGATTTCTTAAAATGGTCTTGCTCTAATGTGGTTAAAGATAATCTAAAAAGAAATTTAAGCCAACAACAAACAAACAAAAGCAGAAAGGCTTCTTTCTGGAGGCAGCCTTTGCTGTTAAACATTTTGGGGCTGTTCCCATGAGCCACAGCAGCAGCTGCAACGACACCGCCACACCAAGCCCAGCCGGCAGACAGGTGCCAAAAGCTGGCAATGCGGGGGTTGTGATGTGGCAAAGCACCAACAGTGTAAAGCCTTTATCAGGACTTTGAAGAAGTTGTGTGGTCCATCAGAATGCATGTAATAAATTCACCATTTTGCGCATAAAGAATAAGTTACTTTCTTGTTTTTTGGTTTTTGGTTTTTGTTTTTTTGGTTTTTTGGTTTTTTGGTTTTTGTTTTTTTGGTACCAGGAATCAAACTCAGGACCTTGTGCTTGCCAGGCAGAGAATAAGTTACTTTCAGTAGCAGATCTTTTGAGCCCAGTGACCACCAAATAAATGTTAAATAGGTTGTGACTTAAAGGGTCCTCCCCATTATCAATCCTTGTCAGATTCTATTTCATGAAACATCTTTTCCTCATTTCCATTCACTCGGTTTCTCTTCTTTCAGATATATGTATATGGTCTTTATCTCCCTCTCTCCCTCCCTCCCTCCCTCCCTCCCTCTCTCTCTCTCTCACACACACACAGACACACACATACACACTCACTTTCTTTCCCATCCCTCATAACATTTTGTAAAACAGTTATAAAAAGAAAGTTCAACAAAGAGATAGAAACATTTCTTCTACCCTCTCCCCCTACTGTTCAGAATATATTATATAGGTTACTAAAATCAATTTTTCCACAGTCCCCATAAGCAAATGTTTTATCTCACAGAAAGTCCACAGATTAATTAACTCACCTCCCCTCAATCCAGGCAAGCCCCCTCTTCTAATGGATCACAAGTCATTTTCTAACACTTACTCAACTTTTAACCAAAAAAGGTGCCATTTTACTTCTTTACTCTACCCATACCCATTCTAGGTAAAATTATATGTACACATTAAAATTTAAATTTTATCCTACAACAAAAATGTTTTTAGCACCCCCAAAAAGTTGTTCCATTCTCCTCAAAGCAAGATCCAAGAAAGTTCCTCATTGGTACTGCGTATACCTGGGAAGTTATTCGTGCTGAGTAGTAGTACAAAACTCGAGCTGCCTCCTTGCTCTCTGCTCCCAGGAATGCCAATCAGAGAACATTCTTTTTCAGGCAGCCAAGTTTGGAAGTCAGTTGGTTTCTGGCAGTGAATAGGGGGAGGGGAGGGCAGAGGAAGCACAGCGAGTCCTGGGCTGATATTCAGCCTGAAAGTGTTTCCCTAATAGCCATCAATGGAGGCATCTCCTTTTACCCTCGCAGAGACAGGTAAAAAGACAGCTGAGTAAATCAGCCAGGGATGAAACAGCGGAAGCTGGGTCGGAGGGCGGGGGTGATGGGAGCGGGCTGAAAGCCTGCCATTGGTGAGTTTACCAAAGGCATCTGCCAGTGGGACTCCAGTGGAATGTGAAACCAAATCATTTTCAAGTTAAAGATAGACACAGTATACACCAGGAGCTAGAAGCTGGATTTTAAACTCCTATCTCGCCCTAGAATTCCAGGGAACCTTGTGATGATCTCGCTGGCAATTAACAATTTGGTGAAAGTTTGTTCTACCAGTGAATGTGCTAAGAATTCATGTGTGTTCTGGATGTACTGGAATTAAAAGGATTTAAGAGATCATGGTGTGCATACTCCAGGGTAAGTGAAAAGGTTGCCTTTGAAGTGCATCGTTTCTCTGGAAAGGTTAATATGGAATTTTTCTCTTTTATTGGTGTGAATGAAAAAATGCTCATGAAGATTTTGTAGTGTGTGCAGCCGACTTTTCTTGAGATCATTGGCATTGTACATTTTAGGGAGTAGAACAAAATAGAGTATTGTAGCTTTGTTTTGAAGCTTACATTGCAGGTTTGTGACTTCAGTTTTGCCTTTACTCTTGTTTTTCCTTGTGTTAACCCTTAAGATCCCTGAGTTTGCTGAGTTATAGTATCAATTGTTACTTGTCACGACAAAGACTAAATGTCACTGTGTTTATTATTCCAATTACATGAAATTGTACTATTGTGACATGGAGTTCAGCTTCCCTTGCATGGCACTAAGTCACTTTCCAATTAAAAAAAAAAAAGTTTCAAGAAGCGAGAGGGGAAGGGGGGTTTTTATGAATTGTCTAAAAGTGCATAAGAGCCACTAGAAAACATTCTATTTTTTTAAGTAACTGAGAAAAATGGACAATTTCCATCAAAGAGAATAGTTTATTAATAGAAGATTTTATTTTAGTGTTACCTCATTAATTCCAAGCAGGTTCCCCTCTTCCAAGAGAGCTGATATTTGCTAAGTGAATAGAGGCATTCTGATTACAGAGTTTGAGAGAACAGGGAGGGTAAGGGTTGTCCAATTTGCTGTTGCCACGTAGTGTTTTAAGGATTTAAAAACATTTTTTCATTAAAAGAGAGAATGACACACTTCAGTTCTGCGTGTTTTGCCCATGTATAGGTTTTGTTTCTTGTTTTGTCAGATGACCTCTCCCTCTGCTCTTAAGGACGGCTTTTCTAAACTTGCACAGCATTCCTTCTGAATAAATACTGGCCGTAATAGTTACCGAGTACATGGTGTGAATTGGAAATTCTACTTTATATGGGGAAAATAAATCTGCTGCTGACGCTCTTCCTCCAGAATGTGGAGCTGAACAGTCAGTTAAATGTAAACAACTAGTTTTTGCTTTGTCAAATAGACCAGAATCGAATGAACTAAATTGACTACCCTAGGTACAATCAACCATTTATTATGAATCTCTCACTCAGCTTTGATAAGAGTAAATAATATGCTGTGTTACTTTTCTATTATGAAAATATGGGCATTATCTTGATAGAACCACTTGGTTTTGCAAGGACTGAATAATCTGGCAAGGGCAAACAAAATGTGAAGTTGGCCGAGCTTAGGTTTGGTCTCCACTCCCTTCTCTGCCTACTTTCCCTCCTCCTCCTGTCCTCCCTCTCCCTCCAAATCCCTGAGGACTATCACTGCCCCAGGGCCCTTCTTTTGCAGCAGTTCAGCCTTATCAGAGGAAGAATGGGACTGTAGATTGCTTTAAAAACAGTGTACTAAATCCATGAAGAACATTTACACTTCAGTATACAAACCTAACCTCAAAGAGTTTAGGCAATTCGTCAGTAAGACTTATAATTAACCCATTAGGTTGTAAAAATTGCAGCTAATTTTCATTTTCCCATGAACAGATGGTACCTTTGTAAATTTTCCCTGGTCATATCAGATGCCTGGTGATATTCTGCCACCAGCTGTGTCCTGAATGGTTGACATTAGGAATGAACCTGGCATAAATTTTAGATGCTTGCCAGAAGTTTGCAAATGCAGGCACCTGTACACAGGACGCACAGACACATGCAGACAATCCTTTTACTTAACTAATATGCTTCTGATCCAATTATCAAAATAAGAGAAATTATATTAGGATTATCAGGGAGGGTTTTTTCAGTATGTGAAAAAGAAAAAATACCAAATCCTAAAATGTAAGAATTTTAAACTACGTAGCTGAATGATGTTGACAGGGAAAAAGGTATATATTTATCTGCTACTACTGTGTCACTTTGGTAGTTTCTAGTTCCCTGATGAAATTGTCAAGCTTGGCTATATTTCTTTGAACATAGTAAAGATAATCGTTTTATAATATGCTAATTATAATATCTTAATTGTTATTCAATTTGTTTCTATTATTGCTATTCCTACCACTTCTCCCTCACAGTGTCTTGTTTTTCTGGTGGCTTAGATCTCTTTGCTCTAAGTTAAAAGTGTATTTTTAAAAGTACCTGTAAGAATAAGTGGAGACCTTATGAGACTGCCATTTTCCCGCAGAGAAAATTTTGGTTTGCATCTGCCAAGCACCTGGGGGCGATACTGGACCAGAATCCTTAGATAAAGTATAACATTTAATTTAAAGCTGCTGGGTTCCCTCTGTGACAAGTGGCAATCTGTGTGAGTGATGATTTATTTCAGGCTTACTCTATACTGAAGGAAGGTATGGCCGGTATGGACTTGCAAGATCCCAACCTAAAGTTAATTTACTTAGTTGTTAGTGAAAGCCCTTACCAGAGGGCTACAGACTGAGACTTTTCCTTGAAGCCCATCAGGAAAACCAGAGTGCCCGGCCTGGTGGTGTAGGCTTATAATCTAAGCATTCCAGAGGCTGAGGCAGGAGGATCACTGTGAGTTCAAGGCTAGCCTGGGTTACGGAGTGAGTTTAAGACTAGCCTAAACTACATAGTGAGATCCTGTCTCAAATCCCACCCCCCCCCAAAAAAAAAAGGAAAGGCAGAAAGGAAACTGTTTTCTCAGGTCTTTTTTCCTGGTACTCATATGCCCAGGGGCAAAAACTTTTAAAGCTGAGTTTACTTCCCTGACTTCTGGTTTCTGCAACTTTTACTTGCTAAATTCTTAGTAGCTCTTTGTTCTCTTCGTTGTTCTTTTATACCTCTTTCAAGCTTGTTTTACTTATCTGCTTAAGTGTGTCAGTCCAAATTATCGCAATTCTATTACAAGAGGAGAAAATTCACTCTACTACTTTTATAATCATTCTTTTTTTTAACTCTTTATTACAGAGAAACCATCAGACAGTCTGCTGATATCATTGGTGATTTCAGGGAGCTTTTCTGCTTATTTTTATTTTACTTTTTAGTTGTTACCTGATTTAGTTTGACTTTTTGGAAAAAAAATTGCATATGCATGCTAATTAAAAGATTCATGTTTTCCAATTTGATAAGAGCTGTCTACATTACTTAACACTACTATTTGTCCCTAGCTGACCACTTTCTTTGGCAATCTCTTTAATCCACCCAACTGCCATCACTCTCAGCTGTTGACTTTGACCCTTCCAGCTTTCTCTTAGCCTCTATTCAGTTTCACCACATTTTTTAAAAAAAATTATTTTAAATAAATCCCTTCCTTTTCATTCTCTTTGCAATTTCTGGACTTCAGGTTTTTATCATCTCCCTTGAGGGTTACTATGGTCTTAACCTCATTCTCCACATCTAGGTGCCATCCACATTCCCTGCCCCCAATACTCCAGGACCAACACATCTATCTTCTAAAAATCACAGGTCAGTAATTACTTAACAATTTTCAGTGGTTCATCATTTACTTTAAAATAAAGCTCAATCTGCTTAGAAGTCCTACACAGTCTATAACAGAGCCCTCATCCATTTTCCTAACATTGTCTCATCTGGTTCACTGGTTATCGTTGACACTAACCACACATAATTGCTGTCTGTAGATAATGCCCAATGACATCGTACCTCTGTTCCACTCCATCTACTGAATCCTTTTCCCCAAAATGCATAATTCTCCTTTATTATGTGAGCAAATCCTATTTCTCCTTTAAGGTTTACCTCATAAATTGCCTTCCTTGTGCTTCCTTTAATTGTATAAGTTCACCTACAACTCCGGGAGGCCCTGATGGTATGAGTTGCATCCTCCTGTACTTGTTTCTGTATTCTCAGTAACTGACCCATAGAAACCACTCACGACATGTTTAAGGAATTAAAAAGGGGCTATTGTGAAGACATTTTTCCCTAAAATTCCTTTTTTCTTTTTGACTTTACTACTCATTTCACATTACTGCTCATTTTACCTTAGATTCCTTGTCAAGAATAGGGATCAATATTGGTCTTTCCGATATGTCAACTAGTGCCAGGAAAAGATACGGTTGCTTGTCTAGTCATTGTAATTGTTCTGGAAAAAGAGTTTCTCTATTTTCTTGCTTGTATTTCTTCCCTAAATTAGACAAAGTGATGGCAAAAGATATTAGAAGTACAATGATTCTGCTACATGTTATCAGAGAGGTTCATAATTAAAAGACCTAGAGTGGGGAAAATGATATAATTCAGCAACTTAGTTCAGAATGCTGGACAGCACAACAGGAAAAAGTTAATAAGACACAACCAAATTCAAATTATTTCATGGCACACAACCTGAATCTGGACCAACAGAAAACACTAGACTGTTTTCAGATCATAGTGGTGTGCTACCAGGAAAGTAGCTGATTACTTATGTAATATGACATTATGACCCTAAATTTTAAAGCTGGTTGAAATTTCTTATGAAAATTTTTAAAGCCTTGAGTGCAACTTTAATCTGATTTTACTATCAGTATATACTAAGCAGGAAAAACTGCATCATTAATTAAAAACTGAGTATAGTTGGTGGGAACCAGAGGAAGAAATACATAGCCTGATTTATTGTAAGGACATTTCACTGTATATTTTTGGGACATATACTTTTCTCACCAAATATTTATTATGTGTCTTTGAATGTCAACTCCTGAGATTTAGAAAAAAAAAAAAAACTTGGTTATATTACTTCCACAACAAGAATAGTATATGTGCAGGGGAAATTTACCTTTTAAAGAAATTTTGAATCTAATAAAATGTTCAAAGCTAATATTTAAATGTGAACCCAGAATTCTCCATCATAAAATATAAAAATATGATGTTAGTTTTTTCTTCTTTGCTTCATGAAAGAAACTAAAAATGAGTCTTTTTTTTTTTTTTTTTGTGGGTACCAAGGGGTCGACCTCAGGACCTCGCGCGCCAGCAGGCGCCCGTGCCGCTGAGCGATATCACCGGCCCCTTTTTCGTATGTGGGATCCGGGAGTCGAACTCGGGCCCTCGCACTTGCCGGGCAGGCGCTTAAGCCGCTGAGCCATCTCACCGGCCCCTAAAAATGAGTCTTGAATACTAGTGATTTAATCATAACTTCTAAGTAGCCAAGCTAATCTGGTTCATTAATTCAACAATTTAAACTTCTGTGTTTCTTAAATATGGTAGGCAAGAAATTATTTACCCTTTTCCTTTGGAAACTAACACTGGATCATAGCATATTAAAATAATGGACTTAACATATCTTGTTATATATTCATCCATTTATATTCTTTTTTTTTTTTTTGTGGGTACCGGGGGGACGACCTCAGGACCTCGCGCGCCAACAGGCACCCGTGCCGCTGAGCGATATCACCGGCCCCTTTTTCGTATGTGGGATCCGGGAGTCGAACTCGGGCCTTCGCGCTTGCAAGGCAGGCGCTTAAGCCGCTGAGCCGTCTCACCGGCCCTATATTCTTTATTTGTGTTGATTGCACATATTATTTTTAAAATACCATTTTAACTTACTCAAAAATTAGTATGTTCTCTTAGAAAGCCAAGTTATGGGGTAATCTTGAAATTATTTTAATTTTTAAAAATCTCAAGTTTATCACAATAGCTTAAAGAGACCTGAACAAATTCTGAAAACAGAGATAAATAAAACATATTTTTATCACATACTGTGTTGTATTTTAAAATAAAAGTACATCTATTTACATAATGCTGACTTTACTTTTTTGCAAAGTAAATATGGTATAAGGACGACTCAGAATCACCCTGACTCATGAACACTTTGTAAACCTTTATATACTTTAAAGCAATGGAGTTCTTTTTATTATTTTTCTTTTTTTAGTCTCATTTGACTTTGTGTACACATTCCTATACATTGTGATAGGTCACAGATTGCAGCCTACTGAAACACGGAATTTACTGAATTTACTGAAATGATCATAGTCCAGGAACACAGACGTCTTCACTAGTTTTATCAAAGGATATAGATTAATTTTGAATGAAACTGATCTTCTAATGCAAATGAACTACCAAGTCTCAGATCGTTACTACACTTTTAAAGAAACATGTTTACTCACCAAAAAATGTTGTATTTAACACCTCAGGTTAATGTAAAAATTATTTTCCAAAGTTAATGCACTGTTACAAGTTATTTTGTAGATAAGAGACATATGTTGTTACTTTATTACAAAATATGATATAGTTAAGATGTTGATGTAGGAAATATTCCACATATAACATGTGATTTCTGAGGTAACAAACAAACCTAGTCTCAGTGCGGTGTAAATATCAGGATTTTCTTCTCAACCACACAACTTCACTATCACAGGTTGACTAAAGACCTTTGTCAACATTGCTGCTTTCACCAAAAAATGACTCATTTTCCTATCCTCACGTTTCTCGGGTCAAAGTGTGTCATGTGACCACATCCAACTGCAGTTGTGTGGAAAACACAATCCTACCAGATGTCTGGAAAAGGAAAGATGGAGTATATTTGAAGAGTTCTAATGAATTTCCATATTAACATATGATAGGCACCTCCAAACTCTCAGAGTCTAGATTGACAGCCATGAATACCGGTAAGCAGGTCTATTCTTGGTAGTATGCAAACACATTGCCTTTGATGTGCTGCTGATTTCTTTTGTCTGTTTACATCCTTTCAGTCTCACTTCCACGGAGACTGTTTAACTCTAAATATGCCCTTTCCAAAGTGGTTGCCACCTTATTAGTTACAGCTTCTGGAGTGCTCTGAAATGCTAGGACTTAACCTAACTTCACACTCAGCCTTGAGGAGGTGGGGTCCCCGAACTGTTTTGGGAAATGAAAGGAGCTTCTGCTAATGGTAATTCCTACAGAATGTAGCGAACAACTGTGAAATGTTCACCTTTTCCTGTAAAAACTGCTTATGTGGAGTAGAAAAATAGAGGAAAAGAGCTGGATGCAAATTTAATCCCCGCCCCCACGTTTGTCAATAAGTGAAAAGACCTGGTTTAGGGAAAGTGGCACAGAAAAATGAAGACATATATTATACATTAGAAATGCGTAGTCTTCAGTAGCATTTACATCACTGATACGCTCCCTTTTGCTTTGCATTTTGTTTTAAGCACTAACAAGATAAAACTCAGGACTTCAAAGATTAATGAGGCACTTAAAAGTCTAAAATTTTTAAGTCAATATTTTAACGTACTTTGGATTGTACTTTAAATCAGCAAATCTAATTTGTGTTCTTGGGAGCAGTATTTCTAGGAAACGCTGTAAGGGAGGGGAAGGAGGTTGGTATGGACCTAGATGAGATGAATTGCTATACACTATATCCTTTTCTTGGAGATTTAGGTCAACATTAGCATTAAGGGTTCATAAATGTTCTACACTAAAGAGATGTGTTTGACCAGCTAGTTTAACCATGCAAGGGGCTAGATACATAGAAAAATACATAGGTAGATAGTTACATAGATACATAGATATGTAGACAGAAATATAGAGTGACGTTTCAACACCACAAAACACACTTTGATAAATTCTGATACAACTGCCTCAAAATGCAGTATTAATAATTTATAGTATGATAACATTGGAGCTCATGTAGTACTTTTAGAATTTTAAAGAATTTATATAAATGTCTTTACTATTTGGCAATTTGTTTTCATTCTCTCAATAAAAGATGTTGACTTTAGAGACCAACAGTAATTAAATTTTAAATTGACAGAGCATCCAAAAAATATTTAAAATTACTTCAGACATATAATTTATGATACTACAAATAAGGAGGCTAGCTGTACTCTTTAGAACCCAGAACTCAAAGTAATTTTTCCCTATTTCACCCATTTTGTTCAAAATTCTAAAACTGTTATTCCATTTTACAGTATGATCACACATTACTGATTGATTAGATTTAGTAGTAATTTCTTTATGTTGACCTTATAAAAGAAAGGTCATCTTCAACATCTGTTTCTTGGTTTTTTAATGTACTTCCTTTAAATTCAGAAATATTAAATCTTAAAAAGGAAAAAAGCAGTTGTTGGATTTCAAATGATCCTCTACTAAAGTAATCACCTATAGGAACTTGGCTCTGCAAGAAGAAGAATAGATTAACAAGGACAAAACATCCACTTTTCTCTTTAGAATCTAAGTTGTATTAAATTAAGTACAATAACCACTTAACATAAACCAATTGTTCTGTGAACATTTACACTACTAGCAACTCTATTCAGAGAAAGCTGTAGACATGGGGTTCACTGGTAGATACTAGGGAGGTTTCTTGGAATAGGACAAGGGTATCTTTTCATCAGCTGTCCACTCTGAAAAGATTATTCTACTTTCCATTCATTAGGGATTTAAGTTCTTCTCTCTCAATTTTAAAATAGGAGAAAAAAATGACTTGAGAAATATATGTTCTACACCAAACAGAAAAATACTCAATCAAAATTGTGGGTAGCATAAATCCTTGGCACACATTTTTTCCTTGCACTAATTTTTGTTTATATTCTTTCTTGTTATCGCAGTAAGATTCAGAAAGTATAACAGCAGCAGTAATACCCCTAAAATTTTGTTACAGGAAGATGTGAAGATCTTTTGAGCACTGCAGGGCTGCTCCTTTGTAGTTCCTTAAATAGACACAGGGCAGTGCACCTATTTCTTGTTTGCTAAATTATGAAGTCAGTTACATCCCCACTCTGAAACTGCCTAGCACCTAAAACATTTGGAATGCTGTAAAATATCCTGTGTAACCATTTTCAGGACACCAGAACATAAATCTAAATTACTTAGATTTACAGTATTACAATATCTCCTCTAAAATGACATGTGGGAGGCGTTTAACTTAATGAGGCAGAGGGTCCTAGTGTGCAAGTTACATTATATTCTTCATTGTCAAGGGTAAATTATTGCTTCCGTTTCCTGTATGGTACCCCAGTGGCCTCAAAGACACAATGCAGCCTCCAGAAATGCCTGCTTTTGTCTTAGGCAATAACTTACTCCCTGAGAGCATGCTTTCTGAGAATCACCCATAACATTTCCTACAGTAGGCAGAATTTCTTGAAGGTCATTCACAGATAGTAACTAAACTTGACTTTTTTTTTTAAACTAGGAACATTGACCAAAGTGGTAAGTCTGCAAACATTACCATACAAAAGGAAAAACTGATGATCGTTGTCTACCTATAACATTTATAAAACAAGAAAAAATCTGGTAAGAAATAAAATTATAGGGAATTATTTTTTTTGGCACTGCCGCCCCATTACGAACTTTTTAAAATAAATAATTACGGGCCTTGTGAGAGTGGTCTTTGAAGATTTAGGGTCATAATAATTAAATATACTATTAGAGATTTATAAACAAGAATTTTAATCCTGTTTGAACATAAAATATGTAGACTCAAATGTCTAAGTGTGTGTGTGAGAGTTTTTCTAAAATAAGCTTTACTGTCTAATAAGGTAATATAAGAATTTAATTAAAACAAAGCAAATAAAAAATGCCCTCACCAATCAGTATTCCAGTATTTGAGTAAATTTTAGAGCTTGACACTTTTTAAGGTAGAGACACAGCTCCAGGCTTTCTGCCAAACCATTACTGGTAATCTGATGACCAGGGATAAACAAATGAAAGAACTGCTGCCTGGCTTAGTTAGATAGGGGTTTACTAAAAGGGAAGCCAACACATTTCTTATGCAAATGATCAAAACCATAACTTAGAAACACACACACACACACACGCACACACACTATGCTTTTAGAAGTCCAGGAATATACACGTTAAAATACAACTCTAATCAGAGAGACACAGAAGTAGCAGACACAGCTGGTGTTGCTGGATACTTCCTTTATCTTCAGTGGTTTTAATATACAGCAACATTTCCCCCAGTGGCACAGTGGAAAGAATTAAATTATACATATCTAGACAAGAGTTAGCATCACTCTTATGTGGCTAAATTCTAGTGACTGCTCCAAATCATTCATTCGTAAATGGGTGATTTGGGCTGTTATTGTCTATGGTTTTTCTTAAGTGACTTAAATAAGCACCTATTCTCCACATGATGCTATAAGTAATTTATGTACTATTATAACAATCCAGGAAATAATCAAATCAGCCATTTTAGTGAAAGGAAGATGGTTTGAAATTTTATAAGTTCTTTAAAAAGGAAAATACTGAGTAAATAACTATGAGTATTTGCATATATATATTTTGGCCACTGGAGGGCTCTTATATTTTTTTAACTACTTCTTTAGAAATCTTGATACAGCTGCAACTTCAGTATAATAAATTTATATCTTGGTGTCATAAAAATCTATCTTGTCTCCTAGTTTATAAGATGATGTATGTTTTCAAAATACAAAATAAAATAAAATCAGATTTAGCTTACTATGTTCTTTCATCATTTCACAACAAAAAATAGTTCACAATAAAAAAGAGAAATTAGCAAAGTGCCTAGTTTTGTAATCATTTCATAACCAAGACTCATGTCAAAATTACATAATCGATAAATATACATAACTTGTACATTACAGGAAGACATCCCCAAATCTCAGATAGACTTTATGATTGACACTTTAAACAGCCTACCTAGTGCCAAATCGCTGCTATGGAGGAGACTACTGACCAGCAAAAGCTACAGTGCGCATAGAGGTGTGACCGACCAATGGTTCAGTGTCTTGATAGAGTGAAGTCTGAGGCTAAAGTGAAAGGAGATAAATTTGGAAAGATAAATAGGTATCCACATGTGGAAGGCATTTTATATCATTCCAAGGATCTTTATTGCTTATAGATCTTACTGACTCTGAAATCCAAACTCTGGCTCCAAAGTAAACAGAGCAAAAATGGGATGACTATCTACTTACAGGAAGGCCTGGAGCCAAAGCTCAAAATGACCTCCCGTCTGTATCAAGTTCTTTGAATTTTCATGTATTTGCAATTTACTTCATTAATAAATCTTCCTTTCATTCACCATAAAAGTATTTTTTCAAAATTTTTGGGGAAAAGCACCATTTTATTCAATAGCATCTCATTCCCTACACAGTGGCTATCCTTAGAATTCCCTTTGATTACAAATCCCTTTGATTAGAAGCACAGCTGTAGATGACAAATATCATTAAAATAAGAGTCACAAGAAATGAATTTTAGATAAATTGATCACTATGGTGGTGGTTTTAAAGAAGATGAGACTGGAGGCAGAAAAGAAAGAAAGAATAGTGCCATAGTGTTCTCATAGATACTAGATTTAACTCTTTTTATAATGTCTAGCTAGATGGAACATGAATTTGACCACTGAGACAAGTGCCTATAATGGTTACAAATTTGCTTCTGTAGAAATCTATTTCATAAAGCTGAATATTCTCTGGCCTACTTCCAAAATGGACATTATAAACAAAGCTTATATAGACTGCATCTCATAATTTTCTCATAGTTTCAGTCTTCCATAATATGAATACCTAGTAGGAGAGATAGATGTTTGTCGCTGTAACCAGCACCTATAACACAGAGATGTTATTCCCAAGGGTTCCTCCTATCTCTTCTCATGATCCCTTGGCAGTTTGTGGAAGTTTTCCATAAACACTAAAGTTCCCAATTTTCCTGGACATTTTGGTACTTTCTTTGTGCACTCATACAATTCACCTTTTCTAACTTCAGTAGATTGTAAGAAACAGAATTAGTAGATCAACTAGAAGAAAGGCACTGACTACTGGGAAAGGATTTTTTTTCCAGATGAGTCTTTTTCATAATGAAATGCAGGAGAAAGGGTTACAGCAATCCTTGACCTGGATGTGCCTATGATTCTAAATCCTTATGATTTGAATCTTAAGTTGCCCTGACACCAATTAAAGGGAGCCTCAAAGGCTTCCCCAATCCTTAATGAAGCTACGCTAACATTACATTCTTCTGACAGATTCGTTTTCAGTTTTAAATCTTATAAAAAGGACTATGCCATGTCCCCTCATTTTACTTATCTTAGTTACTGGGTTGATATTTGAGTGAACAGGAGACATACTTTTGCCTCCAAGCCTACAAAAAAGATACGTACTCAAACTATGATAACCTCATTTTGGTATCGCAATAAGCAGCTGTGTTTGTTACTAATTGCTTTCAGGAAGAAAGACTTTATATTAGCAGCACTAAAAATTTTTGAAAAAACATGCCCTTTAGTATTCAACTCAGTTTGTTCATCTACTCAAAGCATTTAACAACCTTCAGCACCCATCATTTTGTCTTTCCACTTGAATATTCAAATATTTAATTAAAGTCTTTGTTTATTTTTATGGATTCATGCACTATAATAGTAAGAATTAACCATAAATATTTCTAGGCCCAAATAGTTTCTTCCATGTTTTGTGGAACTTACAATATCAGAAGAGTAGATTCAGAACTTTTTCTTCTTTTTTGAGAAAAAAAATTTATCCACCTCTTTGTAAATTAGAGTGACCATCTTGTGTGAGAATAAAAATCAGACTTCTTAATTCTTCCATCACAATGTCAACTCTACTGCTTCTCACCTACTGTATAAACATATAGATCTTCTTCCTTCAGCCATATGAAATGGCGGCACTGCTAGTAAATGTCATCAGATTTAACCTTGAACTGATGGTGCTAAGAGTATAGTCAAGGAATCTTCTTAAGTGCTATCCTACATTGAGTCTCATGCCTAGCACCTCCCCATGCATGTTCAGTGTCATTACTGAGTGGCCTCTTAATTTTGTCCACTTGATTACTGTTGTGGTTGACCATACAGTGTGACTATTTCAGAAACTAAAGAGAGAATAACCTTGAACAACTTCAGAACATGTTGCTAAATACTACTTGATGTCTTCCAAATAAGGCGCTATGCCACATAGGTCACAGGAATTTGGGCTAGGAAAAGTTTCTCTCTCAAGCTTGTAAGCATTCATTATTATAAAAGGAAAACTATACAATACATCAAATTCCATTGTTGTCTTGATTGCCTCAATTCTTAGAGCTAAATTGAACAGAAGGTTATTAAAGATATAATTTCTGGTGCCTTGTATTTATTGTCTTCAGAATTTATTTTGGGTCATACCTTAGCAAAACTCCTTTGATTTCGTCTTTTGTAATATTCACCTCATCAGGAAAGAATTCTTTCCTTCTCCATTTGCTTGTGATCTCTCACTCAGATGCTGACTTCTTAGTGCACCACTGTTTCTCATCATGAGAAGATAATAAATGATTTTGAAGCCGGGTGTGGTGGCACACACCTGTAATTCCAATAGTCTGGGAAGATAAGGCAGAACATCGCAAGTTGGACTCTAACCTCAGCAACTTAGCAGCTTGGCAAGACCTTGTCTCAAAATAAAGAATTTAAGAAGGCCTGGGGATGTAGCTCACTGTGAAGGTCCTGGGTTCAATCTCTGTGCCAAACATACAAAATAATTTGTTCGATTACCATTATTTTGTACTGTCATATCTTGTATTTTCAAATAAATATTCTACTTTGAAAATAGGAGCATAATTTCAAACCATTAAAAGTATAATTTTAAACAAGACTGTTGGGAATAACAAATAGATAAAAACCATATTAATTCCTGGGGACATTTTGAAACCAATTTTTCCAAAGAGCTTGACAATATCCTTTTATCTCCCCTTCTTTTTACCCAGATCTGTATTTATTGCTCTCAGTGAGGTCACATTTTATTGTCCTGAATTTTATTTTTAGAAATTTTTAACTTCATTAGAGTTTGCATTGAGGACTCTAGACAGAGGAGTTGAGCAATAAGGTCATGCTCGATTACCACGTGTTTATGTCATCAGTTTGTCCTATTCTTGCAAGTAAGGTCATTAGTCCAGTACAAGAGGGAAATTCTATAGGCCAAGGAAGATTGCGCCTGCAAGGCTGTCTTTATGAGAACTTGGATGAGTCAGACCATCATTCATGAAACCCGCTGTTTCCCTCAGAGCAATCTTATGACATCAGAGGAGAACGAGGCTGGAGATTAAGTAATTGTTCAAGATCAAAACAAATCAGTCTAAAATCCCAGTTTCCTGATTTATAATCCTCATCTCTTCCTAAGAAGCTTCTTGGATGTGTATCATAGACTCTCTGAAATAATATATTGAGGCAGAAGGAGTGACCCAGGATTTCCTCACTGTTCAGATGAACATGCGCAGCAGTGTTTTGGAGGGTGAGGGTGTGTTCACTCATCTCTTGCCAGTAGCACAGGTAGTTTGTTTGGTGTATTCTTATAAAGTGGATAAGTCCCAGGGGCCTGGGGAGGTGTATTGAACTTCATGGGTAATAACAAAATATTGAAAAGGAAACATTTTTTAAAAACTAGGATAAATCTACTCAATAAAATACTTTATGGTCATTTATGCGTTCTTCTATATACTTTCATGAGCTAAACAAAGTATTTTCCTACAAAACATAGGATGTTGGCTTAACTTTTTATTCTGTTAAAAATTTGAATGATAGGAAGTTTACCATTTAGGAGTGTTGAGAAGATTTGATGAGATAATCCAATGTAAAGAGTTTGCGTGCTCAACATATTTCCCAGAGTAAAATGATGTCTGTAAAAAGTTTTGATGATTTGTGGAAATGCTGATGTCATGCCATAACATTAGCAACTAGAAGGACACAAAATTATGAACTTGATCACAATTTATAGATATGTTGATAGAAAAAACCTAAAAGGAAACATTCATCACCATTACCTATAAATAATGAGATATTGAGATTATTTCCTTCTCTGTACTCACCTGTATTGTACAAATTTTCTACAAAGAACATATAAAATATGCCCAGAAAGTATGAAATTCATAAAAATAAATCTCACAGCTCCTTCCCTTGGATCTTAACAATTCTTAGATTTGATGAGGAAACTCTGCTATCATACTTTACCTAGTAGTTTACATCTCATATACTCTAAAGAAATAGTACCATTCTATTCTAGTCTAACACCTTTTTAGCCTTTTAGACCAGTTCATTCACCTGTAATGAAAACTTAGCAGATAAAGATCTGATCCTGTTCTCAAGTATTGAGCTCTATAAAGCTTGATTCATAGAAGTTCATTTCTCCCTTCAGAACTGTGTCCTTCTCTTAGCAAAGAAAAATTCAGAAACATGGATGCTTGGCGGACCGAGGTGTGTAAGTGTACTGCAGTGACACCTGTGACTCCAAGCACACTCTGCAGCGTCTCTTCACTATAGAAAAAAGCACCAGGGAGCGTCTTTTCTTTCCATGCTGTGATTAGCTATACTGAGAAGCAATAAATGAGGAAAGGTTGCTGTTATTAGTTCTGCAGTGCATACATTCATCAGTAAACATTATTACACTTAGACATTTCAGTGGTACTCAGCTTACCTGCAAGCATTTCCCTACCAGTTCATCTTGCTCTTGCCTTATAAACATTATATATATAATAATCTAAATGAAGATATCATACCCATGAGAATTAGTCATGGCTGGGAGAGTTCTCAGTGCATAAATCAATTATAATGAGTCAGCCTTTATGTTAGAATCTTACTGCTTTTAAAGAAGTGTGCACATTTTTATGATAGCTTACTCCTCTGCACACCTCCTTCATCTCTTTGATAATAAAATTTTCTAATATTATACTGGATCCAGCTCATCTCCGGCTTGGGTCACCAGATATAAGAGCTGGGAATAGGCTTAGCCATCAATAGTGAATAGTTCAGGGTACTAATTTTACAGAAGACAAAATTATAGCCTAGTAGCTTTGTCCAAGAGCAAAAGGACCCACAGTAAAACCCAATCCCATTCTACTCTGCTGCATTTTGGGGCCTTTTAAAGGTTTATGCTCACCATTCTTTGGCCGATAGAGTGTGGTGCTAGGTCAGCCTCAGATACTTTGTTTTACAGAATTCATCCTGCTTCAGAATATGTGTGGAGAATACCATGAAAGCATTTCGGTATGGAAAATCCAGACACAGAAACAGGGAGAGTTGGTCTAAAAGGCATTTTAAATCAATGGTGACTATAAGTCACTGTTTTATTCAAACACAGTATCAGTTAATTCTCTGTGCTATAGAGTTGGCAAATGGAGAAAAGTTCTCCAAGAGCTGAAGTAGATAGGTAATCATTCTGAGACTAGTAACACAATTATCTTATTTCCTCAAACATGTGTTATTGTTCTTTTCTACCCATTCATTTTTGTTTTTTATGTGAGTACTGGGAGTCAAACTCAGGACCTCATGCTTGCCAGCAGGCCCTTGTGCTGCTGAGTGATATCAGCGGCCCTTTTTTTCCTTTATGTGGGTACCAGGAGTTGAACTCAGGACCTCGCGCTTGCCAGGCAGGGGCTTATGCCGCTGAGCCATATCACCGGCCCTGCCCATTCAATTTTGGTGGGTGGCTCTTGCCAAAACTTTCCTTGTTAGGAAGTAGTTCTTTTCATGTTTTCAAGGGTTTTGTGTTGAAAGTGAAGAGAAAACCAAACTAGTGTTGTTATGGTACAATCTAAAATAGTCCCCCAAAGTCTCATGTATTTGAAAGGTGATTGAACAGCAGCGTATCACTATATTCACCCATTGAATAGTTCAGTGTACTTCATGTACTGTAAGGTGGCCGAGTCTGGTTGGAAGAACTGTCACTGGGCGAGTGCTTCTGGAGGTTACATGTCCCTTCCCGGCTCCTCCTTTCT
The DNA here is from genome assembly GCA_028451465.1 of Erethizon dorsatum. Lineage (NCBI taxonomy): Eukaryota > Metazoa > Chordata > Mammalia > Rodentia > Erethizontidae > Erethizon > Erethizon dorsatum. The sequence goes on along the minus strand of CM051838.1, from coordinate 13,025,134 downwards.
CTATCTCTGTTTCCTAGCTGCCATGATATTAGCAGCTTTCCTCTACTCGGCCCTTCTACCATGCCATTTCTGCATTGGAGCTGGGAACCATGTTCTGAAACCTGCTGTGAGCCAAAATAAATTTCTCCTCCTTTAACTTGCAAGTGTCAGGTATTTTGTCCCAGCAACAGGAAAGTGACTAACTCAAGTGTCGTGTTGAAATATAAGAAAATATTTACTTGTAGTCCTAGCATTTTTTATTTTCATGAAAGTAACTGGTCAAGTGCATGGCCCTTGATATTAAGGAGAATCTATATTTTTTAATTCCTGTTTTTATTCATTCGTCATCTTTCTTGAGGGCTTGTTTGGAGGTCCTAGCAGGGGAGTGCAGTTATGCCTATACTTTTGACTGAGGAAACAGTCCTCCTCTATCGGGGGTGGTCATCCTCTTCAACGGAGCACGCAGCTTCTGGAGGAACATACATGGAGCGGTGAGGGAGGAAGGGGACACCTGCCTAGCCAGCCAGATCAGCCACATCAACCCTACCGATCAATGGGGTGATATATGTCGCAGCCAGATCGCACTCACATCCATTCATTCATCATATTCCTTCATCACCAGCCATGTACTAATTTCTGGGTGAGGGCTCTGGATGAAATCTCTACTTTCAGGGAGCTCACAGAACACAGGGAAGAGACACATACACAAACAGATTGTCGCCATTTCATGTGACAGATACAACTGAAGTCCTACAAGGAGAGGAAGCAAAGGATTAATAGAGGGAAAATTAAATGAACAGAATCCCAAAAAATGACCATAATTTGAAAAGCAAGTTGTAGATGCCGATACACAATACTAATGTGAAATAACATTCTGGAAGAAGTAAATATACATATAATTTAAGAAGCATTAGAGGGCCAGGGATATAGCTCAGTGGCACAAGCACCTGCCTGGCAAGTGCAAGGTCCTGAGTTCGAGTCCAGGTACCAAAAAAAAGAAGCATTGGACTAGTAAGAGAATATCATATCATATCTTTAGGTAACTGCAAATGGTTTAGTATTGCTAAAGCATAAAATGTGTGTAATGAGTTATTTAAAAATAATACTGAACAAACAAGGAGAAGTATCATAAAAGGACTTTAAAACTGTGGTAAGGAGGTTAAAAGTACACTGGAAGAACAGAAAACCATTTAAGAACTATGAACAGACAATAGCATAATTAACCTAAATTCTAGAAAAACCACTATTGCCAGTCTTTAAGAAGCACTTCGGGGCAGAGAACTCCAAACTAGGAAAAACAGCAAAGAGTCAATATACCAGAAATTCCAGCAAGAAACTATTAGAGTATAATCTTCTAAGAGAATCACGATGATAATGGCAGTGAAATTAGGATAAATCTAAGAGATGCTTCGTACGTAGAATCAGTGTGACTTAGAGCTTTTGGGAGAGGTCAAAGGGAAAGATCAGTATCAAAGCTGGTTTCCAGATTCTTGGTCTGGCAACAGAATGGATGGTAATGTCTTTCACAGCAGTAGGAAAGTGGGAAAGGGTTCACATATGATAAGGGTGAGCACAGTGGCTTTGGCTATTTTGAGTTGGGACCTTTAGTGGAATGTCTACGTAAAAGTGTCCAGTAGGTCACTGGATATATGTGGGTGAGATATCTGGTGTACAGACACTGATTTAAAAGTCATTTGTGTATATATAGTTAATACCATGAAAAGTATGTTATCCCAAGAAATATGCATATGGTAAGGAAAAGAAGACTGAGGAAGGATCCTAATGAATACTAGTGATTTGGGTTGAGGAAAAAGGATTATATCATCAAGTGACACTGGGAAAAATTAGCCAAAGTAAGGAGAAAAAATCAGGAGACAATGGTTTTCAAGAAACTAAGGGAAGATATGGGGCATGGGGGTGGGTAATACTGGTAAATAGTGCTGCATGAAACAAGCAAGATGGACAGAAATTTATCTATTTGATTCTGCGGTTCTGAGTTCAGTGGCAGCCTCATCGGGAGTAAGAGAGCAAGGTAGTGATGGGAAAAGGACGTGGACTGCAGGAGGGGGAGACATGAAAGGGAGAGAGAGAAATGCAGTCAACGTGAGGCCTCTCTTTCAGAAGCTTGATGGGTTAAGGAGGAAAAAAGAGCCAAAAGAGAAGCCACATTAAAGGATATTTTTAAATTACTTTTAAGTAAGACACACTTGAAAATATTTGAATGCTTATTTTAAAAATTCCTGAAAATGAGTACTTCAATGGCTCAGAGTAAGAGGAATTGATAACATCCAGACAGACTGACGAGAGGAATCCACAGAACAGGTCTTTGTATGCAATACTGCTTATTTATTACACACCAAGATGCACATTACTGTTGTGTTTGGTCTGTAATTCGAATTCTTTTTGCTTGAAATACCTACTGGTGGTGACTGACTTGCTTTGGGGCTCTTTCATGAAGATAGCCTTTTCAAAACTTTAAGTATCAATCGAAAATTTCACATACTAGCATTTCTATATTGGTAGGTACATTAGACTTGAAAAAATCTCATGTTCTCACCTGTACAGAGGATCACACAGTGTTTGAAACAACAATTCTTCAAAATACACATTACAATATATATTCAGCAGAAATATTTTTGGAAAGAACTAAATTATGTGGGAACTGGTACTACATTCTTAATAAAGAAATGAGCACTAGCCCACTCTCATGTTTATTACGGTATTATTCACAAGAGGTGAGACGGAGTCAACCTAAGCATCCATCAATAGATCACTGTGCGTGTGTGTGTGTGTGTGTGTGTGTGTGTGTGCACCCATGTGCCTTTGTGGACATGGAGGTAAATACAGATATTTAGATATACTATGCAGGGACAACATGGATGAACTTAGAGGACGTTATACTAAATGAAATAAGCCAGGCATAGTAAAGCAAACACTCCACGACCTTACTTACTTATATGTAGAATCAAAAAATGTTGAACTCATCGAAGCTAAAGTGTGATTTCTGGGCCTGAGGCCAGAGCGGGGCAGACTGGAGAGATATTTGTTGAAGGATACAAAATTTCAGTTACACAGGAAATTCAGTTCTGAAGATCTGTCATATAGCACGGTGGTTATAGTTAATAATATATACTTGAAAATTGCTAAGAGTAGATTTTAAATCTTCTTACCACACAAAAAGTATATGATGGGATGCATGTTAATTAGCTTGATTTATTTATATCACAGTGCATAAACACATCAAAATTGTAGGCTATAAATATATGTAATTTTTATTTGTCAATTGGGAGGAAGAAATCAGAACTGACCTAATACCTAACTCATGTTTTTAACCAGTGTGCTTTACTTTCGAAAGAATGACTTGAACTGTTATTCATATACCACATTGGTTTCATCAAAAATACTATTGTTTGGTGCATATGATGGGTACTACAGACTTTCTTGGAAATATGAAAGAGTTTTCTTCTGAAAAGTACCGCTGGTAGCAAGCATAGCTGCATGTTCAGGCCTGTGACAAGACCACCTTAGGGCAAAAGAACGCCTGGGATAGGAGTGGCATGGAATACATCACAGCTGTATAACATGACAACCCAACCAGTGTAGGATCGAGGGCTAAAATATCCAGACTTTAGCAAAACGAGGAACAAAAATATGATTTAAGAACCAGGATCTGAGCCTCAAATAAGAACAGACAGGGCTGGTGAGATAGCTCAGCGGCATAAGCGCCTGCCTGGCAAGTGTGAGGTCCTGAGTTCAATTCCCGGTACCCACATATGAAAAAAAAAAAAAGGGCCGGTGATATCGCTCAGCAGCACGGGTGGCTGCTGACACGCGAGGTCCTGAGTTCGACCCCTGGTACCCACAAAAAAAAAAAAAAAAAAGAACAGACAGACTTTATAGGATTTCCATTTTGGTTATTTAGGGACTGCAATAAAGCACCAGAACCAAATCAAAGGAAACTCCATTCACAATGTAGCACTCAATTTTTAAACAATTTCCTAGAAGATAGAAGTGCCTTTTCCAAAAAGAAATATATGCACAAAAATTTTTCTCTTTCTTGTTTAGACAAAAATACTTTTATCTTTCTAGATTTCTTTTGCATCTCTATTTAGTTTTCATCAATTATTCTGAGAAACTCAAAAGCATTACAATATTGGGAGAACATCCTAGGTTAGAACTGGTAACTAAACTTAGTACAAGTAGAGGGAAATAAATGGACTAAGGCAAAACTTTTCTATTTTAAATTTGATATATTCATTTATTTAACAAATCCCTTTGAGCACCTGTTATATGGCAGGCATTGTGCTATGTGCTGGCCATGGTCCAGATCAAAACATCAAGCATGGGCTGATGGTCCAAAGAGTTAAACCCATGCTGACAGAGAAGGCACTCTGTGTAGCAAGAAATGCAGTCGCATCGCTGAATGAGGCATCAGTGTTGTTTTCTGAAAGTTGCATTTTTAAAACCATAATTCTTCCAAATGTGTTGAAAATTGTTCTCAGAAGCTATTTTAACTTTACACAGACACAGCGCTTTTATAACAGGAAAAATGCTCTTATTTTCAGCGCAAGTTTTTAAGTGGGGGAAACATGGCAGATGCTTTTGCTAAGCATAGGAAATTGATTTGAACTGAATTTTAATTAAAATTACTGAAAGGCCTAGTGAATAGATTTTCTGTGACTGAGTCCATAAAAAGTTCTGTCCACTTTAAAGAAAGAAATAATGTCAAACTTAAAAGAACGAGGAAAATAGCAAGTGACCATTTACTGATTACTGAGGTCACAAGGTTTTGTTGAATATTATTATGGAAAGATAGTTTTCATTTTACTTTGCCAGATCCAGCTGTACTAATTTATAAAGATATTGAAATCAAGAAATGAATAATGTACAAAATCTTATTCTGAGAATAGTATAACACACTGATACATTAATATTTTTAAAAAACACCTACTATGTTTTAATTTTGCATTTTTGTTGCAGCAGCTACTTCTTACATGAGTCGTGATAGACACATATGGTGTATTTTTAAATTTTTAAAAAATTTAAAAATTTAAAATTATTACAGTTTAAAATCTACAATTGCCATTAACTCCCCTCAAAATACTCCCACTGGCTTTCAGTGCACTTATCCCATCATTTTTGCAACTTTCTGGAGCAGTTCTAGAAGTCTCTTTTGTGAGTGTCTTTATGAGGTATGATCAAAACTATCATGAATACTGCTGTGAAGTGACATCCAATGGAAAGGCAGACATATAAAAAAATTATGGTGTGTTTTCATCTACCTCATTCACCAAATCTGGTGCTATGTGACTTCTGGCTCTTTCCCAAAGTCAAAATGATTATGAAAGGCAAAGGTTTTAAGTTGACTCAGGACATTAAGTCAGTGACCACAGCAGTACAACTAAAGACACTCAGTAAAGCGATCTTCCAGGACTGCTTCAGAAACTGACAAGATCAGTGCAATAAATGTGTTCAAAGCCAGGAGAAGTCATTTGGGGGGGATTAATAGCACTGTGTCTTTTACTCTAGTACACTTTTATTTTTACTCAGACAGACACTGTATTTTTTTTTTTTTTGGTGGGTACCGGGGGGTCGACCTCAGGACCTCGCGCGCCAGCAGGCACCCGTGCCTCTGAGCGATATCACCGGCCCCTTTTTCGTATGTGCGATCCGGGAGTCGAACTCGGGCCCTCGCGCTTGCCGGGCAGGCGCTTAAGCCGCTGAGCCATCTCACCGGCCCATATTTTTGGATGACACCTTCTATAATACTGACTTGACAGCACAAATGATTCTGCATAAATTGAGATCACAACACTATTTTTGAATAAATGAATTAGGAAGGCATTAAATTGTTATTTTTGTCTCATGTACCAAATGTAAACGTAATCTTTTCAAATATGATCATCTTAACAGTGAAAGTGTTTGTTCCTTAAAAAAAAGATGTAGAGAATCTAGGCATGTTAAACAAAGTTGAAATTTAATAGAAATTTAATTAGCAAGTATTGTTAAATTCATATTATAAACAGTGCTATCTTAGGTACTTTGAGAAATAAAAAGATGAATTGGACAGCACTGTGAGTCACCCAGAGCTCATGCTATACAGTGGGAAACAGCTGTGATAAGTGCTTTAATAGCTGAATAAACAACACCCAGGTTGAAAGTACTGCAGAGAGCAGGGGAATTCATTTCAGCTAAGGATGCCTTTTTAAACGATGGACACACGTGGATCATTAGGCGCACAGAGGACGAGTGCAAACATATGACATAGCCCTTTTATGTAAGGCATTTATCTGCTCGAGGAGATGAGACTTATGCATAAGATAGTTAGAGAACTTTATAAACAGGCAAATTATTGTGAAATGTGCAATTACATACGAAAGAACAAAAATATTTGGTCAGGAAGTAAAAGTTATGAGAGTTCTCTGAAAGGACAAATTGGTATTGACTGGAAAGATAAGTGACATCCTGAGGAAGATGGACCATGAAATGGGCTGAGAAGTGCTGGAACCATTTGCAGAAGAAGCAGAAGGAGAAGTTTGAAAAGATGAAAATGATGACTGAAGGCAGTAGAGACAACAGCCAGTTCTACAAACTTCAGAGACGAACCTGGCCGAAGCACCAGGTCTTTTTTGGAGAACACTGGAAGAACAAATAGGTTGCATTAAGGAAGAGTGAGGTAGGGATGCTACCCTGGAATACCAAGATGAGGAATCTGAACATGATTCTGGAAGGAACAGGAAATATCTGTGATTTATCAGCTACCTTACTGGCACATGAAAACAAGTAGAAGGGTTAGACTGGCAATTATTGCTTTTCTGAAGAATTGTTTGACATAGAATTCCTCTAAACAGTTTGAAATTAGCAAAAGATTAAACATACATATTATTATTACATATAGTTTTCTGTATGTTAGGCACATATAGAGAATTAATGAGTTTATATATAAGCCTAACAGTTATGGAAATGCATCTATAGAGCCTTAGTTTACCTGCTCTATCGTAAACAAGTAGATGAAAAACAGACATAGTAGATTAACATTGGTTAAAACATTATGAGCAACCCTGAAGTGGAAATGGTCCATGAAAAGAAAGAGGTATGTCCAAAAAGAACCTATTTCACATAGGTTAAGGACCTTCAGAAGGTATCCTGGGCTTGTGAAAAGGAAATTTCCTTTTGTAAGGTGTTTTTTAAAAAGAGAAATATATTTGGAATTACAAACTGGTTTAATTTCAATACCTTAGAAGAAATAAGCCCAAGAGATTTCCAGCAACCATCAGCACATTTAATGTAGGAAGTAATCAACGAGACTTCATGAAGGGAAATCATGGCAGATCAGTTCAATTTCCGGCCAGGATAGAGTAACAGATATTTATGATGAGGAGGTTATAACATGGGTGAATTTTTGTAAGACTATGGGGTCTTCTGTACTTAACATCCTTTTTAATAAGCTACCCAGATAAAATCTGTGCATGTTTCACCTGGAGAGAGATGATGAGAATTTACATCCAGATATTACTTATTGATTAAGTATCCCTCACTATTAATATGGAAGTGTTTGTCTGTAGCTAATCACTCAAGGGTCAGCGGTGTGCTAATGGTGTCGGGGTAATGAAACTGCTTTCTAAGCGGACTCAATTTCCAGGAATCGCCTTACCAGCTGGGCTTATGCCTTCCCTCTGATTCAAAATGCACGTTGTTGTTGCTACAGTAACCTGAAAACACTGACAGTACAAACTAAAACCTCATTACTAGAAGAAGAAAGAAAAAGTCCCCTTGAATTCTCCTTAGGCAAACTATATACACAGTCAAACACACCTATCAGCTCATTCAAATCAAGAAAGCTGATGACTTCACTGACTTGAACTTTTTTTTTTTTCATTTGATTGGTCTAAAACAAATTCACCTTGAGAGCTTGTGATAGTTGAGGAACCAACAGTCATTCCAAGTATACTTGTGTAAGGTGTGTTTGCATTCTTTTGTCCCACTGAAATCACTGTGCCCTTCAGGCTAGGTGCAGCCTTCCTGGGTCCCCTTCTCAAACCACTCCCTTCAGGGCTTTATCCATTTCCATGGCATCTTTATGCCCTGTTGACTCCTCCCAAGTAGTGTCCACATATCCATCCAAGATCTCAGCTTTAGGTCTACAAAATCAATATGTCTGGGAAATCATAGAGGACAGGCTCTCTGAAAGTTTTCTCAGGTCTCTAACACCATCATCTTTATAATGTCCAGTCCACTGTCCTTTGCATAATGCTCCAGATGGGCTGCCCAGATCTGGGCAAGACGACGTGCTTGATCTGTGCCCGTGCAGCTGGGCTTGTAGAAAAGCCACCAACAGTCCACCTCTCTTTTGGATGTATGCTCCATCTGGGAAAACTATAAAACATTTTCCTTCAAATTTTCTATTTAATTTCTCTATTATTAATGACTTTCCAATATTGCTTCTATTTCTTCTGACTATTGTTACTTGTAAAAATTTCCTGGTACATCCTCTGACTATACCCTAATTTTTTTAAAGTGTGAATTCAAGTCCTACAATAGCTATTAAACACTGAGGTATTTAACTAAGTCATTTCTCCAGATTTTTAAAGACATGAAAATTATTCTTTTGAAGGGCAGCGATGTGGATGAGTGGTAGAGCAGTTGCCTAGCACGTGTGAGGCACTGGGTTTGATCCCCTGTGCTGCAAAAAACATAGAATAAAATAAAAAAATTTTCTTATGTATTCTTCATCTGTTAACCAACAGCTATAAATCATATTATTTTTAATAAAATGGGAAGTTAAAAGATATAAAACAGGTATGCACCAAATAAATTCTGCTGAAGTGCTTTCCAAGTGATTTGGTAGATTCATATATTCATATACCCAGTGACATCTTTTGATCTTTTTTTGTCATAAGGATCTTTAGACGTGACATACAATTTTATAAATCAAGCTGGCTGTCAGGCTGGTGATTCAATTATGGAGAAAGACTCATTTCCCTTGTCCTCTACTTATACAATGTTCAAATTGCATTATATTCTTTGAGGTTGCTTTTTTCATTGATCCAGATAAATCTTGCTTCATGCTTTTTCAAAGAACTGCTTATCAGAGAATTTCCAGTAACCTTCTGGCATTTCAAAATTACATATTCCCTGGATAACAATTTTCTTTGTTGTAAATATAAAGCTTCCACTTTCTTAAAGATGTATCTAATGCAGAACGACAGTTATATGAAGTATTGTTGGATGCTTTGATTTCTTTCAAGCTCTATGCATTCCCCTTCTTTCATACTTCAACTTCTTTATCACTCAGTAAATTTATATTTTCAAACTGGTTGAGACACATTATACTTATGTATTCATAATCTACTGATCATTTAAAATGTGTAATATTCAAACACAATGTTTCTTCACTGAAGTAAAGTTAATAACTTTACCACTTATTTTTCTAGTTTCAAAATTTCATGTTTTATTACTTCAAATGTTTTATTATATTATGAAATAGCATAATATAAAATACTTTAATAATAAAGCGATTCTCCACTATACTTACACAAGCTCTTTTATTTTCTTAATTAATAGGGGACAATTCATTTCTCATTATAGCTCAATTTCGACTTCAACTGAAACACAAAAAGATTACCACATTTTTTTATATTAAGAAATATCCCAGATTTTCCCTAGTGTTTTCTTATTTTCGTTATTATAAATTACCTCAGAAACTCTTCCAATTTAAGCAGTACTTACCAATAGGTAATCTGTTAGTCTGATTTGATGGAGTTTTCATAAGTAACTAAAGTAAGAGCCAGTAAGTAGGTTTGGGAATCCAGAGTTCAGAATTGGTTTCATTTTTATGCCTTTATCTTACCTTTATTTCATCATATTGCTGTTGTTTAGATTACTGGCTTCCACACTAACTCAGAGTCTCTAATGTTGATTCCAGAAATTCACTCAATTTACAGCCTGTCCCTTTGGGCTAGGATTTCTTCAGAAAAGCAGTAGTAAATCCAGGTCTCAATGAAATCTTTCCAGGTGACCCTAAAATACCCCATTGTCCAGGACTTCCATGCTACCCATGGCTATGACCTTTGGTCAACTACAGCCAAACATATAAAGCTTCCCAGTCCATCCTGTCCTGAATATCTGTCACCAGATGGCATCTTCAGCTAACTTTCTCCTAACCCTTTCCATTTTGGACTAACTACTGTTCTCACCAGCCCTCCACACTCTCACTCTCTTTGTTAAGCATTCTCCATTTCCTGGCTTTGATTGAAGCCCACTGGGCTTCCCATTACATGGCTCCCTAGAAAACCTCTCCAGAAAAGTCGTCTATTTTACCTCACCCTCTACCTAATCCTCTGTCACAGGACTGGGTGTGTAGCATTTCCTCTCTCACTTTGGAAGGGTGATTTCCAGATCTTTCTCTAATGTTCTTAAATTATTATTCTTCTTGAAGCTGAGGCATCCACTTTACCTTTCAAATCTGGAATTATTCTTCTTCTTGAAGCTGAGGCATCCACTTTACCTTTCAAATCTGGATGGTAATCCATGAAAATGATGGCCTCTCAGGGCCTTGCCTTCCCCAACTCGAGCCATCTTCTTTATCCCATTTCCGACACCCAATACCCAGCCATATCTTAGGACAATGTATAGCTCAATTCTTCTGAATTTCTGAAATCGTAACTCTACCACTCACTAGTTGTGGCCATTGATGGTTTACTTAAGCTCTCTGTGCTGGGGACAATGATTATGCCAAATTTCTAGGGCTGGGATGAAGTTTAGATCATGTTCTTTTATTTAAGATATGCGGGCCGGTGAGATGGCTCAGCGGCGTAAGCGCCTGCCTTGCAAGCGCGAGGGCCCGAGTTCAACTCCCGGAACCCACATACGAAAAAGGGGCCGGTGATATCGCTCAGTGGCACGGGTGCCTGTTGGCGCGCGAGGTCCTGAGGTCGTCCCCCTGGTACCCACAAAAAAAAAAAAAAAAAAAAAAAAAAAAGATATGCACCAAGGACTCCCATGTGTAAACTGATTTTTCAGTTTACACATACAAGAGTCACAGTACATAAAAGAGCACACAAGTATGATTTCCTTTTCCATCCACACAATGGTACAGTTGGATTTTTTTTAGAATTTAGTCAGCTCTACTCTTACTAGAAATTTCACAGTTGTTCACATTTTGTTTGAACATTTTATTCATTTTAGTTGGAAATTCCTCTATGACCACGGCATTATCTTGCTTTTTTTTTTTTTTTTTTTTTGTACCAGGAATCAAACTCAGGACCTTCTGCTTGCCAGGCAGGCGCTTGTGCCACTGAGTTATATCCCCGGCCCTGCATTATCTTGCTTTTGGTAATATTCACAAGAATGAATTCATCCTCCATTTGGCAGAATTGTAGTTCTGTTGTCCTTATTTTGTTGTTGTTTTTTGTTGTTGTCTGACAAACTTTATTTAGTCAACATCATCTACTATGTATCATAACGTTTTCAATCTAATATTATTTTAGTAAAAGAAAATAAAATTTATGTAAACTTCTCAATAAGAATTTATAAATTCCTTAGTATCAGAAGCAGATTACATAGAATTATGTTTTTCCTACTCTTTGTATGGTGGCACAGGCATAAATAGTTTATACATTTGGGACTTTTTTATCAACTTTTTTTTAACCAGGCCCTGAAGCTTATATACCCTATTTAATAGTGATTTAAGGGGAGGATCATTTAGAAAGCAAATCAAATGGTTCCTATTGCATCTCAGCTCTGTCTAACATAAAAGCTACAAACTGTGCTGATCTGCTTTGTCGTAGATTTCTACACAACTCTGGGCATGGCGCCTTATTTAATGGTTCCCTAGTGTTGTTTTGGAAAAGTCCTTTGCAGAAAATGCCAGAACTCAGCTTGAACTCTTTTCCCCTGTCAGGGAGAATCTTTCTATCAGCGGGATTTCTCAGCTCTTTCAAAAATCATTCAGTGCTTTACTGGTAAATTTTGTTCCTGCGTAATATGCCAACTGTAGCTTACACAAATTGTTTATCCTATAAGCTTTAGAAGCAAAGAATTTCAGCATGGAATTAAAGCCTTTGTTATAAAAAATCTTAATTTAAATTCAGTAAAGATTGTCCATTTTTTAAAAATTCACCTTTGAAAAGAATAATTTGCTATTAATTAGTGTTTCCATAGAGAAGATAAGAAATTTCTTTTGAATTAGTAAATGATGAGCCAGTATTTGAATCCAAGTAGTCTCACTCAAGAGTCTGAACATGCAAACACTGTACCATATTTTATAAATGAGGAACATCTAGAATGTTAAGTCAGTCCTTGGATGCTGTGTGGTAACTCTTCTACATTAAGACACTTCTTGGGCCGGTGAGATGGCTCAGCGGCATAAGCGCCTGCCTGGCAAGCGCGAGGGCCCGAGTTCGACTCCCGGAACCCACAAACAAAGAAAAGGGCCAGTGATATCGCTCAGTGGCACGGGCGCCTGCTGGCACATGAGGTCCTGAGGTTGACCCCGGGTACCCACAAAAAAAAAAAAAAAAAAGACACTTCTTACGACCATGTTGAGCTCCAAGTGTCCATGGCAAGTTAGTTACTTGGAATTCAGAATACAATGCTAAATCTCTGTTCAGCCCACAAAATTCTGTTTAAACTTTAAGATTGCTGAAATACACCAGATTTATAATGGCTAATGTAGCAGTCATGATGTTTCAATGCCAGAAATCAAGGAAAGCATGAAACACTAAGAATTTTACTTAAAAGAAGTTTAATAGTTTTTTTATGGAAAAAAGTTAAAACAGGGCCAGTGAGATAGCTCAGCAGCATAAGTGCCTGCCTGGCAAGCGCGAGGTCCTGAGTTCGACTCCCAGAACCCACATAAAGGAAAATAAGGGCCAGTGATATCACTCAGCAGCATGGGCACCTGCTGGCGCACGAGGTCCTGAGTTTGACCCCCCGTACCCACAAAAAAAAAATTTCTTTTTCATAACAATATAATAGGAGAATAACAATAGATAATATATTACATGTTGTTATCTTTAAAGTAGTTTCTCATGGTACAAGATACGGGCATAAAATTTCTCCAATCGATATTAGCACAAACCTTCATTTTTAATGAACTAAGAGATACTAATAGTGTAACTGACTTGCAATTTTTCTCTTTTCCTTGATGTCCTATCCCCTTTCACCCATCCTAGTCCCTTTTTCCTTTTGAAAATTTCTTTCCATTTCACAATATCTATTGTACATTTTAGACTTAATTTACTCTTTCAGTTTCTCACACCAGAGAGACAATACTATACTGAAGAGGAGTGGTGATAGTAGAATCCTTGTCTTCTTCCTCATTGTTCACTGAAAGTGAAAGCTTTCAGTTTTTGTCCATTTAGTATGATGTTGGCTGTTGGTTTGTTGTAGATGGCTTTTATCAGATTGAGGTAAAGACCATCTATTCCAATTTTCTGTAGGGTTTTTATCATGAGTGAGTGTTAGACTTTATCAATAGCTTTTTCTACATCTGTTGAGATGATCATGTGACTTTTGTCTTTGGCTCTGTTGATATGGTGTATTACATTTATTGATTTGCATATGTTGAGCCATCCTTACATTCCCGGGATGAATCCCACTTGGTCATGGTGTATAATCTTCTTGACAATTTGCTGCATTCTGTTTGCTAGTATCTTATGGAGGATTTTTGCATCTATGTTCATTAGGGAGATTGGCCTGTAGTTCTCTTTTTGGGTTGGGTCTTTCTCTGGTTTTGGTATCACAGTAATCTTTGCCTCCTGGAATGACTTAGGGAGTATTGCTTCCCTTTCAATTTCACTAAAGAGTTTGAGGAGTATGGCATTAAATCTTCTTTAAATTTCATGTAGAATTCAGCAATGAATCCATCAGGACCTGGGATTTTCTTTGTTGGTAAGTTTTTAAGTACATTTTCAATTTCATTCCCTGATATTGGGCTATTCAGAATTCTTATATCTTCCTGATTCAGCTTTGGTAATTCACATGTATCTAGGAATCTGTCCAATTCCTCTGTGTTTTCCATCCTATGTGAGTAAAAGTTTTCAAAGTAGGTATTGATGATCTGAATTTCCACAGGATCTGTAGTGATTTCACCCTTTTCATTCCTCATTACATGAACCTGAGTCTTTTCTTTCCTTTTTTTTTTTTTTGTGGGTACCGGGGGGTCGACCTCAGGACCTCGCGCGCCAGCAGGCGCCCGTGCCGCTGAGCGATATCACCGGCCCCTTTTTCGTATGTGGGATCCGGGAGTCGAACTCGGGCCCTCGCGCTTGCCGGGCAGGCGCTTAAGCCGCTGAGCCATCTCACCGGCCCTTCTTTCCTTTTTTTGATAAGGTTGGCTAAGGGATTATCAATTTTATTTATTCTTTCATAAAACAAACTCTTTGATTCATTAAATCTTTGTATTTTTTTTCTTAGTCTCAATTACATTAATGTCTGTTCTAATCTTTATAATTTCCTCCTTTGTGTGGGCTTTGGGCTTGATTTGCTCTTTTTTTTCTAGAAACTTGAGGTGCAACATTAGGTTGTTTAATTGTGCCTATTCTGTTTTCCTGATGTGAGAATTCACTGCTATAAATTTCCCTCTTAGGACTGCTTTCATTGCATCCCGCAGGTTCCAGTGTGTTGTACTTGCATTTTTGTTTGATTGTAGATACTGTTTAATTTCTTCTTTAATTTTATCTGTGACCCATTGGTTGTTCAGGAGGGTGTTATTTAATTTCCTTGTGTTTATGGAGTTTTTGCAGTTTCTTTTACCATTAATTTCCAATTTCATTGCACTATGGTCAGATAATATGCATGGGATAATTTCAGTTCCTTTGCATTTATGTAAGCATGTTCTCTGGGCCAGTATGTGGTCTATTTTAGAGAATATCCCATGTGCAGCTGAGAAGAATGTGTATTCTGATGTTGTTGGGTGGAACACTCTGTAAACATCTACTAAGTCCATTTGTTCACAGTTTTGGTTCAGTTCTGATATTTCTTGGCTGATTTTTTATCCAGTTGATCTATCTATTTGTGACAGTGGGGTATTAAGGTCCCCCATTACAATTGTGTTATTGCTCATGTGATGTTTTATGTCTATTAATATTTGTCTTATATAGTTGGGTACTCCCGTATATGGTGCATGCATATTTAAGATTGTTATGTCCTCCTCTTGAAGTTTCCCCCTAAGAAATATGTGGTGACCTTCTTTATCACTTTTGATCATTCTTGGTTTGAAGTTCACATTGTCTGCAAACAGAATAGCTAAGCTTGATTTTTTCTGGGTTCCTGCTGCATGGAATATTGCTTTCCATCCTTTGACTTTTAGTCTATGAATTTCTTTTTGAGTTAAATGTGTTTCTTGTATACAGCATATTGTTGGATTTTGTTTCTTGATTCATTCTGCCAATCTGTTTCTTTTAATTGGTGAATTGAGGCCATTTACATTGATGGTTATAACTGATATGTATTGGCTTGTCTTTGTCATGTTATTTTCCTACTGTTGGTTCCCTGCTTTTTCCCTCTGTTTAATTGCTTGCCCTGTCTGGTGGTTTCTTTCTGTTGTTGTTCTTGGAATTGTGTTCATTGTTATCTCTGTCTAGAATATCTTTCAACACCCTTTGTAGGGTGGGT
The DNA here is from genome assembly GCA_028451465.1 of Erethizon dorsatum. Classification (NCBI taxonomy): domain Eukaryota; kingdom Metazoa; phylum Chordata; class Mammalia; order Rodentia; family Erethizontidae; genus Erethizon; species Erethizon dorsatum. Next base: position 13,009,537 of record CM051838.1, on the reverse strand, counting down.
TTGGTGGTCATGAATTTCTTCAGTTGTTCTCTGTCATGGAAGTATCTTATTTCTCCATTAACTTTAAAAGATAGTTTTGCAGGGTATATCAATCTGGGTTGGAAGTTGTTTTCTTTCAGGACTTGAAATACTTCCCTCCGACCTCTTCTTGACTTGAGGGTTTGTGTTGAGAAGTCTGCTGTGATTCTGATGGGCTTTTCTTTACAGGTGATCTGTTTCTTTTCTCTAACAGCTTTTAATATTCTGTTCTTATGCTGAATTTCTGGGATGTGATTATTATATGTCTGGGTGTAGATTTTTTTTGGTCGTGGCTAATTGGAGTTCTATATGCTTCACTTACATGTATGTCAGATTCTGTTCCCATGCTTGGAAAATTTTCTGCTATTAGTTCTGCAAATAGTTTTTTTTATGTCATTTGTGTCGACTCCTGCTTTTCATTGACACCTATCTGTCTTATATTATTTTTCTTTGCATCATCTTGCAGGTGTTGAACTGTTATTTCCTGATCTCTTGTTATTTTTATGAGATCTTTCCTTTCTTAATCACTAGCCATGATTCTGTCTTTAAGGTCTGAAAATCTATCTTCAGTTTTGTTCAAGCAGTTTTGCCAGCTTTCAGTGGAATTTTTAATTTCCTGGGTATCTCTTTGAATCCGTTTGTTGCATTCTATTTCTTTCCTATGTTGATCATTCACAGTTCCCATCCTTTTCCTATCATCATCTATTTTTTTATCTATCTCTACTCTAGATTTGTTGAGCAATTCCTTTATGATGTTGACCTTTTTTTACCTGCGAAATTATTTCTGATCTGATTTCCTCTATAGCCTCGTGGATTTGTTTCTTTACTTCAGTTGCTATCATTTCAGAATTGTCAGGTGTGTGTCTTCCATTTTCCTCTGTCTCATTGCCTCCTAGATTTGTTTTGGGTGGTCCAGAGGTCCGAGGTTGCATTTTGCTTCAGCATTTTGTCATTTTCTATTTCAAAAGATTTTATTTTGTTTTCTGTGTTGATCCTTGTAAGTTTTTGTAGTAGTAGCTTTATTACTAGTATCAAGGCCTTTCTAGGAAAAGTTTGTTCTTAGGATACCTTCTGTGTGTAGGAGGTTCTTGGTTTGTGTCTTTCCCAAGATTCTACCTTTCCAATTAATTAAGAGTGATAAGTTGGTATCTGTTTGGCTCAGTCCCCAGTCCTTTGGTGCTGGGGTGTGATGAGGTTATTACCCCAGAACTTTCCAGTATTATTGCAGAAGGGAGAACAGCTGATTAAAACAGATATCACATCCTAGCTAAAGTAATATAATTAACAATAACAATAGCATCAGGCACAGTTTAGAACCTGACAAACTGTGGTAACTATTAATTTTGTACCCTTAACCATAGAACCAAAATCTATAGTTATATAACAGAACTGATCATAAATTGGGAGATTGTATGCAAAGTGATTCCCCTTGGTAGAGTGGTTATATCCTGTGGTGGGGAAATTTAGGAAGGATAGTGGATAGAACAGAGGTAACTGAAAAGAAATAAAGTAGAAGCCAGGCTGGAGGATGAAAGATGATCACACAACCTTTGGGAAACTAGAGAAGAGGACAGAAGAGAAAGAATGAAGGAGTATGCAAGGGATTATTGAAGTTGACCAGAAAAATTAGAGAGACTATTCACTCATATGAGAATATGATTAAGTCTAGAGAGGTAAATTGAGGAAAGGAGGAAAGAACACAAATAGATTAGAACAAAAATATAGGTAAAAGACAAAAAAAAAAAAAAAGGAAAAGGAAAGGGAAAGAAACCAGCAAAAAAGAAGAAGAAAAATAAAATAAAATAAAAAAACAAAATTCCTCTTGTGTCCACCACGAGTCCAAACTACTGGATAACACTGCCAATCTTGCCTTAGAGTTTGTGCTGGATTTGATGCTGATCTTGGCCTCCAGATGTGGAGTCCTGGGGCCAGAGTCTTCAGCCAGTACTTTCGCTATGTCTCTTAGCGGCCTCTTACTCCTTTCCTTCTTTCTCTTTGTGGCAGCTGCTCTCTCCCAGTTTCTGTGCTGTTTTCAGACAGAGACGGGGGGCTGTTACTAGTCTTGTGCACCACTGGCCCCTCCTGGTCCTTGCTGAGCCTCCTGTGTCCTCTTCCCCTGGCGAGGCTCTGTCCTCTCAGGTCGTTTGTTGCAGGGTGGGGTGAATGCTGCGATATGGTCTGGTCCTCTGCTCCCGCTGTTGCAGTCAGAGGCTGCTCAATCCGATTCTTACTCCTCTCCCGAGGTGGGGTGCTAACTTCCCATTCGTTGCATTACAAGTTCGCTGCCACCGTGACCCGCCTCTGCTGAAGTCTGTAACTTCCTCGGGTGAGACGGGGTGTGCTGTGGGCGCCTTTCTGCTCCCGCCCCTGTCGGCGTGGAGACAGCCCAGGGCTGCACGGTCCGGGGGTGCAGGGCTGTTTAATTCCCCGCGCCTCTCTAACCACGGGTCACGGGAGAGGGGTTAGCTGTTGCAGTTGCTAGGCGCCCCGGCGGTCTTTAATCTTGTTCCTGGTGGTTCCAGTTAGCACATTGGTGCACAAAAGGAAAGGGAAGAAAAGAAAAAAGAAAAGGAAAAGGAGAAAAAAAAGAAAGAAAAAACGAAAAAAAGGAAAACTGGCAGATCGTCCGGGAGGGAGCAGTTTGAGTGGGCAGAATTTACCGCTGGACTGCAGCGTCTTCTGTTTGGAGGAAGGCAGAAGAGGCAGGGGACCGTATATCCCAAGTCTATCCTGTATGGCTTCATTTAGCCACACTATTTCAGTGCATCCTTTTTTTTTTTTTTTTTTTTTTCTCTTAAGATTCCAAGTATGGCGGGCAGTCGTCCGAATCCGGCTGCCCACCAGCAGCTGGGTGGGTTGGCTGGCCATTTTGTTAAGTCCTTTATCTAAATTTTGTTTGATCTATTAGTCTCTTATGTCAGATTGATTTTAGTTTCAGGGTGTATATCCCTCCCCTTTCTTCCAGCTACCTGTGTTTTGGTTGAATTTCTCTGAGCAGCTCTGAACCAGGCTCATCTATTCAGCCATGTTGTCTCTCCTTAATAGTTTTTTTGAGCTAATGTTAAATTTAATTATAAAATAAAGAGAAATATAAAGATACTTGTTATCAAGAAAGGCATAAGAGGGCTGATGAGATGGCTCAGCGGTAAAAGCGCCTGCCTGGCAAGTGTGAGGTCCTGAGTTCGACTGCCGGTATCCACATAAAAAGGAAAAAAAAAAGGCCCGGTGAGATAGTTCAGCAGCACAAGCGCCTGCTGGCAAGCGCAAGGTCCTGAGTTTGACCCCCGGTAGCCACATAAAAAAAAAATAGAAAGGCATAAGAAAGGAATGGAATTGGGTATATTACAAAACGTGGTAATTTTTCATAAGGCTAAAATTTTTAAACTGAAAGAGAAAAGCAGGCAGGTAGGGATAGGAGATAAAGAGGTGGTATGCAGAAAACTTCACTATGTACAGAATGCGAAAACAGTAAACTCCAAAGGCTCCTGTAATTGTAAAATATAATATCTTTACACACACACACTCACACACCACGTATCTATTTCCCTGCCTAACCACTGCCCACTGTATTGATAAAAGAGACCAGCCCAAAGATACCCAGGCCTGCAGACCAAGAAAGCAGTGCATACCGACCTGAGTTTCTAGCTTAGGGAATAAGAATAAATGGGAAAAATAGGTGTGGCTTTCTTAAAGCTCCAACCAAATGTTCAGACATCATCAAAATGGGAATCTCTGGTCTTACAAAGGAATAATACAATGCACTTGATTAATGAGATAATTTGCACAAAATCTGCAGCACATTGTGTAGCACATATTAGATATACAATAGATAGCAGTTGATAGTATTATTTGGCAAAACTGAGGTGCTTCTCTAACCTAACAGAAAAGACAGTGTTTATCTATTGAGTGCCTTTCAAAACACTTTTTAAATTTGAGTTTGCGAAATGGGTAACATAACCTCCAGAGATTTTGTTTTTCATTCTTTGTGGTCACATTTTTCTTCACTTTTCTCTAAAGCATTTATTTCCTTTGCCCAAAAAGCATTTCTGTACGTTACCTATTCTAGAACCTTGTAGTTTTAGGTTCCCTTTATATTCTTAAAAATATTGAGAACTCCACTATGTGTGTGAGGTATATCTGCTGGTATTGTCCAAATTAGAAATTAAAACTAAGAATTTTTAAATTTTTTACTTATTAATTCCAGCAAAAATAAGAAATCATTTATCTATTAACATAAGTGACACATTTTATTAAAAATAAACTATAATTTATAAACAAAAACATTTAGTAAGAAAAAAATAGTTTTACATTTTCACAAATCACTTTAATGCCTCGCTTAATAAAGAATAATTGAATTTTTGTATGTATCTCTGAACTTATTCTGTTGCAATATGTTGTTTTGGTTAAGGTATATTAAAAAATTCAGTCTCAGATATATAGTGAGGAAAGTTAAGATTGTTTTAATACCCTTTTTAGATCATGGTAAATTTTTTTTGTATTATACCTAAACACAGCAAGAGATTATTTCTTTGTTTTTATAACTGTAAGTTTACATGGTGTACAACATATTTGAAATTAAGTATACATTGTGGAATTGCCAAATTGAGCTAAAAATGTATTAATTTCACATACTTATATTTGTATTGAGAATGTTTAACATCTACTCTCTTAGCAGTTATCAAGAGTATAATACATTATTATTAACTATATTGGCCATGTTGTACATTAGATCTCTTGAACTTATCCCTAACTAAAATTTTGTGTACTTTGACCAACATGTCCTTACTCCCCCAGTCCCTGGTAATGACCATCCCACTCTCTTAACATCTATGAGTTTAAAATTTTTAGATTCCACATTTGAGAAAGATCAAGAGTTGCTTGTTTTCTATGCCTGGCTTATTTCACTTACCCTGTCTTCCGGGTTCACCCATGCTATTGCAAATGACAGGATCTCCATTTTAAAGATGGAATAATATTCCATCGTGTATAATATGCCAACTTTTCTTTATCCATTTATCTGTTGATGAACATTTAGGTTGATTCCATACCTTGGTTATGATGAACAGTGTTCAGTGAACATAGTAGTGCAGATATCTGTGACATACTGATTTCATTTCATTTGAATATATACCCCAGAGTGGAATTGCTAGATCATACTGTCATTCCATTTTTAATTTTTTAAAGAACTGCCATACTATTTTCCATAATGGCTGTACTTATTTACATTCAACAAGTGATTGCTTCTTAAAAGTGAGCTGCAATGTGAAATCTTAAATCATTTCAATGAACTTTTTATACTTTATTACACTGACATCCATTATCTGTCTCATACTTTGTATATATTTTGACCTATGTATGATTTTATAACATCATGCATTGATTGCTTGGAAAATATGGGCTTAGTGAGATAAACAGGTATTCCAAATATTGACAAATTTTACCTAGAGTAACAACAACAAAAACTTTTGTTAAGATCATCATCAGTCTCATCAAAAAAGTCTTTTAGGTTTGGGAAGCTGTCATGTTTATGGTGGCAGATGCAAGTTTTTCAGAATTCTAATTTTTGCTTAAAATCTCCATTTTCATCACGAACAACACAACTGTCATTTGTTTTACTTGAAGTGACAGCTCACTTCATTCATTTTCAAAAAAAAAAAAAACTTGTCAGACATCCAAATCTGAATAACCATAGTTTGTCTGTCAGTCTTCTTTGATTAAAACGATGTTCCTTAAAAAAACCACTAGCTCAGTTTACCATCATTGGCACAAACCCTTTGTGTGCACAGACATACACATAGTCATTGGTGTGCAACAAAACAGCCTTATGTATACTTCCCACTTCATCCCACAAAATATTAAAACATGTATATGAGGTTGAGATTTAGAAAAATTAATAATTTGCACTATTCCATCAAGGAAACAGAAATAGTATACTCATTTTTAACTGCAGTTAAAAATCACTAGCACGGTCTGATGTAGTTCCCTTGATTCTTGCAGAGATGCTGAAAATTTTACTCACCACTGCTCTTAAACAATCAGGTCAAGTCTTAACATGTTGAATAAAGCTGGTAGTACATTAGTATTATTATGGAAATGATATTGAACTTGTGGCTACCTTGAAAGAGCCTCAAGGACCCTCAAGGGCCCATGGATCACAATTTGAAAAATGCTGTTGCACGCAATGCTTCTTTCTAAATTTGTTTTGTTTTGTCATATTTTAAAATATCTCCCTCCACACCCACAGCTTTTAAGTCACAGAGTTACAGAATCCAAAAGTCGTGACTATGCAATAAGAATATTCAGCTGTCAACTAAAATGCAGATAACGTTTCTATTAAAATTAATTTAGTAATTTGTTTGCTAATTACTTTGAAATAGCATAAGAGAAATTGATGAGCAATGGGTATTTAACATGAAATGTCATCGACACCAACTCCTAAAAAGAGCCTATAGAGAGAGGGATGAAAGTGGCTAGCACCTGCCTATTGTTCAGTAGTCTCCAACCAGGCCAAGCTTTTAAATACATAAATGCCATATTTACTTACATAAGACCTTGCTTACCTAATTGTTGGTATTTTCCTTCTGTATTATTCCAGGAGAAAGGAAATAGATGGAATTACGCCCTGATATTGTGCCACAAGCAAAGAAATGGGGTACATCTTCAACCCCAGGCATAATTCGTCTCGCAGCCAGTCATTGTTGCCATCAGTGGAGTACTCTGCTGCTTACTTTTAGCAAACAGGATTTAATTAACCACAGTTCGCCGCTCCCCTTTAACAGCTCTTATCAAATCCTTCCTAACTGTAAAGCCACTGATGTCTAAAAAATGTTGCCTGTGCAGGGGAAAATTGCAGAGAAAAAAGGAATATATTTCCACCCCATGACTGGAAGAAAAAGAAAATACCCCATCAGAAACATATACAGAGAATAAATTGCTTGCATGTGTGTGATAGTCCTTTTTTGTTGCTGTAACAGAAAACCCAAGACTAGGTAATTTAATAAGAAATACAAGGTTATTTTGGCTCATGATTCAGAAAGCTGGGAAGACCAAGAGGAAGAAACAGGTGTTGGTTCAGCTTCTGGCGATGGCCTGGTGCTGTATCATAACGTGGCAGAAAAGCAGAAGGGCAAGTGGGCAAGTGTGGGAGAAAAAAAACAAAGGAGCCGCTTCAGTGTATCACAGCCCATTCTCTATAATAACCCAATCCCAGAATCAACCTCTTACAAGAAAAGTGTTAGTCTCTCTTCATGATCTGTTACCTCTTATAATCTCACCTCCCAAAACCACCACAATGACAACAGATTTCACCCTGAGTTAGAAAGGAGACAAACCACATTCAAACCATAGCAGCGCATCAGTATGGAAAAAGTGTTCATTAAGATGCCTTTCCGTTTGGCTCTCAGATACTGTTAGGCCAAACGTTTGAGTAGTCTGGTGTCCTCACTCCACATAGCAGCCCCAGCCAGCCAATCCGTTAACTTCTAGTTTTACTCGGAACATCACCATGCAGGGGCTGGACCTCCCTGTTGTGTATGGGTACAGAAAGTTCTTTCTCAAAGTTGAATTTGTATTGTCCATGCTCAAGGAAGCAAACTTATAAAGCCAACAGCAGTGTACTAAATTTATAGTCCTGAATGTAAGTTTTACAGGGATACTGCCGTGGGCTAACTCCCCAGTCACTACCTGTAGGCAGATGGAGGAAGGGAGATAAAACGCAAGGGTTGCTTAGTAAAATTAAATCAGGGTGAGCCCAATTTGCTGGGTCACCCAAATATTTAAGAGCTTAGAGCTAAGCATATATCTCAACAGAAAAAAGTAAATTTGCTGTCAGAATTTTTACCATGTAAACAGGCCATTGTCTTTTTTTTTTTTTTTTTTTTGGCCTGAATATCTCCTTTTGATGTACTGGAAAGAGTAATGATGGGCCATTATTAGACAGATCCCAGGCATTTCCACTCCACTTCTTAACTGTCGTCTGTCCTTTAATTAGTTACTTATCCTCCTTTAGCTAAAGCGTATCTCAGGGAATTAAATGAGCTAATGGATGTGGAACATTTAATAAAATGCCTGGCATATGGTAGGAGAGCAGTGAGGATTAATTTCCTCCCTGATTCTATCTTTGCTATGCTCTGTTGCTGACTCCCCTGCCGTTGAAAGGGAAGTGAAGTTGGATGGTCAGTCTTGTTAATGGAATGGCTATTTTTTAAGAGTACTCACTATGCTATGTTCTAGGCATCATACTTGCTAAATTTATTTAACAACAACTCTGTGATAAGTGGTATATCTCTTCTTACATTAGAAATGAGAAAAGAGAGACACAGTGTTTAGCTAATTTACCTATCTGGAAAATGGTGTAGTTGAGATTGGAATCTAGACAGCTGGCTCCAAAACTATGTTTGTAGCTGGTACCCTAGGTCCTACCCTGTCACTCCACTGTGCCTGCATATGGAACTTTGCCTTATCATCAGACGGACTTTGTATACCTGGCTCAGTTTATTATGTGTGCATTTATACTTTAATTCTCAGAGAACATCTTAATCCCCACATTTCTAAATTCCAGGTGGGAACATATTACCATCACCTTAACTCATAGGCATTTCTATTTGCGTAAAGATAGAAAACTATGGTGCTCATGCCCACAATGAAACAAGAAGTCTATTACCCTATTCAGAATAATTAGATTAAATAATTATCCTGACATATAATCGTATCTTAATAAGTGTTTATTTTGTTCTTAAACATATTTTAAATTACATGATAAAAGCTATCTTTTTAAAAACTGGAGTTGTCTTCTGACCCATACTTAGGAGCTAGTGGCCAACATAAGATTTTAATAAAAGTATTATTATATAAATCATAGCAATGAGATTCTATATTCTTTAAGTACATGACTGGTTAAGTTCCTATAAGTCGTTAGACGTCCCCTTTATGTACCTCTAAAAAAATATAAACTTCCATAGCCTAGAGCTAAATTGCCAGAAAATAACTCTACAACAAACCAAACACTATATATATCATCAATTGTACATTTGAATGTTTTCTCTAACTTATCTCTCACTCTTATAGTGGCCAATGCAATTATGGGGGATAATGGAAAATAGGAGTAACAGATATTTTAAATCCACAAATAAGCTAACTCTCATTTGAGTAAGTGATTTCAGCCTTTCCTTGCCCATTTACATCCTTTCATTGTCCTGCTCATCCTCTAATGAGATTTTTAATGAGTGGTATAAATACAAATACATGTAGAGAGATTAAAGCTGTAGAGAAATGAAGAGAACCATTTACCTACAAAGCCGAATGACCCTGGAGCATGTAGGAGTTGACTATTATTATTAAGAGGACATTTTTGTGAATGTTAGTTATTTATGACTACTTATAATATTTATATTTATTAGCTTAGATACATAGAGAAAATTACATGGCAGCTAATAAAGTTTTAAAGGATTCCAGTTAAACACAGTTATCATTTTGAAAGACTTCTAGGGATGACGTACTTGGAAACATCTCCCAAGTCCTGCAAGGGGGCCAGAAGGCTTTCCAAAGATTTGTAGTCACTTGAACATCTCTTAGTTTATTTTGAGTTCAGAACTGGTTTAGTCACTGTTGTGTGTATGTATAATCATCAAGAATATTCTAGAAATACACAATTTGGCCCCTCATTTTATAATCTGAACAGAACATCACTGACATTTTAGAAAAACTTCAAGCAAAAGAAAACCATAATTTTCAGTTCACTTCAACAGTCTTTTTTCTTCGGCCTAATATGGATATAAAATGTATCTAGCGTTAGTGTTTTCTCCTGTTGCTGCAGCTTGCCAGAATATTTAGACCCATGTAAGATGAATCCTTTATTACAGTAAATATAAAAAGACATAACATTCTAAGCAGCTTATTACATTCTTTCTAATGTTCCTTACACTCAAAAACATATTTTTAATGTACTAAGTATTTGAATTTATTTTTGAAGTGGCAAATTTGTTCTTTGAATTGTTGCCCCTTCAAAGTTCTTTGCACACATTTGTGAGGTTACGAACTGGGTGCATAAATTATGATCACTTTCACACTGGAAGACAACACACTCTTTTCCTAAATCTCTCAAGATTATTCTATAGCCTTTAAACATAAAACAGGAGTTGACATCCTAGAAATAGAGATTTTCATAATGCTGAACTCTAGCTTATAGATTCCTATTCTGGAAGACAATGGGATTTTTATACTATGTGGAGGACTTAGCTAAATGAATGCTACGATTTTAAAGTTATTTATTATCTTCAGTATTTGACACTAATGGTGAAACCTGAATATGGCTACTAGGGTAGTACTCTTTACTATTAATAAGATTTACATGTGGCCAGGAGTGGTGGCACACGACCATAATCCCAGCACTTGGGAGGCTGAGGCAGGAGGATCACTGGGAGTTCAAGGCCAGCCTGGGCTACATAAGTGAGTTCAAGGCCAGCCTGAAGTACATAGCCAGACCCTGTCTCAAAAAAATAAAATAAAATAAGGTTTACATACAGGCTTTTGAGCCTGTTCATGAAATTCGCAAAGGTTGAGAGTGTTATTAATCCCACCTTGTAATGGGGCAATTGACAATTTCTGTTGACTGAAAGAAGAGAAAAATTTAGACTTTGTGAATGGATATTGGGATAGTAATACAGCAACGCTTCTCCATTCTAAATATCTCTATTCATGAAATTAATCTTCCAACACGTATTTCAATACGTAAAAGGTAGAGAATAAATCCCCATGAGGGGTCTGATTATACAGAGGGTGTTGTATATCCTAGACCCATAGGAGGGTGGCAGAGTTGCTTCAACACCAGAAAAAAAAATGAAGGCCTCCTTGAACAAGCATCCAAGCACCCAATAAATATTATGAGAGCAAATTTCCCACAATGTCTTTTTTAGAAGGTTATCAGAGAGGGAAAATATGGTTAGTTCAGATGCTTCCTCAGCTAATTGACTTTAAAACCTGACTTACATAATTTTCTGGTCTTTAATTCACTTCCTAGTCTTGTAACCATTTTGTGAAAAGTTGTGTTTCATTTGTTAATATTTTGTCTAGGTGCATTTCCATTAACTAGTCTCTTTTTCTTTTTTTTAATTAATCTTATATAGAGATCAAGAAACAGAGAGATAGACATATACCCCAGAGTCTTTCCATTTTTGCTTTTACCTGCATAAGATATGATAATTTTTAATTGTTTTAATTGGATATGTATGTACTTACTTAGCTGGTATGCTTTTATTGGTCAAGTACTTTACATCATATCTGTTGTGCTTCCTACTGTTTCAAAAGCTCCCTTTAAATCAGTTTTTAAAAGGTCGTTGTGTCAATTATTTCAGAATGATCCAAATCACAATACGACATTCCTCATAAGAGGATGGAAAAAAACCACAGTGAAAAACTGGGCACATTACTTAAATTCATATCTGCATTAGTCTATAAAAAACTCAAACATTTATTAGAATTACAGATATGTTCACTTAAAATGCAAAAAATTTTTAACTTTATAGTTTTGAATTAAGAGGAGGTAGCTCATATAAAGAATAAAAAGAAATCATGCCATATTTTACACATTATTGGGGAGAAAGTGTGTTTTATATCTAGGGTTGGTTATGTAATATCCAAAAGTCTGTTGGAACTATTAGGCAAATGATGTGAATTTACTACAGTAATAATTATCAATTTTAACTGTTATAACACTTGATTTTTTGCAACCCAATGTCTGAAATAAACTGGATGCTTTAGATTACTTTTATTTTAGAAGCAATATGACATCAAAAATATCAAATTTTGTGATTAAAAATTTAAAACCTAAACCAAGTTCACATATTAAATCTATTTATTATTCTCTAAAAATATCCATTTAAAGTGAATAAATTGTATGCTTAAGAGGCTCACAGAATTCTACCAGGAATTAAGATGCACCATGATTTTCATTTGACTGAATGTGAATATAAGAGGAACTATCCAATGGCCTCTTTGGGAAATGTACACATGGCTCAAAATGGGGATACTCTACAGTGGCTGCTTTGGCTAATATCCCTAAATTCTAACATTACCAGAAAGCCACATATATAACAAATTAGGCAGGAACACTGTTACTACAAACAGATTCCCTAATGTCTCTTTCACATGTCAATTAGTGGTCCTGGTAAGCAGATATATTTTATCCATGTGATGTTTAAAAGAATGAGGTCCTTTCCACCTTAGGATTCTGCTATCCTCTGGAATCACAAGGTCCTCTGTTTCCAGCGAGCAATAGTGGTAAAAAGCATAGTGGGCACAAAGGAAAACTTTTAGGACAGACATAAAAGTGGATCCTATCAAATTCCATTGCCTGGAACATGATCACATGACTTCACCGCAAAGGAATCTGGGAGATGCAGTAGCGCTATACACCAAGAAGAAGACGGGAGTTAGTGCACTTTTCCACTCCTGCTACAAAGTTTCCTAAAAGTGAGAAAGAACACTAACCTATTTAGGACTGCTTTCTAGGGCTAGCTTTATCACTAAGGAATTGTGAAAAGTTTAACAGCTTCTAACCTCCTTGCTTTTGGGACTATTTGATCTCACAGCTCACAGGATTTTTTTTCCATATGTTTTTTATTAATGTATATTGATTATCCAGATTAATTGCTTTCATTTTGGGAGATTTATACATGCACATAACATACTTTAATCATTCTCCCCCATCGCTCCCTTCACGCAGCCCTCCCTACTTGTTTCACAGGTTGTGGGGGGTGTTTAATTTGCATAAATTATTTTGATCGCATTCGTGCCCAGTGTTACCCATTCTTACACTCCCTCTCCCTCCTTCTTCCTTTCCTCTTATCTAATAACAATCTTGCTTCTACTTTTTTGTCACCTTTTTTAGATTTCACATATTATGGAGAACATGTGGTATTTGTCTTTCTTCTGAGTCTGGCTTATATTGAACTTGATAATCTTCGTATCCATCTGTTTTTCTGCAAATAACAAAATGTCATTCTTTTTTTCGACTGAATAATACTCCAAAAGACAATTATTAAATAAGCACATAAATATATAATTGTGAATTGTAACTAATGTAGGCTCAAAGACAGCTTAGACTATGTCTCTTTGGCACTAAGAACAGTGTTCAGTGCACACTAAGTATTGAGCAATAATTGATAAGTAAATGCATGAAAATAACTGAAGGGGAGAAAAGATGCTATCAAAAAATGTACTAGGGGAATTTAAATTAGTTTGGAGACTAAGGAAGGTTTTTCTGAGGAAATAATACTAACATTGAATTTTGAAGGATGATAAGAGTTAGGAAAGAAAAAAGATGCATGGTGGACAGAATTTTTCAGTCAGAGGAAACAATATTTTCAAAGAATCTGAATGAGAAAGAGATTGATGCATTTCAGGAACTAGAAGACGAGAGTTGCAGGAACCCAGGGAGGCTAAGGGGTAATAGTAGATACGAAGCTATAAAAGTAAGGGAAGGACTGCACCAGGCAACATTTATATGATGTGTTCAACCTTTTGATCTTTTCTGCATCCACAAGGGGAATCCAGTGGAAAGTATACTGCAGAAAACATGATGTAATTGCATCTTCATTTTGAAACATTGCACTAGCTTTCTGTGAAGTAGTGGAGTATTTATAGAAGTAGAGAGATAGTAAACTATCTCAGATGATCCAAATAAGATGATTAGACCTGTGTAGTTGTTTACAAGAAGGTGGAAGTAGAGCTGATGGGTTTGAAATATGTTGTGTAAAAAGAAATTGGACATATGCAGCAATAAAGTCCTCTGGCTCCATACTGCATTTTTATTCCCCTTTAAAGTGCCATCACAATGACTGTGCTGCCAATAAAGTAGACATTTCAAGTTGTTTAGTGATGCTTCCTTTAGGTTCTTCTAGAGCTTTGTCTCAAGTCAAGAATTGCTCACAGATCAGTCAAATAGCAGGCATTTCAATTTAGGCTGCATTCTCAAGGCACTTCAAACTTGCTTCAGATTATATTTTACTTCCATTTCACTTTGTCTTCAAGAAATGAATTAAGGGCCGGTGAGATGGCTCAGCGGCATGCGCCTGCCTGGCAAGCACGAGGTCCTCAGTTCGACTCCCGGAACCCACATACAAAAAAAGGGCCGGTGATATCACTCAGCGGCATGGGCGCCTGCTGGCGCGTGAGGTCCTGAGGTCGACCCCCGGTACCCACCAAAAAAAAAAAAAAAAAAAGAAATGAATTAAATAATTTCATAATTATAGTGAAGATTTGTGTGTGTACAAATATATCTTTAAAAATGCTGCAAGTATTTTTGCCTTTAAAAATATATGCATTTAAAAATAATTTTTGGACCATATTTCATGACTTGCTAACATAGTATTGCTGGTTTTATTTTAAATTTTCCATTTAATTTTAGGAAGTGATCCATATACAAGTTATGATCAAAAATATAGTGAATGTTTAATTTTTTTAAAAAGTGCGTTACAGTAAAAGACACAATGCCATTAATTTCCCCTCAAAATTACTCCCCCTCACTTCAAACACACTTATTCCGTCATTCTTGCCACCTTCTGAAGCAGTGATGGATGTCCTCTTTCGTGGGTGTCTTCAATTGTGCTGTCGTGCCTGCATTTGAGTCCTGAAGTTTTCAAAACGTTTACCTCTCATGGTCAGTTTGACTTTGGGGAAGAGCCAGATGTCACACCATGCCAGCTCCACTGATCAAGGTGGATGAAAACACACCATAATATTTGTATTTGACAGAAATTTTCATTAATGTTTTGAATCAATTCAGGACATGGAGGCAACCACAAAAAGACACTCATGAAAGAGGGCTTCCAGAACTGCTTCAGAAAGTGGCAAGAAGGATGGGATAAATGTGTATGAAAGAAGAGGGAGTATTTTCAGAACAACTAATGGCAACATATCTTTTTACCATAATAATTTTTTTCACCTTTACTTATGGTATTCAAGGTATTTTTTGATCATATCACATAATAGTGTTAAAGCATTGTCCTTAAAGCCAGTGTTCTGCTCGTTCAGATTTCATTCTAATGATTCAGGTCTTCGTTAGAGTTTCTTTAGAGACAAGAACACTGTACTGAGAACTGGAAATCTGGTGCTCCTGAATTCCATTTTGCTCTCCTCCCTATTCCCATTCATCCTTGGCTTACAGCCTTATTTCTGTCTGTATTTATCACCTAGAAAATGGACATCATAGTGATTTCCCAGAGGTATTTTGAGAATTACTTCAGTGTTCATCAGTCAGCTTTTAAGATGATATGTTGTCTTGGACAAAGGAATATCAAGAATTTAAGAATAAATATGTCTGTAAAATGGCTGCTACCCATAGCTACAAATGCCATGAAGACCTGGCAGATTTCCTATGGGAAGTTTTTCCAATAGGAAATACTTCTGGCAGCTTCCCTCCTTCATTCTAAAGATAGAGTCTCATTTCTGGGATTCTCTGGCAATAATGTTTACATGTATTAAATGTTCAAATTTTAAATATTTTATTTGAATAATTTTCATCCAAGGTGTACTACTTTGAGCTACAAATTAGTGGGTAAAATTCGTTAATGACCCATTATTCTCCAGAAAAAAAATTGAGGAAACCATAATTTCTACCAAAAAAAAAAATGTTGTTTCTGCCAAAAACATTGATGTTTATAACCTTATTTTTCTCACTTCATATCTATTGGGATATCCCTCATTTTCTCCTTGATATATATATATATATATATATATATATATATATATATATATTCCTAGATTTTTATGTGCATTCTCTTTGCATTGTTTTTCAGAAATCTTTACAATTGTATCTTTTTTTTACCTTCTCCCCCCTGCTCTTTCTTGTCACATAGCCACCTCAATGTTATCCAAAGCAGAGGGAATTGTGGGAACCTTATAAATTTACTCTGTTGTTCTGACTTTAGTTTGAGTACAGAAGCAGTTCAAGAACATAAAAATAGCATAGGTATGCTTACAAATTCCAAGGTGTTATTTGTCATCCTGGACAGGTATTCACATACTTCACTTATCCCAAAATTTGTACTTCTTACTGTATCGAGAAAAGAGCCCAGGACTCTAAGACTTGGACAATCATTTACACAGGGAAATAGGATCAAAAGTGTGTTGCCTTTGTTTGGAGATTCCTCATTACACAGATCTTTTATCACACTGCTTCTTGAACCTGGCATAGACAATAAAAATCTTTACTCCCTGAAAAAACAAAGTGTACAGAAAGAAAAAATTGACCTTCCATCATCCAGATTTATTGACAAAACACTAATTAAAAACTTGTGAAGAAAAGCAATGATTCAGATGAACATTCTTCTCAGTGGTGAAGTT
Source organism: Erethizon dorsatum (assembly GCA_028451465.1). NCBI lineage: Eukaryota > Metazoa > Chordata > Mammalia > Rodentia > Erethizontidae > Erethizon > Erethizon dorsatum. Next base: position 12,993,178 of record CM051838.1, on the reverse strand, counting down.
CCAGTTATGTGAATCACTGGAAAGGAAATGTGTGTGTGTGTGTGTGTGTGTGTGTGTGTGTGTGTGCACTTGTGTGGGTGTTCTCTACTTGTACACACCTGCTGTGATCCTATTTCTCCCCCTTGGGACACAGTCTGTTTATAGTAATGGTGGTAATTAGATCCCTTCTCTTTGGAGACTCTTAATCATCATTTGGACTTGAAGCCAATATCTCTACCTCAAAATAGAATGAAAATTCATTTTCTTAGCCTGGCACCCATGGTCACTCTCATAATATTCAATGAGAATTTATTGACCAAGCTTACAGATAGAAACTCTACTAGACATAAATAGAAATAGTGTTACAATTGGATATTTAGAACATAAATATATGTTCTAATGCCAGCAATAACATACAATTAGTGGATTAAGTTAGTCCTATTTAAATCATATTTTTATTACAGTGGTCCCAGGAGATGTGATATCAAAGAATTCAGTTATTCTTTTGTCAGATTAAGAAATTATCTCTAAATCACATTAGTAATTTATTAAAGCTCTATGACTCATGAATCATTTGAGTGTTTAAAAATTATTTTTTATTTTCAATTTAGTATTACTAGTAGAATATCCTTTTATGGAACTAAAACTTACCTCATCAAACTACAATAATATTTCCAGTGGATAAATCTGTCGTCATCTTTTTCAGACCATTCAAAACTTTGTAGTCTTCACATCTTCATTGTTTTCAGAATGATTTTTATTTCTTTCAATCTGTCTTTATACAGCTACTTCTCTGTTCTCCTTAGATGTTTCGTAAATGTCTTGTGAGCTGTGGCAACCAGAGCTACAAGTTTAAGACACAGACACAATGTTTTGTAAAATGCTCAGGTTCTATTTACATGTAATTGCATTTATGATTTCATTTACTTATCGGCAACACCTTTCTTAATAAGATTACTATGTGTACTAAATGAATAATGCTTAGAAAGTAATTACCACAGTGCTTAGCATGATAAGCACTCAACAAATATTAACAATCATTACTATGTAGTTTAATTTTGTAATATCTTAATGACTTTATGCCATGTGATAGCCGAATTTAATTTTTAAATCGAAGGCTTTCCTCATTTAGTAATCTGAGATGCCTTAGTCAGATGAACATTCATAATACCCATCTCTGATCTACTCTATTTTATTAATTAAACAAATTCACTCCGTGGATACTCCAGGTCTTGCGTACAGTACTGGAGGTACAGCTGCAGATAGCTGTCTTCAAGGGCCCTACCACAAACAATGAAGACTGGTAATAGGTAGTTGATTACAGTGTTGTGCAATGAGAAGAGTAGGATCAATGGGACAACATAGAAGGGAGAGATAACCTAGTACAGAGGTCCAGGTAGACTTTCTGGAAGAAGTGACATTAACACAGACCTGTTAGGTGAGTAAGATTAGGCAGACAGAGGAGTAGGAAGGAAAACAAAAGTAGAGAGATTACCAGAAAGACTAAAGTGTGTACCACTTGGAGATAATAGAAAATTGTGTTTATTGTGGAAGTAAAAGGAATTCAGCCTGACAGGAGAGGGGAATAACAGCCAGAGAAGGCCCAGAGGTGGGGCAGGTACCAGACCTCAGGATGCCTTGAGGTTCATGCCATGGAGATTGGACTTTGAACTCTGCTCTGTCCAAAATCATTGACAGCTTCTCTCCATCTACTCAGTTCGATTCAGTCTTCTTAGTTGGATTCTATATAGTTTAGCCCTATCCCCCTCTTGTATAATTTCTTCATGTAACCCTGCCACTGTTCCTTCATGTCAAGCCTTTCCTCACTGTCTTGATGGCATGTCCTTCCTCAAATTCTACAATTTAATTCATGCAATTTCTGAGCTACTGGCTTATGCCAGGCATTGTGAGATAGCATCCCTCCAACCTCTTTCATTCACTCATTCCACAAAAGTTTATCATGTATCCAATATATATATATATATATATTTTTTTTGTGGGTACCTGGGGGTTGACCTCAGGACCTCACGTGCCAGGAGGCGCCCGTGCCACTGAGCGATATCACCAGCCCCTTTTTCGTATGTGGGTTCCGGGAGTCGAACTCGGGCCCTCGCGCTTGCCGGGCAGGCGCTTAAGCCGCTGAGCCATCTCACTGGCCCATGTATCCAATATAGCTACTACTTTTCCAGTACTAGTGTCTTAGGCACTTTCCTACTTACTGGGACAAAATATCCAACACCCACAACTTAAAGGGGGACAGGTTTATCTGGACTCACATTTTACAAATTTCTGTCCTTGCATGGTTTGCCTCATGGTGGAAGGGCCTGGGCAGAGGAAAGTTGCTCACCTCAGGGTGAAAAGGAAGCAGCATGAAGGAAGGAGCTATGAGGGAAATGAACCCTTTCCCGGGTTCATTTCCTGCCCCTAGTGAGCCAAATCTTTCAACCAGGCACACCTCCTAACAGCAAGTCAGCTAAACCGAACCCACAATTCAACTTTTCAAAAACCCTGCCTATAAGTGCTTGAGGATTTGGGGGAACATCTAGATATAAACAATAACACCTAGCTTAAATGACACCTTTTTTGAAAGGCCTGAGATGTCCCAACAGGCATAATCTTTTCTACTTGTCACTGTCTCCTAAAATGCTAATATCCTGCCTGTGCCTCTATGCAACTCTTGTCATTTATTTCACCATATGATAAGTAAGGACTGGCATGTGTCCAAAGCTTCAGTGAGATCTGTGTCCTGGTCCCACTCATAGCTCATGAACTTACATCAGTCTAGAAGCCGTGGTGTTCAAAATAAATGTATAGTTCATGAACACATTCTCTTGGCTCTTTTTTTTTTTTTTTTGAGTACTGGGAATCGAACTCAGGACCTTGTGCTTGCCAGGCAAGTGCTGCACCACTGAGCTATATCCTAGCCCATGAACACATTTTCTGATGCTGAATAATAATACCTTTACTTGGTACTTCCTACTAAGCAACATGGCTACACAGAGTAATCAAACCATCTGTTTCAAAGTTATTAAGCTTGAATCTAGTACAGTGTCTCTTAAAAATCACTGTTTCTTACAGGATTCCAAGATTTGCATAAAAATTTAAAGGATAAATAATTTGCCACTGAAGATTACACATTGTCTTTAATCCATTGTCTGTTGCTATAACAAAACATCTGAGACTGTAACTTACAAAGGAAAGAGGTTAACTTTGGCTCACGGTACGGGAAGTCTAAGAATGCGGTGCTGGAATCCTCTCAGCTTCTGGGAGGCCCTTGTACAGCTGCCCCTCATGGAAGAAAGGAGAAAAGTAAGCACGCACTTGAAAGAAAATAAGGGCTTAAGCCGCCATGATGGCTAATCCAGTTCTGTGAGAGCCAAAGCTCACAGTAGAACTAATCCATTTTCCGTAAGAACTAATCCAGTCTCGTGAAAAAGACATTCATTCCTCTTAAAGACTGTACCTCCCAACACTGCTGCATCAGCAACCAGATGTCAAAGTGAGCTGCGGGAAAAAGGAACCGTGAACCATCCATACCCTAACACTCACCTAAAATGCTTGGAACTGACTTCTGCCCTTAGCTTCATACTGTGCATTTTGTCATGCTTTTCTCATACTTTATTCTTCTACTCATGGCTAATAAAAAAAAATCAGTCTTTTGCCTGTTGAATGCTAAAAATAAAATTCTGCTTCTCCTTTGGCTCTGCAGTTTTCCAGTTCTGTGCCCAGATGTATAGCTAACAATTTTAGCGATCGCTCCTGCATTTCCTAGACACACCACTCTTTCTTCTGGCAGGTTCTGTGCTTCCTAGTGAATGCTAGGGTTGAATTTTAATTGTCTCCAACTGAATGCTGTAGTTGAGGCTTAATTCTCTCCAGTGTATTACTGGTCTATTTGAATAAAAGGACAAGGAAAAACTTGTCCTTAACACTAGGGATTTTTTTTAATTTAACTTTATGGATTTTTTTAAACTTAACCCTATGGATTTTTTAAAAATACCACTGAGGAATCCATGCTGAAGTGTCAGACAGCTTTAAACTGGGACCTACAATATATGTTTCCCAGTGTATTCTCCCACATTGGCCTACTTGTATCTACCAATGTGTGCTAACACTGTTGGAGCTTTATTTGAAACTACATGTAAGATTTTGAGGTTCATGTCTTAGTCATTGCAGATAACATGCGTAAGCCAACATTCAGAGTCTCTTCTGAGAGGAAGCGTTGGGTGGGTAGCAACTCCTCAAGGAGCTGTGGATTTATTTACAACTGTGAGTGTTCCCGGTGACTTTTTTCCTCTTCTGTGATTGGCCAACTGTCTCCCAGCTGGTTTAGTGATATCTTCAAATAGCTGATAGGAAAGAGTCATGGTTAATTGGCAGAGAAGAGATTTTCACTTCACAAATGACACTTTGGTAATGTCCCTATTCTCCATTTCTATATTCATTGCTTCCCTTTCCTTACCCCAGTTAATAATCCTACAACAGTTATCAATTACTGAATGACAGTTGAGTGCTAGGTACAGGATATTCATTATCTACATGAAGTCCCCAAGTTATTCTAGGTAAGCATTATTAAAGATGAAGAAATATATTTAATGGAAACAAGTAACAGTTGTACGTCCGTGCTCTTCATTGCACTGCATTTCTGCAATTTGTCAGTGTAGTCTAAAACTTTAATACTAGCTGGAGCAAAGCTTAATTGTGAAAGTTAATCTCTTGAGTACATTCTGGGAAAAAAAATGAAAAACCTATATCCTTAACCCAAATACACAGTTTGGAACTTATCTTCCATATAGGATAATCATCTACATCCTGCTATCTGTGTTTTGAAAGTTGACTGCAAAAAAAAAAAAGAATAAAAATAGTAATAATAATATGTAATTTTTTTCAGAATCCTGTAACATTTACCCAATCTATGGTATTTTACTATTCAGTCAGGAATAAAAGAAAAGCCCAGTCCAGGCAGTCAGGTAGGCAAGGAAATGGCTGGACTCGGGAAATGGCCTTTCCCCCTACACTGTCTGATCAAAGCCTTCTCTGGGTCAGTCTTTGGAAACCATTGCCTCCCTCGCCTTGGCACAGTTGATGATGCTTTGGAGTAGAAGGGGAGTTTACATCACCCAAGCATAACTCAGATCAGTCCAGACACCAGGGGTCTTTTCCTCTCCCAACACCTTCATGCCCAGCTTAGAAATGCTCAGAATCCGGTACAAGCAAGAGGCATTAAAGGCATAACTGAGCAGATGTTTTGAATATTATGGTCAGCTTTAGAAGCTATTTTTAAGTGATAAAGAAAAGCTCTTAGGGGGCCGGTGAGATGGCTCAGAGGCATAAGCGCCTGCCTTGCAAGCGCGAGGGCCCGAGTTCGACTCCCGGATCCCACATACGAAAAAGGGGCCGGTGATATCGCTCAGCGGCACGGGTGCCTGTTGGCGCGCGAGGTCCTGAGGTCGACCCCCCGGTACCCACCAAAAAAAAAAAAAAAAAAAGAAAAGCTCTTAGATGAGTACACTGTTGTATGTTCTGTCCATTCATGTATTAAGTTACTCATACATTTTCACTTTTTATCCAGAAATTTTATAGGTATTAATTTCTAAAAATACCTAAAGGTCTCTGCTCAAATTAAATTATCTTCTCTTTTCTATAAGTACTTGAGTTTATTATTAATAAGTAAGAGTAAATTAATTTTTCTGGCAGCTGGATTACCCAAGTACATTTTTTAGCCAAAGAATCTGCTGTATTTGGATACAATAAAACTTGTATTTTGTTGGCTTATAAATGGGCCAGTCCTTTCAGGAGTCTTTTAACCATGCTATAGAGGAGACCAACTCTTTGAGAAAAAGGTCAACACTCAACTTTAATAAAAAATTAAATTTTCACCTGTAATCCCAGCACTCAGGAGGCAGAGGCAGGAGGATCGCCTTGAGTTCAAGGCCAGCTTGGACTACATAGTGAGCTCAAGGCCAGCCTGAACTACATAATGAGACCCTGTCTCAAAAACAAAAAATTAAATTTTCATTTTTACCTCATTCTCAAACTCAGCAATTTTCACATTCTACCCACTGAAGTGAACAAAATAGGGAGGACTTATAGACTCATGCATGCACCTATGTTTACATTTACACGTACATACTCAGTAATGATTTCTCAAGTCCTTCTCTTGTTACAGATGAAAGAATCAAGTTATATGAATGGTCTTTATATTCTTAGAAGTAATTCTGTGCTTTGCAGAAACCCATTACAGATAACATAGATCATTATAAAAAATTTTAGCATAGATTTTTAAGTTTCTTTTATGTAGCTGTAAGTTTCTTTTATGTAGCTGTAAGTTTCTTTACTTTTTTGTTTTTCAATTTTTATTTTTTATTATTATGCTGGCAGTACATAATGATCACATGATTTGTGGGAAACTGGTACATGTACATAACACATCTCAATTTTTTAAAATGTTTTTATTAGTACATGTTTGTAGTACACAATGTTTATATTCCTTAAGAGGAATTGGTACATGTACATAATACATCTTAATTCTTTTTTAAAAATAATTTTTATGTCCTTCTCCTCCACTCCCTTCACCCTCCTTCCATCTATTAGTCCCCTTAACATTTGCAAAAGATCTATCTCCCTACTTCCTAATATCAATGTTTTATTTTGCTCTTTATTTATATTATGGGTTTCTCAGGTAAATCATGAGATAATTAAGCTTGTGTGTCTGATTTATTTCACTTAACAGTATGGTCTCAAGGTGCATCCATTTTCCTACAAATGGCTCAAGTCCGTCCTTCACAATTCAGTCATGGTTTTATTCCCACTTCTAGTGTTACTACACAGTGAACACTAACCACAGACTGTCAGTCCTAGAAGTGATGAAGTGAGCGCTCGTTAAAATGATTCATCTTGGTGAAGACTATTTTGGATTTTATCTTCTGCACATTGTCCTCCTATGAACCACACTAGAAGGATAGAAGGGCTCTTTTTACCTTAAACACCTGAGCATTGTGTCATATTTATTCTTCTTTTAAGGGGTATGGAGTGCTAACAGGACTTGGGATGAGCTGCCAATCACCGTGAACCCCTTTCTTCATGAACTTGCAGGTCAGAGAGCAGTCGAAATGGCTTTTCGCTCTCCTACTGAAATCCTCCGAGCCCTGTCAGGTTTCCCAAACTACATCTTGCAGATGTCACTGGCTTTACTGGTATAATTTTTATTTGTTTGGTTTTTCTGAAAGACTTTCATTAAGAACCCATAAAATCCTAGAATATACAGGATTATTTTTATTACATTTCATGGTTATAAAATCTAGAGTAAAGAGAAGAGAAAGTTATAATTGTTAGATATTGAAATCATTTTTTAAAAAATACTATGATGCATTTGCTAAAAATGTACTGAAACGAAGTCAACGGTATTGTGCATACTCTTTCTAATATTTGTGTAGTCTTATTCAAAAATGTGTTAATCCCAATCATTGGAATAAGCTAATACAAAGTTGTTATTCTGAAAACCTTGTAAACTTGTCTTAGCTTGCTTAAAATTTTTCTTGCTTTTTTATGTCTCCCAAATATGGCCACTTTTTTTTAATTGCTGAGAAACACTAAAATAAAAATAAGTAGTTCGGGGGGCTACACCAATTTATTTCTACAGAGGTCTTTCTGTTGCTTTAGAAGAGTGACAAGGGAAAAAAATATTTCTTAGCATCTTTGACAGTGACTTTTCATTCTTAGGGAAGTAGTCATAATTAAATGGATTATGACAAGTGCCCTTTCACTCATGGACCTAGAGCTGAGGCCTATTGGCAACTCAGGGTGGGCTGTCTCTCAATTCTATGGCCAACACTGTGTCATCCTTTGGATTAGAGAATTGGGACTTCCAAATCAGCACCTAAAATGGAATTCTAAAGCCTGTATTATGTTAATACCCAGTACTATGGCTACTCTTCCTATCCCTTTACTACATGTGTGTGAGTGTGTGTGTGTGTGTGTTGTGTGTTATACTCGAACGAGATGTTATCTAGTATCTTCTGGAGTGTCACTGTCCAAAAGGAATAGGATGAGAGCCACATATATCATTCTAAATTTTCAAGTAGCCATATTTTAAAAAATAAGTAAAAGCAGATGAAACTATCTTAAATTATATATTTTACTTAGGCAAATATATAAAAAATATTATCATTTCAGCATGTACTTAAGCTAAAAAGTTCCTGAGATGTCATTCTTTGCCAGTGCTGTATCTTTGAACATGGGTACATATTCGACACTTACAGCACGTCTCAGTTTGGACTGGCCGCGTTTCAATGGCTCAGGAGCCACATGTGTCCAGCGACTACTGGATGGTCAGCCTACATCAGCACATTTCTCCTTCCTAGCATAACAGTATCCCATCTGAAACTGCTGGCTTCTGATTTTCCAGCTCTTAATCTGAATATGTTTCACTTTGCAGAAGAAATCATGTGAAAAAAAATCCATAAATATTTTACTCTAGGTTCTAACACATGTACATATACATACGCAAGTTAACATCTGGACATGAATGACCTATCCATATGCCCTTCTATGTAACTGAGAAATAAAATACTTTCTCCCTCCCATGCTTTCTGAAAGTCCATGTGTCCCATGCTCATGTTAAGCAGTTACCATATTTAGTGTTGTCAGAGCTGCTGACTCATGGCCCATGAATGGCCCTGATGCCCATGGTAACTGTCTGACAGAGAGCCAATAATGGCTGCCCGCAGCCTCTGAAAAGCTGACCTTGTAACAACATCCACATTCTTTTGGTTGCTTTTGTTGACATAGGCTTAACTCAAAAACTGTTTTCAAAACAAAGGTATAACAAAGTATTGAGCGTCTAGAAGCAATTGTATTTCGGGTCACTAAATTATCTGAGTGTGTCAAGAAGGGCAAAACAACAAAGAAATGAATATACACAAGGAACCGTCCTTGAAAGCTGGCATTTGAACTACAGGTATATCATACTTGGGCACGGTGATCTAAGACAACGTGGGCATCCAAATGAAATAGACCTGTCATTAGAGCTATTTGTTAGCTTTCTTTATTGTTTCTGTATGACTGAACTACTTGAAATTCATTTTATATTCTCAAAATAGGGAAATTTATCCCACTGAATAACCTAAAAGTATCCCTCAAGTGAAGTTCTAAACAAAGGATACAAGATGCTCTCCATTAATTGATAAGTCCTAAGATACTATTAAATACTTAAAACAGGGATCAAATGAGCAGTACCTGCTAGATGCTGCTCTAGTTAGTGGATAATTTGATCATTGACACTACACCCACATAAAATTCAATATCTACCTTCCAGCCAACAGTATGTAACGCTGTCCTTTCCATCCATTAAAGTACAAGTTTTTAGATTCTGCTCTTTCAATGGTGTCAAAATCTAGAACTTTTGTATTTTTAAAGTCTGTGCCTGAGCTTATTTCCCTACTTACTCTTTCTGTTACATTTTACCCTACAGTCCAAACTGCACTGACAGTAAAGTGACCTCGGGTTACATATCTCACACAAAATAGCCAGAAAATGTTTTACTGGCCTTAGTGATGAATGATGAGCTTCACATAGGTGAAAGTTCTCAGTAAACAGAACCAATGAGCATCAAGCTGTTGTTTTTACTCGAACACTGGAGACAATGCAGGGTCCTCTCTCTAGTTCCCACCCGCTCTGCCCAAGCGGGGAGTGGTGGTAGAGAAGAGTCAAATGCAGACTTCAAAGACTCATGAAATCAGAAGGAAAGAAATTTTATCTTTAGAAAAAAAGATATGGCAGCCTGAAATGCTTACCAACATGTTTTATTTAGCCTAACCAGTTTGCAGCAACAGATTGAAACTTTACAAACTGGAAGATCTCTTGTAAGAATCTGGAGTCCCATGCTGAAGTTGAATATACGGAAGAATGGCCCGTAATGCACACAGGACTCCCTGACACAGTCGGAAAGAGCACCTGCCTTTAAATGGCCCACACCCTCTTCCTTTCAACCTTATCACTCCTGCTCTCTATTGCCTTTCCAACACTGAGACCAAATATCACGTGCCACTTACCATCAAGTTTGTGTTGCTGTTTATTTATTGTTAAGAAATGGATATTTTTTGTGCTCAGGTACAAAAGGTGACCAAAAATTATTACATTAAAAGACACATTACCATTAATCCCTCTCAGAATTCCCCCCTCACCATAAGCACACTAATCCCATCATTCTTGCCAATTTCTGAAGCAGTTCTGAAAGTCTTACCCAAATGTCATCCAATGAAAGACAGACTAATGAAAACATACAATGTGTACTCATCCACCTTATTTACCAGACTTGGCACCTGTTTGACTTCTGGATTTTCCTCAAGGTAAAAATGACCATGCAAGATAAACATTTTTAATCAATTCAGGACATCAAGGCAGCCAGGAGAGGGCAACTAAAGAAACTTACAGAAGGGGAATTTCCAGAACTGCTTCAGAAAGTGGCAAGAACATTGGGGTAAGTGTGTTTGAAATGAGGAGTAGTATCTTTGAGGGGGATTAATGGCAATGTGTTTTTTATTGTAATAAATTTTTTATTTAAATACATACCATATTTTTCTATCATACCTCATATATTTCAAAAGAGGCAACAAGAACAGACCAAGTAACCCCCTTATAATGTCAGAGAAATTAAGAGGAAGTGCATTTCTTTGTGGCAGTAAAAAAATTTATAAGTGTACAATAGGCAGGCACAGTGTACCTGGTCTCCCTGACTCTCATTCAACTGCTTCCCCCAAAGGGTCAGCCGGATGCCCTGAGTCTCCTACCACTCATTCAGTCGCCGTGAAGTACTTGCTTGTAAGAGTACAGAATACACATGTATGCACATGTGCATGCACAAACATGTTTGCACATGTAGACACACACACACACCTCACTCTTCACTGAGGCAAACACCCACTTCCCCCTTTTTCCCCTTACGGTTCATTTCCTTGGATTCAATTTTCTCTACAAAGTGATAAAAACTGGAGGACAGAAATGGGAATGTCCCAAATTCTAAGGAAAGACATTTCTCAAAGTGTTTGGTTCAGGCCTTAGGCAAAAGGAGTCCCTGAGCTGCTTGGCTATAGGGTAACACTGTGGTAATGTCTACTTCCCAAAGGTGGTGTGTCAGGCAACAGATTCGAGGTTGGGAGATTTGGGAACCCAGTTAAAACACCATCTCTCAGTTATCACTTCTAGCGTTGACTACCAAGAAATGTCTCTCATGACTGACTACTCAAGGATGTGCAAGCTCAACATGCAAGGGGCAAAGAATCTTTGTACTCAACACAGTGGGAAAATAATATATTGCAAGTAGCTGTTACTCACAGAGGAAATGTTGAACTTAACTTTGGATTTAGATAGGATAAACAAATCCCAATAGCTGGTACTGTGATTTACTCACACCATTGCTTATTGATCTCAAAATAAGGGATAATTTAAATATTTGTATTCACATTTAACATCTGTCAGGTATACTGTATGTTCAACATCACTGGTCATTCAAGAGATGCAAATTAAAACAGTGCTGAAATTCCATCTCACTCCAGGAGAAAATGGCAATTATCAAGAAATCAACCAATAACAAATGTTGGCGAGGCTGTGGGGAAAAATGAACCCTTCTCCACCATTGGTTGGAGTGTGGACTGGTGCAACCACTGTGTAAACCAGTGTGGAGATTCCTCAGAAAACTACAACTAGAGGTTCCATTTGACCCACCTATTCCCCTTCTTGGTATCATCCCAAAAGAATTAAAAACATCATACCACAGCAATATATGCACACCCATGTTTATAGCAGCACAGTTTGTAATAGCCAAATCTTGGAAACAGCCCAAATGCCCATCAACCAGTGAATGGATAAAGAAGATGTGATTTTTTTCTACAATGGAGTACTACTCAGCCTTAAAGAAGGATAAATTTGAGCCATTTCTAGGTAAATGAATGCACCTTGAGACCATACTCTTCAGTGAAATAAATCAGATACATATGTGTAAATACCATGTTGTTTCTCTGGTGTGAGAAACTGACCATGTAAATAAGGCCCAAAATGTGTAATAGATATTATGAAACAGGAAGAAAATGTTCAAAAGGGAAGAGGAAAGAAAGGAAGGGAAAAGAGAAAAAAAAAGAAGGAAAAAATGGAAACAAAACTTTTGTAAGTAAGGAGGAAAGAGGGGTTGAAGGGAAGGTAGGGGAATGGGAAAAAAAGAAGAATCAAGATATATTATGTACAGGTACAAATTCTCTATGATGAATGTGATCATTATGTATATCTAAAATGTACCAATAAATTTAATTAATTTTAAAAAGCTGCTGAAACCTTATTACAAATCAGGGCAGTGCCACCACACTCCTCTGGAAGTCATATTCTTTACTCCAAGCTGTAAAAAACATACAGTAAAAAACAAAGCAAACAAAAAAACCCAAAAACATTCTGTTAAATCTTGAAACCTTAATGCACATCTTTTTGAGAGTTGATGCTTAGAGATGGAAAGTTCTGATAAAGTATTTCTAAAATATATTGAGATACAACAATTGTCTCCAACTATGACTGTTTGGGGTACAAGCTGCGCCAGCCACTTCTTTCATAGGACAACGTGTTTACTTGAAAGAAAACTGGCAGACAAACAGTATGCAGACATAGGAATTTGGAAAACATTTTCTTGGAAATTAATGAAGTGAGCTTGATACTTCAGGAAAAAAAAAAAACAGACATATTTCTGAGCATGAAAAAACTCATACCTTCCAGTAGAAATTAGAATTTGAGAAAGCTTGCCTCTACCACTATGAGCCTGACAGCTTCCCCATACCCAAAATACTTTTCCGGTGAGACTGATATTAACAAAAATGATTTGTAGTTACTGAAAATGAAATATTTGACATTTGGAATATTCACAGTTCCCAGTGAACCAATATTTTTCACCTTGACTGGTGGCCTTAGCAAATGCATAATGTTATCAAATCATACATAGATTTTAAAAGACTGTACAAAATCTAAGAGCAATAATGTGTGAACAATAGTGTAAGAATAATAATGAATTTTAATGTAACAAATTACTCAAAGTTCCTTGGTTGATTTCAGATTCCACACCGCAACTCACTTTATAGGAACAACCGTTGTTGAGTGTCAGTGTTGTATCACAGACAAATGTCCACTTTAATCTGAAAGACTACGACAATACATAGCTATTTCAAACTGTATATCTGTGAGTCTGGAGCTACTTTGTATTCTTCAACTCAAACAAGATAGTGCAATAGATTAAATATGGAAGCGGATATAAAAAAAAAACAGCTATCTTCTATTTACCAAGACACTAAGCTTACAAATATATAAAGTCATGCCATATTTCTCACCAAAAATTTGTTTTGGAAAATATTGCTACTTTATTATTTGTCTTATATGTAATATGTTTATTGTTGTTGTATAAATGAATTTATAAGTAAACTCCTTTTACATTTCTAAGGTTTACCCAACTACTGAGACAGGAGAATCACAATTTCAAAACCAGTATGAGCAATTTATGAGCCAGACCCTATCTCAAAATAAAATTTCAAAAATTAGAGTGGAGATGTAGCTCAGTGGTGCAGCGCTTGCCTAACAAGCATCAAGGTCCTAGGTTCAACCTCCAGTACTGGGAAAAAAATTTAAGTTTTAACTCTAATAAGGTAAATATAGATGGGTTGCAAATGTTAAGGAAACTCTTTGGGGAATCTTCAGAACAAACAGTTTGAAAACCTTTAACATATGGTATAGTATTGCTTTTTTTATTTTAAAGAGAAAAAGGGCCGGTGAGATGGCTCAGCGGCCTAAGCACCTGCCTGGCAAGCGTGAGGTCCTGAGTTCGACTCCCGGTACCCACATACGAAAAAAGGGCCGGTGATATCGCTCAGTGGCACGGGTGCCTGCTGGCATGCGAGGTCCTGAGGTCAACCCCCAGTAACCACAAAAAAAAAAAAAGAGAGAGAAAGAAAAATAAAAATAACAGTAAAACAGAGCTTCAAAACAGGTTACTGGAGTGTTACAATAATTAACACATTACGTATTGTTGTCTTCATAGTAGTTATCCAGAGTACAAGATATAGGCATGATATCTTGTCCAAACAATATTAGCACAAACCTTTCTTTTCAATGAACTAAGAGAAACTAGCTGTATAACTATCTTCACTATCTTGTGTATAAATATATTTTTTTCTTTGTCCCTTCCTTCCTTTCCCCTTTCCCCCATCACCGTCCAAAAGGTACAATATATATTGTGAATTGGGAAGAAACTGTTCAAAAGAGAAGACAAACTGTGATACTATTGCTTTTTAAATTCCAGAGTAGTATGACAATTTACTGATATTAAATTAAATGATGTAACTTTCATCTTCATTTTTAAAGGCATCTATGCTCTCTGAGGAAGATAAAATGATAGATTAGCCCCACACCATCCTCAGGTGGCTACTCAGGCCTATGGCATATGCAAGGCCACCAGTCAAGGTAAAAATGTCCCATAGAAGGGCAAGAATCCCAGAATTTGATATTTCTATCTCTCTGTGACTTCCAAAAAAAGCATATCTTTGTCTAAGAAAATATCCACCCATGTTTTGCTCCTGAATATCTTTTCTGGAGAAACAAGATATGTATACATTGCAAGGAGCAACAACCACAACAAAAAACTACAAATCTGGTTTTCATACCAAAGAGTTTGTCATTGAATTGCATCCAAATAACTGCCATATTTGCATACATGTTATTCTATCAGAAGTAGCTTTATGCTTGGATTTTTATGCATGGTAGAGAAGGGTGATTTTGAAAACAATGTGGAATTCCATGTGCTTAGTACAAGTTTAATTTGAGATATTTGTGAGAAGTATGATACTCTGCATGCAACGTTTACTTTCCTCTTTTTCATCCTTTTTTGTTACTAATGTAACTGACAAAAGTTCCTATGAAATCTCTTTTATTTTCTTTTTAAAATGTGGTTTTTCCCAATAACCAGTTTCACAACTTTCCTTTAGCCTTCTTTTATTATTTCCAAATTGTTTTGATTTTTATATCATGGTAAAATTAAACACTGTTGTACCAGACCATACCGTATCATTAATCTCTTAGAACTGTGTACTGGACTTCTCTATCAAATAAATGAATATAAACTATAAGCAAGATATTGAAGGTCACAGGTTTGTAGGGAAATTTCAATAGAATCTGTGGTATACCTGCATGTGAAAAATTAAAAATTTGTCTTTTAAAAATTAATTGGATTGATCTTTGACCCATTTTTACTTACCTTAAAAATTCAATTTAATTCTCTTTTTGATTAGTTTGACAGTGGCACTGAGATACAAGAAATAAAAGGTGGAGATTGAGGAAACATTATTTTCCTTGTCAGCAAAAGTATGTTATTTCTGCCTTACTTGGCATTAACTTCAACACGGGAAGTTAAAGGTTTAATGAGTTCATCACTGTGGGGTGGCATTTGCTTGTACTTGGTTTTATTTGCATATTGTCCTAGTTATAATCACACCGGGAGATTTTACGTAGGAAAATTTAAGATATTTAAGTTTAGTGATTACGTAAGTAAATGAAATTCTGATTAGTTTTGTACCCACATTGTTCCTAAAAGATACAAAATGAGACAATTATTCTCTTTAAAATATTTTCGGAGAAAATGACTTCAATTTTTCTGATATTTGTGATACTTAGGTTTTACACAGATGTCTGTCTTGTAAAAGTAAAATGATGACCTACTGCCTTAAAATGTAGTGAAAATGCATTCTGTGTGAATATGAATGTTTATAAAGTATGTGAATGAAATAAAGAAGCAAGCAGTGACTGCTGGTGTCCTATATGTATACACGCATACTTACTTAAATACATTTGGCTATATCTATATATATATATATATATATATATATATATATATATATATATATTGCATAGTCATATATATGTATATAACCTGGAATGAAATGTATAAAATTTTCATAGAGATTTCCTTTGTAGTGTAATATGGATGCTCATATTTTCTTCATAATTTGTCATATTTTCTACCTTTCCTGTAAAGAAAATCATTGACTTAAAAACATACTTAACTCACTAACTTTCCTGCCATCTTTGGTCTGTTTTAAATTAAACTTGCTTTCCTCCTAAATACTAGCATATAAGTGAATTATTTGTATAATTCTCATTTTTAGAAAGAAAAATTGTGTATAAGTGCACAAGTTCTTAGCAACTGAGCTCCTCTGCTGAGGTTTCCCAGACACAGTGTAAGTCATTAAACATATGTCAGGGAAATGCCCATTTATAACTCAGATGTCATCTGGGTAAGCTGTTACCTTAACCTTGTAATTAGATACAACACAAGTGACACAAAGGCAGTCCCTTGGGGGAAAAATGCTGTGCAAGAAACAAAATCGAGAAATCCTTTCACCTTCCTCCTCCTCAGCACCATTAAAGCGGTTAACAGGATACCCAGCTAAACTCACTTTGACAGGCGAGTCATCATATTTTGAAACTATTCCTCAAGGACAGCAGGCCTCTGGTTTTACGGTGTAAAAACGTTTACATTCACTACTGAATGTATGTGTCCATTCCTTTTGACAGCTGTTTTGTCCAAATGTTGTTCCCCGTTTTATCATACCTTAACCTAAGTGATAAAGTATGACTTTTTTTTTATCCCTGTTGATAAAGTATCAGGAGTAAAACAGAATTCTCTGCTACCATCTTCTACTTGCTCAGGTATCCTCTTGCTGACCTGTATGTGGGCAACTGAAAACACGAAGCACCACAGTGGCTGTGCTTTACCTGTTTGAATATCTAGATTCCTGGAATGGTGGAATACACTCATGTTTGCGCAAGCATGGGGCTGTGATTTGATGGGGCGACATTACAGATATACAATCCTCCCCCCAATCTGGCTAATTTCCTGATTATTTGGCCAAAGGCTTAAAAACTTCTCAGAAATGAGGTGGTGACGCTGCATGGGAGTGTTAGTTTTGGCGCCAATAAAGACAAAGGAAAGAGATTGAGGGAAGCCTTTACTGCCAGCGTGGGAGGGTTGCAGTAGAGTGCAAGACCCTCTGAGGAGGAGGCTGCGGGGCAAAGCATTTATTGGTTTTAGCTGAGGGTAGAGTTTGGAGGGGGGAGCAAGGTGAAGTAATGGAAGGGGATTGGGCGATCTTTGGCGCGTGCGTGGAGAGAGGAAGTTTATTTTGGGCTGGGGAAGAAGAAGGAGGAAGTGAGTGATATGCTGTTGTTTGGGCTTTCCACTGTGTTGGAACACTGCCATGATGACTAAGCAGCTTTCATATGGGCAGAAACCCATCAAGGAGAAATGTAGCCAGTCTCGACCATCCTTCTGGTGGCAGGAGGAGAGGTCCACCTGACTTGCGATCCTGCCCTTCCATAGGGCCACACAGTCTGAACAAGGAGACCATCACAGTTGCAGCCTCTTTCTCCTGGGTGCCTGAAGTAACAATCTTTGCCCATAACAGAAATTATGTATAGATATGCAAGACATTCTTGATTTTCAGACTGAGTTTTGTGTAAACAAGAACAAGTCCTTGAAACAGACAGTATGCCAAGTGTCCCTAGGCACTAATTTTATCTCTAATGTTTAAATGTCCTCACAGGCCCAATTACCAGCAGTCTGCTGCCTGATTCTGATGTAATATCTGGTGTCTGGGGTGATCCTGATTTTAACCCAAGGGCCATGAATTTTACTTTTGCTTCCTAAGACACTTTGATATTCTTAGGCCAATAATTAATACTCTGGTGAAATTATCTGCATAAAGTTATTCCACAATTCCATGAAAGAACCAGTTGAGAAAACCATGAGTTTTGTGTTTGCTAATTGTCCATCGAACTGTCATTTATTCAAACAAACATTTACTGAGAATTATTATTCATCAGTAAAGATGATGCACTAGAGATGACAAATAAATAAACATGATAGTTCCTGCCCTCAAGGTGTATATATTCTTACGGAGAAATAGAATTATGATGATTTATCATGGTAACAGAAGCTATAAGGGATGAACTCAGTGGATAGTGTGGCAACACCAAGGAACAGAGTGTGGGAGGGGAGTAAAAGGAGAGCTGGGAGGTACAGTGAGGAACTCAGGATGTTATACAGAATTTGAGGAAACTTCAGAAGGGGACTCGGGCTTACAATGAGCAACTCAGAGGTCTGGACCAGATTCAGATGGGGAGACATTACAGATGTACAGCACCCCCTGTGAGATCTGACTAATTTCCTGATTATTTGGCCAAAGGCTTAAAAACTAATACTAACCATCTGGACCAGTTTCTGATATGGTTTGCATGGGATTATTTGGGCTGGGCTGTCCTGTGTGTTGTAGGATATTCAGCAGCGCCCTGGCCCCTACCTACTAGGTGTGATGCCAGTTGTACCTACCCTACCCCCGTATTCACAGTTGCCACTAGACACTGATAAATGTCCCCAGGGGTGAGAGCAAAATTACTTCCAGTTGAAAACACCATTTTGAGAGTAAATGACTTGTCCAGGTAGTTAAAGGTAAAGACAGGAATAAAATGTAGTCAACTGATCCAAGTTCATTCTCTTTTTCCATAACACCAGAAGGGGCTTCAGCAGAAGGGCTTCAACCTGTTGTTCCTTCTGTTCCATCCTCCTCATTGTTGTAGAGATTTTTTTCTGCTGTTGTGTTTGCACAAGAGGCTTGACAGGAATCGTGAGCTCAGCTTTAGCACTGGGGTGAGATCTCAGCATGCATTTTGTGAATAAGGCAGCGCATAGCCACTGAAAAAAAAACAACAACAAATAAAGGTACTGTTTAAGTCACTTGGAAATTATTTGGACATGTAGTTACTGCTTCTGCAATGACTATAATCATTCTTAACCAAACTCACTTAATAGCTGCTACAACTTACACCTGCAAAGAGTGTCAAACACCAGAAATTACCAAGCTTTACATGTTTAGGAATGCAGCATGGCTTTCCAGCTCTGCATTACTGGGAGGCATCCTTTTGCAAATCTCTGGTCACTATCATCTCTAACTCAGGGATCTGAAATTGCTCCGCATCCTCACATCTGAAATGTATTAGTTGGACTCACAGTACTCCAGTACCCCAACATGACTAACAGAAAAGGAAAGCCTGCAGAGTAAATCCCAGATACAACCCTTTTCATTCCTCCTTTTAGTATTTAGGCTACTCATTCCTGAATAATAATGAAAGTAGATAAAACATCTGTTTGGGATCCTTTTTTTTTCCAGTGTGACTAGAAGGCCTGTGAATTGTTCAAATTGCAATGAAATTATTTTCAGTGTCAGGACAGTTAATAGGGATAAAAGAAAGACATTGAACCAAATATTTATAAGAAAAGAAGGTAGGGCCGGTGAGATGGCTCAGCGGCTTAAGCGCCTGCCCGGCAAGCGCGAGGGCCCGAGTTCGACTCCCGGAACCCACATACGAAAAAGGGGCCGGTGATATCGCTC
Source organism: Erethizon dorsatum (assembly GCA_028451465.1). Classification (NCBI taxonomy): domain Eukaryota; kingdom Metazoa; phylum Chordata; class Mammalia; order Rodentia; family Erethizontidae; genus Erethizon; species Erethizon dorsatum. Next base: position 12,973,733 of record CM051838.1, on the reverse strand, counting down.
AGCGGCACGGGCGCCTGCTGGCACGCGAGGTCCTGAGGTCGACCCCCCCGGTACCCACAAAAAAAAAAAAGAAAAGAAAAGAAGGTAACATTTAACATAAGAAAAGCAACATAGTAGGGTTTCTCCCTTACTAAATTCATGGTATTTAATTTCATACTTCATCCTTTCTTTTTTCTAGGGCATATATAAATAAAACCATCATTTGTAAGCCTTAATCTGACCAGCATATCTTTGTGATAAAAAAAAATCTTAATTTATCCTTAGATTCAATTTACTGACAACCTAAAATACTACATCCATTCATTGGTTTGTTCATACAATAAATATTACTGTAGACCTACTGTGTGCTAGCCATCATTCTAAGTATCAGGGGTACAGTGGTGAACATAGTTCTTATCTTTGTGGAGCTTATCATTTAGTGTGAAAGGACAATGAGTAAATAAATCATTAAACAATGGAAGTGCTGTGCAGAAAAATATTTCAAGGTAAATAACAGAGAGTGAAGACTTAGTGCTGCTTTAGGTAGGAAGGTCCTTAAGGGCATAGACATGAATAATGACATGAATATTAACTCTACTTCTGCCTCATACTTGACTAGTTCCTAGGAAATGAGAGCCAGAAGTGACCACTTATTCTATCTTTAATAATGAACTAATGTGCTTTATCAAATCCCACATCACAAGTGATTACCAAACCTCTAGATTGAGTCCATTTGATGATGGGCATAGCTTTTTTATATGGGCATAGCTATTTGTATATGCTCTAGTTTGAGGGAGTTTTATTATTGAGCAAAAATCTGTGTACTGCAACTTCCACCTAACCCATATGCCTAAATTATGGCACCCAAAATAAACAAAGTAATTCTTTCTCTTCTGGTAGTCTATTGTAAGATATCCACAGACTAATTCCAATCTGAACCCTTCTGCGAGTTTCCCAGAGAGCTAGGTAGAGAAGACAGTGTTTTTATTTTATCCCAAGACATTAATTCTTAACTTCCAGTCACACTAGAAATTCTAGGTTAGCTAGCCTAGAATTTAAGTTAGCAGACCTGAAATTTAAATAAAAACTTAAAGAGAAAAAGATATTATTTCCTATCCCCTCCCAGTGTTCCTGTGACAATTTTCTTTGCAGGTGTCGAGTGGGCTGCAGCAAGAGAGAGAGAAGCATTGATGGCTTTAATTCACTGGCAGTTTGTGAGGCAGCCACCCTCAGGTTCGAGAGTAGAAAGAATTATCTCTATCCAGTTCTGCATACTCTAGAGGTGCCACAGGGAATAGAAGCCAAGAGTTGTAGAGATGGATCTGTCCCCAGATTAGACACCTGCTTTTGATCACTGCCTGTGAGATACAGGCTGAAATTGGGAACACTTTGTGGTAGAGGAGTAGTGGCAAGACTAAAGCCAGCTTACAATGAGGATAAGGTGCAACTTTATTCAAGTCATAGATCCCAGTCAAGTTGAGCCACCCTAGGGCGCTTCAGTCCAGTGTCTTTGTCACTGCCTAATCTCTCTCCTAGTCCACTGCAGTCTGGCATAACCCAGAGAGTTAGGCCAAAAGCAAGCGTGTGAAGTACCAACCCCGAGACTGATCGACAGGTAGAGGAGTGACAACCAACAACAAGATTTACAACGTCACCAGACCAATACTAAGGGATTTCTTCAGTGATTTTGTTACCAGAGGGAGCTACATACCATTTTATCTCTGTACTCATCCTTATATAAAAGAACGTAAAGAACATATGTACATTTCTCTTTATTTCCTAATTATGTGGCTTGGAAAACTGCATCTGCGGGAAGGCAATATTTTTAATACATAACTTATTCCCAAATGCATAGGTCTAATCTACTCCAAGCTCAATTTATTAAAATAATAATAGCATGTACTTTAAGGAAAAAAAAAACAAAAAAATCTGAAAGTACTACTGTAGTAATAATAATTTAATTCAAAGAATGCCAAATCCATGCATGTACTTAGGATGTAATCAGAAGGGAAGACTGCTGGGTCCTAATGTGACAGAGGATTAATTGTGCAGTGAGAATATTTTTAGCTCTGTTAGATAAATATGGCCATGTACTAATGAACATAACTGAGACCTTGTATTAGAGGAAGGGGAGCTAGTGCCATAGAATCTTCTGGATTTAGCTAAAATTACAGGACATCTGAAGTCAGTCATGGAAGCTGAAATAGTTACTATGGTCATTTTCAACAATCTGGATTTTCAAAAGAGTTGGGAAGGAAAACACAGGGCTTGAGCAGGATGCAAATGGCACCCGTCAAGGCTCCTTCTATCCCTTTCCTTGCCATCCCCACCGCGATTGATCATTTGGCTGCTTCTGCCTTTAACTCGCCGTGTCCCTTCTCCTCACTCTTCCTTCACCTTAACATGTGAATTCCAGAGGTTCAGATTTCTGCTACTCCAGGTCATCTGGCTGCTGAGATAGTAACATCCAGGTCCTATACTGAGAGGGAGAAGAAAGAGGGGAAAGGGGAGAGGAAGAGAAGAGAGTTGAGAATACTCTAACAGATAGGAGAGGGTAGATAAGAGTACCTGAGTCCCTCCCGGCAGAGAGGGAGGGAATCTTAAACCCTGAGAAGAGCAATGTAAAGCTTCTCTCAGTTCTCATCTGTAAATTTTCTCACAAGGCAAAAACTTGTAAAACAATTCAGCTTTAAGAAACATGAACTTATTTTGTGAACTATTTACTATTTATGTTGTTACTATGCAGCATACTGAATCATATGAATTACTAAAAAAATGTTAGGTTGCCTTTGCTATAGTCAATTTTATGGGATATCTACCCACAACTCCTAGGGGTTAAGGCATTAGAGAATATATTCTGCTTGTGGACTTCGACCTCAAAAGCAGTATCCTTGGCTTTAGCAGAAATGGTGGTGATAGCAATAGTCAAAAAAAATTTTTTTTTTTGGAAAACAGAAGAGTCCATGTTCTCCCATCTTTGGGTTCCTAATCAAGTAAAAACAAAGAACCATGTTAGAAACCCAAGGTTCCAGGCCACTTTCTGTTACTAAATAGCTTTTTCGTCATGGATCATCACTTCATCCCTCTGGGCCTGACCATCTTAAACTGTAGAAGGACTTCTAGAATAACGGCCCAAGATTCTAAACATTTCTTATAATAAATGAAAACCAGGTTTCTCAGTTCAGTATTATAAGTTATTAATAGTGTATGAAAGGGTTGTAAAATACTGTATGTTCTAGATATGTCAACCCTGGCTTCCTGTTTCTGTAATAAACATTTAAGGGTGAGTTGATTAACTAAACAAACATTTGTTTCTCATTGCAGGTGTATAGGATTTACCAGTCTCTGGATGAAGTACTTGGGAAGTCTTTAAATGACATAATCAACTACCATTTCAAAGAAAAGAAAATAGATGGTTTTGGAAAGTTCATGCTGTTTATTCACTCAATTTTAGGTAAGTGTGATTAAGACAAAAACTTAAAATGGGCATTGGTCTGTTTCCCTGTAAAATATTTTTCTTTGCAGGAAAAAAAACAAGGTTAAATATTATTGATGCCTTCCTGCTTTCTACTTTTAGTGAGGTGCCAGACAGTGAAAGACTTCATTTCTGTACCTTTTGTCTGTTTATTATTATCAGAAACCATCTGAACTATGAGTTGTCTACACACACAGATAACCACTGCATTTCTTTCAGATTTCTATTAGGCAAATATTTTAAAACTTCATTCTATTCTAATGGTCACTTTATTTTTTTTAATATTGGAAACATATCTATTATCAAAGTAATAAGCCAGATTAAGATCAAATCATATTTTAATGGCATAAACTGAAGGAAATTTGGCAATAGTAATAGTTTAATCATTAACACATCTATGTGTGAGATAAGGATAACATTTCAAAAGCTGCCTATTGGAGGATTTTATATTGCCTAAACTAAAAGAAAGACATGGTTAAGGTCAGATGCACTAAATTTTAAACTGCTATGTACAATTAGGCACATGCGTGCATGCATGCACACACACATGCTCATTAAGCTTTATTTTGTCTGGCTATAAAATGGATAAATAAATACTGTAAGTATATTTTTCATCATTGTGTGTGATAATCTTTCCATACTACAAAAAAGTTACTGCTTTAATATTAGCCTGAAATATGTTATTATTAACAGTTTTCAGTAGAACAGATAGTAATAGAAAAACGGAGGGGTAGTCATATTGAGGAAATTGTGTGACTTCCCACTTCCTCCTTTAGTTCAATTTTCAAAGTGTGTCTTGATTATCTACTTGAAGAATGGTGCTACCCAGTACATCAGAATATACCTATGTTCATTTCAGAATAAAACAATGCAACTGACAGAGCACTGATCACTTCTAAATCTAATTTGCAAAGCAAGCATGCCTCCTTTAATACTCCTGATTAACCTCAAAATGAAAGTGGGCAATTCTTTCATAATTGTAAATGTGTGTAAATTTGGTTTATTGATATTACATATAAAACTAAAATGGAGATCTCAGTAATTTTTAGGATGTTTGTTAAATGCAGTTCCCAAGAGTTAAACTTAGTGCACTTCAAAAATACCAGTAAATCAGTTTGTCTAGTGTAGCACTTACTATGGAAGAGAACATAAAACTGGAAAACTTATTTTCTGATCTTTCTTCTCCAATTTTACCCATCTGTGTGCATTTTTTACCGTAAGATCTATTCTTTGCCCTACCCTTACTTTGTTCCAGGGGTACTGATCCCGATGGGCTAGTTTTCCAGCCCCAGCTCTTGCCGCCTGCGTCCCCAAGTGACCTTGAACTCTGAACTTCAGCAATACTATCTCTTCCCTTTGTCCTTTGAGAATTGTGGGTGGTGGTGCCTTTGGCTTTCTGCTGCTTCTAGTCTTTGAATTGATTGACTTTCCACAGTTTAGCTTCTCAGTTTGCCATCATCTGTTTAACTATTTCCCTGGATAAAATTGCATCCTTTTTAAATACTTAGAATATTTTCTCTTGTCTTCATTGGGTCTTAATTAATCCATCAATGCTTCATTAACTTCTTCAAAAGTATTGAAAGAAAAGTGATCAGGGATTACTTACTTCCCCCAGGAAAACAAAAGATTTCCAGGAAATAATTGAAATTTACATGTAAAGTTGGGGAGGTTCTTTTGTATTTATAAAACGCTTTAAATGAAGACATTGATTATATATGTATGAGACAAGTGTATTCGTGTATTCTCATGAAGTATTTATCAATCAAATTAAGACATAGAATATTATGCAGTACCCCAGACATCCTCCTACTGCTGTCTCCCATTTGATTTTTCCAGAAGAAAACAGTATCCTGGTTTATATCACTGTTGACCAGTTTTGCTTATTACAATATGTCTTACAGCAATGGATCATTCCTCTTTTTTAAATTAATAAACTTTACATTTTAGAAAAATTAGTGGTTTACAGCAAAAGTTAGCTGAAGATACAGACTTTTCCAACACCCACACATACACAGCCTCCCCCGCTCTAAACATTCCCCAACAGGGTGGTGCATTTGCTACAATCTGTGAACCCACATTGACACGCCATTGTCACCTGAAGTCCACAGTTGACATTAAAGTTCACGCTTGGTGTTGTATATTCTATGTGTTCTGATAATGTATCATGGCATATATTCACCATTAAATATGATACACAGTAATTTCACTGCCTTAAAAATCCTCCTTCCCCACTAAACCCTGACAACCACTGCACTTTTTACTGTCTCCATGGTTTTGCCTTTTCCAAAATGACATGTAATTGGAACCACACAGTGGATAGTCTTTTCAGATTGACTTTTTTCACCTAGAAATAAGCATTTAAGTTTCCTCCCTGTCTTTTAATGGCTTGATAACTCATTTCCCTAGAGTGCTGAATAATATGTCATTGTCTAAAAGTGCCACATTTTATTTATCTATTCACCTACTGAAGGACATTTCACTTGCTCCCAAGTTTTGCTAATTATGAATAAAGCTGCTATAAATATCTGTGTGCAGGGGTTTTTTTGGAATAATAACTTTTTAGTTTATTTGGGTAAATACTGTCTTCCAAAGTAGTTGTATCGTTTTATATTTCTGTCAGCGATAAGTAAGTATCCTGTTGCTGGACATCTTCACTAGAATTTGATGTTGTCAGTGTTGTGGATTTGCACAGCTGTTGCTTTACTTAGTGATTCCCAATGATATATTATACTGAACATCTTTTCCTAAGCTTACTTGCCATCTTCTTTGGTGAGGTGTTCATTCAGGTCTTTGGTCCACTTTTTAATTGGATTTTAATTTTCTTGAGTTCTTTGTATATTTTGGATAACAATGCTTTATCAGCTAAGTCTTTTGCAAATTTTTCTCTACTCTATGGTTTATCTTTTCATTTTCTTGAAAGTTGGGGGTATTTTACACTGAAAAAGCTTTAACGTAATTTATTTAAAACTATATTCTGAGCTATACAATTTCGTAGCATTAATTAGTTCCTATTAACAAAATCATTGTCGACTATCCCATTCTGCATGTCAAATTACCAGGAAGATTTTCGTAAATCTTATGTATATCCCAAATATGATTTTTATTTTTTAATATTTACATTTCATAAACTGTAGTATGTGTAATATAAGAACTTCTTGAGGCACCAGTCTCCTTCTGGCTTTCACATTTAAATCTCGAGCTTCTGATTTATTTTATTATGGACCTGTCTATCTGCAGTTGAGAGACCTGATCGCTCTTTTAATAGTGGTTTTTGGTACCTGCAGAGGCCCTGTGATCTGAACATTTCACATTTGCTATAATAAATACAGAGTATATACAAAGCGGACAGAATGGCAGTGTCTCTCTTTCTTGGCAAGTAAACAATTCACCCTGTCACAACAATCCCTCCACTCTAAAGGGTTTCCTTGTTGTTACAGTAGCTTTTTACATAATCTTTTTGGTGCTTCACTTAGTTATTTTAAATGTAAGTGCTTTGTTATTTTCATTTGCTTCTCATATATTTATGTAGACATTTTCCTTTTCAATTTTTGCTTGGAGGTTATCACAACTGCTCATCTGTCCATTTTAATGTACTGTGGTTATTCTCAAAAGGACATGGTGTCCCTTCTACCAACAATTTTCATCTCTTCAACCAATGTTAATGTCATGCCTGCAATGCCTAATTTAGAATCCTTTCAGACAGTGTGCAAAAGCCATCATGAGCTGAGCAGAATTATTTAGACCCTTTCATAATTCTGACGCTAGGAGACACAGGGATGAGCAGTGTTATGTGGTTTAAAAGGCAGTGAAAAACTGATGTTCCCAGAACAAGTCTTCCCCTTAATCGGGTACAGCACTGAAGGTTCTAATCAACATTTCTCTCCAGCTTATGAAATTAGACTCTATAAAGTTATATTTTTTGAAAAAAGTACTTTGGGGAAAGAAAAATACATCTGTCAATACCATATCCTACATAACATGTAAGTAAAATGGATTTTCCGAGACCTCTAAGGCAATGGTACAATCGTTGTGCTTTGGAAAGTCCGATGCGTGTAAAGAGGAGTCCACTCACTGACGCAAGCTCACTGACTTCATGATGTTACCCAGAGTCGAGGGAAACATCTGTCACCAAAGACAACTCAGGCTGGGTAGATCTTATTGTCATATTGGGGGAGAAGAGTAGGAAGAATAGAGGTACTGGTTCTTAAAAAAATGGACATCATTGTAATGGGAGATTGTGAATTACTGTTGCTCAAATAGTGCAAGGAATTGCTTTAACCATGATGAAGTCTGCAGCACTATTGCTGAGTAACAGTGTATGATGTGTGGAGGAAAACACACGTTTGTAAAGGTGGCGATCATCCTGTATCCATTTTCGTATTTTTGGAAACCAGCACAGTTCTTGGCACACAGTTCTGTTGATATCTTCTAGACAGGTGGTAAACGAAGGCAAAGGCACAAAGCAATACTGGCTACTGCTGAGATATTATTCATGCCAGACATTGTTCTGTACATATATATGCTTCATTTCATATGTAAACACCCTGTGACATAGGCATTATTATCCCCTTTTTAAAATATGCGGCACTGAAAGCTAAATAACCTGCCCAAGGTTCGGTAAGTTGGAGGTGAGCATTCAGGTCCAGACATTCTGGCTTCAGAGCCTGAGGACTTAATGACTATGCTCTACTGCCTTTAATGTAATATAACCACCAAGTAATTTTAAAACACAGAAGCGACATTTTCATGATTTAAAAATGTTATGTCATTCCAGAACACAGCAAGATTAACACAACTTGCACAAATCTTAAATAGCTATGTTTTGAACACAAAATGTTCTTACCCTCTTTTCCTTTTAAAACCCAACTACCCAAAATCAAATTCCTGTGTTCAGATCCATCATTTTCATTCTTCAAAGCTTTACTCTAAAATTAACATTTCGACGATTCCATTGCTTCTTATATATCATTTACTTAAGGAAGTATAATCTCAAGCAGCAAGTTGCATAAACTGTCTATTCCTCTATGCCTCAGTTTCCCCACTTAAAAATATCCATGTTGGGCCGGTGAGACGGCTCAGCGGCTTAAGCGCCTGCCTTGCAAGCGCGAAGGCCCGAGTTTGACTCCCGGAACCCACATACGAAAAAGGGGCCGGTGATATCGCTCAGCGGCACGGGTGCCTGCTGGCGCACGAGGTCCTGAGGTCGTCCCCCCGGTACCCACAAAAAAAAAAAAAAAAAAAAAAAAAAAAAAAAAATATCCATGTTGTTTTAAGGATTGGGAAATAAAATCCAGAAGACAACAAAGCACAGCTCCTGATGCATGGTAGGTGCTTAACAGAGTAGACGATGTACTTTCATTACCATTGTCAATTTCCATCTCAAAGCCAGCGCTGGTTGCCCCATCAACTGCAGAACAAAATCTGTGTCCTGTGTCCCTCGCATGTCATAATACAGTCACAATGAACCTCTTGAATCTCATTCCTTTTGCTCCTCATTAGTTGATCTCTGCTGGCAGGGCAATATTTTCACCTTTTCTAAGTCATGCTCTTCACACCTTTACGTCTGCACACGCTGGTTCTTCTGCTTATACTCTCCTGCCATTCACACTCCTCTCCAGACGTCCCTCACGACATGCACACTTCAGTGACTTGCAATGTGCTAGTCACCATTCGAGGTCCATCACACCCATTGCTGCTCCTCTTTCAATGAAGTCATTGATGAGGCCTCTTGGGTCAACAGTCCTGTATCTGAATTCAAATAGGCTAAGGGGCCAGCCCTAGTGTAGACAACAGAAAGAAAAGCAAACTTCACTCACTCATTTATAGCATTGTGTTGTAATTTCTCATTATCTGCCTGTCTTTCTTCTGAATTTTTCATAAAAAATAAATGCTAGCCCTATTCTCATCTTTGAAACTCCTATTACCAATCAGAGCTTGATTCTTTCTGTTTTAAATCAAGGAAAAAGGTCATATTTGAAGGTCGACTTCAGTGCTTTCAGGGTGGTTAGGATTATAACACTGTGTCCAGCTATTATAAGAAAAGCTGCACTTGAGGAAAGAAACATCACAAACAATGCTGTGGTTTTCTATACCAAGCACCAAAGCAGATGTCTCATCGCTATCTTTTTTAATCTTCATAATGATGCCTCAAATAGCTGTAATCTTTTTATTCAGATACAATAACCAGGGTTCCAAGAGTTTAGGTTACGTACCAATGATATATTTCTACTGAGTAGTAGAAAAAGAACATCATGTTTTTCTACTGCAGCAAACTGCCACTCTAAATGGCGTCACCCATTTAATTCTATAAGAAGAATGTGCATTCAGTATTAGATAGTACTAGAGTTTGCCATTTAAAATATTTCCTGAAAATTAAGCTACTACGTTATGCACCTGGGAGCTTGAGAAGAGTAAGATACAGTCGTTCCAAGCAATATCTTAGTTAGATTTGTCACACATTACATCTTAAAGGCATAGAATTTAAGCACCAGAAAGGATACTTCAGATTACCTGACACAGACCACTAATTTTTTCATGTGGGGATATTCAAGCCTAGTGCAATTAAGTACAGCTCCAGTAATTAACAGCAAAACACAACTAGACCCTGAGTCTCTCACCACCCAGCTCCTCTCTGTCACACAATATCCCATATTCTTAATTTTACTTTCCCCTAGGAGAAGTTTCCAGATTTAAAGAGATAAAACTGAGAAAAATAAAGTTGATTTTGGCATTACATATAATGCATAGAAGTAGATTTGATATTCGTCAAGTACTTCCTGAGAATTAACTAAATATTGGCCATAACTAAATATTGGCCTAGACATATGGCCCAAAATCCAGGAATGTCTTCCTGGCTCACATCCTGCTTAGTGTCGTGTGTGTGTGTGTGTGTGTGTGTATGTGTTAGTATATGTAAAATCCAGCATAAATGTGCTAAACTGCTCTTTAATTTGAATACTAAAATAGTCCGGGCAATAATAGGTATAATGTATGCTAACAATGGCAACTAAAGTGATTGTAGCCTAAATTAAAACAGTGTACTCCATAAGCACTTTATATATTACACTGCGAAGATATGTCTTTGGGTCTTTGGTCTACTACTTTTATGTGAATAACTTGTTTTATATCTATTTCTTGTTTGTTTAAACACTCCAGAAGTGAAAAGGAATTCTTTAAAATTCTGAGTGGCATATTTTCTAAGACACTCCAACTCAAAGGTAGATGCTGGTGTGCAGTGGAGCAAACAGAAGGCCCATACACATTCCTAAGTTATGTGCTTGACTTACTATCTTTTGTTCATTAATTGCTCCTTTATTTTCCTAGAAGAGTTTTTAAATGTTACTTACTTTTAATAAGTACGATTTTAGAAACTGTGTTATTATGAGGTTGGATAGAGTAATATTTTCTTATCAAATTCTAAGGATTATGGTGGACTTTAAACAATGTTAATAGTAACGTGGTATAATGTTAGTACATTCATAGTAGTGACAGTTTATTATCTGAGTTTATATTTTAGCCATCAACTGATTTTGTAACCTTCAAAATGAGAATTTTAAATCTATACAACTTATTTTAGCAAAATCTGAAACTGTGAATCTGATCATTTCAAATCAGCAAAGTAGATAAAAAAATAAAGATCTCAATTCAGCCAATTTCTAACAATTCCCCAAGCTAGAAATTTTGCGGTGTGTATGCTTTCAGATGACTCAGATAAATACTTGCAATATTTTTCTTCTAATCCTACTTAAATAAATAAATAAATGGGTCTCTTTTTTATGAACAAGTTTGTATTATTATAACATGCCTTTCTAATACATAAACAACTCCAGCATCTTAGGGTGTCCCTTCTGAAGATGAACTTCTTCCCAGACCGGTTGCACCCACAAAGTACACACATTTAGAAGGAAAAGAGCACTAGCACACCCCATATATAGTTACGTTCTTCCCATTCAGCCTTAGCACATGGACCTCTCATGACCTCAGTTACAACACAACAGATGTGGTCCCCACTCAGTTCTTATACTCAGTTCTTATACTCAGTTCTCTACTTCCTTTGCACCCAATGGTCCCATCATGAGCAAAACCCCACAGCACTTTGAGTGGGAAGAAAAGTTTGCAGGCATAAAGTACAATGGTAAAATTAACCTATTATAAACCTCCCATTCTCTCCTGGATTCTCCCTTCCTATAGTACGAGGAGTGAAAGGAACTAAGAAGCAAGGCTTCTAAATTTTCCCAAAACTCAGTTCTTAACAGAAATTCTTCCATTTCATGAAAAAGAGTCCTCGCAGTTTTCCATAACGTACAGCTCTGAGGCTATTGTGTGTAAAGTTGTCACCAGTGAGCACGAAAGTTTCTCAGTAAAATTAATCCAACTACTGGAAGATAGTACAGGCTGTCATATTTTGTGTTCCCTAGTAACAAATAGGCTAGTTCAGCTCATAATCCCTTTCTCATAAAAATATTCAGATCTTTTTCGTATTTTGTACGTTGGGTACTTGCTTAATGTATACTAACTGCAGTAAGCTGTAGTTGCCTGGTAACCTGAGGAGGTGAGTCAGCGTCTGGACCGCATCAATGAATAACTGAAACACTGACATTAGTTTCAGCTCGGTGACCCAACCCTTCGTTCTGCACTAGCCACACTGGATGTTTCTAACATCCAGGTGAAACAGTAGCCTTCTCAAAAGTAACTCATTGAATCATAAAAACCAGAATTACCATTTAACATAATGTCCTTCCCTGTGGCCTGGGTTTGGAGAATAATCATAGAAACAATAGGACTAGGTAGATCCTATTGCCTCCGACCTGCTTTTTACAAAACACAGAATGAAATGTCCATAGCAGCCCCACTGTCCGACAGCTCGTGCCAAGTGTTTGTGATTCTGTTTGTTCAGTTTCACTGGGAAAATATTTTAATGTTTTCTCCATTTCCTGATAGTATTCTACATCAAAGTTGAATTTTTAAGGATTTTCAAACATTTCTCCCATATTAAATTGTTGTTACTTAAAAAAAAAATGTAGAAGCAAAGGAAAAAGTGGATCTAAGAAGAGGAGTTTAGCTTGATGAAATTAAAAATACTTGATAGCTTCTGATGCCAGCCACAGCTTGAAGTTCCCCCAAAGCCATCTTTTCTATCTAGGATATTTGGTCATATGATGGGCCTTTCGAAGACTCAGGAGAGGACAACACTTCTTAAAACATCTTACATGTTAAAGGCATCAAAACACATTGCATTTTTCTGAAAGCAGTAATGAATATACCATTAAGTTGAAAACAAAATTAGCATGAAATTTCAAGGGGAAAAATAAGATCTCAGAGAAATATCAGCCCTGGAAACTAATTCTGCCTCAGTCCTCACCCCCATGTCCTTTCCTGGCCTCTCCTTCCTAACCCATCAAAATGTCTACAGATATTCCCTGGAGTGGGAGAATTGCATGCAGCTTAGAATTACTTCTTGGAGCAAGGTGGGAAGGCCTTCAGATTTCCCACTGGATGGGCTGGGAAGGTGAGGGTAGGAAAGGACATGGGGGTGAGGTCTGAGGGCAGAATTACTTTCCAGTGCTGACACTTCTTTGAGATCTTATTTTTCCACTTCAAATTTCATGCTGACATTTTGATTGTCATGCCCAGGGTCAGGAATGCTATAAGCATCTAGTATAAATGGTATACAGGGTTGCTGCTAAGCATCCTACAATGCTTAGAACATTCCTCCAAAGGATCATCTGGCCCTAAGTATTAATAGTGCTGAAGTTCAGAAACTCTGCTCAGAAATATTAAGAGCTACAACTACTCTGCACCAAGCTACATATTAAGTTTTTTTCAATGTGTTATCTATTTAATTCTCACCGTCATTCCATTAAAGTAAGTGGTACTATCTCCACTTTTAGATAATGAAGTAGGGGCTCAGCAGGTTAAGTAACTAGCTCAAGCCATGCAGTCCATAGGTAATGTGCTCTGAATTTGAAAGTAGATGAGACTCCAAAGATTAGCGCTCATCAGATCACTGTGCTTCTCTCTTCAGAATATCTGTATCAGTTGAAACTCTGTCTCCAAAGGGTCCCTATTAAAATGCATGCGTGTCATCTGAGCAGGCTGACTAGATGGTTAATCGTGTCCCAAGTCTAGCATAAACTAACTGATTGCTAGGAACCGGAACTAGAGAGAGAAGAAAGTGGCGAGAAAGGTTTGTAGACATTAAACACAATGCCAAAATAGTTAGAAGACAACAGTTTCCTACGAATGAAATTTCACTTTGGAAACCTCCTCTTTGGAAGATAACTCTGTGTGTGTGATTTTATTTTATTTTTATTTTTTAAATTAATATGTGTTTTAAATACATAATAGTGATGTTTGTTTTGGGCAACTGGTAAATGCATATAGCATCTTGAACTTTTCAATCTCTTTATCCCTATCTCCCTTTACTTCTTCCTTCCGACCTCCTCCAATATCTATCTCTAAAAGTTTGCCTTCCTTTTACTTTCCATCTTCCTCTATTTTTGAGAAATAAAATTTATTTATATTTTCGGTTTATTATATAAGAGAAACCATGCAATGTTTAACACTCTGTGTCTGGTTTATTTCACTTAGCATTATGGTCTCAAATTCCATCCATTTTTCTGCAAATGACATAATTATATGCTTATCACTGATAATATTCCATTGTATATTTATAGCACATTTTCTTTCTCCATTCACCTGCTTCCAAGCATCTAGGCTTTTTTCAGAGGTTATCTATTGTGAATTGCACTGCTATAAACGTAGGTACGCTTGTATCAGTATAATACAATGACTTTAACTCCTTTCAGAATATACCTAGCTGTATCAAGTGGAATTTGATACAGCTAGGTCAAATAGAATTTCTACTTTTAGTTTTAATTTTTGAGGAATCTGTATACTGATTTCCATAGTGGTCATACTAGTTTACATTCCCACCAAAAATATAGAAATATTCCTTTTCCCCTACAACCTTGTCAGCATGTGTTGCTTTTTGCATTCTTGATAGCCATTCTCAGATGGAATCTCAGAGTTGTTTTGATTTGTATTTCCCTAATGGCTAAACATGATGTACACTTTTTCCACATACTTATGAGCTATTTGTGTGTCTTCTTTTGAGAAGTATCTTAGGTTCATTTGGCCATATTTTCACTAGGTCATGTGTTTGGGTAGGTTAATATTTTAGTTTTTTTTTAATTTTAAAGAGAAAAAGCAATAAAAACAGTGATACAAAGTTTCAAAACAAGATAGTAGGAAAGTAACAATGGTTAGTACATCACTTATTGTTATCTTCAAAGTAGTTGCTCAGATTACAACATATAAACATGAAAAATTGATCAAATGATATAAGCACGAACTTTTCTTTTCAATGGACTTATAGAAATTAGTAGTATAGCTTTCTTAACTATCTTGTGTGTGTATGTGTGTGTATATATATATATATATATATATATATACTTTTCCTTTTCTCTTCCTTCTTTTCTCCTCTCCCCCATCCCAGCTTCTTTTTCTTTTTGAACATTTTCTTCCCATTTCACAGTATCTATGGTACATTTTGGATCCTATTTACTCTTTCAGCTTCTTATACTAGGGAGACAATACGACGTTTACACGTGAGACTGATTTCACTTGTAAGTATGGTCACAAGTTTCATCCATTTACCTATAAAAGTCTCCAGTTTATCCTTCTTTATAGCTAAGTAGTATTCCATTGTATAAAAATACCATATCTTTTTTATCCATTCCTTGGTTGATGAGCATTTGGTTTGTTTCCAAGATCTGGCTATTACAAATTGTGCTGCTATAAACACGGGTGCACATATATCGCAGGGGTATGATGTTTTTAATTCTTCTGGGAAGATACCCAGAAGGGGAATACTGTGTCAAATGGGACCTCTAATCCTAGTTTTTTGAGGAATCTCCACACTGATTTTCACAGTGGTTGCACCAGTCAACACTCCCACCAAGAGTGGAGAAGGGTTCCTTTTTCCCTACAGCCTCTCCATCATTTGTTTTTGGTTGATTTCTTGATTATAGTCATTCTTTCTGGAGTGAGGTGAAATCTCAGTGTTGTTTTAATTTGCATGATGTTGAATGATGTTGAACATTTTTTCATATATTTATTTGCCATTTGTATTTCTTCATCTAAGAAGTGCATATTCATCTCCGATGCCCATTTTTGGACTGGATCTTAAAATTTGGGGGGGTCTGATTTTTTTCCAGTTCTCTATATGTTCTAGATATAAGTCCTTTGCCTGAGGGATAGTTGGCTAAAATTTTTTCCCACTCTGTGGGTTGTCTTTTCACTCTGTTGGTGATTTCTTTTGATGTGCAAAAGCTTCTTAATAGGATGAGATCCCAGTTATTGATTCTTTGAAGTATTTCCCATGCAGTTTGGGTTTTGTTCATGAACTCTGCCTACACCTATGTCTTCAAGATTTCTACCTACTTTCTCTTCCAGTAGATTCAGTGTTTCTGTTTTAATATTTAGATCTTTGATCCATTTTGACTTTAGTGCATGGTGATAAACATGGGTCTAGTTTTAGTCTTCAGCATGTGGAAAGCCAGTTTTTCCAGCACCATTTATTAAAGAGGCTATCTTTCTTATGGTGAACATGTTTGGCCCCTTTGTCAAAGATAAGATGGCTGAGTGTGTTTGTAGTTGTGTCTGCATCTTCTAATCTGTTCCACTGATTTTCAGGTCTGTTTGTTTGTTTGTTTGTTTGCCAGTACCAGGCTGATTTTATCACAGTAGCCTTGTAATATAATTTCAAGTCGGGGATTGTGATGCCTCCTGCCTTGCCTTTGTTGCCCAGGATTGCTTTTGCTATTCTAGGTTTCTTCTGGTTCCAAATGAATTTTAGGAATGTCTTCTCTAGTTCTGTGAGGTATGCTAATGGTATTTTGATCAGGATTGCATTAAATCTGTACAACAATTTTGCAAGTATGGCCATTTTCACTATGTTGGTTCCTCCTATCCATAAGCAAGGGCTATCTTTCCATTTTCTGATATCCTCTTCAATCTCCTTTTTCAGAGAACTGTAATTTTCAATGTACAGACCTTTTACTTCCATTGTTAGATTGATTCCTAGGTATTTCATTAATATTTTAGTTCTTTATATATCCTAGATATTAGTGTTCTGTCGGAAGAATAGCTGGCAAAAATTTTCCCCATTCTGGAAGTTGTCTTTTTACTCTGTTGATTGTTTTCTTTGTCATGCGGAAGTCTTTGGTATAATCCCATTTTTTGAATATTGATATTATATTTTCTGTGCTATTGCAGTTCTGTTCAGGAAGTCTTTGCCTACGTCTATGGCTTCAAGTGCTTCCCCTATGTTTTTTCCAGCAGCTTCAAAGTTTCTACTTCATATCTAGGTCTTTGATCCTTTCGATTAGGTTTTAGTGCCAGGTGAGAAAGATGGATCTAGTTCCAGTTTTCTGTACATGAATAACCGGTTTTCCCATCTCCATTTGTTAAAGAGGCTGGCTTTTCTCCAACCTAGGTGTCTTAGTCACTCTTCTTGTTGCAGGGACAAAATACCCAACACCCACAACTTAAAGGAGGAGAGGTTTGTTTAGGCTCACAGTTTGTAGAGGTTCCAGTCCATATTAAACTGATTCCAAGTCAGAACAGCATGGTGGAAGGGCCTGGGTGGAGGAAAGCTGCTCATGTCATTGGCAGCAGGGAAGCAAAAGGAGGGAGCTGGGAGGGGAAATACAACCTGCCTCTCTGGCCAAGCCCCACCTCCTAACAGAAATCAGCTATAATGCCACTATAGGCCAGTCACCTTCCAGAGGTCCTGCCTGTGATCACATGAGGCTTTAGAGGGACATTAGATATAAACCATATCGATATGGGTTTGGCCGTTTCGTTAAAAATCAGATGACTGAACGTGCATGATGTTGTTTTATGGGATCTTCTATTCTATTGCATCAGCCTATACATCTATTTTTGTGCCAGTACTATGCTGTTTTGGGTACTATAGCTTACTATTATAACCTAAAATCCAGTGTTGTGATGCCTTCTGCTTTGCTCTTTTTGCTCAAGATTGCTTTGGCTGTTCTGGGTCTTTCCTGATTCCATATGAATTTTAGGATTGTCTTTTCTAGTTCTGTGAAGAATATTTTTGGTATTTTAATAAGCATTCCATTAAACCTATAGATAGCTTTTGGTACTATGACTATTTTAACAATGTTAATTCTGCTTATCCAAGAACAAGGGATGTCTTTCCATTTTCCAATGTCCTCTTCCATTTTTTACTTCAGAGTTTTGTAGTTTTCATTACAGAAGTCTTTGCCTCCTTGATTGTGTTGATTCCAAGGTATTTAATTGTTCTGAAGCTTGAGTGGAACTGTTTTCATGATTTTTTTTCTCAGTGGTTCATTATTTGTGGTGTACCTGAATGCTATTGATTTTCGTATGTTGATTTTATGTCCTGTCACTTCACTAAATTTGTTAATCAGGTCTAAAAGTCTTCTGGTGGAATTTATTTGGTCTTTTATGTAAAGAATCTAACTTTGATGGAGAGCTGGGATTCCAGAACAGGACTTTAAGAGTATAGAAAAATCCAAGTCATGCACCAAAGGTTTGATTGCGTGCATTAGAGATCTGCTGAGGCAACAAGCGTTGCAAGAGGATGCAACATGCTCCTGGTTCTAAAGGAGCTGACAAGCTAATTAGCGCTGTCAGAGGAGCCCACCCACCTGCTCATTTCCTGCACATTGGTGAATTTGATCGAGGGCATCAGTTAGGCAGGGGCAACAAAGAATCCCAGCAAATGTTGGACATCACAAAACAGGAAGCAGACAATTCACTTAGGACCACACTTGCTAAAAAAGAAGTAAAAACTTCATCATCTACCACATGTGAAAATGTGAAAAGAAAATGAAAACACTATTTTCAGAGAATGGTATTGTTTCTTGACCTTCTCCTCCACGTGATCCATCATCCACTTTTCAACAAGTTTCCAGTGATGGCTAGCAGAACTCTCACACCTTTTCACGCTCTTCCTCAGCCTTGATGCTCCACTCAGCCAGTGGCCCAGCCATGCAGAAATGTTTGCTATTCTTTGTGACGTGAATGTTTTATTTCTCCCTCTGAGTCTTTTTTGAGTGAAGAGATCTTTCCTGGAAACTCCCTGAGTTTTCTGTGGTTGCTGTAACAAAATACCACAGACTTAGTGGCTCGAATCAATAGAAATTTATTCATCCTAGTTCTGGAGTCAGAAATCTGAAATCAAGATTTTGGCTGGGTCATTTTCCCTCTGATGGCTCTAAAGAAGGGTCCTGCCTTGCATCTTCCTGACTTCTGTTAGGCTCCAGCAATCCTTAGAATTTCTTGACATGTAATGGTATCGCTCCAGTCTCTGCCTCAAACTTCACCCGGCTTTCTGCTCTCTGTGTGTCTTTCTGTCTATGTCCTCCCCTCTTCTTACGTGTATGACAGTAATTGGATTTAGGTCTCACCATAATCCAATGTGATCTCATCTTGATCTTTATCTGATTACAAAGACTCTATTTCTAAATAAGGGCATAATCTGAGTTTCTGAATGGATATGAATTTTTGAGGGATACTACTTGTATTAGTCAGGGTTCTCCAAAGAAACAGAATAATGTACATGTGTGCATATGCATACAAACACACACACATGTATATAATATATATTATATTATATTATATTATATTATATTATATTATATTATATTGTATATAATCACACAATTATAAAAAGAAAGAAGTTCCAGGTTTGTAGTCAAAATGCCTGAGGAACAGCAAAGCTGACAGTATAAGTTCCAGCCTAATTCCAAAGGGAGGAGAAAACCAAATATCTCAGCTCAAAGACCATCAGGCAGAGAGGGCAAATTTCATCTTGTTCGTTACTTTGTTTTATTCAGGCCCTGTACAAACCAGGTTTAGCTAATCCCCATCTCCACAGTGACTAACTCATTATTTCTCTTCCTACAGCAAACGCTATTCCTCATAAGCTAGCAGCCCTGCTTCGTACTTCCTCAAGACCACAGAAGCTATCTTCTTTCCATTCTCAACTGTCCAAATAGACCTTCCTCTACAACCTTCAACTATTTTTTCCCTGCTATCACTGAAAGGCATTTCTCTCCACATGCAGTCTGTATCCTGTCCCCATTTACCCTCTCAAGGATGGAGCACTTTCAGCCAGGCATTTGCTCTCCCACATCATCCGTCTCTCTGCCATTAGTGGACTATTCAGTATGTAAACATTTTCAAGAATCTCCTATATTTAGAAATAGTCCCCTGACTCATTTCGGTTGCTGCCCTACTTCTACTCCCCTACAAATCCGTTTCTCAAAACTTTTAAAGTCTACATAGACTGAGTTTGCTTCTTCCCCTTAAACCTTCCATTTATTTTTCTTATGAAGGTCATCATCTTATCTCTATATGCCAAAGCCAATGAATACTTTTTCCATTTTCATCTTACTTAACTTCTCAGTAGCTTTGAGTTCAAAGATTAGGCCTTCCTTTCTGAAAAAAAAGGAAAGAAAGAAAGAAAGAAAGAAAGAAAGAAAGAAAGAAAGAAAGAAAGAAAGAAAGAAAGAAAGAAAGAAAGAAAGAAAGAAAAGAAAGAGGCCGGTGATATGGCTCAGCAGCGTAAAAGCCTGCCTGGCAAGCGCAGGGTCCTGAGTTTGACTCCCGGAACCCACATAAAGGAAAAAAAGGGCCGGTGATATCGCTCAGCAGCACAAGCGCCTGCTGGCAAGTGCGAGGTCCTGAGTTTGATTCCCAGTACCCACATTAAAAAAAAAAAGAAAGAAAGGGAAAGAGAGGGAGGAAGGAAGAGGAAGAGAGAGAGAAAGAAAGAAAGTCCCTGTGGTGCCTTCTAGAGAAACACAGTACTTTTCTGACCCTCTGTTCTGGGGAGGAGTCTTGGGCATCTTCTCTATGGAAGTTCTTTCTTCTTTTCCAATGACTTTATAAAGTTCCTTTGAACCTAGCTCTTCCACGTCTATCTCTCCTTCTAAACATTATTGTCTCAGCTTCAGGCTTTTCAAGCTTGCATGACATCTCACACTGAATACTTTTCTCGCACACACCTCACCCCTCATGGCGTTCTCTCACCATACTCCTGCATCCAGGTTCTGCATGGTAGGAAATGGCATCTCCACTTATTTCAGATCGCTGAGAATTTCTTTTTATACCTTATACTCACCCATCCTCCCCCATGCAAGGACTGACTCCTGTCCCTTTTACATCCACATTATATTTCAAGTGTGTCCATTTGTGTCTCCGTGGTCAGCATCTATTCCACCATCATCATTTAACCTCCATACTGGCTTCGTTTGATCCACTCTTGCTGCTGTCCTGTTCATTCTCCACACCATAGCAAGGTGGTTTTTTACACGTTGGAAGTTGGCATACATCACTATCATGTTTCAAATCCTTCAGAAGCTTTCCATTGCATTTGGAATAAATTTCAGAACCTCTGATGTGGCTTACAAAGTACAGATCCCTGTTGCCTTTGCCAGGTTCACACCATGATCCTCCCCTCATGCCAGTGCTCCAGCCACGCTGATCTTGAGTTCTTCAGTCACGTCAGGCTCTCTCCCCTCATGGACCTCACCTGTGCTCTTCCCTTTGCCTGAAATGCTTCTTCCCCATCCTTCACAGGTGTCCCTCAAAGCCACTCTCTTAGAGAGGTCTGAGATCCACCACGTCATCTCAGACAGGACATTCTTCCCTCAGACTCCCTTCCAAGCACGGACCCAGACCTGATGACCCGCTACGAATCAGAGACTCTCAAACTTACGCTAAAATCTTGACAGTAGCAGAGAGGTATTATGTCAGAATATTTAAAACTAATCATCAGCATAATTACTCCTTAAACAGAAAGGCATATAATTCAGAAGGGGTCTCAAATCAGCTGTTTCCTCCTCAGTCATCATTTTTAAAAGTCTACTTCCTCCCAAGCTAGAAGCTCCCTTAGATGTGGACCTGGCTCTCATATTAGAACCTCAATATTCATTCTCCCTAGTTTCTAGTCCTTTCCCATCCCAGCCAATAACTTGTAATTCTCCACCTATACACTCTACAGGGATCGCACTGTCCTCTTCCACCTCTCTCTTCCAAACAGTGTTGTGTAACCAATAGGCCCCACAAACTTTATTGCTGCAATAAAGAGCAATCTCTTTTCAGAAATGAAGTCACAAAGTCTGTGGCCTCCCTGAGAGTGTGGAAAAGGCTGCAGTTTCAAAAGTGACAATTTGTTTTACAATCAAGCTACATAGTTACGTACATAGAGACAGACATGAATAGGTGAATTTTTTAAATGTCAACTTTGGTGGGATTATAATTGACTAGAAAAAGTTTTGCTAACTTGTTTTTAATTGGACTATACTGTTTATAAAACTTGTCATAAAGTTTAAAATAGGTACAGCAAACAGACTTTGTGTTCAGTCTTTTGTATATTATTGCTACAAATATGATGATGTAAGTGGTCCGGACCAGAGCATCTATTGCATGATGTAGGGTTTCTCTGTGTTCCGCTATTGTGCCTAGGAGCATACAACATATAACTGTGTCTTCCCTGGGATGTAAAATGCTATTTCAAGGTGATGAATATGAGTGGCTAGTATCCTCTGAAAATCTTTTTCATGTCAACGTAGGACATTAATGTTTTTCTATCTTTCATGAAAGCCAGAATTCTGGTATTATATCAGGAAGTCCTTTCCACAGTCTGACCTGGCAAAAGCAAACTGCTGTGGCTTCAGTGAAAAATGAATAACACCTGTTCGCCATTATTTACATGCAGGTTTCCTTTCAAAGCTGGAGTGCCTCCCTCGCAGGCCTCTATTCCATTTCCCTTCCTGTTTATTGTTCACCATGGTACCTTCTGCACTTTCTCCATCTCACATGTCACTGTGAAGCTCTAAACAGAATGCGGTGGTCTGAGGAGGAATTGTCCAAGGTTACACGTGCAGCAAGGACACTGCCTCACAGACTGACTCACTCCTAGGAGCCCTTCGGTCATCTATGCTGGTCTCTGAACTAGCAGATGGTCCGTTCCTGCAGACAGAGTCTTTGCCACCATGGCTACCCTGAAGGTCCCAAAGTATCTGACACCTGTATATTATGATCAATTTATATAAAAATACTTTAACTACTAGGTTGACCTTTTTCATTCACTCAATAATAGACTTCATCTAAGTATATGGAAATCAATTTCAAATATTTGTCACTCATCTCAGTTTTCTCAATCATGTGTATTTCTTCAGTATTCTGTTTCCATCCCCACTTTTGGTAATTTTGCTATGTTTTCTTAACTACATATGTTTTTCTTTTCTCCTAGATCACCTAATATACTTCCCAACTGCTTTTTAATCTGTGGTTTTCAATAATAATTTATTCTTGTATAGTATTGCCTTAATTTTTATAACTTACTTCATTTCATGATGCTCTTTATTTTATCATAGTTGTAATCAGGAATTTTTATTGAGTGCCTGAAGGCGCATGACTTTACATTTGCTTTCCAGTCTCCACCGTCCCGTTGTTTCTGTACACATTACTTGATAGGCAGTCACAGTCCACCCTCCTCTCACTCACTGACTACTAAATTACTCATCCTTTCCCCAGGGAGCATCACTAAGGAAAGGAGAACCTCGATAGCTTCTATCGCTCCTACATCTGATCTTGGTCATTGAATATGGTCAGAGGGTACATGAGGTGTCCATCCCTCCACAGAGTTTAGAATGTGTGCTGTGCTGTTGTATTCCAACTTCCCGTGCCAAAGTAAAACCATCTGGGAAAGCACACCTAATATCCCAACAACAAGCTGGGGGGAGGGGGGAGTTTCCTCTCCTAACCATTCTGCCTAAATTGAATTAACTAAATTGTCTACCCACTCTCAAATCAGCTGATTATATTCTTTCCCATATATTGTTATATCTACAGTTATATTTTTTTGCCCATGTCCTTATCTGCCCATCTAGATTGTATGCCATTTATATTACTTTGACTATATCTAGTACAGTAAGTGCATTCAGAAAGAAATTAATTAAAATTTACTGAATTAGAATAATTCATTTTATTTTAGAATAAGCCACATGGAAGAAACCATGAAATAATAATCTCTCGTACTGTGTAGTCAGACTAAGACATTGAGTTCTTTTAAGAATAAGCTCTCAGAAATCTGCCTTTGTTCTTGGCTTCATAGGTAGACTTGAATTTCAGAAATCTTCTCCCCTTTCCTCTCTAGCTGAGAAAGAATATATCACATCGAATAGAGACATCATTATGGCTGGGAAAACACATGTGGGTTTACAGAAGATGAGGAGATAGGTTCTTCCTAAGTAACAGGACAGTCTGCCACTCAAATCACACAGAGCTGCTGCTCTCCTAACAGATTACAAGGCCAAAAAACACAGACCATCACAGATCCCTGATAATTTTATATCAATTTGAGCTCACTAACTCTGGGAGAATCCTGACCTATCGGTTCTCTTGGCATCTTTCCGTTTCAACGTCCACAGAACAGATTTTGTTCTGCAACAATATTTATTTCTCAGTATCCATTCTGCTTTGCTATCAGTGGAAGGTGGCTCATCACCTTCTGCTATGTGGCTTGTCTGTGACTAAAACAAAACCAATTTCAGTCACTTTCGAGTAACTCCCACTCCGATCTAGACTCCCCAACACATCTATGGAGTTTCACAGATGACACCAAAGTAGAAGGGGAAAGGCACACCAGGAGGATAAATTGCTCTTTAGAGTCAGCATAGAAAATTGTAAAATGTGGGCCAGTGAGATGGCTTAGCGGCATAAGTGCCTGCCTGGCAAGCGCGAGGTCCTGAGTTCGACTCCCAGTACCTACATATGAGAAAAGGGCCGGTGATATCGCTCAGTGGCACGGGCGCCTGCTGGTGCATGAGGCCCTGAGTTCGACACCCGGTACCCAAAAAAAAAAAAAAAAAAGAAAGAAAATTGTAAAATGTTAAGTGGACTCACAAAGGACCCCTGTTTCTCTTCTAGCACTAGAAGAATTCATAGTGGAACTAGAAGCAAGTTATTTCACATCACAGAGTCTCAGTTTCCTTGTTGGTAAAATCAATGAAATGGCTATTAGACAAAATTCTAAATATGGATTGTACCAATTCTAAAATCCCATGCTTAGGCTTTGTAACTTAAACTTAATAATCTCCCCACCATCACCACGCTTCCATAAGTCTATTTGAAGGAAATATCCTTAGATACAACCAAAAATTTATACACAATGTTACATTTGTCACCACCTAAGGAGCTCCCCTCAAAGAGGAGATGGGATCCTCAAAACACCTGCTATGGAGTAGGCTTGTGGACTCTCATCACAGGCAAAGCAATTCAAAATGTGTCAGGGAGAGGCCTAAAGCAGAATCAAAGAAGTACACACTCAGAACACACTCAGAAAGGAGTGCAGGTACTGGAGGATGAGGCACATTATGGTCTAGGCTGAGGATGTTTAAGCAGTCTTGGGGTGCACTCAGGAGGGATGGTCTAGGGTAGGTATTCCTAGTGTCTATCAAGTTGTCCTTTAGTGGGTGAAGTCAAAATGCAAGCCATATGCATGCATTTAAAGTTTAGAGCTATGGCACCCAATTAATAGTACTGTTTTCTTGAAGGTGGAAGTCTGTGAAATTTATAAATTTATAGAATAGGAGAAAACCTATAGACCCCATTTCCAAACTTATTATGTGTTTAAGACTCTTAGGAATTTAGGAGTGAGAAGCCTAGAAGAAAAACAGGCGTAGGAATGAGAAAAGGCATTGTAAACTTGAGTGACTTTGTCTTGAAGCTGCAGTTTTCTTAAAAGTATAATTGTAAAATTAAATTTCCTTGTCTCCTTCTACCTATCTTTATTTCTTCTATCCTACATCACACTGATTATAAGAAACCTAGAAAATGCTAAATATATGCTAAACAATAAAAAATAATTAAATAAATTCTGAAGCATCCAAATAGCAGAATTTAATGCAACTATTAAAAAGTGTTTGCAAAGAATGTGTAATACTCTAGTATGCTTCTTTTATATGTCTTTTCATTAAGTGAAATGACAATATCCAAAGCTATCTAGAGTTTTTAATACGTAAAGAAATGCAACAAAATGTTAATATCAGTTATCTCTGAAAATTGAACTATGAGCATTTTTAATGTTATGTCCTACATCTTTTCTATATTTTTCAACTTCTCTATCATAGACACACATACTACCTTTTAGTGAGAAAATTGACAAAATATATAACTTTTTATTATTAAGTGTAAAAACCAAGTATATTTTTACTAAGCATAAATTCATAATATAATCACATAATTATGAAACTTAAAGGGATGAAAAACACTAAAACAGAAGTTTGGGGATCAATTTACAAAATGATTCTGGATTCATGTTAGATTATCTGTATGATATGGAGCCATCAATTTCATAATGTTATTTAAAAGTGGATATTTTCTATCTTGTGTCCATCATAGGAAAACATTTAAAAATTCTTATTATTTATAACTTCAGTAATACAGTTCAAAAGATTACAACCCCCAGGGCATGGCATGAGGCCAATTTTGTGTTAAAAGAGCATTGTGATGGTATATAATACCCATGTTTATTGTTTAGAATATTTCTATTGATGAATTATTAATTTTAATTTTATGAGTTTTATTCTATTAAACAGTGAGTACTTAAACAGGAAATTTTTTAAAAAATAAAGTACTGAATTTTTAATATTTATTGAGTTTATTAAAAAGTATCAAAATTTTCAACATTGACTGTGTTTTAGTGCACAAAGCTTTAAAAATAACAACAGAAATAAATTCCTAAAGGAACTGCAATGAAAATATCAATAAAACTCTACAACGAAAATAATCTTAGCTTCAATTATCACACCCAAGGCAGTCTTCACTCATGATAACATCACATTCCATACACACGTATCAATTACACTGACAGAACATGTGTTTTACTTTCCTGGCCTTTTTCTAGGACATACTTGACCTCTCACTGATCTTGCTGTTTGTAAGGAGGTTCTTATTATGCTATACAATATGTAGTTAACAGGAACATAAAATATCAATAAAATAAAGTGTTAAATTCTTAATTGTGTATTGTGCATTTAGAATAAACATTAACATTTTCATATCAGCTGTGTACTTGCTTACAAAACCTAAAAGATAACATCAGAAATAAATTCCTATATGAACTACAATAAAAATACCAATAGAACTCTACAACAAAAATAATCTTGGCTTTAATTGTCACACCCGGGGCAGTCTTCACACACGACAACTGCATATTCCATGCATACATATCGCTTACACTGACAACACATGTGCTTAGCTTTCCTTTCCTGTGTGGCAAGCCATTCTTGTCACCTCTCCTGTCATTTTATGCCATATTTTAAAGGTTTTTTTGGCATATACTGCCTAAAGCTACAGCAACTAGGAAATGCTGCAAGGAGTTTATCAGTAGTCATGTATTCAGATAGTGTGTAAATTCCTTGACAATTAGCCACAAAATTCTCAAACAATGAATAAATAACAGCCACATTATCGATGCTTTCTCTTTCTTTTTTCTTTTTTTTTTTTTTTTTTTTTTTTTTTGGTACCGGGAATCGAACTCACGACTTCACGCTTGCTGGTTAGGTGCTGTACTGCTGAGCTATACCCCTGGCCCTCTTTTCCTTTCTTGACAGTGATTTTGTCATCAAAGCTCAGGCAATTTTTTTTTGAGACAGGGTCTCACTTTATAGTTCAGGTTGGCCTTGAACTCACTCTGTACCTCAGGCTGGCCTTGAACTGGTGGCAATCCTCCTGCCTCAGCCTCCCAAGGGTGGCTAACTACAGGCAATTTTGAAGGAAACCAAGTCTCCTCAGTGTCATTGTTATTCTACAAACCTCAAGCCCACGCCCATGGCTTCTCCATCAGTCTTATATTCGTGTCCTGCTGAGTACAGCAGACCTATGAATGCTTTCAGTTCAGCTAGTGAGGTGTCATAATAAACACATTTTTTAGTATGGCCATCAGTGCATACAGAGCATTTTACTTGTGTCTCATCATTATGTATTTCAGAACATTTTGTAGCATTGTGTCTGTTACAAACAATTTCCAACATTGAATGGCAGTGCTGGCATTCCATCCAATAGGTTTTACCCCTGCCAAGTTCCTCATTATATTTTCAGACCTAATTCTGACACTGGATCATTCTGTTCGGTTGCGTAGCCATTTTGCAACATTTCTGCTAGTCAAATACATACTCACTTTGCTGTTTTCTTTGTCATCTGAATGAAAGGGGTCTTCATTCCATGTGTCTGTATCAGTTGGTTCTTGCTCCATTTCACTGTCACAGGAACTTTGGTTCACATGGCCATCTTCAAAGTCATCATCATCATGAATAATGTCACTTGATGATTCACTTTCAACCTACTCCAAAACTTGCAAATTTGGTTTTTCATGTGCCATTGTACTGAAATGCTTTCCTGGTTTCCCCAGGTCCAGCTAATGTGAGCCACACCCACATTCCAGTGCATTAGTGACATGTTTACGTAACAGAAGAATGGTATGGGTATATTTTACCCCCATGATGCCCAGTGAAACATACACAAAACCTGTTAAATGGAGCATTATGCGGGTAAAAATCTCATTTTGACATTTTTGTACACATACATGCACCTTGCTGTTTGTAGTACCAAGTGGGTAAACACAAAGATTGCTTCCTGTATCCCCAAGGGGCAGCTACTGAGATGCACAGCCAGCTACTATTACGTTAAAGTACAAATTTACAGTAGAAAATTATGGGATGAGTTTTTGTAACCCAGTGTAATATCCGGGAAGGTCGGTGAAATAGAATATCTTGTTATTGGTATAAATTGAGATGGTGAGCAACAGCCTTGTTCTTTCATAAGCACTTTTCATGAATAAAATAGATATTAATCTCATTAATATTCTTTAGGTCAGCTGCTCAAAGTGGCCCAAGAAACTAAGTCCTTCCAAAAATTGCTCGGTAGAACGCAATCTTTCTGTCGTTGTTGTTGTTAACAAATTTTCTTATTTAATATAAACTAGTGCCCTAACAATAAAACATTTTATAGTATTCAAAAATAAAGAATAATTTTAAAATTGAGCCTGAAAATGGCATTAGTAAAGGCTCAAATTTTTTTTTTTCTCTCATAGTTTCATTAACTTTGGCAGCCGGTGCTTTCTGTAGCCCTGCTGCTTAATTCACACCAGTGACCTCTGAGCCCATGTCCTCCAAGTTGTAGGCAATTAGGCGCTCTCACCTCAGAAGGGAGAGCAGTGAAGCAAATAACCTTGCCAGCCCCTCCCTCCCCTGTGGGCAGAGCCTGGCAAATCAATTTCCTGGGGAACATTCCAAATTATCACCCATGTGGCAAACACTTTCTCCCCAGATGATTGGATTCTTCATTCTGTTCACTCTGTTAATCCTAACATTTGAAAGAAAGGATTTAAAATTTTGTGAAACCAAACATACTGACGTCACATTCCCTAATCTTAAAGAGAAAAAAAATCAAACAAGTTGCCTTAACATCTGACAAATGATGTACCTCGTGTTTGTTAGACATAAATGATGGGCTCTTAAGATTGCAGAATGAAGAATTAGATACATGTAATGGCCATGTAA
This sequence comes from Erethizon dorsatum, assembly GCA_028451465.1. Taxonomy (NCBI): domain Eukaryota; kingdom Metazoa; phylum Chordata; class Mammalia; order Rodentia; family Erethizontidae; genus Erethizon; species Erethizon dorsatum. The sequence continues at coordinate 12,944,651 of CM051838.1, read as the reverse complement.
TGGCCACCCATCTGTAAGCATAAAATAGCACAAGGTAAAAACTCATGGAAAAAAAAAATGAACGCGAACCACGAAAGACTTTTTATTCAACCAGCTGCACATGAGAATAGTTATGAATTATTCAAATTTTGGTTCTATTAGTCTTTCCTTCATCGACTGCTCTGAAGAGGATTAGTGGGTGCTAATTTTCCAGTGTGGCTGCTTTTTGCCTTTTTGCCTGTTCTGCCTCACACATTTTATAGGATTGTACCCTCATGAGTCACAACACTTAAGGATTTTTCAGGGTTGTAGCAGTGCCAAAGCTATTTTAATAATCTCAAACTGATTTGTTGTAGGGCTTTTCTTTCTTTCTGTTTTCAGTGATAGGGAAATCTTGCAATGCATAATATTTCAGTTTATTCTTTCTGGCAACTTCCTGCAATGAAAGTTTGTTTATTTTTTTCTCCCACTGGCTATTTTAAGCCCTTGCTGCTGCTTTGCCTCATGGTCTTCAAAGAGATTTTAATGTTAATTTTCCTATGCAGTTGGCTTTGGTGTAAGGTAATTTCCTGAACTAGATGACTGTGGAGGAAAGCAGCTAAAAGCCTATATTGGTGAGCAATTGATAGTGAGAGCAAGATGACCTTTTAAAAACTATTGTTAATCCGATATCAATAAATTTTTTAAAATGCAATCTGTGTGACAATTTCCATTCTTAAACCCTAATAAAGATTCTTTATGCTTCATAATTAGAAAAAATCACTAATAAATAACATGTCCCTTAAGAAGCCAATATAAATATTGCAATGAACTGATTTAGTGTAGTTTTTTCATATCTAAAGATTTTTTTTTTTTGTGGGTACCGGGGGGTCGACCTCAGGACCTCGCGCGCCAACAGGCACCCGTGCCGCTGAGCGATATCACCGGCCCCTTTTTCGTATGTGGGATCTGGGAGTCGAACTCGGGCCCTCGCACTTGCAAGGCAGGCGCTTATGACGCTGAGCCATCTCACCAGCGCCTCATATCTAAAGAATTTTTAAAAATTCAACTCTCAAGTTTAAGACTTCCCACAGTCCCTTTCGATCCTACTGGAAATACTGATAACTTCTGGCTGGTCAGTCACGCTTAGTCTGTAGGTAAGAGGAAGCTGTCCCCTACCTATTTGCTTAAAATGATCACTTTATTGATGCTGTGTTGTTATCCAAACCTGTATTATAAAGCAGATGACTGATAATGTGTATCTGGTTTGAAAATAACAATTTTATCAGCCAGAAGTCAGGTGTCAGTTAGCTATCTCATTATCGCTCTGTTCAAAAATCATGAACTTTAACTCGATAATACTAGCCACAATTTATGAAGCAGCTAGTGTATTTTGATCTCGCTATTTGAGTCTTCCTTTTTCATAACTCTAGGAATTTTACAGAAGAGTAAACCAAGGTTTAGAGAAGTTAAATAATCTATCCATGATCCCAAAAGTGCTATGTGTCAGAGCCAGGTTTCAAACCTGCATCTGCTTAGCTCTTTTTTTTAAACTATTACACTTATTAGTGGATATTAATTGTGAAATTGTTTCCTTGTGACCTTTCCATACAGTATATAAAGTACTTTGATCATATCCGCCCTCCCTATTGCCCTCACTCACCCCCTCCCCCTACTACTCCCCAGTCCCTTCTCCCCCCTACTGTTCCCTTCTTGGAGCTCCTCTCCCTGGCCTCCTCCTTCAGGGAGGCCCTGCATTAGGGAAAAGCCTGTGCAGAGCCCTTCATGCTTTCACCACAGCAAGGAATGCTGTGACCACTATCCTGGAAGAGCTGAGTGTCCTCCAATGCACTGAGAAGGTGCAGCATTTATTCCCTCCTTTATCCATTCACAAAGTAGCCCTACCAAATGACAAACCTTTCACTGGTTACTTGCTATGGAAAGTTGAGTGAGACAAGGTTCTTCTCCCTTGGAGACCTCATGTCTAGAGAAAGAAGACAGGTATGCCCACAGATTATTATGAACTAGGAGCTAAGTTTGGGACGTAGCCAGGCTGTGCAGCAGCAGAGCAAGGAGAAGTCAGGTGCCACCCTTAGAGGACGAACACCAGCTGGCGAGGTGTAGTGATGGGAAGGACATGAGAGGAGCTCCAGTCACCACGACTCCATTGGCCTTTCCGTAAAGGACGAGGCACAAACTCAGGGTGACTCTGTACATCTCACCCACGTAGACCTCCACCTGGGGAGTCGAGACTGTTCAGGGTTGATACTGTCCTTATTCCAAGATCCTACTTCAATATGGAGCCCCTTGGTTATAGTTTGATTGATTCTAACAAGCCGTATCGCAGTAGATCCAAATTTCAATCAATTTCAATCGGACTGAAGCCTAATATGTTTAAGTAATGGCTAAACAGAGGACTTTGGCGAAAAGAAAGTGAAGAATTTTACCTCCCACATTGAAGCTATGATTACGTTTGCTCCAGAAAAAAAAAAAAAAAAACAACTTTGAGACTAGCCCTTCATAGATTGATGTAGTGTTTGCAGCGTCTGTGTTTACTGAATAATCTAATGTATTTTTTACTGTTTTTGAAGGGACTGTAGGATTATTTCCAATGGAATTAGTAACTGGCATTTAAAAACCTCAGCAGAAGTAGGAGATAATGATCAGTATTTCAAGAGATTAGCGATGATTTTAAAACTATGTAGTTATTTCGTTAGTTATTTTAAATGCTTCAGGAGACCTTTTATCCTTACCTCTGTTATTCATTTCTTTTTTTTTTTTTTCCCCTTGTTCATGGAGTTGAGTCAGCAAGAGAAACATATTCAAATTAGACTTGTCATACAGAAGGGGAAAAAAATCTGACTTTGTCAGGGTGGGTGGAGGGGAAAAAAGCAACTTTTTGTCAGTCTTTTGTATTTTAGCAGCTGGATTCATTGCTACCATGGTAACAGACCACATGATGAGGTGTATTAGATTGCTGTGTGTTGAGCACAAGGAGAAGAATGAACACAGCTTTTTATTGAAGTTAAAGGTTACTTCGGAGTTTCTTCTGTGGAAATGTGTAAGGTCAAATACTATAGCTTTCAGCATATGTAGTACTTCAGCAGAAGAATTAGGGGCATGTTGGTGCATTTAACTACAAAACCAGGTAAGGTACAATTGAATCTGTGAAACTGAACTCTTACTTCCGTGGCAGTGGCATAACTTGCTGGCTGGAATTTCACTGCCACCCCCCTCCCCACCCCCACAGGGGCACAGGACAAATTTCTCCTGTCCTCTCTCTAAAGCGCCCATCTCCGATTTCATCTGTTTTTAATTTAAAAGTCTAAAATGTTATTAACTTTTACAATTCCGTGGCTGTGTGTGTATGTGTTTGTGTGTGTTTAAGAAAGAAAACTGGAAGGATAGTAATAAGAATGCAATAATTAGTATCCTTAGAACCATGTTGAAACTGAGCAAAATGTTTCCTTGTTTTGTTCCTTGGAAATAGTTCACTGTTCTTAGAGAACACCTTATTAGTGACATTGGTCCAAAGCTACTTGTCTCATACTAAATTAAGCAGTAGGACAAAGTTCTCCAGCATGTTATTGAGTGCTTTTATTATATGTGGCTTTTTTTCCTTCCTGTATCATATTACTGCAAACCTCAACCAACATGAATAGTTCAGTTTCACCTATAATTCTTACAACATATTTGTATTTCCATCAGCATCCTGTTCTTTTAGACACTGTGGCTGTATGTGTGCTAGAGGATTTAAAAATAGAAGTAAATACAATATGGGCAAGGGTAAAGTGAATTCTCTTGCTCAGAGGCTGGTAAGAACCAAATGTAAACAATTCAGTGTGACTTGGTGAAGCGTCAGTTCCCAGCACGCAGCAGCCTCCCCATGCCTTGTTTACTTGTCACCCTGGCAGCTTGCATTGAAAGGGAGCCTTCAAGATGCACAGAGCCAGTTAATGAAAAGGAGGAATATCTGCTTAATAACATATTTTGTTTCCTTGCTCTGAGTTTTGAATGTGGTTCCTTAACTTTCTCATAAGGCATTAGAATCTTACTTTACTAATTTTTCACCAAGAATTATCCTGTGCAGCCTCTCTCCTCCGTACAAAGTTGTCTTGGCAGCTTTTAAAGACAAGAGTGTAACTAAATAGAAGCAGAATTCAACAGTTATTGCAGTACGTTCGCTGTCCACCTGCAGTGTTCCCATATAGGACAATCTTTGAAAAAGACATGCTTAGTAAGTTAAAATCAATCATTTGCCATTAACTGGCAATGATTAGAACAAAAGTCAAACAATTATCCCTAGTTTAGTCATATACTACACTGTCTTCATAAAAGTAAACTTAGGTATTTTTATATCCACTTACACTCAGATTTTCTCTATTTCCTAAGTCTCCGGTTTTCATGTGTCCAAATCACCTTCCAAATTTGACAAAGGAGTTATAGTCAGTACTAAAGACAATTTTCTATGTTTTCAGATAAAGAGAACTGTTTCCATGATAGCAAATATCAAAAACCATTATAGTAAAAACTAACATTTGTAAAATGTGTATGCTTCTGCGTTCATTTTTTCCTTTTTCCCTTGGTTGTTTTGCATACAGAATGAGCTGTGAGTATGTTTTTCAAAGCATGAAATATTTTCACAACTGCATGCTGTTATTATTAGAGACTAAGAAGTTCTCCAAATTGGTGAAGATGGTACCTGGTAAAAACGTTTTAAGGTTTGAAATTCTCAAAACTGACAATGCATAAAGTAAAAAGTGGTCCGTTTGTATTAAAGAAAAAATAAAAAGGAAAAAAGGAGAGGGGAAAGAAAGCAGAGATAGAAACAAAGAGAAAGGACACAAGGACAAGAAGACAGAAGGTAAAGATAACAGTGTATATGATCTCTTACGCAGACTCCCCTTTTCCATAAGTACTGGAAAGGGTTAAATATATATCAAAGAAGAGTAATAGACCTGCATGAATAAGGTGAAATTATTAAAAAGCACTGTCATTTCACTATTCCTTGTTTGAAATACGTGCTAAGGCATAGATAGTTACTTTTTGTTAATTGAAATTCTTTTTGTTAAAGTCACTTTAGCTGCATTTGGTTCAGTCCTTTTCATTGTGAGCTATTGGCCCATTTAATATTAAAGCCAGAAATATATATCTATATCTCCAAAGTTTGGTCGTCTTTATTCATTTGACACAAAGCCATATGTAGACATCCATTTCCAGAGCCATTGTATCTGAGAGGCCATAAGATGGAGGCTCCTTTTAAAATTTTTTTGGTACCTACATTCTTAAGGAGCAAAGTTGTCTTTTCATCACGTATTGGGTTTAAATTAGAAAATTTGCTAAGATGCTGTAATTGAATAAATGTGTCAACCCTTGTACAAATCTTGCATTACTGTAAATTTTAAATGATTTCTAGTGCTTCTTAATATTTTAGCTTTAATTTCTAGAGCTCCCTAGATGCTCAGACAAATGGCTAATTATTAGGAAACATTTGCCTGTATTAAGAAGATAGATGTTCAGCAGTCATAATGGAGGATTATATTGATTTACATAGCCTCTTCTAGAAAAATTAATGATAAGTTTCAAACTCCAAGGCAATATTTCTAAAATAGATGAAGATCAAACCAATGACCAAGGATTGATTCTCAGCTCTATGTATCATTTTTAGGAGTTGTTATCTTTGAACCTATTGTTTCATTAAAGTGAATTTTATTACTTACCACCATGAAATTTATTGTATGAAAAGAATTGGGCTGCTTTTATTTGTTTGTTTGGTGGTTTTATTTGGATTTGTAAACTTTTCAAATGAAAAAGAAAATTATGGTGCAATTATCCTCATGATGATAAAGATGACATTGCTAATAATGATTTCTTTGAAGTATAAGATAGACTTAGCTCCTGGCATCATATCTAGTAAAAGGTCAGTACTTTTAGAAAGAAAGTGAGAATTTTTAATGGGTTTTCATAAACATATTCCCAACTTTAATTTCATTAGTAACTTTTACAAAATACTAACAATAGATGTACTTGTTATGTTCTTCTTTATTTGTCATGTTCTTAACAGACATATAATATGTTGGCTTTGTTCAATAAGCAATAGAGGTTTTTATCAAAAATGATTAAATTTATTAAAAAGTATGTAATATGTGACCCAGTATCTGATAAGAAAAGAATAAACTTATTTCTAGGTCTGAACAACTTTTTATATTTTTAGGATGCAAAGGAGCAATCAAACAGTTTCACCTTTGTAATAATGCTAGCTTGATATATTTTAGAGTAATATTGTAGTTCCCCACTTTGGCATGCATACTATTAAACATTCACTATTTATGCCATTTCAAATTATTTATGCCACTTAATTATTTTTAAATTATTCATTTTAAGCAAATAACAGTGTTATAGATCTGAAACATGTTGATTTGGATTTGTTTGGAGAAAGATTATACTCAGAAAAAACTCTTACCTCTACCTATTCTGCTATGAAAAAACATGCTACATAGATTGCCAATTCCAACATAAAATGAAGACCCATGAAAATAGTAGGAGAAAACGCAGTACTTGAGATAGAAAATCATATCCTTGCAGATCGAAATCATAAAGGAATGGTGACATGAAAACTTGGTATCACAAAAACACGACTTCTGAAAAAATGCTACTGGCAAACTAGAAAGAATTTTCACAACACATATGAAAGAGAAAAAGTGAACATCCGTAATGTATAATGAGGTTTCATAAATCAATAAGAAAAAGAAACTGGTTATTTGACAAATAGCCACAAAGTAAGCAAACACCAAAACTCATAAAAACGTTCATAGACCAAGTCATCATCATCACCACCACCATCATCATCACATCATGAATGCCACAATAATGACCATGTACTAATCATTTAGGGTTAGGCATTTTTCATTTATTTAATTTTTACCTCAATCTATGAAGCAAATATTGTCCTCATTTATTGATGAAACACTATACTGCTAATAAGCACAGAGCTGGGGTGTAAAGCCAGAGTCAGTACTGCAGCCATGTGGAGTCCACTTATCTGCTCTTCTACGGAATGTAAACTATTTCATCCTTAATACTATGGGAAGCCGTATGCATTGGAGAAGTTACTAAATGGCAGCAACACAGAAAACAAACCAGAGGGAGGCCATGCTGGATGGGCAGAAATTAATCCAGAAGCTAATGCTGCCATCCAAAACAAGAATGGCAGTGGTGGTTTTGAGCTAAGAGGTTGAAAGTAGTTTTGAGAAGGAGGTGTTTTGTCAGTTGCCTATCTTTGCAGTAAGTCGGATAGAACATCAGACTTAGTTTTTTAGCCTTCCTGAAAACTGTCAATTATTGCGTGCAGCACTAGGGCAAGACTGTTGTGGCCAAGGAAACTGAGAATATCTTATGATATATGAGTTTTTTCTAATGAGACTAACGTGAATAAATCATACTGTTGGAAGCATATGCCACTATATTATCTATGTTCTTGAAACTTGTGACGCATCACGGTATTGTTTTGGGATGTAATGTAACTGAGGTGGGATCTTTATGAAATTTTTTCTTTCATTAAAACTTAATGCTCTTTGATTTTTACAAATAGTAATTTTTTTTCTCTTTCCAACCTGCAATAATTTTTAAAGTACATAGTTAGAGATCATTTAGAAAGGTCAAAACACATTTCCCTTTATCATTGTGAAAGCAGCAGTTTTCTGTTTGAATATTTGGTTTGGGTGTATTCTTGTGCCTTTGCACCAGTTTTTCTTTGGATAATTTTTTCCTCCTGGCAGTAGACCTGGGTTCATTTATGGGTTGGAAGTCAGTAGATGCTGTTACTTCCAGCATTGGAGCCCCCACTGTTTTCCGAGAAGTTAGCTTGGATTTCTTCTAGTCTTAGGATCATTGGAGTAGAAGACTGTTGGGGAAATACAGAAAAAGGCAGAGAAGGTGGAATATAATGTGTATATATCAGCTTCTATGTAATAAGAAGCTGAGAGGAAGAGAAAGACACTGTCATTTGAGTGATGTATTGGATGACAGTAGAAAACCGAAAGCTAAGGAGTACATAGCGTGAGAGTTCTCTGGTATCATGAAATACAACACTTGCTAAGTTGCTAAGTACCAGATATTGTTCCAAAAGCTTGTTGTTTAACTCTTTAAATTAATCAGACATACCTCACACATGGGAATCACTGAATGAATATGTCACTATTATTTCTTTCTCAATCCTTACAACTACCTGATGAGCTGGGTCCTTTTAATCACCTCTGTGTTACAGATGAAGAAATTAGAGCCAGATAAGCTAAATAATCTCCCAAGAAATACAGTTCATAAGAGAGAATGCTGTGGTTAATGAGCTCTTTCACTATATACCATCTTGCCTACTCTTAATCTGTGCAGAGAGTATTACAGTGTCTGTAAAAAGGTATTTGAAAAGTGCTTATAAAGTACCTAGCATATAGTAAACCCTGAAAATGTTAGCAATTATTGTTATTATTAATAAGATTTATAAGACTTTCCAGAACCTATGTCATTCTACATGACACTGCTCAGAAAGAGTAGCAAGGGCAGCTTTAGATTTTTCTTATGTACAGTTTAAATACAGCTTTGTTTAGGAGCACACTCCTTACAAGTTGGAAGAACTCTCCTTCTACTCAAATTCTATCCATCAGTTTGACAAGCACAGTTGAAGTTTTCTCTTCAAAGGATGTGCCTCACTGAAATATTCCACATACGCATCTGCCGTGACTCTGACCTTCTGACAGAGAATGAATGACTGCTGCTAATGGTACTAATGAGAGCAAATGAAATCTCCTTCCACGCTTGGGATTTGAATAATATGTCAATTTGTTCATCACCGTCTTGCTAAGAATGAAATGCTTTGACATTTTTATAATCTAAGGGAGTAAGTGAAAGCCTGGCAGTCAGAAAGCAGAATGAGGCCAGAGACCGGCCAAGGCACCGTCATGAGAGGCTGCTTAGCTCACAGAGAGTCAGGGTCAAGAGTATGGTTCCAGGCAGAACACACCCAGGGCAGTCAGGTACAAACTGTACTCTGATCTCTTTTTCCTGTAATGTGGGTTTGTGGGGGTGGGTGGGTTGTCATCCTCTGCACTGAAAGAATTTATGGCAAATTAGTTGGCTTAAAATCTAACTGAACTAAGAATGCCAACAGATGCAGAATTAAAGACACTGAAACATTACAGATACAAAGCAATCAGGAACAACGCCTCTGTTGTACTGGGATTCCCGGGAAGGACGGTTCTGCTGTGGGCTGTGCATGATCACTAAACCACAAGGGAGGCAGAGGAGGTTCCAGGACACAATGGCTCAGGACAGCAGAAATGCGCTGTTGCGAGAAGGGTACAGGAGACTGCAGATAAGAGAAGGCAAGTGAGACACCAAGTCTGAGCGATCAGTAGTTGCTTGAGCATCTGCATCTGTAACTCCCATGATACCTTTGTCTTTATCTCTAACATAACAATTCAAAGGGTTTTAGCTAGTGATGTCATTGGACTACACCAATAAGAACAAGAAAGAGACAGTGGAGAGTAGAGATCAGCTGACCTCACACCACTCTGCCTTTAGAGAAGGGTGCTGCTGGGGGTGGGCGTTGTCTGTAGAAGGTGTCCTCTGTCCTGTCCCTCCATCTCAGATGGCCATTTCTCTGTGAGCCTAATTGTCCCTGGTTTCTTTCAACCGTTAAGGAGTGTGTTCATGATGTCAGTGACACAGGATCTCTGACATTACCTGCAAATGTTTTATGTAGTTTATTATCTGAGAGTTAACAAACTTTTATTAACAATATTAACTAACATTTGTATGGTAATTTACTATTTCCAAAGAATTTTGGTTACTTTATAGTTGAATCTTCTACAATCGTGGAAGGTAGACGATACCATCGTTTCCTTTTTTTTTATTATTAGCATGTGTTTGCAGTACATAAGTTTACATTCCTTCTATAGAGTTGGTACATGTACATAACACATCTTAATTCCTTTTTCAATACCCTTTCCCTTCCCTCCCTTCTCTCCTTCCCTCCCCGACACTCCATCTCTTGAGATCTCCTTCCCATCTGAGAAAAGTCTTATCTCCCTACCTCCTAGTATCTATCTTTTGTTTTGCTCTTTATTTGTGATTTAGGTTTCTCATAAAAGAAACCATGTGATACTTAAGTTTATGTGTCTGATTTATTTCACTTAACATTATGGTCTTCAGGTACATCTATTTTCCTACAAATGACTCAAATTTATCTTTCTTTATGGCAGAGTAGTACTCCATTGTGTATAAATATCACATTATATTTCTGTTGATGGACAGATGAGAAGATGTTCTAAGATTTAGCTATTATGAATTGTTGTGCTATAAACATGAGTATGCATGGATCACTGTAATAAAATGTCTTGGGAAGCAAGCTTGGTGACTTCCTTCAAGGCACTGGGTTAGCTAGCAAAGCACAGATACTCATTTCCTGATTTACTAATTCATGCTCAATACCCTCTCATCCTTAAATGCAAGTTTCCTTAATGATAGCTGTTTATCTTTAGAAAATCACTATTACCAATAAAGTTCTCTTGAATTTCATCAGAATTTTATTCAGATTAAATCTTCTTTTTAAAATACTTTCAAGGTAGTTTATGTACACTGTAGGCATTTAATAAGTGCTGACTGGTTATTGTGTCTTTGTACTCCTCATAAGCAATCGGACTGATTCTTACATTTGATGAAAAGGTGTATTTTTTAGTATAAAAATAGTAATTAGAGTTCATAATATGGAAAAGCAATTTGAAAAACTGTGAAGTTTTTCTTTTTAATTTGAGAAAATAATCTAACCTGTAAAATCTAAATGAGTAGACTGAACTCAATGGACAAAACTAGAAAACAATAAAGCAGATATTTTATACTTATGCAGAACCAACAAATGGAAATTGTCATGAGCCTCCAAACTACCCTCCCTCTCATATCCATGTAACAACCAAAAAATATATTATTTTATCTTGCCTATGCGATTTCCTGCCATCTTCCTAGGTGTGTGTTGTCTTTGTATCACACACCATCTGTATTCTTTACAACTCTCCCTTATCCAACATTGCCTTTAACTGTCTTTTTTGCTTTAAAGTAATATCAAAAATCCTTTATCCTTGGTTAATTCTCAGTGAGAACCAGTGATTAAAATCTGGGCAGAAGGAAGGAAACCAGAGTATATGATTGTTAGCAACAGGTTTTTCCAATTTGACTAAACTGAAGTTATTTACGTCCAATAATATTGGTGAGCTTTCTTTTGCTTACACTTTTTTATTAAATTAAGAAAAAAAAACAAGGTTTCAACATCTATTGCTTTTCTTTTGGTACTTAAAATTGGATTAAAATAATCCTTTGGGTTTAAATACTCTCTTCTGGTGGTAATGTTAAGAACTGGGGGTCTTTTGATTATGACTTAGGCAAGAAAAGAATACTAAAATGAAGAGGAATTTGTTTTATCAACTATTAAATATTTTATAAAGCTATAATTATAATTAAGTTGAACTACAATTAAAGAAGGTATTAATATAAACAAAACCCTAGAGTATAAATAAATACTAGCATATGTATTTATATATAGGCTGGAGAAGACAGTGCCTATAAATAAGGAAGATAATATTATTATGTAGTAAATAGAATTGGGAAGAAAACATCAAATATTATTCATACTATAAAATAAATTTCAGCTAAATTCAATATTGATCAAAATCGAACTATAAGAATTAACAAAATAGAGGACTTTTAAAACATTTTTATTGTGATATAATTGACAATAAACTGTTCTCCTTAAAGTGCACAAATTTATGATTCGATATGATGTACCTACCATAAGCCATCTCTAGAATCAAGATAGTGAATATGTCCATCATCCTCAAAAATCTCCTCAAAGCCTCTTGGTAATGCTTCCCACCCACTCCTTCCTACTCTGGGCAACCCAGGTCTGCTTTCAGATCAGTTTACATTTTTTATAATTTATATAAATGAAACCATGAAGTATATACTTTTTATCTGGTATCTTTCAATTGATATAATTATTTTGTGATTAATTCACATTGCTGCATATATCAATCATATGATTGTTATTTTAATTTCTTATGGTTTATCCATTCACATGCTATGAACATTAGGGATGTTTGCAGTTTTTGACTATTATAAGTAAAGCCACAGTGAGCATTCATGTGCAAATCTTTCAGTGGATACACATTTTCTTTCCTTTTGAGCAAATACCTGGAAGAATTTTAAACGATCTGTGAAAGGAAAGGCGCCTCATGTGATAAAAATGAAGATTCATAATGGGAAAAAAAGTTACATGTGACAACATTATCATTTTAATTCTTGTATGTCAAAAAACAAATTATATAATAGCATCACACATGAAATATTAGTCAAAGAAAATGTATAACTAATAGGTAAAAATGATAGGAATTTGCTATGGTAAAGCATTGAAAAGTGTTGTATTAGGTGATCCTTGTAACATAGGTGCTATTTCACTCTGTTCAAGGTGGTCTGGTACTGCAGGTTTTGTACTTTACCGCTGTTTTGAGCTGCCTCCACGTATGGAAAATGGATAAATAGTGTATGCAGATGCTATGCTTGTCAAAAAGGTTAATATCCTAATGTAGAAAAATACATGTGAAATGTAATGGAAATAATTTGTAAAATGTGTGTCTGCTATACATATGTGAAATGATAGGTCAACAACCTTAATACATAAGGAATCTGTGAAAAAATATGTAGGAAAATAGTAAGATACTAATAAAGTGGGAGAGGGACATAAAAAGGTAGTTCACAGCCAAGAGACAGTAAAACATATGAAAAATATTAAACTTCACTTTATATTAAAGAAATTTTTAAAAACTGCATTATGACACCTATCAAACTAGTGAGTATTTTTAAGTATGCTGTCATTGGTTGTTTTGCTTTGATGGTGGTAATATGTAATGTTAGTGAGGTTGGAAGTCATTCTACTTTACTGGTGGGAGTAGAAATTAATGCAGTAATTCTGGAAAGCAATTTGGCATGTCAGTATGTATCCATGATTTGAAAATAATTATACCATTGATAAAAAAATTTATTCTCAGAATCATCTATGGAAATAATCTAAAATGGATACAAAGACTTATGTATAGAGTATCTTTTTTTTTTTATTTATTTATTTATTTTTTTTTTTTGTGGGTACCGGGGGGTCGACCTCAGGACCTCGGGTGCCTGCGCGCCCGTGCCGCTGAGCGATATCACCGGCCCCTTTTTCGTATGTGGGTTCCGGGAGTCGAACTCGGGCCTTCGCGCTTGCCGCGCAGGCGCTTAAGCCGCTGAGCCATCTCACCGGCCCTAGAGTATCTTTTTTAATAGCATTATTTATAGCAGTGAAAAATTAGAAGCAATAAGATGTCTTGTAACAGGAAAATAAAAGACTAAAATCATTTGATAGCTAAGAAATCCTATACAGCTACTAAAGGGGTGCTTACTAAGAATTATCATAAGCTCTTGGTAGATTGAGAATTACTACAAATATGGTAGAGCAAGTTTTGGTTGGAGGGCCCACTACTGTGGACACACCCAGGGATACTCTGCCACGGAGCTACAGTTTCACACCTTCAGCTGATTGATGTATTTTATGTCTAAATCATAACAAAAGGTTAAACAAATTATAGCCATTTTTTTCATTTTTTATTTTCAGAAAGTGTCTTCCTAGGTTGCCCAGGCTTGACTTCAACTTGCAATCCTCCTGCCTCAGCCTCCTGAGTAGCTGGGATAATAGGCATACATCACCACACTCCACTTGATAATATTTTGATTGAGTTCAAATTTCTATAACCATTGATCTAGTAATCCTACTTTTAGAAACATCTGTATTGTAAACATTTCTGCACAAAATTTTATAAACAAGGATATTGATCACAGCATCATTTGAACCATGAAAGTTTTAAAACAAACTAAATTTCAAAAATGGAGAATTGGTATATTAATCACTTTCATGTCACTTGGAAAAAATACCTGACACCTACAACTTAAAGGAGGAGAGGTTCATTTGGCTTGCAGTTTCCAGGGGGTTCAGTCCATGGTTGACCGGCTTCCTGGCAGAAAGGGCATGGGGGAAAGCCATGATGCAGGAAAGTTGCCAACCTTATGGCAGCCAGGAAACAGAGAGAAAAGGGAGCAGCCAGGGACAAAAATAGACTCTCCAAGATGACAATCCTAGTGACCAACATCCAACCAGGCTCCACCTCCTAATAGCACATTCATCTATGAACTCATCTACTGATCATATATCACCTCCTCATCCCCATGATGCAATCACCCTCCAAAAGCCCCCACTTCTGAATACATAAGACTCTGGGAGGGGGGACATTCTATATCTAAATCATAGCAACAGATTAAACAAATTATAGTATATCCATATGATGGAAACCATTTGAAGACTCATAAAAATGTTTACTAAGAAAGATTATGCTTTTTCTAAAATTCTATCATTTAGTCCTGATATTTGGAAACAGGGGAGCGAAAAGGATAGAGAGAAGGAAATTCAGCAAGATGTTAGTAATGATTATCTATTAATTTTTCTCTCTTTACTTTTCTGTGTTTTCTAAATTTCCTTCAGTGGATATGCAAGGCAGTGATGTGAATTATGTTAAAAAGTCAGAATTTGAAAATGAATATTCAGTGTGAATGCAGCTATGGATAAAAAAAGAAGCAAGAATATTGTCAACCAAAAAATTGATAATATGTTTTTTATCTTCTTTTATATAGTTTTTAGAATTTTTCTAAGTAGTAAAGAATCAGGGCAAAAATTATCTTGAGAAACAGAAAAAAAAAATAATAAAAGAAACCTCTCATTAACTTGTGAAAAGTAATACAAGAGACCAGAAGGAAGTTTTACTCAGCACTTCCTGCTGCAGATTCAAGAAATACCACTCCAACTAATTTGAAAAGGAGGAATTGGCTCACACAGAGAACAGGAACCAATTACAAGAGCTTTCAGACTTGTTTAGATCCAGCGGCCCCAACAACCTCATCTAAGTTCTATTTTTCCCAGTTTCCAGGCTTTACTTGTTTCTGCTCAGCTTTGGTCTCGGTGATTCCTACTCAAACAGCATAATCAGACAGGAGCTGTCCAAGCAGCAGGTGGGATGGCTGCCATTAGCCCCCAGATCACACACCACCAGCTTCCCATCCCTCACGGAGGAGTTTTCTTAATAACTTAAGCACGATCCCAGCAAGTAAGTAGCAAAGGTTAGCTCCGGTTGTGCACGTAGCTCTAAAGAATGGCCACAGCCAGGGGAACAGGGCAGGCTCTTTATCTGAAGGACAGCAAAGTCTGCCTACAGCAATAACATGGAATCGATTACAAGAGCAGTCAGAAGAAAAAAATGGAGAGGGACTATTAGAAGAAGAATATAACAGATGCCAAAGACAAAAACTAATAGGTGTCAAACATTTACAAAATCATCTCATTCAGTCCTGATCGAATTATATAAAATAGATTATGTCAAATAAGGAAATTGAAAATAAGAGAAACTTACTTACTTCAGAAATTCAGGTAGTATATGGCAGTGAAGAGATTTTTTCCCTTTTTAAATTTTTTATAATTCTTTTTCAATTTTTTATTGGCACAGTGTATATTTGCAATACATAATAAATATATTCATCTGGCTCGTATCTTTTGCTCCTCCCCTGGGTTCCCATCCCTCCTCCACAGAGTCTACCTGTTTTGTACCATCTCTCTTTTATTTTGCTGTCTAAATTATTTACATTTTGAGTCTCTCATATTAGGGAAACCAAGTATTATTTAACCTCTGTATCTGATGTATGCAAAATAAGATATGTCTCACACTATGGCCAAACTTCCCCTCAAAAAGGCTTGTTTTTCTTAAGCTTCTATGGCTGCTTCAGCTTTAATCAAGGGGCTGAGAGACGCTCTCTATGTGACTGAGAAATAGCAAGAGGACAACTAAACATTTTAATACCTTCTGAATTATACTCCTAGGTGACAGGTTGCTCCTGTCTCTTTTGAAAACACTGCTTTGAGAACTAACAAAGCAAATATCTTGAGTTTGTGCCTTAGGTAAAATGTTGGATATCTTCCATACATTAAAATCCAGTGTAGGGTTCAAATATATTAGGAGAATTTTACACTCAAATTTTTAAACTTTTTGAAGCATGTTGGGCACATTCCATGTTTGATGCTCAAAGAGTATTTTCAGGAGAACACCAGACACTCTCAAAGATATAAAAGTAAACACAGTCTAAATTAGGACACAAAGAAAAGACAGAGGATGGGAAAAGCATGGTAGACATAAATGGCAACCCAGAAATAATAGTCTTTATAAGTCTGGCAGTTCTCCAACCAAAGCAGACAATCTAAAAGGAACCTCGGGTTATTTATACCTGGTGAGGATTTACTCTACCTAGTGATTAAACCTCCAGGACACACTCAATAAGTTTAGTAGAGCTTTAAGACTTTAACGTTTGTGTTTCTTTAACCTTCTTGTTTCCTGTCCTTGGCTCTGCATGAAAAAACTCATCTCTCCACAGTTCCAAGGAATAATTCCAAAAATAAATGTAGGTATTTGCTTTGACCAGGACATTACGTCCCCAGTTTTCTTTCCAGAGCCTACAAGATATACAAGTTGAAGTCTGCCCACAGCACACTGAATGCAAGCTCTGCACTTGCTCCCTGCCCAGTGGCCATGCTTGGCCAAGCTGCACTTAGTAGATAATGCCCATGGGGGAACTGCTAGATGAGTAATTTGTAGTCAAAAGAACTGACAAAGCTTTGGGATTTATTTAGCACAATGTATTTAGTTCTCCATTAAGAAGAAGTAAAATTTCTTGCGTCAGGTAATGTTTGTAAAAGTACTCTGAACTTCAAGCATTAACGTAGAACACAATTCCTGGTGGCTCTGACGTCAAAAGGATCATCTTGTATGCTGGTCAGTCAAGAACAAATTCCTGCCTTATGGCTTTTTGTACCTTTTTGACAAAAAGAGAGGAAGCACAGCAAAATAGGAAAAATATAGAACTTGGAGAAAGATGGGGTTCAAATATAATTTCCGTACAATAACAGGCTTTGAGACCTCCAAATCAGCGTGTCCTCATTTGGCTAACCCAGACAAGCACTGGGATCTCCTGTCCCCTTGAGGATTCACATAGGTTGGTTTGAACCAATTCAAGTCATTCTCATAATCTTTGAGAGTTCTTAGGATTACTGGCTCCTAACCTCTGGCCCTAGAATCTATTTATTATCTATATCTATGTCTCTATATAGATATAGATATAGATATAGATATAGATATATTGTGTTCTCTTTTTCCCCTTTATCAGATTGCAAGAGAACTCTGCATCTTTGCCAGTCTCCACCAAAGGATCCTCTCACCTTCTTGTATCCAGTAATACCACTGAAGATGTGGGGTCGGCAAGGGGTGGGGAGACTGGAGAGGCACCCAGCCTTCATCTCTCCAACAAACTCTTATCTTCTCCAGTTTCACTCACATTATACCTCTAGTTTGTTTCTTAGAGATCAAATATTTTTCATCTTATTGTGCATATAAACTTTTCTCTCTTCTGCTCTTGTTCCCCACTTTCATACTGAAATGCACTGAGTTGCTAGCAAAGCAAAGGGTCTTCAGATAGACTCCTTGGAAGACTGTCAAGGTCATAAACAGGAGAATGGAAGTTTTCTATTATCCTTTTAAAAAGGCAATAATAATACTTACCTTGCTACTTTCCAAGATTTGTGTGAATTTTAGATATAAAGGGTGAATAATACTTTGCATAACGTACAATACATAGTGCATAATTGATGGTGCTGCTGCCGATTCCGTATTGAATAGCCAGTGTTTGCAGTAACTGTACTTCTTTGAGTATCATTTATCATAGTATAATGAATTATTTTTGTAATCATGTTTTTATGTCTGTCTCCCCAGCTAAGACTGCTAAGTTCCCTGAAGGCAGAAACTATTTCTGTCTCGTTTACAACTGTGTCACCAATGCCTCATACTATATCTGGCCCTCATATTTAACTCTTTATTACATTTATGAATCAATGCATTGAAAAAGGACAGATGTTAGTTGTGGAGGGCTTTTCTCCCCCTTTAAAGTTATAACTTCATCCAGAGATGTGAAAGGATAGATGAGAGATGGTGAAGACCTTTCAGATGTTCTTGGAATGTTGTCAGTTCACTTAAGAGCTTGGGAAAGATTAGCAGAGCCTTTCTTTATTCATTCAACATTTCTAGTATTTTCTGCTCTCACCATCAGATTAGTCCCTGCCCTATCTGTGTTAGGATTATGAACATCCCTGAGAGAATAGAGTGTTTGTTTGCCACCCCCTATACTGTGTCATTGATATAAACCATAAAATTAGGTTTTCAGACTATTGCAGGAAAACTGATTTTACCCATAGTTTGTTTGACTAGTCAAGGTTTTCTTCCATAATATTTTTTCTTGGCAGATATTTTACCTAACTTGTTGGGTGGCCTAATAATCTAACTTTAATGTTACAGCCTTTCCTGAATAGGAGAGTGTGTTCTGTGCTGTAATAAAGCTTAGGGAAATACTCACTCCTGTACTGCAGAGTCACCTACTCATACCAAGACAGCACAGTCGTGGACAAAGACACTGGATTCGCAGCCACGCTCCTCAGCAAGCCTCCCTTTCCCATCTAAAGTGAGAGTTCTGAGCTGTAGAAATGGATTTCAAATAGCAGCAGGGGATGGGAGCCGGGGGGACTGGCTTCTTCTTCTTTGTGCCACCAGAGCCACTCCTGTTTGGCTCAGGTAGTGGAATTCGTCTGAATAAATGTTTCCACGGCAAATGTAAAAATTAGAAACCTGAAGAAAAGACTTTTCTGCTATATCAAGCAAGTGAAATTAAACCATGCAACAAATATTTCCTGATTTAAAGGACTTAGTAAGAATACCAGGTAAAATACAGGATGACCACTTAAATTTCAATTTCAGATAAACAGTGAATAATTTTTAGTGTATATGTGTGTGTGTGTGTGTGTGTGTGTGTGTGTGTGTGTGTGCGCCCTATGCAATGTCTGGATCATACTTACACTAAAGGTATATTTTTATTTGCTAAGACTAACAACTTCATATACTAGGCACTTCAGGAGTGGACGGCAGATATCATACACCAAGAAGAGCACAAAAACTTTATAAAGTTGACTTTTTCCTACCAATTTTCTTTTATTATTGTTATTGCCAATTAGTATGGCTCTTATAAATTCATTGCATTACTTCATTACTATATCTCGTGTCACAACACATTATTCCACAGCCCAGCCAGAAAAGCAGCTCTCCCTGGAACTAACTTTTAATGTTAGGTCCTAATTTTTAAGTGGGCTATTGTGTCATAGACCACTGATAGAAGAATACATAAAAAGCTAGCCATGTTCTCATCCCTGGCTCCTCTTTTTATTTCTTCACGCAGGATCCCCTCCTTACCCCACCCCTAAAGATACTATTTTCTATGGTTTTACTACCCTTGAAGTTTATTTCTCATCTGAAAGTTGAAGTCAATGGGAAGGTCGTGTGCAACATATTAGAAGTTAATTTTACAGCAGATATCCCTAGAAGACATTTGTGCAATAGAGTTGGAAGCTCTAGCTCAGATCTTAGAGATGGAAAGCTCTCACAGACACTAATACCTGAATACTCTGATTTGTAGCTGCACCTCCGGATTGACTAACCCCGCGGATGTTATAATTACAAGAGAACAACATCACGTTAAACTCTGACGTGCTACTTTCCTTAATGAGTATTCACATACTATACATAATGCGAGCTTGAGCTACTTTTTCACTTATTTCCATCGGTTAACAATTTCATTTTCAAAACCTGTGGCAGAATCTTTTCAAGGAAATTATAGATAAACCATGTGAATATATTCACCCAGAAAAACATTTTTGGATATTGCTTTCCCTTTGATACTACAGTAAGCGATTGGTCCCAAATAGACAATTAAATGTTTTTTGTCATTCTTAAAATGGAGTCACGGATAAGGAAGAAAACATGAACAACTAATTACACAGACAGAAATGAACTCTAGGACCAAAAGCCCTAGAGTGAACTGAGAAGACAAAGTCAACATTGTAAAGGTAAAAGTCTCAGGATTCTGAAACTTAAGGCTTCATTCAAATGCCATGCGTGTATTATGAACACAAGACATTTGTCCACGTGCTGTTAGGCTGTTCAAAATTATGCATTTATAATAAGACTGATTCTATGAGCTTTTGAGGATTATTCATCGTACATTTTGGGCCAAAAATGGTGTAAATCACCAAGTCATTTGAGTATATGTTTGAAAATATTGATGGAAAATTCAAAAAAAATAACTGTTTCTAGAAATGACAAAATCTTGGGAATAACTGTACTTGTTCCTCACCTAATTTTATCTTCCTACTTTGCCACACATCTTCAGCTTTTCCATAAAAGGCAAAAGATGCTATAGAGTAACATCCTTACCTTCTATGACTTAAAAAGAAAATAGATCCATCCAAAGCAGGGGTAGTAAAAATTAATTTGTTTTCATTTTTAAACAGCTATATAGTAAAAGTATTAACATTCTAGGCATATTTGGTTTCTTTGAAAATATCTAGAGTTATCCAAAATTAACCACTTGGGACTTAATTCAAACAGGACTGTATTTTTGATGTACTTAAAAAGCTATCTTGATCATCAAAGAACTAACTAAAATTTATTAAAGAAATTGAGTCAGGTTGTAGCTATATAAGCTATTATCTAAGTCCACATCCACAAATATCACACAGTTTAAAATTTAAAACGATATACATGCACAAAATTATTTTGCCAAGTGATGGTGAAACCTCAGTCAGGTGAAATTTCCATTATTTATTCTAAGACTGTCTTCCTTTATCACATCGCTTCATCCCTTAAGATATGTATTTGAAGCCAAAAGAATGAAAGGGAATGATTCCTCTCGTTTTCCTTTTGAGTAATTTCTCTTAGCTCCAACCGAATCATCTATATGTGCGCCTTCCTTTCACAGTGAAGATTAACAAAGGCCGCTTAGAGACACAATGGCTCCCACTTCCTGGGAGTACTCTCTGCCTGTGAGTTTACACAAGCAGCCCTTACGGCTCAAATTCTACAAGGTTCAATCTCTCCTGGTCTCTGATTCATCCTGTCAGGTTAAAATTCTTTAACCACTGTTGCACTGTTTAACTCTCATACGAAGAAGTCTTCCCATAGCTCCTTCTTGCCTCCTCCATCACGAGGGAGCCACTGGACCCGCCTGCATTTGGCGTGGTACTCCCTGCCTTCATCCATTCCAGGCACTCATGGTGCTGAAGAACATCACCGAGACAATGCACGCCCACCTGACCTCCTATGAGTGATACAGACACCAAAAAAAATGTGTTTCATATTTCATGACTATCATTGTGATAACTGTGTAAAAGGAAATTGTGGGGGCATTAAAAAAGCAGCTAGCTGGAATATATTAGAGAAACTAGGAAAAGCTGCCCTAGGGTAGAGATACTAGTTGGGACTGGACAGATATGGGGCTGAGAAGGATTGAAATATGCTCTGGGAAGGGAAAAGAGATTATTCCAGTGAAAGGAATCAGCAGAAGGAAGGGCCCGGAGGCTTGTGTGACTTTAGCCCAGTGTGTGAACACAGACATGAGCCTAGGATAAACCCAGGAGGCAGATGGCTCAGGATTCAAAGCCATTTGAAGGATTTTGGTCTTTAAATTAAAGGTAGTGAGAAGTCCGTCTTGCTTTTACTTGCTATTCTCCAAAAGGCATCTTAATTGACCACAGAGGCCATTAGATGCAACAGGCATGGCTACTAAATTAGCTTCTGTAATCCAGGCCGCAATAATAGAAGCACAACATGTAAACCAAAAAGGGCACACAGTGCAGTCCAGCTAGCAAGGACAGTATCCCCAGGACCTCAGAAATCCAGTACATCACGTTTACTTTGCTTGAACCTAAGGTGTCCATGTAGGATTTTTTTTTTTTTTTTTTTTTTTTTTTTTTTTTTGGCAATTCAAAACATATGGTTTACTAAAAATCCACATTACCAAGTAAACTGGGCAGAGTTTGGACACCTTTTGGTCACTGCCCTTTGAGCTGCTCTCCTTATAACCCATTCTCTCTTACAGCACCTGGGCCTCTTCCTGCTCTCCTTCTACCTGCTGTTTTGATCTGACAATCTGTCCAGGCTACTGTGAGGGGTTTAGCATAGCTAATAGAGGAGAATGCATGACAATGAGAAATTCCAGACCATTATACCTACCTTTTTGTATGTACAGTTAACATTCCTGGAAAAAAAAATCCTGTTTCTGAGAGTCCAGAGCCGAAGTGGCACATTGATGAAGAATTAATTCAGGATGCTGTGCCTCCATAAACTTTCCAAGATCATGTTGCAAATAATTCTCGGTGAGTTTTGCAGAGGAAGACTGAATAATTCACTTGAAGTCTTTAAACCAACCATCACCAGACCTGGATTCTGCATGGTTAGGATAGGAACAGGCTTTATATTAAAACCCATTTATCATACTTGAAGTGACATATCTCAAACTACAAGTGACCATTATTTTTTTCTTTCTATTTGGACATGAGAGGTCCAGCTCTCTGCAAACAGTATTCTTCCTACATCTTCAAAAATGGTGGCATAGTCCAAGAGTTTGGATAAACAAAAGCACATCAAACTTTTTAAAGCTCTGTCATTCAAAAGTCTCCTTAGGTCAGACCTTGGAAAACAATCACTCAAGTTTAAAACACTTTTAGGCAGATGGTGCTGCAGGATGGGGACTTGCTTGTGGACACTTGTAACTCCAATAATTGCTTGAAAATGCCAAGATTCTCACTCCTCACCACCCCCATTCCTGACACCCCATATTCATTTCTTTAAAGGCTTTCTGAAGAGTTTTTACACTAGAGAGGGTGGCTCAAATAAATAGATCTCTAAATCAGAGAAGAGAAAAATATTTTTACCTGGGATCAAAGAAATTTAGATACTGGCGTTGTTGGTTTTGCTACTTCTGGACCTGGTCTTGACTCCTGAGTTTTATCGTTCTCACCAAGTGACAAGGGAAGCTGGGAAACAGACTCCTATTACTAACGGGAAAGAAATGATGAGGAACTTTTTCGTGTGACTCTTCCATTGACGAACCATTCTTGTTTGCCCCTGAAATGTCAGGTTCTGGCTTTTATGGGAAATGTCCTGACCTTATATAACAATGTAAAAGATAAGACCTATTCATGATGCAGGCCTGATAATGTAACTGCTCACAGCTGGAAGGGATCATCTCTGAAATTGATTTCTACACTATGTGAGCTCAAAGGATACCATTCACTACATGGTATCCACAGTCCCAGAATATCTTTCAGTGGCTTTTTGGAACTTTCAAGAACAGTTTTAGTGATTCTTTCTCTCAGTCCCTAATCATTTCCAGGCAGTAGTTTAGACTCATTAAGTCTTTGAAGTCACTAAGGTGCTATTAAATGCATCAGTGCCTCTGTTCATTGAATGACAGTGAAATGGTGGGCCACTTGTCTGTGTGCCCAGCACAGTCAGGAAATGACTTGAGTACCCTTAGGCGAAAGGCTTTGTTAAAAAAAAGAACTGCTTGTTCAGTCTAGGACACTTAGCCTCCTGCTTATTAGCCTGGGCTGTGTTCTCACACAGTCCAGGGACACTTGTTCCTATGAATACACACACTGAAGTGGGACCTGGAACATTTCAGTTTTCAGTTTTCAGGTTCACAGAACGCACACATATCCGGCATCAGAAGCATGATTTTTAAAATTTCCCAGGAGTGCCCACAGTGATGTTACTGGTGTTCCACTACAAATGCTTTGATCGAGTGCCACAGTTATTTTACATCCCTATGACTATTTTTAGTGTGTGTCTGTGGGGTGGTTTGAAGTATAGGCATTATGAGTCGGAGAAGCACCGTGTATGAGTGTTTTTTCACTTACTCCTTTTACAAACTCTAACTTGGGGAGATTATAACTTACAAATTAGCTTTGGTTTCTGGTCCTCTATGCAGATCCATTTTCATACCACTTAGCGAGTTGTTCTTATGTTTCTGAATATTTTAACTATTGTATTCAGAGTATCTTCTCATTCAGATAGCCTTTGATATGTGGTAGACTGAGGTTTCAGTGATTCATCTGCAGTGATATTCAGATGTGTCCTGATATTTTAATTTTAAATGCTTTTATGATATTTACCTCTATTATGTTTGATCATATAAATTAAAGAAATCAGAGCCAATTAAATACATTGATATATATAGATGGTATCAGAGTACATACAGCCTGGCTAACTATAATCTAGAACGTCCTGAAATGCAAACTGTGTCAGTGGTAACTTTATGTCCAAGGATTTCACCACTAGCCCTCTAGAGTGAAATATTCTTAGAATGTAGTCGATAGTGCACCTGTAAGAGATATTCAGGTGTCTTTTCTGAAGGGAAAAACCCCTTAAATTTGAGTTTGTGTCAAATTTGAGTTTGTGTGATTGAGTTCAGTACCTGGTATTTTGCAGGTACCGTGTGCAATAAATGTTGGTCGCGTGTATATGCCAGTCAGTCAGATTGATCTAGGTTCTAATTTCAGCTCTTTAGCATCAGTAAGTCTCACTTTTCACACTTGCAAAATATGGGCGATCATACCACTTGCCTCAGAGGTCTCAAAAGTAGGCCTCAGTAAAGGAGCTAGGAGAATCTAAGGAGGAATGAGAAGGTGGTACCACAATGATGGCTAAGCACGTAGCCCCTGAGAGACTCCTTGAGGACCAGTCCTTGTCCTGCAGCTACCAGCACTGTGACCTGTGAGAGTTTCTTAACCCTCCTCAGCTGTCTTATTTTCCTATCATTTTTCTGACAAACTGTCAGAGAGTCAGTGACACAAAACAACATAGCAGTACAGAATGAGTCTCATGGTGCTAAAATCAGGGTGTTAGCAGGGCTGTTTTCCCTCTTGGTGTTCTAGAGGAGAACCTATTTCCTCACCTTTCCTAGGTTCTAGAAATCCTCCTGTGTTCCTTGCCTTAAGGGTCCTTTCTCCATCTTCAAAGACTCTTTCCCTTATAAGGACTTTCATGATTACATCGGGCGCAGCAGTGAACTTCCCCATCTCAAAACCCTTATCTTAATCACACCTCTAAAGTCCTTCTTGACGTGGAAGATCACATAGCCACAAATTCTGCCAGTTAGGATGTGAGCTTCTCTCGGGAGAGAGGCTCTATTCTGCCTACTTCACCAGCCTTCATTTTCTCATCTATAAAACAGGGTAATATAATATAGACTATCTCAGAGTTAGGACAAGAAATAAATAATTCATGTAAAATGATGAGTTCCAAAAACTACTTACACACACAGGAAGCACTTAGTAAATGTTGATTATGATTGTCACTACTCTCAGTGAATGAACCTGGGAGTCCCTTCCTGCTCTGTAACTCAGGCATTCAGGCCTCTGCCTGGCCAGGATGACTCAGAGGGCCTGGATGATCCAAAATTAAAAAGGAAGGCACATTCCCACCAGCTATTCTTCCCCCCTCGAATTCTTGGCAACAACCAACTTAGAGCCATGGCTCTTTCAACAAACAGATTTTTCCCAGTCTTCCCTTAATTTCAGACAAAATTCTCTTCAGTGGAAGAAACATAACTGAGGCCCTTATAATTCATAGGAACAAATCCAGAAGCAAGAAATAAGAGCTCCCTCTGTTTCTTCTCTTTCCTTTCTGTACTCCTGTCGTGCCAGTTAACCCCCATCTATGGAAAAGGACCATGGAGTGCAAAATGCCATTGTTTATTGCTGCAGATCTTGCAGCCATAACTTTTGGCTACACATACCCTCTGCCTGTTTCTTTTCCATGTGGCCTATTTAATTTTGGCATCTGCACTTATTAACCCCGCATACTTGGCTGTGCTTTTATTGCATAGCAATCACCAGTGTCCCTACAATGTCATTGCTGTTTTTGAATTGTTTTATATTGTATCAGCCTTAGTCACCATTCAGAGAAATTAAATGGGAAAGGAAAAGTGTAATATTCATTGATTTAATATTTAATTGGATGAATATCTATTACACATTTTACTGACATATTAAACTATGAAAAGTTATTAAATGTAGATTCCATTATGTTCTTATTTCAAGTGCATGTTTATTAAAAAACAAAAATAGTTCCTTCTGCACTCTAGAATTCTTGAAATTTACCCTTTAAAAGTATTTGTTCTAGTCCACATAATTTTTCAAAGACTTAGAACAGAGTCAGTAGAAAGAAAATGGATTTAAAAAACCATATCATTATTTCTTAGCTCTTTATACTACATTTGCTTTTTCTGTGTTTTGCTATTGGTTCTTTATCTTCAAATACACATTAATGGACATATTGATGTCCACCAACTACCTGCCATGTTCCTCACCTACTTTTCACTTTCTCATCATCTTTATCTCACAAGACAGCTTCTTCAGGTGACCTCTGGGGAGTATCATGCACATCTGGCCTCCCCAGAAAGCACACAGAGCCATTATTATTTCCTTTTCACAGCGAATCAAAGTTGTCATTTCTTTATTGAACTTAGTTCAGCCAAGAAGAAAGCAACTGGGCCGGTGAGATGGCTCAGCGGCTTAAGCGCCTGCCCGGCAAGCGCGAGGGCCCGAGTTCGACTCCCGGAACCCACATACGAAAAAGGGGCCGGTGATATCGCTCAGCGGCACGGGCGCCTGCTGGCGCGCGAGGTCCTGAGGTCGACCCCCCGGTACCCACAAAAAAAAAAAAAAAAAAGAAGAAAGCAACTAAATTAATTATACTAAATTGAACTTTCTGGTTTTCCCAGGGAAATTTTTATTTCTAAGGGCATAAAATAAAGTTATCATGGTGAAGTTGTAAGATACACCTCAGTGACACGGAAATGGAAGAGAGGTTTCATGGTAAGAATTTTCTAATTCCATTAAAGTAGTCTCCCAAATAAATGACTATGCCCTCCATTTTCATTCACCCTGGAGTCTTCATACCCATGAAAAGGCAGCTCTCAGCATACATGGCACAAAACACCATAAGCCTTCCCAGTGCCACTGTAGGATTCACTGATCGGATGACACAACTCTGGCTCTCTCATATTTCTGTTCCCACTGTACATGCCCAGTCTTTCTTTCACAAGCTAAGAGCTGTCCAGTTTGTTGGTTTGAGACATAGTCCCTAATGCACACAAATAAAGAAAGGAAATAAAGGAGAAGAGTTAAAAGAAAGGGCAGAAAGAAAAGGAAGTTTGGATGAGATGATGAGAGAATAAAATGAAAAGAAGAAAGATAGAAAAAATGAAAGGCTTAGTGGAAATGCAGAGGATTTAGTCACGTTGTGGCTCACGGGTCTCTTTTTTTAACAAAAATATGACATGCACAATCCATGAATTCCAACCTACCTGTCTCCCTTGGGCATCATCCAGTAACGCATCCTTTAAATTTGCTTCAATCTAGTCTAGTGCAATGCCCCTCCACCATAACCTTCAGGAAAAAACAGAGCCATTCCCTTCGGTCTTGTTTCATATGATTCCATTTCAGCCTTTCTTAACCCAAATGGGCTCTGTAGTCAGACATGTCTGGTTTTAAACCTTAAATTGTCCACTTGGGCAATTGCTTAATCTCCCTGTATGTTGGGTTTCAGCTTGATGAAATGGAACTAATAAAACCAACATTTCGGTATTCTTATGCAGACTCATGAGAAATGTCCTACATAGTGCTTAGTACATAGGTTTAAAAAATAATCATTTTAAATGATGCTGTAGCTATTGTTATTATTTATTCTCCTAGCAGTCTGGATGTTCTTGTCCTATTGTAGAAACAATGCACTTTCCTGCATATCCTTTTCCCATCTCTCCAAACTCATCACACACAGAACCCCTCCCCCAAGACGATGGAAATTTTAAACACATAATCCACCCTGAGCTGCATCTACATGCTCAGGCTTTTGTTTTACATTTTTATTCTCATTTGCCTTTTCCCAAATCTCCTATGGAAATTGTACTTCTAGATGTCCAGATAGCAATATGCCATGGTCAGTAGCAGCCTTAGTTTTTGTTTTGTTTTGTTTTTAGATATGTTTTATTTTTCCACACATTAGAATTAGACAAAGGAGGATGTATTTCTTTCTACTCTTTCTAAGATTTTCCTAAACAAAAGATGAATTAAAATTCTTTATGTGGGGCCAGTGAGATGGCTCAGCAGTGTAAGCGCCTGCCTGGCAAGCGCGAGGGCCCGAGTTCGACTCCCAGAACCCACATACGAAAAAAGGGCCAGTGATATTGTTCAGTGGCACAGGTGCCTGCTGATGCGTGAGGTCCTGATGTCGACCCCCTCTTCCCACAAAAAAAAAAAAAAATTCTTTATGTGCCAGGAGACATACCAGTAATGTCCTCAAGCACTTGGGATTTTCCAGATCTGAGTTTCTGGCTGACACGTGAGCACTGGGTTTGTATATCCAGAGACTCCGGCTCCTGCCACTTGGGGCACTCATCAGTGGGCTCCTGCCACTTGGGGCGCTCATCAGTGATGTCTCCCCCAGCACGGCTCCACCTCGGCCTTGGCAGGTACACTGGAGGTCCACTGTGATTGGCCCATTTCACTAATAGTTGATGCATCCATAAAATAAAAGTGCCTGTAATTCTCACCAAATCCTAGCTTTCTTCCTCAAGACCAGCCAATGCAAGGAACTATAATTCCTTTATTTGTGTGTTTATGTACATGAACATACATACATTTTGGTGGGGTGAGAGTCTACACATTTTATCAGATAAGCCTAAATATTAAAAGCAATTATAGACAAAATTGCACCATTTAGCCAGCTAAACACATGCTGACCTTTGATTTTATTGAAAACCTAAATTTAGGTCAGGTGTGGTGGTATATGCCCCTAATCCTAGTACTTAGGTGGCTGAGGCAGAAGGATCGCTGCAAGTTCAAGGCCAGCCTGGGATACATGGTGAGTTCAAGTCAGTCTGCACTACATAGCAAGACGCTGTCTCAAAAAAAAAAAGGAAACCTAAATTTAGCCCAGTCACTTAAAAATCTTTTTGAATTACAGTTTTTAAAGTTTTTCGAACTATTTTATTATTATAAATGTTTATGGGTAAATATGGTAGATTCTCCCTATAGTGAAATAAGTGGGGTTGAAAAGTTGAATTACAACCTTAGGGTTGACTTATTACAAGGTAATGAAAAGTAGTCTTCTGGTTCTGCAGGGAGAGTTTTCACATAGTTGTTTTCAATTATCAGGTATACAAGAAAAAGAAACAGACCTGTTTTGTGAATAGTAACATTTGATACTGAATCTAGAAAGTCCCAAGGAATCAAAAGGCAGCCATTTCCTAATACCTGCCCCCAGAAGTTAAGAATTGTATAGTCCCAGGGGAAAGGCAAGGAAATCCTTTCCTCCAGTTTAGGTTCAGCCACGGGTCCATCTTGCAAAGTGTGCTAACACATGTAGCATTATCACTCATGAGAATACAACCATTGTCCCAACACATATTAGATACAATGAGGTTGTCTGAAAAAATATGAGGTCCCTGCTGCAATGTTTGAGGAAGTAGGACGGACAACCCCCTCATTACTGACTCTTAGGGACCTTTGAGGTCCTTTTGATCAAATTTAAGCAGGGTTTCCCTGTCCTTCAGAAACACTCTAGTAACTCTGAACCTCACATGATTAGATTCTGAGTTTTAAGTCTCATCCTCCCAAAAGTTTCCTTTTGACCTACGCTAATCCCCCCCGCATCTTACTCTGCAGTATTTACTGTTGGTTAAGGGGTAGGCATGGTTGATACTAGCTGCTACTGAGAGGGAGTCCTAGACTCTTCCCAAGCCAAACAAAATTACATGAAACCAAACAAGACCAAGTGTCCTTAAATGTCTTGCATACCCTCAGCTTCAACATAAAAAGTTCCTTCCTGTTTTGAAAGGACAATTGGAAATAGTTCTTTCTCCAATAAAAATGGTTTTTCCAATTTTTAATGGCATTTTCTATTTCTTAAAGTTTGGCTCATTAGGTACCCATCTCCATATAGTTATATATTTTTATATATGTTCCCCCAAAAGAATTAATTATCTTCTTTGTTGGCTTAGAATACATTTTAAGTCTACATTATAAGCTACTGAAACATTGCAAAGCAACATAAGAATTTCAACCTAATGCTGTACAAATATATTCATGGTCAAATTCAACTGTCATATTTCTAGCTCAGCCTTAGCTGTACATCAGAGACACCTACAGTGCACTTGAAAAGCACAGATGCTCGGCTCCAACTTCAGATTTAGTAGATTCAAGTATCTGCATCTTTATTAAGGTCTCCAGGTGTTTATGATGGGCAGCCATAGCTGAAAACTACTATGGTGAATCTATAGTCATCTAGCTGATTATTACACCGAAGTAGTAAATTCATATCCTTCATAAATAAATAAATAAACCCAAGTTCTAAGAGTAGAAGATGATGTCCAAAGTAAAAGACAAAGTCAGAAATCTACTACCATTTATTTTTGTAAGGGCATTTTCCTACTGTCATTGAGCTCCTGTACATAAAGGACTAGGAAGTAAAATAAATGCAATTATCCTTTGCCTAAGGAAGCAGTTCTGAATACTTTTTATTATATTGCCAAAGATTAAGACTAGAATATAAATCTGGGAAAGTCATAGGAGAGGCCTTCCTCGTTAACAGAAATGGAAATAGGCATTTGTATGCCAGCAATAAATCAATTAAAGGAGGAAAGGAGCTCGAAATGGCCTTCATTGTAGTTATTAACTCTGGGGATTACAGCAGTTGGTGATTGCTGAACCCAGCATTTTTTTGTCATCCACCTGGAGCAAAAGGGAAGGGTATAAATGTGGAAACAGCCTCACTGTATTAATCACGAAGTCTGCAAGTCTTCAAATGTTTGCTAAAGTGGAGCAAAAGCAAAGCAGAACAGAGCCAGACATCTCTAAAAACATTGTCCGGCTTTTGTGGATTTGAATGGTGAGAGTGTGAATCAATGTATGAGTTGGTGTGTTTATGTGTGTCTGTGTTTACACAAATCTGGACCTCAAGAATCAGTTTTATCTCTATGGTTATTTCCAGCATAACAAGGTTTTAAAGCAGGAGATAGATATGAAGAAGCTGTACGCAAAAAAATTTACCGGTGAAATTTAAGAGAGCTGACTATTCTCCATTCTCCTTTTGGTCTGTTAACCAAGTCCTATCAACTTCTTTTCACTGTATCAATTTTGAAAAATCTGAATTTGGTTTTTGTTTGTGTGTGTGTGTGTGTGTGTGTGTGTGTTTTGAGACAGGGTCTCACTGTGTAATTCAGGCTGGCCTTGAACTCGCCATGTAGCCCAGGCTCTGAAATTGTTTTGAACAGAAGCATTTGGAATAAGATTGCTAATAATTGGAATGCATGTTACCCCTAGAATTTAAAAAACTTTTTAAAATCGATTCCTTGGTCTTTCCTGTTAAAAAATATGTTTTTGAATAACCACTTTACCCGCCTGAGTCAAAATCTTTAGCTATAACGTGGGAATAATAAAATCTCCCTGTTTCCCTCTCAAGGTTACAAGGAGAAGCATTTTGTAATTTTCAGAAAGTTATGCAAATGTAAAACACGATTAGTTTATGCTTCTACCTCTAAAACTTCGTATGCACCATGTGTAATAAAAATGCGTATCTATTGTGGATGGGGTTGAATTAAAGGTGTGCCATGCAGGAAGTAATTTGAAGATGATATTTTAACATGCATTTATTCTCAACTATGCCAAAGTAGAATTCACAGTTTTTCTAATGCTCTGTACCCTACGTTTGGGTTTATTCTGCATTCCTTACTGGTTTCCATGCTACTTTATTTCATCCCTTCCCGTACATAGGAACAGAACTGGAACCCTTGGCTAGCTGTGCAGCCCCCTTTTGGTGACTTTCCTGGAGGAAGCCCTTGTGAACTCATCTCTTACAAACTCACCATTGTCAAGGGGCATAAAATTCCTAATGTGGAAGAGTGAGAGCTGAGGTGCTCTCCTCTGCCATTCTCCACGTGACCTGGCAATCATCAAATCTTATCGAATGTCTCTCTTAAATCCTTCTCAATCAGTCTTTTAGCACAAAATATAATAGTCTTGCCCGTGAATCACAGAAGTATCTACTAACTGGACTCTTTAGTTATGTGCACTCATCCCTGCCCTCCTACCTACAGAGTCTACCTCCTACTCAATATGCCGGAGTAATCTTTCCAAACTAAATCTTTATCCATCTGCTCCCTACTTAAATCTTGGATGGTGCCCCTTCTCGTTTCTATAGGAAAGCCTTGTATTGTCTGCACATGATAAGTGGAACTTTCTAGATGTGATCCCTCTTCATCTCTGCAGATCTTCTCTCATATATCCCAGCATTGCTGAGTGTCTCCTACTTCCCTTTTCAAAGCTCCATGATTTTTCCATGATTCCATCTAACTATACTTGGCCTTCCTCTATTCTTCTCATCTGAAAAATCCCTATTCATCCTTTCAACAACCACCCTTTCTTTACTGTCTCTGTCAGATCTCCCTGAAATAAATTACTCCATCCAGCAGTACATGCATTCGTTGTCCAGCAGTACATGCATTCGTTGTACATATTACACCAAGTTATAAATATGTATTAGGAAAGTTTGTTTCCTCTTCTAGGGCAAGGTTCATGCCCTCACCTCTTCCTCTACTGAAAGCTGTGCTCTTCTCTCTTTCTAAGGCGATGAGACTGTGGTCAGGAATTGTCTCCACTCTACTGATCAGAGTTAGATTGAAAACAGGAGCCCACAGTGATGCTCCCTGCCTTTTTCGTTCTTGAGTTCACTTTGTTCAAGAGTCTTCCTATCGAATTAATTTAGACTGTAAGGTAGGAAGCCCCCTCCTTCTTTTATGACGATGAATATGAATATAAGTAACAAGTGAGTATTGTCAATTTTATCTAACAGGAACATCTGGAGGTAAAATTTCCAGTGTATTATTTTTCCTCTTACATTTATAACTACATTCTGGGCTTTCTATTATTTCACACCACTGAGTTCTTTTCCTCTTAAAGTACACATTTTACTTAGAAAGGAGAACTAATATCTATTATGTAACTAGTGATGGCTCCTTTATGAGTTAATTAACCAAAAAATTGTAATGAATAGACCAAAACTCAACATCCATTTAGTTTGCATTTTTTTCAACTTGTATTTCATGAGACATGATTTTGCTTTAAAATGTATAGTCCTACATTATAATAAATATAAAGTCACTTCTCTCACCTCAAATAATAACTCTCTGAAGCTCATAAAATATGAATCAATATAAATTTCACTTTTCTTTGAGTGAATTCTGGAAATATAATAGGAAGTCCATTTCGTGAAAATAACTCAACTCTAGTTTTTCTCACGTCTCCCCCCCT
Organism: Erethizon dorsatum; assembly: GCA_028451465.1. Lineage (NCBI taxonomy): Eukaryota > Metazoa > Chordata > Mammalia > Rodentia > Erethizontidae > Erethizon > Erethizon dorsatum. The sequence goes on along the minus strand of CM051838.1, from coordinate 12,911,275 downwards.
CCCTTCCCTTTTTCCCCTTCACCCCACTATTCCTTTATTCAGTGAATACTCATTGCCATCTCAGTCATTGATTGGATTATGCTAGGCACTTTGAAGCATTTAAAATTAGTGAGGTTGCTGGCCTCAGCACTTTTACAGAAACACGCATAAAATTAACTGGGAAGGTGGAAAAAAGATGGCGGATTTGTAAGAAGCAGGCAGCGAAACTCTCTAAAAGTTGCCGTTCAGCCACCAGAATATAGTGACTGGGAGAGCACAGGAGGGAGGGAGGTGGCTCCCCTGGACCCAGGAAAGTTCTGAGGCTCAGTTCAGGACCCACAGAGCAAGTGAGGAGTGGTTTCAAGGAAGAGGAAGGAGGAGACCGCAGGTGACTTACCCCTGTGCCAGGAACTCCAGCGCGACAGAAGTTCAAATCTGCAGACAAACAGTGACAGCCGGCACCCCCAGAGGCCTCCGCGGAGGAACGGAGACAGCGGCGGTGCAGGGGAGCAGCAAAGGACTGTGCTGGCCAGCCGCGAGTGCCTCGGAGGCACAGCTGTCCCGCGTCAGAGAGCGATTGGCCGGGCGCCATTGTGGGGGAGGCAGAGAAACAGCGTGGCGCCAAAGCACAGCACTCAGGACTCAGCGCGACACCGAGGCTCTCAGGCCCATGGAAAGTGCGCTGATGGCGGGAGGTGAATGACACTGGTCTCCCCAGAGAATACAGGCTACTGCCCACTGCCCTGCCAAAGGGCTGCTCCTGGCTTGCAGGGACAGACCTGCTCGGTAACAGGACTCTGTCACCATACGGTGCCTGCCTACAGCAGAGTCAAAACATGGAGGTGATTCTTTTTTTTTTTTTTTTCTCTTTTTCTCATTTGTTATTTGTTCTGGTGAAGGTGTTTTTTTTTTTTGTTTTGTTTTGTTTTGTTTTGTTTTTTGTAGGTTTTGTTTGTTTGTTTTCTTGTTTTGTTTTTGTCTTTGTTTTTGTTTTGATTTTTCTGTTTGCTCTTTCCTTCATTATTCTCTCTGGTTTTTATAGGAGTGTAAACAGAGCCTCTAACCTCCTTGTGATTGTGGTTCTGATCTGTTCTTTCTTTTATCCCTTCCTTCTCTTTTTCCCACCAGTTCTCTACACCAGTTTCCCAGTGTCAACAGGATCCCTCTTGGTCCTCCAGCCTTACATCTAATTCCTTCCTCTTCTCCCAATTCTCTATTTCCTCCTTAACTCATTTTAAATTTAAACTCCTGAGAGGGCAAAATTGACATATTAAGGAGTTATATACTGCATATAATTTTTCTGGTGTGCTTTAGATTTTGTTATATAACCACAACTCTATATGGATAAAAGTGGCAAATAACTGGTTAGCTCAGTCTGCCATTTTCTAGGCTGTGTTTGATGCTTTAGGTACCATTATAGCCAAAAGTGACATAATTGTTCTAAACAGCTTTTCTTCCTGGTATTCCATGACTGAGATTGACTAAGGGCCACAGAAAATACAGTGGCACAGTACCAAAGAACCAAGGACTGGGCCAAACAGGTAGCAACTTCTCATATCCAACAAATTGAAGAGGTAGGATCTTGCAGCAGGCTCAAAACCCAAAAATAAACTACGCCTGGAAGATACCACAGAGAAGTAGTCATCTCCTAAGGATTTTAAACACTAGCAATAAAGCAACCTACCATAGTTAATTTACAAACATCACCCCAGGAATTAAACTAAAGAAAGAAAAGAAAATGAGACAACACTTAAACAAGATGCAACCCCACACATCCAGTTCACCAAAGGCAAACCCAAGGGGTGCGACAAACCAAAAGCCACCCACCTGACATCTCTGAAGTGGTAACAACAAAGCAGTTGAATGAGGCTCTGGAAAAATTTAAATCAGAAATAATTTCTCAGATAACTGCAGAGATAATGTCCACAATGAAGACCATGCTTAAGAATGCTAGAGCAGACACAGACAAAAAAATAGACGAGCTTAAGAAAATGATGGAAACCATGAATGCTCAGCATAGGACAGAAATGGAATCCATAAAGCAGATTCAAGCAGATATCCAGGAGAACAAAAATTCCATTGAAAGTATTTGTAGCAGATTAAGCCAATGTGAGGATAGGATCTCAGATATAGAAGTCAGGCTTGTGATTAGTGATCATGAAAAGAAAGAATTCTTAAAAATAACAAGGGAGGGCCGGTGAGATGGCTCAGTGGCGTAAGCGCCTGCCTTGCAAGCGCGAGGGCCCGAGTTCGACTCCCGGATCCCACATATGAAAAAGGGGCCGGTGATATCGCTCAGTGGCACGGGTGCCTGTTGGCACGCGAGGTCCTGAGGTCGTCCCCCTGGCACCCACAAAAAAAAAAAAAAAAAAAAAAAAAAACTAACAAGGGACCATGAAAAATCAATCCAGCAGCTGCTAGATGACACAAAGAGAAATAATTTAAGATTAATTGGAATAAATGAAAGAGCAGGAGAGAGCATAAATGACATCAGGACCCTATTCACAGACATTATCACAGAGAATTTCCCTGGTAGAGAAAAAGAATTTGATCTTCATATAAATGAGGCTTATAGAACTCCAACTAGCCATGATCAAAAAAAAATTTTCAGCCAGAGGTATCATAGTCAAGATTCAAGAAATTCAACAGAAGAGCAGAATCTTAAAAGCTATTAGGGAAAAGAGACAAATCACCTATCAAGGAAAGCCCATCAGACTCACAGCTGACTTTTCAGCACAAACCCTCAAGTTAAGAAGAGCTTGGAATGACGTATTTCAAGCTCTAAAGGAAAATAATTTTCAACCCAGATTGATGTACCCCACAAAACTATCTTTCAAAATTCATGGAGAAATAAAATACTTCCAGGACAAAGAACATCCGAGAAAATTTATGACCACCAAACCAGCACTCCAAAATGTTCTGAAGGACATTCTAGAAGGAGATAAGAAGGACTACAACTCCAGGAACCCCAACAGAAGGAATCCACCAGGCAGGGCAGATAACTTAACGGGGGGGGGAAGAGGGGGAGCCAACAACAGGAAAATAACATGACAGGTATAAGTCAATACATATCAGTTTTAACCATCAATGTTAATGGTCTCAATTCACCAATCAAAAGGCAAAGACTGGCAAAATGGATCAAGAAGCAAGATCCAACAATATGCTGTATACAAGAAACACATTAAATTCAGAAAGAAATTCATAGACTGAAGGTCAAAGGATGGAAAACAATACTCCATGTGATAACTCAGAAAAAAACAAGGGTAGCTATTCTTTTTGCAGACAAAGTGAATTTCAAGCCAAGAATGATTCAGAGAGATAAAGAAGGTCATTACATCCTTGTAAAGGGAATAATCCAAGAGGAAGAGATAACGATCATAAATATATATATGCAACAAATACCAGTGCACCCAACTATATAAAACAAGTATTAAAGGACATGAAAAGTCAAATAAGCACTAATACAATTATATTGGGGGATCTCAATACTCCACTGTCACAAAAAGACAGATCAACTAGACAAAAAAATCAATAATGAAATATTAGAACTGAACCAAACTTTGGAACAAATGGACTTAGTAGATGTCTACAGAGTGTTCCACCCCACAACATCAGAATACACATTCTTCTCAGCTGCACATGGGACGTTCTCCAAAATAGACCACATACTAGCTCATAAAACCTGCTTAAGTAAATGCAAAGGAATTGAAATTGTCCCATGCATATTATCAGACCATAGTGCAATGAAATTAGATATCAATGGCAAAAGAAACCACAAAAACTTCCTAAACACATGGAAATTAAACAGCACCCTCCTGAACAACCAATGGGTCACAGATGAAATTAAAGAAGAAATTAGACACTTTCTACAACTGAATGATAATGACAGTACAACATACCGGAACTTATGGGATACAATGAAAGCAGTCCTAAGAGGGAAATTTATAGCATTAAATTCCTATATCAGGAAAATAGAGCAAGCACAAATAAACAACTTAATGGTGAACCTCAAACTTCTAGAAAAAGAAGAGCAGGCTAAGCCAAAAGCTCATACAAGGGAGGAAATTATAAAGATCAGAGCAGAAATTAATGTATTGGGGACTAAAAAAAAAAATACAAAGAATCAATGAATCAAAGAGTTGGTTCTTTGAAAGAATAAATAAGATTGAAAAACCCTTATTCAACCTTATTAAAAAAAGAAAAGATTCAAATCCATGCAACTAAAAATGAAAAGGGTGATATCACGATAGACCCTTCAGAAAGCCAGAAGATCATCTATACCTATTTTGAAAATTTATATTCTACTAAGATGGAAAATGCAGAAGAAATGGATAGATTCCTAGATACGTATGAATTACCAAAACTGAATCAAGAAGACATAAAAATCCTAAATAAACCAATATCAACCAATGAAATCAAAGGTGTAATTAAAAACCTCCCAACAAAGAAAAGCCCAGGTCCTGATGGATTCACTGCCAAATTCTACAAGAAATTTAGAGAAGAGCTAACAGCACTACTTCTCAAACTTTTTAATGAAATCGAAAGGGAAGCAATACTCCCAAATTCATTCCTGGAAGCAAGCATTACCCTGATACCAAAACCAGAGCAGGACCCAACGAAGAAAGAGAACTACAGGCCAATCTCCCTAATGAACATAGATGCAAAAATCCTCCATAAGATACTGACCAACAGAATCCAGCAAATCATCAAGAAGATTATACACCATGACCAAGTTGGATTCATCCCAGGGATGCAGGGATGGTTCAATATACGTAAATCAATAAATGTAATACACCATATTAACAGCACCAAAGACAAAAATCATATGATCATCTCAATAGATGCAGAAAAAGCTTTTGACAAAGTCCAGCACCTATTTATGATAAAAACCCTACAGAAAATTGGAATAGATGGTCTTTATCTCAATCTGATAAAAGCTATCTATGACAAACCAACAGCCAATATCATACTAAATGGACAAAAACTGAAAGCCTTCCCTCTAAAGTCAGGAACAAGACAAAGATGTCCACTGTCCCCACTCTTATTCAACATAGTCCTGGAAACTTTAGCCAGAGCAATTACAGAAGAGAAAGAAATAAAAGGAATAACAATAGGAAAGGAAGAAGTTAAATTATCATTATTTGCAGATGACATGATACTCTACATAGAAGACCCCAAAAACTCCGCTAAAAAATTGCTCGATTTAATAAAGCAAATTCAGTAGTGTAGCTGGATACAAAGTCAATACTCAAAAGTCAATAGCCTTCCTGTACACAAATTACAAACTTACTGAAAGAGAAATTAGGGAAACAATACCTTTCACAATAATATCTAAAAAAATGAAATACCTAGGAATCAACCTCACAAAGGATGTAAAAGACCTCTACACTGAAAACTAAAGTACTCTGAGAAAGGAGATTGAAGAGGATATCAGAAAATGGAAAGATATCCCTTGCTCCTGGATAGGAAGAACCAATATAGTGAAAATGGCCATACTTCCAAAATTGTTATACAGATTTAATGCAATTCCAATCAAAATTCCAACAACATATCTCACAGAATTAGAGAAAACAATCCTAAAATTCATTTGGAATCAGAAGAGACCTAGAATAGCAAAGGCAGTTCTGGGCAACAAACGCAAGGCAGGGAGCATCACAATCCCTGACTTGAAATTATACTATAAAGCTACTGTGATAAAAACAGTGTGGTATTGGCAAGAAAACAGACCTGAAGATATATGGAACAGATTAGAAGATGCTGAAACAACTCCAGACATACTAAGCCACCTTATCTTTGACAAAGGTGCCAAACGCATTCACTGGAAGAAAGATAGCCTCTTTAATAAATGGTGCTGGAAAACCTGGCTCTATACATGCCGAAGATTAAAACTAGACCCATATCTTTCACCATGCACTAAACTAAATTCAAAATGGATCAGAGATCTAAATATTAAAACAGAAACATTAAATCTGCTGGAAGGTAGGATAGGTAAAACCCTTGAAGACATTGGTGTAGGCAAAGACTTTATGACTAAAACCTCAACCACACAGGAACTATCACAAAGAATCAACAACTGGGATCTCCTCTTATTAAAAAGCTTTTGCACAGCAAGAGAAACCACCAACAGAGTGAAGAGACAACCCACAACGTGGGAGAAAGTGTTTGTAAGCTGTTCCTCAGACAAAGGATTACTATCAAGAACATACAAAGAATTCAAAAAAATCAGACCTCCCAAATTTAAAGACCCAATCCAAAAATGGGCATCTGAGATGAATACACATTTCTCAGATGAAGAAATACAAATGGCAAATAAATATACAAAAAAATGTGCAACATCACTAGTCATGCGAGAGTTGCAAATTAAAACAATACTGAGATACCATCTCACCCCAGAAAGAATGGCTATTATCAAGAAATGAACTAATAACAAATGCTGGAGGGGCTGTGGGGAAAAAGGAACCCTTCTCCACTGTTGGTGGGAGTGTCAACTGGTACAGCCACTGTGGAAATCAGTGTGGAAATTCCTCAAAAACCTAGGATTGGAGGTTCCATTTGACCCAGCTATTCCCCTTCTGGGTATCTTCCCAGAAGAATTAAAAACATCGTACCACATTGATATATGTGCATCCATGTTTATAGCAGCACAATTTGTAATAGCCAGATCTTGGAAGCAACCCAAATGCCCATCAACAGAGGAATGGATAAAAAGGATGTGGTATTTTTATACAATGGAGTACTACTCAGCCATAAAGAAGGATAAACTGGAGACTTTTATAGGTAAATGGATGCAACTCGAGAAAATACTCATAAGTGAAATTAACCAGATTCACATGTGTAAACATCGTATTGTCTCCCTAGTGTGAGAAACTGAAAGAGTAAATAAGATCCAAAATGTACAATAGATATGATGAATCAGAAAGAAACTGGTCAAAAGGAAAGAGTCTGGCATGTGGGAATGAGGAAAAGAAAGAAGGGAAAAGAAAAAAATTGTATTTATATATAAGATGGTTAAGATAGATACACTACTAGTTTTGCTTAGTTCATTGAATAGAAAGGTTTATGCCAGTAATGTTTAGACAATTGAATGCTGTTATCTTGTACCCTGAGTAACTAATTTAAAGATAACAATACATAATGTATTAACCATTGTTACCCTCCTATTATGTTGTTTTGAAATTTTGTTCTTTTTTTTTTTTTTCTTTCTTCTCTTTAAAAAAAAAAAATTAACTGGGAAAAGAGATGTTGCAGCAGGACAAGTCAGAGGTCCAGGCAGTGAGCGCTCCAAGCTCAGGAGCCAATCTTCACATCCTGACATTCCCCATCAGGGTCTGAAACCTGCCTTTCTCTGTGATTTATTTTTAATTGTTGTTTTCTTTGGGGGGGTATCCTGATTTTATTTTTTATTGATATTTTTATATATTTGCAATATATAATAATTACATTCATCCTGGGAAATTGGTACATACACATACCAAATCTTAATTTTATTTTTCCTTTGCCTCCTGGCCCTCCTCTTTTCCCATTCCCAAATCTCCTTCTCATCTCCACAAAGTCTATATTGCTATTTCCTATCATTTCCCTTTTGCTCTTCAAATTATTTATATCGGGTAAATAATTTCTCATGTAAGAGAAACCATGCACTATTTAACCTTCTATGTCTGATTTATTTCACTTAACATCATAGTCTCAAGATATATCCATTTTCTTACACATTACTCAAATTTATCCTTTTTAGCTGAGTAATACTCCACTGTGTATATTATACCACATTTTCTTTATCTATTCATCTATTGATGAGCATACAGGCTATTTCTAAGATTTAGCTATTATGAGGTATGTTGCTATAAACATAGGTATATACATATCCCTGCAATATGATGTCTTTAACTCAGGAGATATCTAGAAGAGGTATAGTTGGGTGAAATGGAATTTTTATTTTTTAGTTTTTTGAGGAATCTCCACACTGATTTCCATGGTGATTGTACTAGTTCACATTCCCAGTGATAATGTAGAAAGATTCCTTTTTCCCCACAATCTTGCCAGCATTTGTTGTTTCTTGAATTATTGATGTTAGCAATTCTTTCTGGGGAACAATGGAATCTCACTGTTGTTTTGATTTGCATTTGTTCAATGGCCAAAGATACTGAACATTTTTTCATGCATTTATTGGCCATATGAACTACTTCTTTTGAGAAGTGTCTATTCATTTCAGTTGTTCTTTTTTACTGAGTTTTTTTAATTCGGGAGTGTCTAACAGTTGTTTTCATCTCATTCCAGCATATACACAGGCCCAGGAACACATCACTTCCTCTATCACCTATCTCTTTTGCTGCCTCCACTGAAATAAAAACTGGAAGCTATATCCAGACTCGTTTGTGCGTGGCAGTGATTATCTACCTGCTTCCTCTGGAATGAAGGAGATAGGGCGAGATGAATCAGGATGGAGGCATTATTCTCCACATCTCTTATATGTTGACATACCCACACATTTAAAATTTCATTAGAAAGTATTTGATCGTGTTCAGCAGTGAACTGTTATCAAACTGAAGAAGCCTCATTAATAATTCCTTTCTGATTGGTGTTGAGACCAGACTTTGGTTATATCATTGGACCCATTGTGAATGTGTGTACACTTTTCCCTTGGCTCTATAAACCAAGGCGGTTCAGGGTTTTCTTTCCCTTCTTGCCAATGGGCAAATATCCTTCACTCATACAAACAACAAGTGAGGCTATCTAACTTGGCCAATATCATTTTCACTACTAGTTGCTTTCCCCTCGAGTGAGCCAATTTATAAACATTCCTTTACCTTTTGAACAGACATCTACTAGTCATTCTGTTAAATTTGTCCCCAGAGAATCAACCTCTCTCATGGTCACATCTTTCTTTCCACCTCTGTGGCTGTAATTAAGTTCTTGTTTTCTCTGCTTCCGTGTTCTCCAGTCTCTTCTGCTAAAGCGTAAGAGCTTTACGGACAGGAATTTTGACTTGGCACCCATGGTATACACCCAGAGCTGGGTGTGTTTCTTGGAGTACAGAAGGCAGTAAACAGAGAACTAGGGAGTGAACACTGTGTATCCAGATGAAGACCTTGTGTCTAAGGTACCAAACCCAGGCAGTCACAGGGTTGGGGAGATCCAGAGGAAGACACAGCTACTCCGAGACCTGAGGGTGACTTCAAGTTAGCTAGACGTGGACTGTCCAGTCACAAAAATCAGTATGGATAAAGACCTAGATTTGAAAAACAGCAATGCCCATTTGAAAATAGGCATAAAGATCCGTCTAGTAATGCTTTCTGCCAATCATGCCTAAGAATCTAACAGAAGCCACAGTGGTATACAGATGTGTGCTTGTGTATATGCATGCGTGAGAGAGAAAACTTCAGTTTTTAAAACTTTAATTAGATATAATAAAAATCAAGGCCAGCATAAAACCCCTTGATATTTGTAGCCCAAAGCCTTTTACATGACTAAACAACATTTCCATTAACTTTCTCATTATTTTATTTGTCCTCAAGCTAAATTTTAATTTTTGTATTTTTTAATTCTGTTTTAACTTTTGGCATTTTAATAGTATTCTTAAATAGCTCCATAGCACATAATAGTATGGTTAAAGAGAGAGATGTGAACCCAACCATCTTGCGTGAAATTATTATGTGCAGGAAAACTATCGAAAGTCTCAGAAAACACTCAAGTTAGAAATGAACATTGAAAAATCACCTGTTTCTAAAATGAGGTTCTGAGTGCACAGGGGACAATCGGCAGAAGAATGAGGGAAAGGCATAATGGTTCTAGAGCCCAGAGGTCTATGCCTGTCAGTCACCAAGTCCATGGCACTCTCCCTTGCATTGTCTGTTGAATGGAATCCATAAAATTTGCTCTGTAACCTTTATAGTTATTCCCAAAATTGATACACTATATAGGAAATGAATCACCTAACATATGGTAGATGTTTATACTTAGTTATAGCATGAAGTCACTTATTACGGTAATTTTTTTGTGAGAAAATAAAAATTTTATACCCCTTTCAACAATTATACCAGCACTACATATGAAAAATATGTATGGCAATTTAGATTTGTGAAAATAAAGCTGTACTTTTTAAGTATACAGTTTTAAAGTAGCTTTTCTCTATGTTTGTGGTGCAAATGCAACAAATATGTTTGCATAAAAAAATGGCTGTTTACCTCATGAGGATAATACACATTGTCACAATTTTGTCTCATAGAATGATTGAAGATAGTGGGAAAAGAGGAAATACCATGGCAGAAAGAAGACAGCTGTTTGCAGAGATGAGTGAGTATGGAACTTTTAAGGCACTCCCTACAGTTTTCATTGAATTTTCATAGAAAGGCTAAAAATAACCACTTAATACTTCTAACATTTGTACTTTCCCTTAAGATTCAAAATTCCTTACATAAAGCATACATTTAGGCATTTTGGCATCCTACTAGGCAAAAGTTAGTCAGCGAGTCATCATAATTTATTACTAGACTCTAAATTTTATATCAAAAAAGTTTATGGACTTGTGTATTCACACACACACACACAATAAACCTTGCTTAGTGTTGACATTAATACAGTCTACTAAACTTTGAAGTCTGTGTTCATCTTCCTGTGTCATCACAATGGTTGCCATATTGTAGACACTAGACAAAATTTGTGAAATGAATCACGAATGTCTTCCCTGCAAAAATGATATCATACATTAGTGACAAAGAACAGGTGGGAATACACAACTGAACTATAAGCTGTCATTTGGACACCATGCACAGAATGAGAATTTGTCCTACAAATGATTTGTTTTTTAAGTACAATGGAAAACGACGGATAAAAGGAGCTTGGAGGTGACCTGATCTAAAAAGGAAACCAAACAAAGATTATATTTACTGATCCCAGTGAAAGCTATTTGCTTATGTAAAGGCATAGTTGCTGTGTAAGTATTGGCTGATAGTGTCTCCCTAGTGAAATACTTTTCATATTCTTAAAGAACTAGACACTTGGGAGAAAACATATCTCAAATTAAATTTCGTAAAGAAAAAACATGATTCCCTTATTTTTTATTTACTTTTTTAAATCTCTCCTTCCTACATAAGGAACGGGCATGAGCAGGAGAGAGTTATAATCCTCTTTCTCCAAGAAAGCTGTAGAAAAAAAAAATAGATTTCTACTGAATATGGGGAGCTATTGGCAAGAATGAGGGTCAGAGTAGATAAAGCAAAGTGTTAGATAATAAGATTCATGTTTTCTTTTATCATTTCCCAATAGTCTGGTGGCACCAAGAGAGTGTCAGAACTAACAAAAAAGGAAATAACATTAAAATAGATGTTGGGAATCTCAATCTTGCTTCTTGCTTTTTTCATTTTAAGATGAATCTAAAGTGTGAGAGTTTTAGCCAAGACCTTCTAATATCCTAGAGCATGTTTCGAACCCTATTCTTCACTTCTGGCATGACATCACCTGGGTTTGGGACCTTTTTGTAGACACAAATCTAGTAGAGCAAGGAACCTAATTCCTGCCAGCCAAAGCCTCAGACCCAACGAGTAAGTTTTAGTGATCTATTGTAGTACATAAGGATGATGGTTAATGATGATACGTTTCACGTTTCAAAATTTCTAAGAGAATAGATTTTTCACATTCTTCCCACAAAATATGTTGGTGAGGTGATAGATATGTTAGGTTGAATAAGTCTTTCTACGATGTATACACAGATCAAAACTTCACATTGTACCCCAGAAATACACAGAATTACTATTTGTCAATTAAAAATAAATATTTTTAGAAGAAAAATGTCATTCATTTGGATAGTCAAAATACAAGCAGGGAAAGTAAAGGGACAGTATATTTGGGGGGAAACAAGGGGGAAAGGCCTACTTTTACAAAATCTAAAGCAGCACAAGTACCAAAAAAGACAAGATTATATTGTGGGACAATATCCTTACAGACATAGAAAAAAATCAATATTTACTATAAGAAAGTAATAAACTCTGGACATCTTTAAACCTATTTTTGTAGCACTAAAGACTGAGTCAGCTGACACACTATAAGAATTAAACAAGTGTGCTTATTTAATGATTTTGTAAATGCACGTCTAAATTTAAATGCCCAGGTCCTTTGTCTAATGTAGTTCCTGGCACTGACAAATAGGAATGTTGCAAATGTCTACTGAATTAAAATTGCCCAATTCAAAGACAGCTCAATCCAAATTTATAGTCATAGAATCAGAACAACTCTGATTTTTTCAAATGAGAGAAATTTAGAAAAATTATGTGCTTATTTCCCAAATTGTAACTTTATCTTTTGATAGAAATGTCACTGGACTCTCATATGGCTTTGTTTTATAGGTGCTCTTGATTAATGATTAGGATAGATAAATAAATCAAATAAATAGGAATCATTTTTCCCTGTGCTGGGGATTCAGATATCAACCAAAGACAGCTAAACACGTCTGACCTTAATAATCCATTAGTTTGAACATGTTTAGATCAGCACTGGGATACATCCTCAGTAAGTAGGATTCAGCTGGATAATACACTTGACTACATTCAAAGGGAAGAAGTGATTTTTATAGGTAGACTATTATACAAAAGAGAAAGATAATCTCATTGAGAATGTGTTAAATGGTTGAAAAACAAATGTGTGACCCCACCTTTATCCATAGGACACCCAAGAAAGAAAAGAAAACAGTATTATTGGAGTGACATGGAACCTTAGAAAGTAACTTCTTCCAGGAATCTGTGATGTCTACACAAGGAGGAAAAAAAAAAAAGACTAGGAACTTGTAAATTTGATCAGCTAAGTTTTATCTAGATATATTTTTTTCATTGTAAAAAGAGATTTTTTTTTCACTATTAGAGACATGAAAGAAAAGATCTCATCGGACAATTAAACAGGAAAGAAAGACTATTGCAGGAGAAGAACAATTAACCTCAACTTCACTGAAGCAAAGGAATGGGGGTTAAATTCTAGGGTGAACAAGTGAAAAACTAATATAGGACATTAGCAGGAGGTTAGTCAATATGATTAGGCCATCCACATTTGCTAATTATGCAAGTGAAAACTTTGGTTCTTCTCCCACAGAAAGTGGGAGATTAGGGCACTATATCTCCTTTAATCATTACATTTCAAAGGCTTGGATCCCAGGTCCTTCAGAAAGACATTCTTGGGTTATAAAACTGGCTGAGGGACTGGGATATTAACTTCACAAATGAGCAGAGTAAGGATTTACAACGGAAACTTTTGTAAAATCAAATATCTAGGGGAAGGGAGTTCAGAGGCCTAGAGGGAGGACGAAGCCAGTCTAAAGTTAAGCAGGTGGAGGGGGATGTTAAGACTGGTCTTAGCCTTACAAAAGCTAAAGAAGTGGAAACAATTAATAAGGAGAACAATTGATAAGGTTTGGCAAATCCAAGGGACTGCAGCACTAGTGCTTTAGCATTTATCCTGAGCTCATAAACACAAGCAGCAGAAGTAGGAGGAAATAGCAAAAAGATGCAATTAATAGCATGGACTCTCCCGTAAGCAGAGCAAAGATTAACCTTCCATAAAAAACTTAGGTGACCACCCACTTTGATTTAGAAAATGCTGTGCAAGTCGCCCTTAAATGAAAATTCTCCTTGTTATAATGCCCTAATTATCAGTTTACTTAGTACCTTGGATTAAAGCTGCAAAAACTCTAGTTAAATGTGAGTGGCATTCTATCTTGGCCTTTTCAGCCATCAGGTAAATTTGTCAGCCCATATGGGTTTATCACACTAGCTTCTAGCAGAATAAATTGCCTTGGACTTAAACTCTCCTCCATTTCTTCTGCTCTCAGAGACAGTTCCTCTTCCTCGAATGACAGTTATTTATGAACAAATCTATGTCATTTGGTATTGCTAACTTTTTTTTATCAATAGACTCAGGTCATGAACCTTCATATCTATTCACCTTAGATGCTTAATTAATGTTTCAGAAGCACATGGGGCCAGGATGGTTGGATTTTAATGGGAGAGAAGCAAATGAAAACACCCTTTGAGAAGCTCAGAGGCTGCCTAACAAGAAAGGGAAGAAGAAATACCACTGACTTCTAAGCAGAGAAAGGACCTGAAATCAAAGGGTGGCACAAATGGACCCCTGAGAGACACTGCTGAGTTGTTTGAGGGCAGACAGGCCTTTTCAAAATGCTGGCCGTAGTCAGCACGGGCATGGTTAGAAAGAAAAGGAGGGCATGATCTTACAATGTACACCTTAAATTTAGGAACGGTGAATTCAAAAATTCAGAAAAATGACATCAGTGATCCCACCACCATGGGGTGTGGTGAATACTGTGACAACTTTCATTTCCTTTTTCTTTTCTTGTGTTCTTGGTCTCTTTTAAGACGTCAACACCATGGATCACTGTTCCGGAAATTCTTTCTGCTGTCTCCAGCCCCACCTGGCCTCTTGCTTTTTCTAATCACTCTGCTTCTCGGTTTCTGTCTCCTTGTACCTGCCAGACCCCGAAGTCAGTTTTTTTCTTCTTGATCAGTTGTTTCCATGTACAATTTTTCTGCCCCCTAATGTTTTTACCCTTATTGCTATGGCACTCAGGTGTTCAGAATCCCTCAAGACCACTTCCTGTATTCTTGTGAACTCACCCAGAATAGTCAGCGTGGAGATTGAGCATCCCTCCCAACCCTGCTTCTTGCTGTGCTGTTGCTGAAGCACCTGAGGTGGGCCTATCTTTAGCTCCACTAACAGTGCCCACCCAAAAACGTTAATGTCTCCACCAAGGCTGCTGCCTTATAGTGTTTCCAAAGCTACAGTCTTTGAATAGTTATTAAAAAGCTGGGCATTGTTCAAAGAGGGAAGGAAGTTCTTATTCCCAATTTTGCACTCATTTTGTCACCCACCATGTATACTTGTGCATAAAGTCTCCTCTTGGAAAAATATTCATAATCTTGGCCCAGTCAAGACACATTGCTGCATTTTTTATAACTTTTGTATTTTTTAAAATTCTTTTTTTTTTTCGCTACATTTTAAATGTTTGTTGATCATTCCTGGACTGAATTACAGCTCTAGTCAAGAGCTCCCCATCCATACGTCAGACTGCCCATTGGACAACTCCACTTAGACATCCCACGAGCAGCTCAAGTGCTGTGTATTCCAAACCGAGTTCTTCATCCTTACCGGACTACGTCCTTGTTCCTCCCTGCTTGTACCTTAGCAGAATGAGGGACATTGAAGGCCACTCACTCAAGTCGAAATCTGAGTATTATCCTTGATCTCCATCCCATGCCCCTTTATCTCTCTCCCTCTCTCTCTCTCTCTCTCTTTTTCTGTCTCTCTCACACACACACATATACATGTGTATTCAGTCAACAATCAAGCATAGCAAAGAGTTCAGACACTGTGTTTATAGACTTTATTTTGTAAATGAGTGAACTTTTACACAAAATGAGATTGTTAAGAATCTAAATGACAGGCTGGTGATATAGCTCAGCAGCATAAGTGCCTGCCTGGCAAGCGTGAGGTCCTGAGTTTGGTTCCCGGTACCCACATAAAGAAAAAAAAAAGAATCTAAACGACTATATAGATTTTGTAATTGTCTATCAAAATGTAGAAAGTAAAACATACATAAATTGTATGAAAGTGTTCAGAGTATAATGAAGCTAGTGTCATAATTTAGGTGAACCTGCTTTGTTTTTTGATTGGTTGGTAGATGTGTTGGTTTTATGAATGGGTGGGAAGAGATAGGAACATGGAAATAAGGAAAAGAGAGAGAGAGAGAGGAGGAAGAAGGGAGAGAGAAAAGATGGGCTAAAGAAAGAGAAAAAACAGAGGGAGGAGGATTGCTGTGAGTTCAAGGCCAGCCTAGGCTTTGTAGTGAGTTCAAGGCCAGCATGAGCATGAGCTAAGGTTAATAATATCAACAAGAATGAAAATGGGGAGAGAGGATTTAGAGGAAGATGAAAGAAGGTAGGTGGGAAGGAAAAGGGGATTAAAAAAAGAAACTAACTCTATTATGTACATGTACATACTCCCCAAGATGAACATAAACTTCACGTGCTACAAACATGTAGTAATAAAAAAACAACCTGTAGAATGAATCACCTGTTACAATATGTATGTATATAAACATATATGTATATATTGCATTTATAAATGTCTATATCAAATGTACCATTGATTGCTTTCTATATATTCTTACTGGGGAAGCAATAACTCTGGTATTTTGGTTAATTTTGTCCTTTGTATTTTAAAGAGATATTAGCTAGCCATAGAATAGTGTGACTGGAATGCTTAAGGCTCTCAAAACCCTGCCTGATGATAATGAAAATAATGACAGCAACTGCCACATATGCAATCCCTGTTAACCGTCTGACCCTGCTGTAGACACTACACCTAACATGGCTATGGAGTTGAATGTCCTTAACCTTAAAGAATCAAGGAAGAGCTACTTTTCCCTGCTAAACTTTAAATTCTATGGTGACTAAGATTTTTGTCCATAATTTTCAGATGACAGTGAAGATGCTAATAATGGTAACAATAGCAGCTAGCAAATATTTAAGAAATGAATTACCAAGTAACAGAGAGAAAAGATTATGTGGTCCAGGGGGAAGCTAGATCAAGTGTGTTGAAGTTATAAGGAGTCAGTTTAAGCTCAAACATCAGAAAAGAATTTCTGTCATGTATCGTTCCTCAGAAATAGAACAGGGAGCCTTTTAAGGAGGCCCATTACTGTTAGCTGCTCACTTCATACCTGGCAAAGAGGTCAAGACTATACATTTATTACCAGCTGGTCAAGTTCTTATTACTATCCTCCTTTTATGCATGAGGGCATTGAAATGCCAAGAAAAAACTTGCTGAAGTTCACAGAGCTAGGAAGTGACAGAATTAAGGATTGCTGACATAGAAACCCATTCATTTGCACTAAGTTATAATGTTCCCTGCCACTGGAAATAATCCTACATGGCCATTCACTGATGTCCATCTACTGAGAACATTAGAGGAAGACTGCATTGAGTCAGGGCGGGTCCCACCTCTTGTATCTTTCAAGAACCCGGCATCAATGAGCCTGTTTGTCAATGAGCCTGTTGTTTATAAGAATAAATGTTTCATAATATGCCTCATAAAACCACAAAGTAATAGGATTATTGACAACATTTTTAAGTAAATCTAAAGAAAACAGTCTGAGTTGAGGGAATCCTAAATATTCTCAGGGAGGGACACTTGCTATTTCATCTTGAATTTCATTCAAAAAGCATTTCATTGGCCTCCTAATATCATTGCTTCCAGCCCAGTTTATTTGCTCACTAATCTATTATATCCTGAAGAATTTATGTATCACATTTTACTGGTGTAGACAAAGTTCAATACATGTCAAATACAAAAATACAACTACACACCTTTATATCTGCTATGAAACATAAATGTGGGCTTTAAGAAAGCCAAATATTTGAAAGCAGAAAAACGCGGAATGGGTTGTAGACACAGCCGAGAGATTAGCCCAATCTTAGCAGAGTAGGAGGAGCATAGGAGCTCAGTGCTCAGGTGACAGGGCTGGGGAAAAGGTCAGCCCGCCTCTGGCAGAAATTCTGTGGGATAAAGATGGGAAGTACTACTGGGCAGGGAAGAGGGAGAGAGGCTGCAGAGGGCCTTGGGTTCTGCTGGGGCTTTCAGACCTGGTGTTCTGGGCATCAGGAGCCATGCTGGGTTATTTACTGGAAGAGTAGAATAAGGAAAGAAGTTCAAGCATATGGAGAATATAGTCCCTCTGTGCTAGGAAGCCACAGCATAAGAAACATTAAAGGCTGAAAGGTGTCTTCTCTTCTGAGGTTGCAAGATAGACATCAGTAATAATAGTGAACACTTGCACAGCACTTACTGTGTGCCGAGCAGTGTTCTAAGTGCATTGAGTAGAGACATTTATTCTTCCTCACAACACCCCTGTGCAATAAATACTGCTTACCATCATCATCCCCACCGTCAGATGAGAAAACTGAGGTTTCTAGAAGCCATTGGCCAAAGGTCCCACAGAGAAGATGCTCAATATTCAGTGTGTGGTCACTTAACAGTCATGTTCAAGTGACCAATAACAGTGCATTTAAAACTCTATTTATTTAGAACAGTATCTGATATCATCTGGCAGTTGAAGTCACAACTTGAGCAGACTGTTCTCAGAAGTGGCAGACGTGACAGGGTTTATGCAGGGTTCCTTGAAGAGCACGGTGGAAATCTGCTCTCCAGTGTTGGATGGACGTGTCTTCTCACCCTTGAACCTGAAGAATAGGGGGCAGGACTTTGCAAACCTTAAAATAATGTTTATAGTCCAGTAAAAATAAAAACAAGTGTATTGATTATATCTGTGGTTGTCTTGTTTATAGACATTATAAATTCCTTTCCACACACATGGCACACCATATGTGTACTCTCCTTCCCTACTAGGGGCTCAAGATCTGGATCGCATCCGGCTCTCCACCTACAGAACGGCATGCAAGCTGAGATTCGTTCAGAAGAAATGCAACTGTAAGTAGGCCAGTTGTTTGGGCTAATTACCCTCATGAATCCTATAGTTTACGTTTGTTACTAAGTTTATTAAAATTGAGTTTTCTTACAAGTATTATTTACACAAAAATAAAAGGGATATAACGGTACACAAATGGTAGAGAAACTGTTTCAAAGTAATTCTGAGGTCTCAGTTACTCTTAACTACTAAAGTATTGAAATGTGTGAGCCTCAGGATGGATATATAGATCATGACCTTGGAGTGGTTTCCATCTGGATAGGTGCTTTTCCTCTTTTCTCTACACTTGGTATTATAAATGCAGTGCCATCAGAATGGTTTCCAAGAACTTTATAAAATATGAAACACTAAATTCTCTTCATATGTGTATTTCCTTTATATGAAAATATTCACATGCTCCTGGAAAACTGACTTCTTTCTGAAACCACAAAATTAGCCCATTTTATCAAAGTATTAACTGCACTTCCTGACATCAGACAAGAGGGAAGGAGACACTGCTTAAAGAAACACAGGAACTTGCTCTAGCTTGTTCCCGGACTTTAAGCTGTCCGCAGCAAGCTAGATCACCAATCACACGAGCAGTGTTACATCCTCTGCTGGGTCAGCACAGCGGTCGTATCACCGTATCCATTTTCTCTTGGGAAAAAAAAATTGCTTCATAATTTGTGTGTATAAACTTACTCTTTTTCTTTTTTGAAAATTGACTTATTAAAGCTTTATAACTGTTCTTCATTTCTAATTAGTATTAGGTAAATTTTTAGAAGCAGAAACCACAGTGTTCTCCTGGATGTGTACACATAGTTGTAAAGTAACTGGCTTGGGAATTAGATTCTCAGTGAGCGCAGAGGTCAGACAGCTCCACAGATCTGCCCGGCGGAGTCTTCAGCAGGTGTTCCCAGGGCCCTGGGTGGGACACACAGCCCCGGGCTTCTAGGTGTGTGGCCAATTAGGCTGTGGAGGTGGACAGTGTGCATCTGTTCTGCAGGGTGCTCAGCTGTGGCCTAGTCTCTTGGCCTAGTGACTAAGCATGGGGCTGTACTTTAGGGCAGAAGGAGTAGGGAGAAAAAGGTAGATTGGTCATATATCAAATACACATTTTGACTCCTCATAGGAAGCCAAACCAATCAAAAAAGAACAGAGAGAAAAACACTACAAATGTTGGGAAGAAGCCGTGGCTGTACTTGTAGTCCTGGGCATTGATGGGTCCATAAAAACCTTATCCAGTGCTGGTATAGGAGACAAGGAAAATGTTCCCACAGAAGAAAAGTTCTCCCTTCCCCCTGCAGCCCACCACTCCTATTAAAACAAAAGAAGGAATCTCCACATTTCCAGCAATGAAAGGTGATTATATTCTCCCACCACCTTGCCATTTATTAGCATTTCAGTGGTATTCCAAATTAGGGAGGAGTGGGGAAAGTAGGGGATGATAGGTCCATCCCTCTTAAAGCTTTGCCAAGCAGAACAGTTTCCTCTGCTTCTTTCAGTAGAGCTGGGGACTTCCAAAAAGAAGACAAAGTGGGAAGGAATAACAAGAAAACAAGGGGGAAAAAAGAAAAGAGAAGGAGGTGACGGAGGGAGGGATGAAGAAAGGAAGGAAGGAAGGAGAGAGAAAGAAAGAGGAGAGAGGGAAGGAAGGAAGAAGGCTGGGGAGGAGAAGGGAAGAAGAGGCTTATAGTGATTTGGCAACCCTACAGCCAACAATGCAGAGTATACACACAGTGTCATCCCCCATGGAGGTTCTCTAGCCACCCTCAGGCTTTATTCCATTTCTTCTGCTCTCTGAGGAACTCCCATTCTCATTCCTGCACATATCTTTTTCCTCCTCTTGTTCTTTTCTGGCCTCATCCTTTTCCTACATTCAGAGTTGTGTCTCAGTCACATCGACTTTCTTGGAAAACTGTAGGGGAAGAATAAGGGCTGATATTCCATCGCAAGTGAAAACAGAACCTTCCTACCTGTTTAGTGCCTCCTCACTGTTTCCATTCATTTGCCTCTTAACTTAGGAAGCCTATAACAATCTCTTACCATATAATCCTTCATTAGGAACTTGATCTAGAGCAATGGTAAATCAGATGCAACCCCTACCTTAATGTTGATTGAAGTCTAATTGGGAAGGTGGACTTTAAACACATTTATAAACTCGTGTAGAAGTATAATGACAGGAATAGATACATGGTGTCTGGGACCTTGAGGACAGTACCTTGACATGAGGACTTTTGAGACGACTTCCCTGGAGGAACTCTGAACTTCATCTTAAAGAATTAGTGGACATTTGGTGGGGAAAAGTCTTATTTGCTTTACAATATACATTAGAAACTTCATGTATTTTAGGAAAAGATACTACATTCTATACAAACTAGACAAAGGCTCAGGGAAGAAAAACAAGTACATTTTGAATTAAGCTTTAAATTAATTAAGCTTTAAATTAAGCTGCTTTTCAAAATTGTTTCTACCTTGATAAAGTATTAAATACAAGTACTGCATATGTTTGCCAAGTTTTCCTTCCTAACAATAAATACAACAGTTATGATGTTCAGAGTTACTTGTAAGGTACTAACACTGTTGCAGAAAAACCTGGACCAAAAGGAAAAGGAGTTGGAAGGCAACTTGTTTATTAACACCAGCGGGCTGGGGGACTCAGTCCAAATCACCAGCATTGTTTTACAGAAACAGAATCTTTCTGTGAATCTTTCACTTGCCATGGACTATCAGCCCTTATTCCTCCCCTACAGTTTTCCAGAGTCTTTCGGTGAAACAATCTTACATACACTTTTGCAAGCAGGAGGTACAAAGCTGATAGCAGGTTATTACACAATGGGTTACATGAATCAAGTCATATGTTGTCAGGCAGATTTGTTTTAAGCAGGTTTACTTAAAAGGAATTGTTTATCATAAGGCAGGAACATTCTGGGAGGGAGGGAGAGGTTTGAGCAGAGCAGGTAGAGTTAACTGTGTCCTTGACTGGGCCAGTCTGTTCTGAGCATGAAGTCCTTGAAGCAAGTTGGAAAAACTGCATATATATTTCTAGGTAGGAAAACACAGACATTACAGCTGGATGTGGTCAGGTTGACCTCGCTGGCTATCCAAAAGAAGCAGCTGGACGCAGACAGTCAAGGCTGACTGAGCTTAGCAGTCTAACTATGCATCAGGCAGCAGGAGCATATCCTGTCTCAGTATAGCAACAGGCTCCTAATTGATTTTTAATTTCTGTTACAAAATTTCTATAAATTTGCCATTACAACACGACTGATCTTGGCTTGTCTTCATCAAAGTTGGAGACTTCCTTCTAGAAAGATAACCAGAAGTGCTAATTATTTTGGTAAGATAACATTACTCAATGTTGAATATACATCCATGGATAGAGGAAAGTAATTTTAGTCTGCAATAAAACCTAACTCACAATAAATCATGGTTCCTTATAATGGAGTTTTCCTATACAACAAAAGAAATGAGGAAAAAATAGATACTATATTTTTAATTGTTATATTTTGTAACAAAATATTCCCTGAGAGGAACTTTTATTGGGGGAAACATCCATATTCACTCAAGAAAGACTGGTCCTCACAGGCAAAAGGGTACATTCTTGAGAGTGCTCAGTTTGACACCTTGCTTCTTCATACGGTGCATGTCCAAGAAATGTTGGACGTGGAAATGTTGGGTGGAAAATGTAAAATTCTAATGAGCAAAGTTTACTCTAGGCCACATAAAAAACGGTAGGTCAGGATGACTCGATGGCCTTGGTTGTCTCCTTGTAAATTTCTCCTCCCTGCCTTATCTAAAACAAAGAGCAACTTGATAGGCAGCGTAAAGTCATTGAACATGGCAGCAGCTTTTTCCTGCAAGCATAGGCGTCCCTCAGAGTTAGCTCAGCTGCTAACATGTTACTTAGTCCACTTGAGCTACTATAAAGAAATACCATAAATTGGATTGCTTATGAACAGCAGAAATCTATTTCTTATAGATCTGGAGGCTGAGAGGTCCAAGATAGTCACCTGCCATTCTGGGGTCTGCTGAGCACTGCTTTCTGATGCTTATAGAAAGGAGGGAGCAGTGCAGCTCTCTGGGGCTACTTTCAAGGGCACTAATCCCAACCGTGAGCACCCCACCCTCATGGCTCCATCATATCCCTAAAGTCTCTGCTTCTTACCACTATCACATTGAGGATAGATTTCAACAGGAATCTAGGGGAGGAGACACAAACAGACCATAACAGAAACTCAGTATAGTGCTTATCTCATAGAAATCAGTGACACCTTAGGGGAAGACATCACTTACAGATGAAATTTATTTTATATATTAATGAAATTAATTTAAAACCCACATAATGGAGGAACAAAACAAAACAAGTAGCACTTATAAAGTCATCACCTAGAAAAAGAAACATTGTCCTGATTGTCTATGTTTTTAAAGATTTCCTTTTTATCTCAGTTCAGAGATCATAAATGTTAGTTCATTCCTCATAATTCCTTCGCCACAGCCCTTGCCTCTTGTGTTTACAGCTTCTCATATAGAACATTGATTTCATGTTCATTTTCTGGGATGCAATTCTTGATGGATGCTGAGAAAAACCAATCCATGTGTTGTAAAAGAACTCTAAACAAGAAGCCAGAGAAATGCGGCCAGTGGACTGACTGCAGCAAGTTCCAGGCCAGCCTGGGCAACTTTATAAGACCTGTCTGAAAATGAAAAATAAAAAGGACTGGTGGTAGAGAAAAGAGGGGAGATGGGTGTAGGAGATGGGGAGATGACACAGAGGGGAAAAAGAAAGAAGGAGAAAATCCCATCTCTTTTTCAGGCAAAAGACGCCATTTCTGCAACTTTCCTCCCATAGGCACTATTTTCTAAATAACTTCTTCCCTGATCACTACTCTTTGAACCCTGTTATATACTCCATCTCCATGACATAACTAGCACACTTCCTAGTAGAAGAAAAGACTGAACACCTCTAAAAATTAGGGAACACTAAGCTGGCTATTTTATATTCTAGGAGGAATGGTTCAGAATGAAGAACACAAATATTATTTTTAATACTCCTTTTTAATCTACAACTTTCTTTTTAGTGTCCACATTTTTGTTAACTTTTTATAAAATTAAAAACCCCATAAACCACTTGTAAGTATTGTGAAAAGGTAATATATCAGCCTTTATTTTAAACAAATAACTATTTCTTGCTACAGCATTATTTCTTTGGTCAGCATTGTCATGTTTAATGATCCAGATACTCTGAAATGTCAGCATATATTTTTTCAGAATTACTTTGGAGTCAATGAATTGTAGCCTTTAGTTCACCACCAACAAAGGCAACCAGAAAAATAACCTAGAACTATCTAATCCCCACTTAATAGTGGGAACAAAATTAAGGGAATACTCCATACCCACAGCTAACATTGCCTGTCTTTAGTCCTGCTTCAATTGTCATTCTATCAGTTATATCAATTAAATTTTTCTTTAAAAGAAAAAAATAAGGTCTATCTATAATTGTGTCTGGGATTTCAGAGTTCCTCAAAATCTAATAAATTAGAGGTTTTCTTAAAATTCCCTTATCCAGAAATAATTTAAGTTAGAACATACGCTTTTGTCTATGTTAATGTCTCTAAATTTCTTTTAGGATTTCTTGTGAACCCTCCCTCCCCAAAAATGCAGTTACTTGTTTACCTAAATGTTTCTCTATCACTGCAAAATTAATCCATTTGAGTACCACATATGTAGTAAGTCCCGAATAAAGATTTTTCTATGAAGGAAGGAATATGCTTCTCTAGATTCATTTTTCACCAGCCAGGTGACTAGAGTTAGGCAGTAGGAGAAGCCAGAGATATATTTTTATATTAAACATTAATATCTCATTTGTTTTTCTCAAGCTTATATACCAATATATTCCTGCTCCCTGTTGTTAAATATATGGATTTTTGGCCACTATATCAAATTTGTATTTTTACGTAGTCAATTACCACAAATTTATTCTGTTACAACAGCATAACATTCACTATTTCCCAGTTTCTCTAGATGAGAAATCCAGGGCAGTGTGACTGGATTCAGGGCTCAGCATTACACTGGGCTGAAATCAAAGTGCTGACTGAGGCTGTGGTTCTCATGTGGGCTCAGGGTTCTCTTCCACGTATCCTGATTGTTTGCAGAATTTATTTCCTTGTAGTTGTAGGACTGACGCCCCAATTTCCTTCTTGCTGTCCGCTGAGAACTACTTTCTGTTTTTAGAGCTTCCTTCTTGCCACATGGTCCCCCTGGACCTTTCAGAGCATAGATGTTTGCTTCATCTTCCAGACCAGCTGGAGTCTGTCTCCCTGATTTCCCCTTCTGTGACCAACCAGCGAAAATTCTTTGTTTTTTAAGAACTAGTGTGTTTACGTCAGGTTTGCTTAGATCATCTTCCTATTTTAGGGTCAATGAGAGTACCGAGATTAGTGTCTGAGTATGTGGGAGGAGGTGTGTGTCACCATGGGCCAAGACTCTTGTAAAGACCATTTTTAGATACTGCCTGTGTTAGTCAGCTTTCTGTCACTGTGACAAAATACCCGAGAATAAAAGTTTAAAGGAAGAAAGATTTATTTTGGCTCACCGTTTCTGAGATTTCTGTCCATGGTTAGCTGGATCCATTGCTTTTAGACCTGTGGTGAAACAGAAATACCATGATGCAGTAAAGCTGCTCACCTCATGGTATCCAGGAAGGAGAGAGAGAAAAGACAAACCAGAGGGGGTAGCGGCAAGATATACCCTTCCAGAGCATATCGCCCCCTCCCCAGTGACCTATGTCCTTCCTCCAACTAGGTCTTGCTTCCTAATTTTTCCACCACTTCCCAATAATGCCATCCAGTTATTGATCCCTCAGTGGATCAATCCCTTGAGGAGTTCAGAACCCTCATAATCTATTCACTTCCCAAAAGCCCCAACTCTGATGCTTTGGGGATGAAGTTTTCAACGCATGAGCCTTTGGGGGTTGTTTCAGGTCCAAACCATAATACAACCCAAGAACACACACTTTTCTCTTTTCAAGGTAATAACATATGAAACCTTGAAGGTAAAAATAAAGCTTAAGGCAAAGAAAAAAAAAGGCAAAACAAAACAAAACAACAACAAAAAAAACCTTCAGGCAAGAGAAACAGAACCAAAAAAAAGGAATGTGTTTAGAAGAGAAAGTAGAAAGACCCTCCATGGTCAAGGAGTTAGAAGGAAGAGCAGGAACTTTCAATGTTAGGGACATAAGTGGCAGATGACTAATCCTTAGAGCACAATTATCTTGGTTTGTATTGTTCAAAATGTCTTTGATACATGTTTTCATTCCCGATGTTGAATCATTCTAGACAATTGTTAAAATAAAGTGCATTGCACTAGAATACAGTGTTCCCAAAAATTCCCTGTGGGGAAGTTGGTGGTAGCAGCAAAACATAAACAAACCCATTAATGATGCCTGTGTAATATGATAATGGAAAAGCTGGTCCTCCCTGCGTGCCCTGGACCTGTGGCAAAATTGTTTCTCCCTCATCAGAGTAAACCTTTAGTAGAGAAAAGCTGTTATTTTAAAGTACTGATGCTTATGCAGTAGGTTTAGTTGAAATTACTTCTTCCTCTTAGTTGTTTTTATTTTTAAGATCTTAAGGACCCAAGGGTATTTTTTCCTTGCTAGAATTTTTAGTTTTAGAGAATGCTGGAGGCTTTGTCTGTTCAAACTGCTGCCCCAACACAACAAGTGCACTAAGCCAACACCTGTAGCCTTGTTTCAACGGATGCAGATGTAACAGACAATGGCTCCCTTGCCTTTCTTCTGTTTCTGCATTGTGCCTGGAGGCTGTGTCAACTAAATCTTTTCCTTTCACAGTGTAGGAAAAAGCATCATCCTTAAATGACTTAGACAGTTGAGAAAGAATGATGCATACAGAGAAATGCCTTTCAGGCTTCCCCAACCCTATCTGCCAGGTGCCAAGACAAGATTCGGGACCTTCTCCTTGTGTCCTCCCAAGCCCTTTTCCTGGGAGCCTCCCTGACTGGCCCAGAGCCAGTCAGCAGAGGGATAAAGGTACATTTAGAAGGTCTTGTCCCACAGCCTGGCTCTCAAGATTGCAAGACTCTGGGACACACTAAGAAAAAATGGGATACTCAGGAGAATGGGGATGGAAGAGCAACCTCTCCCAAAAACCATACCCACGGTGCTGCCTGAAAGTCATGCTTAATATCACCTGGGTTCGCTCTCCACTGAGGCTCTGTTAATATTCGTTGTTTTTAGCAGTCATTCATTCATTTATTTATTTATTCCAGAATAGGGATTGAGCATTTACTTCATGCCAAGCACTATTCCAGACCAAGAGGAAAAAGAGGAACACTCAGAAATCCATTGTATTTGCCTCACAATATTTAAATACATATTTATTTTATTATAGCTCTCCAGCATTACTGAATTTTTATTTCCAATACATTACTCTCACCTGTTGGAAATTAGAGAAAAAAAGAAGTTATAAATAGGTAATAAAACAGTAGAAGGTTTGTTCTTTATAAAATCTTTTTAAGTGTTTGCTCCCTCCATGAATATATCAAGACCTATCAAGTTGCCGAAGTCATAAATCTGGATGTTCTCTTTGAACTCTTCTCCCACCTCAGATGGAATCAATCATAAAGTCTCATCAGTTACACTTTATGCATATCTCCTCATTTTATCCACATCTTTCTGTGCAGACTGTAAATACCGGCTCAAAAACCTTTACCTGATTCCAGTCTAAAATGGCCCCAAACAACTGAAATAGATGGACACTTCTCAGAAGAAGAGCAAAGGGCCAATAAATACATGAAAAAATGTTCAACATCTCTGGCCATCAAAGAAATGCAAATTAAAACAACACTGAGATTTCATCTTACTCCAGAAAGAATGGACATCATCAAAAAATCAAATAACAAACACTGGGGAGGCTTCGGGAAAAATGGCATCCTTCTACATTGTTGGTGGGAATGTAAACTAGTACAAGCCACTGTAGAAATCAGTATAGAAATTCCTTAAAAAGCTAAAAATAGAAATTCCATTCAATCCAGTTATTCCTCTTCTAAATATCTTCCCAAAAGACTTAAAGGCGTCATATTACAGTGATACATTCATGCCCATGTGTGTAGCAGCACAACTCATAATAGCTAAATCTTGGAAATGGTCTATGTGTTTATGAACAGATGAATGGATCGAGAAAATGTGGTATTTATACACAATGGAGTACTACTCTGCCATCACAAAGGATAAATTTGAGTCATTTGCAGCAAATGGATGAACTTGAGGCAATAATGTTAAGTGTAATAAATCCGACACACGAGCTCGAACATTGCATAACTTCTCTTAATTGAGAAACCCAAAGTATAAATAATTTAAAGAGCAAAACAAAAGATAGATAATAGGAAACAGAGAGATAGATCTTTTGCACATAGGAAGGGGATCTAGAGATGGAGGAGCTGGAAAGAGGGAAGGGGAAATAAAAAGAATTAATATATGTAATGTATATGTATAAACTTCCTGCAATGAATATAATCATTTTGTATGTACTGCAAATATGTGCTGAAAAAGAATAAATAAATACAAATAAATAAATAAATGTATAAAAATAAATAATTAAAACCCAATAAATAAAGTTATCCCCAGGGTCATATCCTGGAAAATCGCCAGGGCTGTGAACTTGATGCAGTTCGCTCCTGTTCCTAAGTTATGTTATATTAAGCAGATGGCTGTAAAATAGATTGTTGGGTGGGCCTGACCTCATCACATGAACCGTTTAAGAGGAGAGAGTTTTCCCTCTAACTGGCAGCAGAGATTTGAATGACCAGTGGGGTTTGACCTGCCTCTGCTGGCTTCAAGACAGAGGGAGGCACATGCTCAATCCCAGGTGTTGAAAGATGCCTGGAAGACAACCAGCAAAGAAACAGAGCCTCTGTTCTACCAGCGCAAGGGACTGAATTCTGCTAACAAAAGGAACGGGCATTCAGAAGCAAAATATCTCCAGATTCTCTAAATGAGAACTCAGTTCATCCCCCTTGTGCTGTAGGTTGGCTTTCCTTTTCTTAAAGTACTTTTTACATGGGAATATACTCAATGCTATATAATTTATTTAGTTATAATCATTATGTCTTCCCCAACTCAAATGTAGGCTCCTCAAAGGCAAATATCAGTGTCTTGTATACTAATATTTCCGCAGTCTGGAGCACGGAAGTATTCAACAGACATTATTGAATAAATAAATGGCCATACGGAACCATTGGGGAGAAGCCCTTGAGCATGCAAATGATGTAAAAGACATAATATGGTTAAGTATGTATTAATTTAAGTGAGCAAAATACCATTGGTAGTCTTAGTGTGTGACCTCTAATGTATTTCAAAAATGAAAAATATTTGTAGATATCTTCTAGGTTTATCCTTATGCTTGGTATCCTTAACTCTGCATTCTTCTTAAAATATCTTATGTTTTTCACAACATTCATTTTTCTTACCCCAAGGGGTCTCAAAACATTAACCTTTACCCCTTAGTTTGTGAGGGAACTTCAGCAGCCAGAAGACACCCAGCTCTTGAGACTTTGATGGGAAGGTCATGTGACAAATGGAAGCTTTGAGAATTTGTGAGTTTTACAAGGCAGAAAGTTTAAGCAGCAGATCAAAATTTTCCTTTTCTGAGCTCTTTGAGAGACTTCAGAATATGACTGAAACTAAGGGCATTATTCTAAAGCTTGATCCATAATCTTCTTACATAAGATGAGGAGAGATAAATACATTAAAACCTAAAAATATAAACATTCAGAAAACAAACTAACTTGCTACCTAATAAGCAATAGCTAATGTATGCAGGCAAAATATTTTCCCAAAAATTGAATTTTTCATTACATGAGGTAATTTAGAGTAGCAATGATTGACTCCACCTCCACCTTACTGTAATATAGTCTTATATTTTTCTACCTAATATGTCTAATGCTTTTTAAATTTTTTTCACAGACATATAAAATTTACCATTCAAGCTATTTTAAATGTATAATTTAATTACATTAAATACATTCACAATGTTGCTCAAGCATCACCACCATCAAGTTCCAGAACTTTTTCATCATACTAAAATAAACACACAAACACATGCGTACATACACACACATATTTTGTACCTATTTTAGTTACTTCCTCATTGCTGGGACAAAATACCCAGCACCCACAAGTTAAAGGAGGTAAGGTTTATTTTATCTTACAGTTTGCAGAAGTTTCAGTCCATAGTTGGCTGGCTCCATGGCAGGGCAGTATAGCAGAGGGGAATGGCAGAGGAGAAACAGTCCATGGCAGGGTAGGCAGAAAAAAAGCAACAGCAGTGAGTCTCTCTTTCCCTCTTTATTTCACTCAGGCTACAAGCCTCTTGGTTGGTGTCACTCACATTCAGGGCGGATCTTCTATCTTCAGTAAGTCCGTTCAGCCACAACCAGAACTACACTAATCTAATCAGTGGGTGGATATAGTTATCTTACACCCATAATCTGTATTTACACACCTTAGATCCAGCCACCTCTGAAAAGCCCCACCTATTAGTGCATGAGCATTTGAGGGGAAAATCCAGATACGAGCCATAGCACTACCCATTAATTTTTTTAATATCTTGAAAATGTTGTTGCATCAATTTTTCTTTCCAATAATGGCACCAAACCAACCCAGTTCTGCAATGTACAATAGAGTGCCTGAAAGTCAACACATGCTTAAGTGATACTGGTTTTACTAGAAAAAAAAAGTTTCTGAAGAGAAATTTTTGCTTAAAAAATCTTACTTCTCAATGACTGCAATAGTAAAACAAAGGGAAAATTTGTTAAAAATTATTCTGGAAATATATATGGGTCCCCCTCCATGTGACAGCTGCTCAGTGAACAGAGCAATGAACAAAACAGGAAGAAAAAACACCTTGCATTCTAGCAAATGACACAATAATTTCAGACAGTTAATGTTCTCAGCAAAATAAGTCAGGGCAAGAAGATGTGTCTTACTGTTGTTTACACCCCCCCCCCCAGTGTGTGGCTCATGGGATGCATTTAATCCATTTCCATCCGCAAATGGGTTCATAAACATCCACTGTGTAATGACACTAAACAAGATGTCTTGCTGAGTATCTGGAAGGATGTGGGGATGATTCAAACTCAGAACTTCACTTCGAGGATCTTGTAGATAATCATAAGAAATTTTACATGAGCTGGGCATGATGGTACATGCCTATAATACCAGCACTCTGGAAGGCTAAGGCAGGAGGATCACAAATTCAAGCCCAGCCTGGGCAACTTAACAATTCAGCAAGAATTTTTCTCAAAAAATAAAAGAAAAAAGAAAAGATTACAAAGGATGGGGGGAGGGGTTTTGCTTAATGCAAAGGCCTGTGTTCAAACTCCTGAAAGGAAAAGAAAGAAATATATAGCATCTTGCTTCTATTCTAGGGACAGCTGTTTGATAAGATATCTAGGTTTTTCTTTGGCCTGTTTTCACATTTTACTTAATTTTCCTTTTACGTTTTTCCCTGTTACTTATATTGCCAGCTCCTCTCCAAAATCTCTGCTTGCAAGATCTATATCATTTACTTGAGCATTTTTCAAACTTCAGCAGTAACAAGCAAGCAGAAAGTCTGGAACATCCAGTGAGAGTTTCTCCCTCTCTTCTTTTGTAAGGTCTCCTTTCCTTTAAAAAACAACAATAGTGCATCTGCAGAAACTCTTAGGTATCTGTCGACCATAGTGTTTGTTGGAATTATCATTTGCATTTAAAAGAGAACAAATTTAACTGGGAGAGCATAAGAAGAAAAATGCACTATGATTTCATCCCATTTATTTAGGTTATCCTGGCTAATTATATTCCTTAATGTACACACCTGTTAATAGAATAACCTCAAGTTTAGAATCTGATGAATGTGTTCTATTAATTACAGATCTGCATTTTGAAAATATCAAACACTAGATATACTCTAAAATTTTGTTATATAAACTTTGCTGCATTGTTACCCCGTCTAGCAGTCACCTGAACTAACAACTATCATTTGCTGAAGGAAAAAATATGACTTGCAATAATCAAATATATCTATAAATATTGAAATAAATTGTCTGTTGCTTTTGTGTGTGTGTGTGTGTGGGTACCGGGGGTTGAGCGATATCACTGGCCCTTTTTTTGTATGTGGGTTCCGGAAGTCAAACTCAGGCCCTCGCACTTGCCAGGCAGGCGCTTACGCCACTGAGCCATCTCACCGGCCCATCTGTTGCTATTTTTAACCATTCATGGTATTGCACTAACACTCTTGTGTTATCTCCTTATCTACTAGGAATTATAAAGTTAGTTCTGTTTATTCCAAGTGAAGAAAGCATAGCACAAGAGTGACTTCCCTTGGATAAATACCAGATAAAATCATCTAATTAAAGAGCCCAACTTCTAACTTCCAAATATTAGCCGCTCGTCATGGTAAACACAGCTGCTCCCTAACAATGGCTGCCAACAGGCCTGTGGACACTCAACCTGATGCTGCAAATAATAGCAATGACACCAGCCCTAAGTAGCTTATTTTCTTGGAAAATAATAATATTGATGTTAGATAAAGGGTGATGCATTTTATTCTTCAAATTAAACTTTTCTGAGTAAGACAGTGATATACCATGGAGGAGGGTAAGTGAAGGAAAAGGTATATAGCCAAATAGAATCAGAATCTACTTTGTCATGATCATAATAGTCATTTTTTGTTTTATTTATTAGTGCTCAGCCAGGAATACATAGAGACTTGATGAGAATTAGTGCTTAGCCTATATCTCGCCAGGAAACAGACCCCATACATCACAATGAGAAAGCAGGTCATCGGGAGAGTGAACCTCAGAGTAGAACTGAAACAGAAAAGGGAGTGAAGCCAACAGACAGTGCAGGGACTTCTAAAGACCCTTGTGAAATGCGCCCCAGAACTACCACCCCAGAACAAAAAGTGAGGGTTCTAATCCATCTGCTCTGTCTGCACTGGTCAAGAGTGGCCTGCAGGAGTTATGCCCCCTATACACACATGCACGCACGCACACACACAGTTACACACACATACATTTCTGGGTTGCATGTGTGTAAATGCTAAGTAGGGTCCAGGTGGATGATGAGACATCAGAGGTATGCAATAAAATCTTGAGGCCAATTGCTTTGAGTTTGCAGATGCCCTGAGTGGTCAAAGTCTGTGTGGTGCTAGTGGCATCTGCATGGGCTGGAGAAAGAAGTAAGGCCAAGAAGAGTTAGAAAAAGTACCTAAAATGAACCCAAAATGTCACCCACAGCATATCATGGCTTTACTATTCACGGCTTCCTCATCACTATTTTCTATTGACATCTTTTTTTTTTTTTTTTTTTTTTTTTTTTTTTTTTTTTTTTTTTGGGTACCGGGGTCAACCTCAGGACCTCGCACGCCAGCAGGCGCCTGTGCCGCTGAACGATATCACCGGCCCCTTTTTCATATGTGGAATCCGGGAGTCAAACTTGGGCCCTCGCGCTTGCCAGGCAGGCGCTTATGCCGCTGAGCCATCTCACCGGCCCTCTATTGACATCTTTTAAACTTATATCTTACTTTTAATTGACAAGCAATTGTATCTATTTGTGGAGTAAAATGGAAAATTACAATATATGCACACATTATTAAATTATTAAAACAGGCTAACCCTAATTAACATATACATCACTTCACATTCTTATATCTTTGTAGAGAGAACACTTACAATACTAAACTCATACATGCACACCCATGTTTATAGTGGTGCTATTTATTATGGATAAGCTCTGGAAACAGCCCAGATGCCAGACCACAGATGAATGTATATAATTATATGTATATTTACATAATATCTATTATACATATGTGCTCAGCCCTATAGAATGAAATATATGTATATATATATATATATATATATATATATATATATATATATACTCAGCAGTAAAGAATGACATTTTTTCCTTTGTGGGAAGATGGATAGATGGAGGGAACTCGAAACAATCATGCTAGGCAAAAGAAACCTGACACAGAAAGTTCAATATCACATTTTCTCTTATATAAGAAATGTAAAATATAAATACATAGATGAAACAAAACAGAAATGATAGGAAACTAGAAAATTAACTCTTGGAAGTGGGGAAAGGAGATGGTGGACAGAGGAGCAAAGTGGGGGAGTAAAGGGACTGAAAAGGATCAAAATATGTAATATTGCACGTACCAACTCTGCAAAACAAACATCACTATTCTGTATTAAACATGCAGCTAACAAAAAATACAGTTCCTGATGAAGTGAAGTTAAATTAGACTCACTCTTTTAGCACTTTAAAAAACTACAATACTTATTATTATCTATAGTCATCATGCTACACAATATATCATTAGAACTTATTGCATGCCTTTTGAAGGGCTTTAACAAAACATACACCTTATCTTCTTTATACTATGTTGATATGTCTATGACCTCCCTCAAGGTACCTATAAATCACCTGAACTATTGATTAACCACCTAGAGATCTCTTTATCCCAAATTCTAGCCCCATCCCCAAGCAATGTTCTGTGCACATAAAGCTGGGCCATAGCTGTTTTTTGCATTAGTGAATGAAATATATTTTCTACTCTCTGTCCATTATTTACTTTCATGGCACAGAAAATTAATTATATATTGAAATGGTATAGGATGAGTGCAGAAAAAAAGATCACTGCACAGCCAGTTGCTGCTTATTACTTCCAATGTCTGTAGGAACTTTACCTATTGTGTTCATATTCGCCAGACGGGCACATGATACAGAGTCTTTGAGGTCAAAAGCTATAAGGTAAAAGTAGGCAGCAATTCCTTATGGCTACCAGTCCTGTGGATGCTCCTTCTTTTGAAATGTGGCCTCCAACATCTAAGATTTTGACCATCTGGTACCTAAGAATAAGAGGTAAAGTGTAAAACCATACACAATGAGTAATTCAGGGAGCTCTCTTTTGTCAAGTGCAGGGAAAGCTTCCAGAGTGTTACACAGTGCTGGCTTGCAGGAGGTGCCCTACCCCATTCACCAAGCGGTGTAAGCACCCAGTTTGAATTGGGTGTTGTGCAAGGAGCTGTGAGAAATATAAACATGAGCAAGAACATAGTCCATGTCTTCAAAATGCACATTACACAGATCTTGTTCTTACACTTATTCCCCAGGTATCTTTTGGAGAATCTGATGAAAACCATGGACCCTTCTCCCCCAGATGTATACATGACCCTACACACAATATTAGGCTCTCAATTTTGGGGTCTCTTTTCTCCTCTAAAATCCAATCATGAGCTGATTTTAAAAATGAAGGAAAATACGTGTCCATTAATTACTGTGGTAAATAAAGACTGCCACGAATGTAATAGATATGTGAAGGGCCTTGGCAGGGACAAAAGGGAGAGCAATTTACCTGCGGGTACAGAATGGGCTTCCCGGGAGGCATGGCACGTGTGTACCACCTGGAAGGATGCTCGATCAAAAGCTGCACCTGATAGAAGAAGCACCCTCAGAACAGGCATATTAGAAGACCAAAAGCAGATTCTGAAAGTAAGAAGCCTGGTATAACTACAAAATAGGACTCTTGCAGGAAGCTAGGTAGTGGCAGCGAACCTTTTAGAGATTTTAATGATAACAAACAGCCTGCTGTGTCACATGTGCCATATGTTCGCTGCCACTGAGCTACTGAGCTAGACAGTAATGAGAGGTGAGCCTGAAGATCAGGAGACTGAAGTCTAAACACTGGTTTTCACTCTTAGCACTTTAAGTATTACTCAATAGGCAATGGAAATGGCCTTGTCAGAGCTGAATGTCGTAATATTCATAGGACAAATAAAGAGGAATAGATGGTGGAGATAATAGGTGTCTTCCTTCCAAGTAGAAAGCAATAAATGCCCATACTAGGGTGCTAGGATAAAGGAATGGTAAGACCACATCTTTTTTTAAAAAGTCCTGTATAAAGTTATCCAGTGACATCTAAAGCCCTCTGCAAAGTTAATAGCCATGGGGGAGGTAAGATATGTACCAGATCCTCTCACTTCTAAAGTTACTAAACACATTCTGTACAAAATTAAACACTGGCAAGGAAAAATTAGTTATTGTTCAGATCTTTCTTTTCATTTATCTTCTATTATTTTTTACAATCCTTGGTATGATACTCTGAAAATGATAAGTTTAATAAATACTTGGTTCAATTGAATTTATTTAAATTTATATTTATAGCATGACAGCTATGAGCCAACAATTATGATATCTCATTTTGAATAATAATGCTGGTCTACAAACACAAGTTAAGGAACACTGAATATTTTTTCCTAATAGGCAGCAAATGTTCTGCCAAGCCCTTTGAGGACTGGTATGATATTTGATTCAATTTTACACCAAAAATATGTTGTAGACTTTATCATGAAGCTTTATTACATCACCCTAACCAGGAAATTAAAGTGAAAGTGAAATGTTATCTTTGTAAGATACGATGCTTCTCTCCAAGGATTCTTAGCAAAGAGAACAAACTGCTTTAGTGATAAAAGCATACTTTGGGAGCAAAGAACAAGTTGAGATTGGAAGCATAAAAAAAAATATGGTGAGCTACTCAGGTGTTGCTTGTGTTCACATTTTATAAAGATTTAGCTCGTGACTACTAATCAAAAACAAATCTAAAGTTTGTGCTTTTACTAATGTTTTCTTTCTAAATTCAGTGTTTGGTTAATGTGAGTGATGGCTGATATCTGCAACATAACATAATCATATGAAAGTATATTTGCTGAACCAGGCAAAGCACACTATTTAACTAGTTCTTCCTCCCCAGTAGATTTTTAAATGCTATTTTCTCATGGTAAGAAGCCTAAATAAGGACATAAAAATAAATTATGTTTGAGAAAATCTTAACAACTGGCTAATTTGCACCTGGCTTTCTCGACCGCAGTGTTCTCAGGTTTTGGGGAATATCTTTTAAATAAATTCTTCTCAACCAAATAAGCATCAATTTCCTGTTCTTCCTGCCTCCTGTCCAACACTACTTTTTAAATCGTGCTCCATAACAATGATTCTCAAATTCTGCCATCTATCAGAATCCCCTAAAGTGCTGCTTACACCTGTGGATGTCCTGGCCACATCCCAGACCCGTGGGGTCAAATACCATAATCTGAGATTCACTTACTTTTTTGAAGATCTGGTTTTCACTACCAGATTCGTTGGCTATCGGTGGGATCTGAATTTAGGTCACGTGAATTTCTGAAAGTGGAGCTAAGCATTAAATTTCATAAAATGCAAACTCTCAGTAAAACATACAGCAAATAAACATAGCAAATAAACATACATAAATTTAAAAATAGAGATATTTACTCATTGAAAAATAAGGAAAATACGACAAAACAGGCAATGGAAACCATTACTTAGTAATGAACCCTGCTTTCAAACTCCAACTCAGGCTCCTCTGGCCCAGTCAATCGATGCCAAATCTGAACACACTGTTCTCATTCGCTGCTTAGTGCCACTGATCACCAGCTCCTCTTCTCCCAGGAGTCTCCTCTCCCCCTCATCTCCAGCTGCGCACTTGTCTCTGTGCTTTAGGCATCAACTGGAGATCTAGAGCCTCACCTCCTGCTCCAAACCTCCCCTAGCTTTCCAGCTCACAAAGGCGCCCCTATGTTTAGAGCTCCTGTAACACTTAAAAGCAAAACTGCGCCTTGCATGTCAACTTTTGATAACTCAGTGTCTCATGCTGATCTTCAGGTAGGACATCTGAGTGCGTCTCTCCCCATGGAAATTACAGTCTCTTTTATGGTCAGTCTCTTATCTTTGTTCAATCACCTACATCATCAACCATAATACATCCCAGATACTTGAAATTTACTGGTTGGATTTCATTTCTTTTGAAGCTATTATAGAATCTCATTTCTTGCACTCTCTTACAGCTTCGTATATATAAGCATATGGCAATCTTTCTCCATATGTTGCCACCTCTATGTGCAATAGATGTATAATAAGTAGTGAGACTTTGAAATAATTCTGTTTTTTCTCATGAACTGGAGCTCTTTAAATTTCAAGATTGGTATTTGACCTGAAATTGAACTAACCAGTGATCACTGTGATAACAATCTCTCATGGATTTATAACACCATTTTATCCACTAAGAGGAAAACAAACCTAAAGTTATAAAAGAAAGCTTGTGGTACAAATATCTTTATAACTGGCTATGTAGACCAGAGAATTGGAAAAAATGGGGAGGGACATTTTAATGCTTCTGTTTTCTCTCAAAAACAAGCATAATGCCAAAAATGTATGTAGCACTTCACAGTTCACTGTTTTCTGTGTACATTTTCCTTTTTCCTCAGAACACTTGCAAAATGAGAAAGGGGTAATTATTATCTCATCAGGTAAATGAAGATACACTCCAATCCTGGTCTGCTATCTCTAAACCCATTTTTCTCTATAGGAGAAAACAGATAAGCGCATACACTATGTATTGATTACCATGAATATCAAATCATCATGTTATGTATTTTGATTATATAAATTCTATTTTTATTAATATTTTAAACAGAAATGAGAGAAAACAACTCATTGTTGCCTGCTCATTTATTGTCTCACTATCTCTACTGTACCTTCAGGGACCTGCCTGTCTCTTACATTGTAAATATAGAGCCCATAATGGTACCGTCACACAGTCAGGGCTGAATAACTACTTCATTAAAGTGAATACTGCATGAAAGAAATTTTAAATCTCTAAGATGGAAGGCTAAGAAAGAAGGCCAGTGAGCTGCTTAAGCTAAGGAGTTTGAGGAGGAATCTGGAGTCACTTCTGACACTTTTTTGTGACAAAGGACTAAATTCCTCTCACCATCTCCTCACATCCCACCTTTGTGAAGCCTGACCCACGTAGGAAGCCCCTTAGAAGCATTTTTACTTAAGGTCCACTTGTCACCTGAAATACTGCATGGAACTTTCCATTTGAGAGTTGTCGCAGAAAAAAAGAAAATGCTTATATGCATCTTCATCTTTTAGTTCTAAGGTCATCAAAACTTAGATAACTAAAAGAGTAAATCTCCGTAATTACCTTTTCTATAAGCTCATAAAAATATTTTTTAAATCTGTTATATGAAAGAGCACAGTTTAGCACTTCAAATCCAGCATGTAAACAAATCAAAACTATTACCCGGTTCTCATCCTCTGAAGAGTGCAGTTACCATGGCAAACTCAAGTGGGAAATACTGCGCTAACAATCAGCAAATTAACATTGAGGGAGGGGAGGATTGGATGGATTTTCAGGAAGAGCAACCTGTCACTGCTGGTAGGGGATTTTATGGGAGTTACTGGCAGAACTCTCCCTGCCTGTCTCATAGAGAGACCAACAAGTCAGCCAAACCTCAGATATTAGTCACCATCACTTTAAGCATGGGGGCAAGGGCGAGCGTTGAGAGAGCACATGCATAATTAGGCACACACACACACACACACACATACACTGTTTATGTTTCTGAACGATGTACCTATTCCCAATGACACATTGGCAAATTTTATTCATGCCCAACCTAACTGTAATTTGCTTTTCTCCTTTTCTCATTATGGTAATTAAGAAAGTTACCATAATGCAATGAGTGACTTTCCTATAGATGGAAACCCCAAACCCTTCTAAAATAATATTTGTGTAATTGTATTATATAAACCTTTTTTAAATTGTGTATGTTAATTAATAATAGCTTCTCACAGCACATCTCATAACCTGTTAGGACATACCAAGCTGTTTTGGCGCTAAAGGACCAAGAACAACTGACTTCGAGCAGTATCTCTTATATTCTCATGTGAAGACAAACTGCCTGGAGATGTTAACAGGCGGCTTCTGGTTCTCTTGGTCTTGGCCTCTCCAAGTGAGGTTCTGGTCCAGCAGGAGTAGCGCAGTCAAGGGGTTATTTCACTGCCTTGTAGGTGGAGCCAATGTGCAGCCAAGGTCAAGAATCACTATTCTAAAATTATAGAAGTAAAATTGCTATAAAACAGCTGTGTACTGATGTTCACCAGCTGCAAGCCCTTTGAGAACCTTCTGAAGGTTTGTGAATCACCGGAAAGTTCTGTCAGAATCACCTGCAAAGTTTTGTCAAAATCCTCTCCCAGTCTCTTAAATTTTGGAACCAGGAGATGGTAGAATCTAGATTTGAGAATTTTGAAAGGATCTGTAAATGCTTTAGAAAAAGGACACCATGCTTAGATTCAGTAACTGGGCCTTCAAGCTCTAGAATAAGGCCCAGGAAAGGCTGGCCTTGAACTAAATCATGAAACAGTCTAAATATTGAAGCTCTCTTTTGATATTCATACTCTTTCAATACCCTCTCTCTCTCCATTTTACCCTATTTGTACAATTCTACTTACAAAGTATGAAATCAGTCATTTCTATGCAGATGCAACTGGGTTTTATATCTTATAAATTAATAAAGTCATGGAATGTCTTTAAATCAGAGGATGTTTAATTATTTTAACACTAATAGCTATCATTTGTTTGGCATCTAAAATTTTAGCATTTTTCTCAGAGATACTTGGATTTAATCTGTCCTTAACTATGGACCAAGGACTCCACATTCTATTGGAATTAGTATGAGACATCAGAAAACAGATAACAAACATCTCAATGTCAACCCTCTTCTCTACCCACTGGCAACTGCCCCCTTCCTTCCTCTCACCTAGACTTTTCCACCTGATATTGCCAGGATTTATGTAAAACCATTGAAGATTTGTCTGTTTATATTTATTTGTAAGATAAAAATTTTGGCATTAATAATCAGTAGCTAAAATCAACACTAACAGCATTGTTTTTAAGATTATATGAAGTACTAAATGGATTTTGTTCCTTCTTTATATGGTTAATGCTAACTAAAGCATTGGGTCATGCAAACTGTTGCCTTACCTAGTATGTTAATGTGAAATATATGCAGTAGCATAGGTAACAGAGCTCCACTTGCCCCTGTGCCAAGTACCGTAGCAGGTGCTCTATGGTGCACAATTAAAGCTTGAGACCTACTTAGTAAATATGCACAGTGCCATCTAGTGGTGCATAGTTATAATTGCATACCCTAAATGTCCATTTTCTAAACGGATTTGAAACATACCAGTAAGCGGCACATACACCCAACTGTAGGCCTTTCACAGTAGACTTCTTAGTAACTTCCTAATGAATTTCAGCTCAGTCTTTGTCAATGTTCCTCTTTAAGTAGACAAAAGGCTTATAATATTTGCTTCTCAGTAACAGCAATATATATTCAATGATTATTTTGCACAAAACACTGTGTGTTGTTTTGTGTGGATTATCTCATTTAACCTGCACAGTCACACTGAAATGGAAAAATTATTGTTGTCCCCATTTTACATATGAGGAAACTGAAACTTAAGGTTGTCAATGACTTGCCCAAGGTCATATGGATAGCCAGTAGGGGAAGCCTGTTTGAACCCAGCCACGGCCCGGACCCGCACCCTTCTCTGGGAGAGTGATTACACCTCCCAAGGTAGTTACCAATCAAGTAAAATTTCCAAGAAACCCTATGGAAGACAGCATTCTTCACTAGATATCTAATTGTCCAAGATTACAAAACCAATTCACACTCTACTAAGTTAGAATTTATGACAACTGAAATGAATACACACCTGTTTTTGTGGCTAAAACATGGTGTGTACTTCTTTTATATTGCCCACATAGTATATGACCAAAATTGTTTGTTTATTAGTTTATGGGATTTGAGAAGTTACGTTTAAACTTAGCTTTGGACTCATAGATCTTATAAACTAATAACATGGCTTTAGATCAGAGGGTGTTTAATTATTTTTAACACTAATGACTATCATTTGTTGGGCACCTAGTATGTGCCAAACCTTGTGGCTACCACTTGTAAATATATTTCTCTTTTAATCTCATGACAACTCCTGGA
Organism: Erethizon dorsatum; assembly: GCA_028451465.1. Lineage (NCBI taxonomy): Eukaryota > Metazoa > Chordata > Mammalia > Rodentia > Erethizontidae > Erethizon > Erethizon dorsatum. Next base: position 12,869,904 of record CM051838.1, on the reverse strand, counting down.
TGGTATTAGTTTCTTCATTTCTACAAAGGGAATGTTAAAATTTGTAGAGATGAAACAATTCGCCCAATTCGCAGGAGGGAAATCTCAGTCTTCGTAATTGTACAGTCTGTATCCTTTTCACCATGCCACCCCTGGAATTAAGCAATGTAACATGGTGCATGGTTACAGATTTTCTGCATACTACCACCCTCTATGTAAAAATATCTCTGCCTGTTACTTGAACTACAGCAGGCTCCAACTACTTCCCACTTCCTGCCTGTCCATCACCATTTCTTTCCCTTAAAGTCAGAAATTGCGTCTTTCAGCTGCCTTTCTGACCATGTGGCTCTCTCTTTCTTAAAACCTGCGCCTTCCTACTCAGCCATGAAGAACTAAATCTTTCTCAGAGCTACAGCTCTTCTCCAGCCTTATGTCATCCTTGGCCCCATCACAGCCATATCATAATCCCATCTTATACCTAGTGTCCCAGCTCTTACGGTACATGTCACAGTTTCTCATTATCTGAGTCACAGCTGTGTACCCATCCGACTGCTTGCTCCCCAAGGCAGAAACTCATCTGTATTTCCTGTGAGCCCCCAGGATCCACTACAGTGTCTTGCAGGTGGTTATGAAATTAGTTTTACTTAAATCATTTATAATTATATGACCATAACTAGTACTTCTTTTCTTGCAGTGCTAGCAATCAAACCCAGGCCTCATGCCTCAAGAACTCTACCACCGAACTACATCTCCAGCCCTTTTTATTTTATCTTTAGACAAGTTCTCGCTAATTTTCCCATATTGGCCTTAAACTTTTGATCCTCCTGTCTCAGCATCCCAAGTAGCTGAGATTACAGGCATGTGCAATGGCACCCAGCTTTAGAACCAGTACTGTATTTTTCCTCATATTGAGAACTTCAACACAGGAGGGCACAAATCTTTAATAATTTCTGTGTGGTTTCTAGATATTTTATTTGTCTAAATAATAAGCCATTATTTCCTATGTGACATGCCTAATTCCAAGTGTTTTTCAGGTGTTATCTCATTAATCCTCATTGTAATCATCCAAGGGTAGTTGCTATTATTAGTCCCATTTTTCTAAGATGAAGAATCAGAGAAGTGAACTAAACGAGCTTCACTGATGTTGTATCCAGGATTCAAACCAACACTTGTATGATTCTTAACAACTGCGGTTTACTGCTCCTAACCTTACTTCACTGTTGCGTCCTTCCTTGTCGTTGCCTCACTTAGCCAGCCGATATTGATTTCGGTCCCTTTGAGGTACACGAGGAGTGCTGGAGGTGTGAACAGTTGTCACAGCACACGGTCTCTTCCTGTCCACTTGCGGTACAGGAACAGACCAGCAGCCCACCCACAGAGAAAGTCAACCGAGTGCTGTTAGAAGACGAACAGGGTCCTGAGAGAGCCTCAAAACCTGGTAATAGAGGGTCCCTGAGGAAATGGTGCTGACAATAACGTACGATGAATGGGAGGTAGATAAGAAATAAGCAGAAGCCAGATTTCAAAAACAGAAACAAGCCAGGCATGGTGGCACACGCCTGTAATCCCAGGATTCTGGGAAACTAAGACAGAAGGATTGTAAATTCAAGCCCCTTGGACAATTCAGCAACTGAGCAAAACTGTCTCAAAAATGAAAAGGTCTAGGTATATAACTCAGTGGGAAGGCCCTGTACTTAATCCCCAGTAATGCAGGGAAAAAAAAGAGTTTTGCAAGCTACCTTTGGATTTCAAATTCATGGGAAGTTATTAAAGGACTTTCAGCAGCATACAAGAGATAAGTCAGATTTACATTTCAGAAATACCACTCTGATGCCAGTACAGTGGACACTCGAGTTAGAACCGGCCTGACATACGAACAACTTGGGTTATGACTGGAATTTTAGTTTTAACTTACGACCAAAGTCCTGAGTTCTGACCCAGATGCCGGCTGCTTGTGCTTCCAGATGGTCTCAGATACAGATTTAACCCTTAAAGAGTTCTAGAAGGAACAGCACAACACCCTTTCCTGTACGGGGTTGAGAAACCCTGGGCCAGTGTCTCTCTAAGGACACTGAGATCCGCCTGCATGCAGGAAAGAGGCTTTGAAGGCTGTGCAGAGGACCCTGAACCTTCAGTTGACAACTCGAGTTACAAGCAGCCCTCGGAAACAAATTGACTTTGTACATCAAGGGTCCACTCTATATGGAAAGAACTGGAGAGAAGAATGAAGTCAGACTCAGTCAACCAATAAAAAATCAAGATCGTTTTGGGCTAAGGAAATAGGAGATGGTCATAGGGACTAGAGTCACATTAAGGAGATAGAGTTTATATGACTTGCTCATTGGTAGGACTCAGGAATGAAATCCAGCTTCCAGGTGAGGTCAAAGAGGGAAAGATGGGACCATTCGCCAGGGAAGGGAGCCCCAGAAGGAGCAAGTTTGGCAGAGAATAGATGAGTATAGGCTCTGCAGGCTGATGCTGAAGAGCCCAAGGGACCCTCAGGTGACATGTTGGCCTCTCCCATGGGCCTGTAGGACTCCACTCCTGCAAATCATGAGAAGATTCCCTGTGCCTATGAAGGCTCACCAGGAAGGACGGAAGCCTTCAGATTTCCTCTCTCCACCACCAGCCAGGTCTCCTGCTTGACTCGTAGCACCTTCCTCCTGGGGTGAGGTTCCCAGTCCACATTGCCTTTGCACATGCCTGTTCCACACAGTCCACAGCCAGGGCCCAGCTGAGAACAGCCAGCACCCCCCCTTCGGGGACCACATGGGCCCCAAGAATAGTCAGTACAGCAAGCCGGATCACACCATCACTGTTCTCTTCTCATCCTATATGGACACAGATCCCCAAAGACTAGATCCAGAGGATTTATAGATTAAATATGTAAGGGACAACTATAGGAACCCCAGATATTCTGCTCAAGAATTACAATAAGAAAGCTCCACTTATAAATACCATTTCTCTTAAAGTACCTTGCTTGCTAAATGAAAAAAACGGTTAAATAATGCTAAGAAATGCAAGTAATTTTGTTGTTTAATATTTTTGATAGAAAAAGACTGTAAATTGGAATCACCTAAATCTGAATTTTGCAAATGTAATAAATATTTACATATTTCAGTTGATAAGTGATTTGTATTTATCTGACCCAAACAACAGATATACCTATAAGTTTCTCTTTTGACGTGACTCACCTTATTCATTGGTTCATATATAATATGTCCCACTTTTTACCTCATTGTTCATGTAAGGAGCATCATCTCCATTTTACACATGAGGATGGTGAGGCTGAAAATCTTAAAGGCTGAGAGATTATGCACTTGCAGTGAAGGATTTAAGATTTGGAGTGCCAAGTCCAGTGCTTGAGGTTAAGAACAGTTCCTTGGGCCGGTGATATGGCTCAGCGGCATAAGCACCTGCCTGGCAAGTATGAGGTCCTGAGTTTGACTCCCGGTACCCACATTAAAAAAAAAAAGAACAGTCCCTATCCCTTCATAACATAGAACATTAAATAATTATTAAAAGCAACAGCAAGCCGGATGCAGTAATGCACTCCTGTAATCCCAGCTACTTGAGAGGCTGAGGCGGGAGGATTGCAATTTTGAGACTTTGTCTCAGAATAAAAAAATAAAAGGGCCGGCGATGTAGTTCAGTAGTAAGACACCCCTGGGTCTGATCTCTGATAGTACAAAAAAAAAAAAAAAAGCAATCCCAAACATCTAAGTAAAGGTCACAGTAACCAAAGATGTAGGAAACAAAAACAGTCAGTGAAAAAGCATGTGTATTATCACATTTCTCAGGAAATGAAACAGAAATATATACTTCATTGAGAAAAGACAAAATATTCACAAATGTAAAAGTGTACTGAAAAGTGAACCTTAAACTTGGTGAAAATGTGGGAGGAACTGGAACTTTTTTTTTTTTTTCCTTTATGTGGGTACCGGGAGTTGAACTCAGGACCTCGCGCTTGCCAGCAGGCGCTTGTGCCACTGAGCCATCTCACCGGCCCTTTTTTCCTTTATGTGGGTACCAGGAGTCGAACTCAGGGCCTCGTACTTGCCAGGCAGGCGCTTACACCGCTGAGCTATCTCACTGACCCGGAACTGGAACTCTTGTACCCTGCTGATGGGATGCTGGACTAGTACAATTGCTTTGAAAAACACAACAGAAGGTTCTTCATAAGTTAAACTATGTAACCAGATCTTCATTTCTAAGTACTTACCAAGATAAATAGAAGTATATGTCCATCCGAAGGCTTGTACATGATTGTTCATAACAATTTTGTTCATAAAACTCAAAACTTGGATCAACTCAAGTGTCCACCAACAAATGAGTTGATAACCAAATAGTGATATATCCAGTAATGGCATATTACATGGCAATAAAGAGGACCAAACTATTTGGTCCTCTAGAAAACTATTTGGGGCAATGACCCATGGCAGTAAAGAGGTCCAAACTACTGATACATGCAACAACATACATTAATCTTATAATACTTACACTAAATAAAAACATCCTGGTGAAAAAAAGAGTACATACTATAGGATTTCAGCTACTTAGAATTCTAGAAAATTGTGACAGCGAGTGGGTGAGAGAGATGCCACGTGCTTCAGTGGGAATAGATGCCAGGGAGCACTGGAAGAGCTTTGGGGTTAATGGACAAGTTCATGATCTTGGTGGTGTGGTGATGGTTTTTGGAGTGTCCCAGTAATACTTCAGGGCAAAGGAGGGAATATAGAAATGGATTTTTTTACTATTCCAGTGAAAGTAACCATGACTTAATAAACTAGATAAGCCAGTCAATGATCATATTGGCCATCTTTCCATTGCTGAGACAAAATACCTGGCACCCACAGCTTAAGGGAAAAGAGTTTATTTTAGCTCACAGTTTGAGAGAGTTCAGTTCATGGTTCGCTGGCTACCAAGCAGACACATCATAGCATGGCAGGAGGTGTGGCAAAAGAAAGCCGCTCCACTCTTGGCAGCCATGAGGCAGAGCTGAATGGAAAGAGAAAGGGACCAGGAGCCAGATACAGTATAGTGCCTAAGGTCACACGCATCTAGGTCCTACCTCTTAATACCCCATTTAGCTATGAATTCATTGACGGTTAATTCACTGATGAGTTTAGTGCCCTCACAATCTAATCACCTCTTCAGGAGACTTCCTCCAGTCAAGTTGACAGTCAAAGCTAACCAGCACGATTATGTAGCCAAGAAATTGCTTATGGTCAGGGCAGTTAATAATCTGCTACTTAGTTCTGCTACTGCATTGCATTAATTGCTTGTCCTTTTTTCCTTGTCTTCCTTAACTTTCCTTTTTTGCTTAGTTCTAGCTGCACACTGTTAAGAAATATATAAATGAATGAAAATATTTTTAAAACTCAAATTCAGTTTTGATATCCTTTCAGACACTGAAATTTAAGTGCTGGTCCTGTTTTCTTTCAGAGGGACCAGTGTGCACAGTGGAGAAATACTTTAAACTAGATAAACTTGGATTTAAATATCAGTTTTGCCCTTGACTGGCCTCTGTATTGTCAGTTAACTTCCCTGTTCTTCAGCTTTCTTGCATGTAACACAGGAATCATGGCTGTATTTCAGGGGTCACTGTAAAGACTAGAAATAACTCTACTGTGCTATTCAGTCAATGATTTGCTTGGTATAGTATGTTATACATCAAGTCTTAGAGATCATGCACTGCCTTATACACATTTACTTACGTCAACTCCTACAACAGCCGAACACAAGGGGGGGAATCCAGATAAACCAGGGTAGATGGGCGGGTAAAGAAATATGTCTGCCTTTCCATTCACTTTGGGCTGATGTTCTAACTCTGCTTTAATTGCAGTGCACCTGGTAGACATTTGGAACGTCATAGAAGCCCTGCGAGAAAATGCTTTGAACAACCTGGACCCAAACATAGAGCTTAATGTGGCCCGCTTAGAGGCTGTGCTCTCCACCATTTTTTACCAGCTCAACAAACGGATGCCAACCACTCACCAAATCAACGTGGAGCAGTCCATCAGCCTCCTGCTTAACTTCCTGCTTGCAGCCTTTGACCCGTAAGCTCCCTCTGACTGTCAGTGACTACATGTTTCGTTTCAGTGACCTTCTGCGCTTTCCTTGGTCATTTCCCCAAATAGTTTTCTAGAGCAATCTCTTTTTTCTTCACCAGGTACTTACATCAATAAAGTCTGCCTGTGATTGATATAAATTTTAAAGGCTGTGGGAAAGACTACAAGTAAAACAGTGCCCTGGGAATGTGAGGATGATGGTGTTTTATGAGCTGACCTTTATTTAACTCATCTCGCAGCTCTTAGCAGCTCTGGTCACTTGAGAGTATGTCATGATGGCACACTGGTGGAGCGACTTAATGAAACGTGAAAGGGGAAGGATGTTTTTAACTCTCTTTTCAGCATATTGTCTAAGACAGTGTTTCTGAGGTATCATAACAAAATCCTAGAGCAGACAGGGAAGAAATTGAAAAGGGTTTCTTGACCAGCTTAGTCTAAGGAAGCATGACTCGTGTTAAATGGACTACTCAATTCTGTGCACTGTAAAACAATGTGATGCTGCCGCAGCCTACAGCTGAAGCTCAGCCTCATTATCATATAATTTCCCTCGTGGAATCAGAGAATTTCAGAGTTGGCTGGTATCTTAAAGATTGTTCATCCAAATCTCTCATTTTACAGATGAAGGAACAGAAGCACAAAGATATTGTCACTTTTCCATGGCCTTGCAGCATGGTAGTGGCACTGTGGGGACTTAGGTGTTTCAGCTAAGCTTCTTTTCCGAGGTATACGTCAGTGTCATGAAGTGTGGAAATTCCCCTGAATCACATTATCAGTGTAAGATTTTCAAAGACTTTTGCCCATCACCTCTAGTATGGACGTAGTGTCTCCCCTACACTTTCACCACTTGTTTTGAATATTAAAAAGGAAAATTGCTAACCTGACCTTTCAGCAATGGCATCTTAAGACTCTGAAGATTTTGCTTAGTCACCTTTTCTGGCCAATGTAGAGCATTTACCCCTGCAATGAGACGTCCCAGCCAGGCTAACGCCATTATGCTGCTCACCAGTGTCACCACCTGTCACTCTGCAACCTAGAATAGTAACCGAATTGTCCCTGCTTGGTTTTCCAGCATACATTGTCTCCACAATGCTTATATTGTGAAAAATTCTCGAATTGAAGTAAACTATTTTAAAATGAACAGTCCAGCTTGATAGATTCCTTGCTTTGTCTGTGAAGACTTCAGAATAATATGCTATTCTCTGGCCTCATCACTATGGTAACAGGTGGTAGTGCAGGTAAGGAGGACTGCGGTCCCACGCGTCAGGCAGCCAAATGGAACCAGCCATGGAATTTCTGTGACATTTCTGTTCTGGCCCCTTGACAGGAACATGGCAGCTTTTAAACTTGTCACTAAAGGTTTTGTGGGATTTATTTGTTGTAAGTGTGTGTTAGTCAGCTCTCTATCACTGTGAGAAAATACCTGAGATAATTTATAAAGAGGACATTTTGACTCATGATTTCAGAAGTTTCAATCCATGATATCTCGGTACATTTCTTTTGGTACTGTGGTGAACTAATATGTCATGGTGGACACATAGCAGAGAAGATCCATTCACTCTCATGGTGGCTGGAAAGCTGGAGGTAGAGGAGAGAGAGAGACAGAGAGAGAGAGAGAAATATCCCCTTCAGGGTTACCTTCAACAGATCTAACTTCCCTCCACTAGAGGCCACCTCCTAAAGGTTCCACCATCTCCCAGTAGCACCACAGGCTGGGGACCAAGCCCTTAGCTTTGGAGGACATTTAAGGTACAAATTATAACAAAGTGCAACAAATGAAAATATAAAAAGAAAAATATAATTTCCCACTACGTTTTGGGATATTGCTGGAAGATTCATAGAGAATCAACATGAGTACAGAAACAGGGACGGCTTAACAATCAAGAAGGGAGTGTTTTGTGAAATAGATGGAATTCAAACTAACATAATGAGATGTTTTGCTTTTGTTTAGAAATATTGGTTAGATCATTTCGAAGAATAAAACCATAAATGTTCCTTAAATAGCTACTGATAATATAGCAGAATCATTTCAAGACTGATGAGTGCTAAGTGTAAGGACTATCCCAAGGTAAGGAGAATTTCACACAAATATTCAGAAAGAAATGTTTATTATCTATCCTTCCTACAGGTAGGAAGTCTCCAGATGTACACTGCAGTAATCTCAATTGCCATGTGAAGACCCTAGACTGAGGGTGTCTTTGCTTTCTCCCCCTTGCCATAACAAATGTCTTTATGTAGTTCTACTGGCACTCATATTTTCCTTCTGCTAGCTTTGGAATTTTATTATGATATGGAAGCTACAGGAAGTACAACTAACTGGAAATATAACTTAGAAGTGAAATAAGAAGAGATACTTAAAAAAAAAAAAAAAGAATGTTCAATCCTGCTTCTTATAATAGTAAACTTATGTTTATCCAAATGAGCTCCACTATGGAATCTGATGTCACTTCCTACCACCCACCATGAAGCTCAAGTGTTTAAGACAAGTTTCTATATTTTGGCAGAGATGAATGAGCCTGATGCTAGTAAAACAAAGATGTGCTGTAGCTATTATAGAATCACTGGGACATTTAGGAGATTGTCTCCCATTTGCTGAATTTTAATTGGGCATGTTTTAAGAACAGGAAAAATCCGAAATAAAAAATAAAGATGCCTTAAGAACCTGGACTCTAAAGAGGTGATGTTTAAAAAAAGAAGAAAGGAAACAAAAGAAGGAAAGGAAGCCAGTATAGTGATTTAAACTCATGAAGAATAAGAACTTGAATTCAAAGAAACTTGCTCATCTTTTGGCAGGGCCTTAAAATTCACCAGACCCAACCCAGTGGACTCTGAAGTAATGATCGAAGCCCACTTCAGGTGAATGCATCCCTGGGAACTAGACTGACCTTCCCACAACCATAATTCCCCAAGAATAGCATTACTCCCTCCCCCAAAAATATGAAACTCAGTTCTCATACAAAGATGCTTCCTGTAGTCCGAGTCAGTTTCCTAGATACGAAGCTTCCATAGTCCCTTAGAAGATACAGTACATAGATACATACGTAGGGTGACTTGCTCAGTGTTAGGAGGTAGCATCTGACCCCAGTGGCCTCTGCCCAGACCTGTCATTCTGTCACTGAAGAGAAAATCCCTTAGTTTAGAAGATACCTGTTCTTCCTCACTTTCCTTCCAAAGTGCCTATTTCCCTGCAAGGGTCACTCAAAGGAGCATTTATAGCCAACTTCTAAGCAGATGCTTTCTGAAGCCACAAGCAGGGCTCCTAGGGCAGTGATGGATGTTCCTGGAACGATGAGAAGAGGGGTATCAGAAGAAGAGAACAAGGCTGAGAAGGAAAAAGATACTTTAGGAAAGAGCCCAGAGCTTCGGCCAGTCTTCTCCTGATTCTCCCTCAACCCTTGCACCTCAGGAATTGTCTTCCCCCTTCACTTCTTTGCTCCAAAATCTGCTAACAAACAGGCAGCAGCTTTTTCTCTCAGCTCTCATCCATATCCTCACAGAAGGGAAAAACTCTTTGAAGTGTTCTTTCTGAATCTTTACTATCGTTATTACTTTTTAGGAAATAGAGAGTAGCTCCAAAGAAAAACAACATGGCAGAGAGTCAGTTACAGGGTGAAGATAAATCTTAAAAGCCTATAATGTGTTGCCATTTTGAGAGCTGAAGTCATATGACAGTTTATATCTAGATGTCCCTCCAAAGCCTCATAGGTGGGGTTTAGGAGAGGTGATTGGATCATGGAGCGTGATACTCATCAGTGGATTAGCTAAATATGATGTTGGGAGCTGAAGTCTAGCTGGAGGAGGTGCATCACTGGGGGGATGGCCTGGAAGAGTGTGTCTCCCCCATCCTCCCTTGATTGCTCTGTACCTCCCACCACTATGCCATGAACTCTCTCTCATCTGCCACGCCCCTGTGCCATGCCACCCGCCTTGGAGCCAGTCAAGAGTGTGGACTGAAACCTCTTAGACTGTGAACCAAAATACACCTTTCCTCCTTAGAGTTGTGGGTGTCAGGTATTGTGTCTCAGCAATGACAAAGTAACTAAGACAAGTCACAAACTGATGCCATTGCCTCTCCCAGTTGAGATGATCATCCTTCCCCAAGTCCCGTTGTTCCTGGTACAAGATTCTGCTCTTATCTTACAGTGCATCTCTGACTGTGTGTGTGGCTACTTCCTGTAGACTACTTTAGGGTGGGCTCTGGCTTAATCTTCTTTGAATGCTCAGCCCCTGAGACTAAACACAGCGCAAGCGTGAACTGATGAGTGAAAATTAAAGGTTGACCTTTCTTAGCCCTGGTAAGACTAATTTGGTTCTTATTCAGAAAATAAGTTCGCTTTGATCTCCAATATATTATCAAGACAAGATAGTCCTTGTCACTTCCATTTATACCCTCTGTGACAGGCATCCATGATTACTAATGCAGGTGACATCACTGTCACAAACTTCAGTGTACCTCTCTTACTTTCTTCTTACTTCCCAGGAAACACTAGCAAGAACTTCAGTTTTGACTTCCTCTTACTTCAGTTCATTAATACCTTTCTTCTTAGGACAGTTTCTCATAAATTAGATATGTAACAGTGGCTTTGTTTTTAGCAAATATCATTTCCATATACATTCAGTCACTGAAAAAAATCATAGGACAAAGATAAATATAAAAAGGGAAGAGTGATTTTCCTCTTTGCAGGGATCAACCTGCAATTTAATGTCAGTCCTTTAATGATAATAATAGTTGTAGTAATAGCTACGAAGTACCCAACATTGACTATGTGCCAACAATCTCACTAATTTAGCATTACATTGTGTAATGATTCAGGGTGAGGAGGTGATGAAGCCAAGAGAGAAAGGTTAAATAACTTGCAGAGCATACAGCTTCTCACTTGAAAAGGAATGCAGGAAAAAAAAAAGAAAAAAAACTGGTTCAAAATCAGCTCTACTCGGGCCGGTGAGATGGCTCAGCGGCGTAAGCGCCTGCCTTGCAAGCGCGAGGGCCCGAGTTCGACTCCCGGAACCCACATACAAAAAAGGGGCCGGTGATATCGCTCAGCGGCACGGGTGCCTGTTGGCGCGCGAGGTCCTGAGGTCGTCCCCCTGGTACCCACAAAAAAAAAAAATAATAAAATAAAAATCAGCTCTACTCAAGCTTTCTGTTTCATTTTTTAAATATGAGAATTAATGCGTTTTTGCACCCAGACTCATCCTGATCATTACAGAATATTAGTATTAGGCTCACCTTCGTAACCTTTCCAGTTTGTGATATTTAGACATAGTTGACACTCTGTGTGAAAGAAATATTTGGACTTAACAAGTTTTATGTTGCAGCATTAGTGCCAGCCTTATGACAACTACACAGAATGACAAATTCACTGTATGACAGTCTTACGCAGAGAATACAAAATCCTGGTATCTTCCTCTCTGTATGACACGTTGCACCTTGCCAAGCCATCTGAAGAGCCATTCCCACTGCCGAGCCTCTTTCACATTGTGACAGCAAACGCAGCACTAATTAATATGCAGAGATATGAAATGATCCTGGAACTCTGCCAACATCTTTCTGCCTTTGAATTTTATAAGTGATTCTGATGTTTAGTGCAAGAAGAAATAACAAGTCCACAGCCATTTTTCTGTGCACCAACAAAATGTATTGCTCATGTTTGAGACCATGTGGCTACATGACAGCAAAGGAAAGAGAAGAGCTGCGTACATCCAGATGTTCTCTTTGCTTCTACTATTTATGTCAGCTGCAAATAAGTATTTAAAACTGTTTACTTGGCTTAGTGATTTTTTTCTTTTAAAAATTATTTATTTATTTATTTATTTATTTGTATATGTTTGCAATTACTAATAATTGCATTCATCTTGGGAAATTGGTACATCACATTTGACCATTTTACTCCCTTTTCCCACCCTTACCCACCTCTCTCCTTCCTTCCTCAGATCCCCTTCCCATCTCCCTGTTTCCTAACATCTCTCTTTTAAGGTGATTTTTTTTTTTCTTAGCATATCCTAAATTCAAGGTGTCCACACAATGTTATCCTCCAGTCACTAAAATTTTGTTCTGGTGGAAAATAGCATGTTCAAGATTTCTGCATGAAATGGAATTGTTTTTCCAAAGAATTTTCACAATTGTAAACAAATTGAGCATCCTTAATGTCACTCATCTTTTGTCAGACTTATACTTGGATGAGTGACAGGCGGGATTTTAAAAAGGTAAGGGAGACAACCCAAGAGTATTAGCCCCTCCAATTCTGGAGAACCCCCTGGCAAACTCATTCTATCCAGGGCTATGAAGATTCTTTACCCAGATGTTTTGTGAACATTTTAGGAAGCCCAAAGAGATGCCAGGGCCAAATACAGGGTTTCTATTTGTTCATTAGTCAATTTCACCATACCCTGAATTCAAGGTCATTATATAACTGTAACTCCACAGAAAGAATGTAAATTTTTTGTACTGTAAACATGTTCTTATAAAAAATAATATTAAGGGCCATAAAGTCAATAATTATCATTTTATGTGAACACTTTATAGTTTTCCAAGTAAATTTACATAGTAAATCAGAAAGTTTCCTTTCTTTTGGGCATTAATTTAATTAATATGTCCTAGGTGCTATGATAGGCTAGGGATAAATGATGTGACAAGATGAATGAGATGAGATGCCCCTTATTTGAAAGAAAAAAGTGTTATATTAAAATTAACTATTTCCAAAAAAATAAAAAATAAAAAATAAAAATAAAAAATTAACTATTTCCAACCCTTTTTCTCCAATAGACTGTGAGCAAATGGAGGATAGGCGGTACTTCTTACTTGTCTGCATATCACTAGCCTCTGGGACAATCCCAGTAAATATTTAGTGAGCAACTAATGAGTGAGTCTTATGAGAGAAATAATTTTCAGATAAAGAAATGTGCCATGAGGGAGGCGGGTTGCAGAAGCACAAGGGAGGAAGCAATTCTCAGTTAATTAAGCCACCAAAATGCACAACAAAGAGCAGTTTGGGTGCCATGCTTCTGCGTATCAAAAATGCTTATAAAATGTTTTTATAAAATATGTTGGTAAAAGAGGAGTTTCTGAATTCAGTACTCTTAAATAGAGAAATAACTTCTACCTGTTCAAAGAAACATTCATCAGAATTCAGATTTCACTCTAAAGACTTGAAATTTATCATGGGATTCTGTAACTGCCGGTAGGAAGCTCTCTTGGTGACATGGAGAAAATGCATTCTGCTCTGGGTTTGGTCTGGCATCACAGGCCTGCCAATATCTATTTGCCCTTTTTCTTTCCTGTCAAAAGCAGATTTTCCCTTCCAGGCAACTTTTTCCCCGGAAAATAACATAGTAGTTTTAAAAAGTCAGTTTGTCTCTATCTGAGGGCACAGAAAGCCCAGCCCAGAATAAAACAGTTACTCATGTTTCTTATGGTAATTCAAACTTTAAAGTAATCCATGTTTTTCTGAGACAAACATTCTACAAGTAGCCATATATATTTTAGCCAAAGAATATTTTCCTCTTTGTTTTCAGTCATTTGTGCCCAGGAAAACTGGTAAGTTTCCAAAGTGCAACAACAAAGTGTAAAGGGAAATAAAAATTTAAAGAAATATTAGTTTATGAAGCAATTTCAGTTTGTATTTTTGATGACTTATTTAGATTACCTGAGTACTCTGAAATACCTTGTTAATAAAATACCAGTAAAATAATTTAAACAGATACCTTTGGATACGAAGCTAGAACAGAAAAGTTTGTACAGGCAAAAACTCCAGGATAATTGGCTTAAAACCAGAATACATTCCCTTGGGCCAAAAGACAATGTGGGGGTGGCTAAAGTGTGCATTATGTGTTGTGTTCTCTCTTTACAGTGGAAGCCAACAAATACTATAAGTAAATTTGTACTATTTTATTTTTTAAATAAAATTATTCCTTCAATATAAATGGTATACTAATCATAATTTCTTTGTAAAGCTTTTACTGTACCTTTTACACTATCGAGGAATCAACTGCACTCTCAATTTTAATCCACAAAGAAAGCTTATGTGGTCACATCATTAGTTACTGAATCCTGGCTCTGTGAGTCTAATGTGGCACTCTCAAACACATCTGGCTCTGTTCTTTCTGAGGTGGCCACAAATCAGTAATGTTTAAGAAATTGAAGGTGTGCTGCCATAGCTTTTTTGTAAAAGCAAAAAACTATAGACTTTCTCTTTGCTCTTTCTGGTGTCGCCCCAATTCCAGCCTCCTTGGCCTGCAGCATTAGGGATGGTCTATGTGTTTCATCCTCAGCACACATCCCCAGGCCCACTTCCTGAGTTGCAGTTGGCTGCCAACTTCTGAAGATATAGTTGTACCTGCCCCATACTCCTAGGGGAGTGCTGTGTATGAGGCAGGATTCAAAAATACTTGAATGATTATATCAGTAAAAGACACACTGACATTACTCTCCCTCAAAATACTCCTCCTTGCTTCAAACACAATTATCCCATTTTTCTTGCCACTTTCTGCAGCAGTCCCGGAAGCCCTCTTTCATGAGTGTCTTTAGTTGCTCTGTCACAACTGCCTTGATGTCCTGAATCGATTCAAACTATTTACCTTTCATGGTCATTTTGACTTTGGGGGAAAGCCAGAAGTCAAATGGTACCAGATTGAGTGAATAAAGTGGATGAGGACACATTGTAATGTTTCTAGTTGACAGAAATTGTCATAAACATTTGATCAATGAGAGTTATTCAAAAATATAGTGAATGTTTAAATTTTAAAAATTATTACAGCAAAAGACACATTGCCTTTAATCCCCCTATGAGTACTCTCCTTTACTGCAAACACACTTATCCCATCATTCCTGGTAAGGTGTTTTTTACTGTAATAAGACTTTTTTTCATTTAAACATTCAACATGTTTTTCAATTACTCCCTGTATGTACATACTCATTTTGGAATAATATGCCACCTTCTTGCTCCTTTGCACAAAATCCATGGGGCTTCCTGTTATCCATCCTTCCGAGTTTGTCTTTCCATTTCTCAAGACACCTAACAGATCTCGCTGATTGCTTATAAATCAAACTTGGTGCCAAGTAAATACAATTTCTAGTGAGCATGTCTCTATTTCGGGTGTAACAATTTCTCTCCACTCCTTGCTTCCTATGTCAATGTCAATTCTTTTCACAACAAAATAGGGTCCCTAGCCCAAGACCCTAGTCAGCAGTGGTCTTTAGTATGGATCCTGGTCAAATGTCTTAAAAATAAAATCTTTTCTTTACCCCTCCTTTTCTCCATCCTTTCCTATCTACTGAAAATGCACTTTAAAAAAAAAAAAAAAGGTCCATTATTTTTGCTGTCACCTTTCTCCTTTGCAGAGTCAGTTGTGTCACTCACTCTTTAACTTCTTAAGGATTTGCCCAATGCCCGGAGTGAGCAAGGTCTGAACTCGCCTGGTAGAGGTGTGCAAGGCTCTAAATCTTCACATACCCCTCCAGTCCTTCTTCCTGACAGGGTCACATTTGCAGTCTGGCACAGTAGCTTGCATAACAATAGATCCAGTGGCCTAATTTCACCCTTGAGTTCCTGCAAAACTCTCATTCAGCTGCCCTCCATGCGGTGATTTATCTAGATTTATTGTGTCAATTTGGCAGAATAGCTCAGATACAACCAATGTAGAGTTTAATATAATCAATCTTCCATTTCTAGGAAAAATACAGGACTGGCAATCTCTCTGTAGTCTTCTTCATTAAAAGTTAAGGTTTAAGAACTCCCTCATGAGTATCATCACTTCATCCTTTGGAGAACTCTCCATTCTTACATCATCTGTGCTCAGTCCTCTCCCTTGAGTTAAATTGTCCTCTCTGATTCATTGAAAGGAAGTTGTGTTGCTCTTGAAGACTCACATATAATGCTCCTCAATTTCTTTGCTTTTTGAAAACCACCTTCTTGCTATATTATTCCTAATCTTCCATGATTTCCAGACTTTTCTGTTCTCATTATTTGAAACATGTTCCCACCTAAGAAAAGAAATTGACTATTCCCTGATGTAAAATGTTTGATACCTCCAGTTATCCATGCAATTGGGAATACACGGACATGAGATAGTCTTGAACAAGGTGGATTTTACAAAACCATTGCATTTTTATAACAGCTACCTACTCTAAAATTAATTAAAAAAAAACTTCATGAATAGATGTTCAAAATGTTAGGGACAGCTATTATAGTGATTAATATCCATTCATTAATATAACAAATTCATTGATCATTAATTTTGTGTTTAAAGTGCTAGGCACTGGAAATTTAATTAATTTACAAGAATCATTTCTGCCCCCAAGGTTCTCACAGTATGGAGTCACATTGCAGACAAGAAAATAAACAAATCAAGGTCACTTCTTGTGATAAATGTCACATAATAGGTAAAAATGGAGGAGGGAGGGATGCTTATCTCCGCAGCCAAGGCAGAAGCTGTTTTTAGAGCAAGGTGAGTGATGGTATTGATCAGCATCTAGAAGAGTGGCCGGGAGAGTCCTGAGCAGACCGTGGGGGAAGGGTAGGAGCCAGGAGACAGAACGGGGTGGCAGCAATACGGCTGCAGCAACAGTAGCAGCTAAGACTGGAAGAGACAACTAAGTATGCCATGAGAAAAAATTAAAACTTCTGCCTGCGAGAAAAAGGAGAGCAGGATTTTAAACATGACATAATATGGTCAAATTAATTTATAAGTGTGCAAGCAGAAGGATCATTTTGGAGGTTACTACCATGTTAAAGCAAGAGCCCATAGAAGCAATGACCATGGAAATGGAAATGGAGGGAAGCGGTGGATTCCAGTGAAGAGAGATTTTTGAGTCTTTCAAATGTTTGTTCAGGACAGTGGTGAATTAAGGAAGAGCAGGAAATCAAGGAAATCTGCTCCAGTGTTCATTTTTGGATAACATGGTAGTTCTAACAACTGAAAGAGGGGTGGAGGAGGAAAAGCAGTTAGTGTTAGGGTTGGTCTAAGTATTAGAGAAGGGCTCTGCAAAGATAATGAGTTCTGTTTTGAACATACCTGGTTTTGCATGAGGTATCCAGCTAGTGAGTTTTCATAAAGAATTACACAAGCCTGGTGCTTACACTTAGAAATATATTGGGAGAATCACCAGCATCAGATTCAGTCGGTTTTGTATCCTGGCTAACTATATTCCAGGTGCTGTGCTAAGAAAGAAAGCAACAAAGATGAATAACAAATGACTCCTCTCTGAAGCCTACTAAGGAACAAAGAAGCTTTCTAAGGCACATATATAAATCTTATTCATATAAGTAATTTATTCTGTGTACTAAAACATTGGCAATACAGACTTTACTTCTCAAATTACTTCAAATAATTCTTTTGATCATTCTTAAGAGTAGCAATTATCAAAGCAATGAATTACTAATATGATACTCTTTCTGATTCCAAAGATATAAGAATACAGTGGTGCCTCAGTTCGTGAACTTGATTCTTTCCACAGTTCTGCTCACAAACCAAGTTGAACCAGAATTGAATCAAATTCATTAGTTAGGTTCAATGTTGATCTTATGGGGAAATTTGATTTGGTTCTCATCCAGTTTGGTTTGCAACCAGAATCATGGAAAGAATTGAGTTTGTATACCAAGGTAATACTGTACAGTTTGTTCCAACTAGAAAATAATTTAGCCAAAACACTATACTTCTTACAGTATGTCCTTTTTGTCACATTTTGTGGGAGACAAATCTTTTATACTTTCTAAATCAATGAAAGTATTTGTGTCAATTTAGGTAAAAGTAGAACTATTCAAATGGAGCTCTCACTTTTCCCTCTTTAAATTACCAGCTTTCTTTGAAAAGTAAACATGTCAATCACAGTTTCCATGTGTGTAGGAAATGATAGTTGAAATAAATGTGTGATGAAGAAGTCCCCATAATTACCCTAACCTCAAATTCAAGAATTCTACGACAAGAAAGGCACTTCTGAAGCTTGTTTAAATAAATTAGAGAGACTGGAATCATCCTGCCCACAATTATTCTATGAAACCCAAAGTTAAAATCATGTTCTGTTATTTAAATTTCATAGCTAGTGCAACTTCCTCTGGCGATCAGCCCAGTTTTGCAAGTGAGATATACAAAAAATAAACTAGAAGATTCTGGTGTCTCTTGAAAAAAGGGAACTTGAATAGACTGATTTTCAGAAATGCATGTTGAACTGTACTCAACCTTTTCTAAAATGAATGTGTTCACATAATGCATGTGGTGATGTATCCTGTGATTCCTACAGAACAGAAAATGTCAAACATCGTTACTGGCTGTGCTCCAAATGACATCATGTTTGTTTGTTTGTTTTTCTATTACTACTAAACAGGGAAGGCCATGGTAAAATTTCAGTATTTGCCATCAAAATGGCTTTAGCCACGTTGTGTGGAGGGAAGATCATGGACAAATTAAGATGTAAGTCACTCTTCTTTGTGTCTCTTTTTGGTTATCTGCGCTCTGTGGCACTTTTCCTCTCCCTTAGTCCTGGCATGTCCCTTTGCCCATTTGTGTGTTTCCTCATTATATGAGGATAATTTAAGACACTACCTTCTTTGATCTTTGGATTTTGTCATAGAAATACTTTTATACAAGATAAATGTTAAAAGAAATGGACATTTTCCTCTACTTATGGGTTAATATCACTTAAAATTTGAGTATCACCAACTGGATTCTTTCTGATATCACTGTAAGATAAACATTCTTTCTAGTTCATTGTGCTGTGCTGTATTACAGGTAGTTGATCAATTTAAAGATGTAAAAACCAAATCAGGCAGTGATCCCCTTTAGATGTTTTAGAACCAAAAGTGCTGGCACATTTCCACATTCTTCTCAGCTTGTCCTATTCAAGTCACTGGGAACTCCACAGATTCCAAAGCAGATATTGCCAAGGAATAGGCATTAGAATTATATAGAGATTGTATAGCTAAAGATAGCTAAAGATCATTGAGTGATTGTGTGTCTTTGTATATGGGTTTTCACTAACTGCAGTGCAGTTTTTTAGCCAACAGCACAGTGGGGCGTTTTTGTTTTTGTTTTTGTTTTTTGTCTGCTGTGATTTAAAAAGCTGAACCTCATAAAATAAATCACATAAGCAAGACGGTGCTAGGATTTAAATCCTGACTCTTTTTTCTATACCAGTGTTCCTCAAGTTTTAGTATGCTTTCTAAGATACAGACTTTTGGGTTCCACCCCCATAGTTTCTGGTGCAGTAGGCCTCAGGTAGAAATGAGAAGTTAAGAATTTTCTTTTTGAACTAGATTAAAATGATGCAGATGCTGACGTTTAAAAGTTTCCTTTAGGGCCAGTGAGATAGCTCAGCGGCATAAGTGCCTGCCTGGCAAGCGCAAGGTCCTGAGTTTGACTCCCGGAACCCACATATGAAAAAAGGGCCGGTGATATCACTCAGCGGCACAGGCGCCTGCTGGCGCGCGAGGTCCTGAGTTCAACCCCCGGCACCCACAAAAAAAAAAAAAAAAAAGTTTCCTTTAACTCTACCTGTTGCCTTAAATCTTCTGAGTTTGGGTTATAATGCTGTGTTAAAAGGGCACCGCCATGGGAGTTGGGAGTTCCAGCTATCGAACTAATTTGCTTAGTTACCCTACATTTTTTTACTTCACTTCTTTAGTCCTCAGCTTTCTTCCACAATCTGAATTTGGGGATTTTATTAATTGCGTGTAGTGTCACTTTTAGCTGCAGCCATCTGTGACTCACAGCCATAAGTTTTTGGGTGTTTTGTTTTGTTTTGTTTTTTGTCTTTGTTTTTGTCTTTTTGAGACAGGGTCTCGCTCTGCAGTTCAAGTTGGCCTTGAATTCACTTCGTAGCCCAGGCTGGCCTCGAACTCAGAGCAATCCTCTGCCTCAGCCTCCAAAGTGCTGGGATTACAGGTGTGTACCACCACACTCGGCTTTCCTAAGTCTCTTCTCCCTGGCTGCCTGTCAGTTTCAGAGTGTACCTTCTGCTTCTTGGGTGCCAAGAAAAAGACTGTCAAGAAGATACAGAAAAACTCTTTGCTCTTTTGAAATTTCCCCAGACATACTTCCAGGGAGAGTTTTCTCATTGGCCCAGTAAATAAGTAAAAGGAAACACAATACAAAGCCCCAGGTGACCATCTGGCTCCCCTCATTCCCAGGGACTTCCTTCCGTGGGAGATCCAAGTGCAGCCGGATTCGGAGACACCCAGCCTGACCTCGTGAGGGTCAGGTTAGTCTCTGTGTAGCCTGAAGGACCTAGACAGTGAAAATTATCTGCCTCAGTGCTTGGTTGAGAGATAATAGCTGAACAAGAAAGTGCTGGAACCAATGTCATTAAAAAGAGTGGGGAGAGGGCTTTGCAGTCACCAGGAGGCATTTCTTTCAGGATTAGACTAGCAAGAGAAAATTTAGCAAAATGAACCAAAGCAGAGAAAGAAACCCCTGAGGGCCTTGCCTGCTAATCTCACATCACAATTGGTCATTTATGCTCAGGGCATTAGATTAAATCCAAAAAACTAATAATAATAATACTTGTCCAATATTATATTAATTGGTACCTGGATGAAAAGGTCCTATGTTAGAATAAGTTTGAGGAAAACTGATAAAACCAATTTTCTAAACTTCAGGACTCCAGCCCTTGAATGTTCCATGTTAATCCTGTGCCCCCAAGAACCCAAGTCTTCCCGTGTGTCCCCTCAGCTTTCCTCTGCATCAGACGTCATCTTTCTCCAGAGGAAAAGGGGGGCTTGGCAGTTTCAGGAGTCCGCTCTCACTCTGGCCTTCAAGTGTCATGGCCTAGTGTGGCATCTCAGACCAATCACTAACCCAGTGACTGTTGGGAGGAAAAGCCTGATGGACATTCCGATCCTATGGGATCCATTTCACCTGTTGGGCTGGGAAGGCCCACTCTTTTCTCTTAGCTGAAGAAAATATCTGGGGCCAATACATTCAGCAATTACAAGCTCAGGCTGTTTTTGAACAGATCTTTACCAGTTATGAGAACTGTGGCAAGGGCCAGCATTCAAAGAAAACAGCATACCTGCTGTAGTGTTTTCTCCCCAACCTATCCTGTCACCCTCCAAAAAAGACAGTCAGTGAGCAAAGCAGGCTTGCTGTCAGGCAGCCAAGTCAGAACTCCTCAGTACAGCAAAGGAAGCAACCACGCACGAGGTCCACTGGAGACAGATGAAGCTCTCCAGTCTGTGGAAACCAGCGTCACCAAGTCACTAATTCTGTAGAAAAGCAGGTAGAATGACCGCGATGTATCACGCTCCTCTCTCTGTGAGCAGCAGACCTGAATCACAGTCTCCTGTGTCCCTAGTTCTCTGACTGAGGAAGCACTTTTCATGTTGGCAATTGGAGAAAGAGAGCTTCATTGGATTCCAAGTAACTTGTTTGAAGCAATTTGGCAGAAAACAATTATGCTGGAAGCAATTTGGTTAGAAGAATCTCTCCAAAATGTTAATTAGTCAAAAATGATTATCTTCAGTAACCAACATTTCTAGTTCCAATGATAATTATTGGCTGAATGAGCAACTGTGCACAAATATACCCATTAGACAGCAATGTCTATCTCCTGGTAATTGGGGTTATGGGTATTTTCTATAGTCTTCTATTACTGGTTTTCATTTCAGCAATAAAGCAGACAAGGTCATGGTTTCCTACATTACTTTCATAATTAAGAAAGAGTACAGTGGAAGGGCATAGAATATTTTAGGGTTTGAAGGTTTTATTTTCCCTTCCATAAATTTTTCTAATTCACTTCAAGCCAGTATGCCAGCTGTGCTTGCTTGGCAGTTTTTCTTTTTGGGTATAGGGATGAAGGGTGCTTAGTTTGTTCTCACCAGCCCCTTTTTGTTGGAGAGTACAGAGCAAGAATAATTGGCTGAGAGTAAATTAGAAATTTTAAAAAACAAAACTAGGAGAAAACAGCAGAAAATGGAAGCTGATTTTTTTGATGGTTTAAAATATATAAAAAGTGATGACAACTCCATGTCACATCACAATTTCTAATACTCAGGGCCACCATCAACTGATATGCAGTGTTGGCTGTGTAATTCCAAAGACCATCACTGACCCAGTGTAGGAGAGGAGGGGCACCCGCAGCCACCTGAGCAAACAGACTAATGCACTCCTGTCCTGTTCAGTTGTTCTCCATCAGATAAGAAATTACTGTTTTCATGGGTTGGATCACCTATGTATACTTCTGCCTTGGGGCTCTACAACAGTTCTAAGGATCATAAGGAATTCTAAGCCCACTACTGTAGGCTTGGAACATCACATACTGTTCTACATCTGTTAAGGAGAACTTGTTTTCTCTTGCTCAAAAGACCATCATCATGGCAAATGTCTGTATTTATTGAGTCTCTACCACTGAACTGCTGGGTCTTCCTCCAAGGCTACCTCCAGGGTAGTGTTTCTACCTATTTTCTACCTTCCCTGCCCTATTTTAGATTCTCTAGGAACTACCTCAGCATCCTCCAGACACAGTCCAAACACTCAGCAGAGCTTACAAAGCCCTTCCTGTATCAGCCTCACCTCGCACCATGCCTTGTATCACCCCAGCTCCTGCCCAGGGGGTTGATTGCAGATCCTCAAGTGCACTGCGCTGCAATCCTAGTCCTGCTTCCCTGCACCCACTCCCCTCACCTGTGCCTGCCTAGCCCATCAGTGGCCCTGACTCACTTCTCCCTCCGGAAGCCTTCTCTCAGAGCCTCTGCTCCATCCCACCCCCCCTTATTCCAGTGTTCACACTATGATGTAAAGTCTACGATGTCCTGTCATGCACCCAGCAAGCACTTCTCTGCCTCTCTAACGCCCGGAGGGCAAGAACTACATCCTAATTTTTCAATATATTCACTGCTTACCACAGTTTCACACATTTAGTATGTGCTAGGTTGCTTTTAATTGAAAGAATTAGCGAATGTAAATTCTTCTAAAGTATCCATCCTTGCATGGTGCTATAGGAAATACAAAAGTGGTTTAGAATTTGACTTTGACCTTTTATAGGAAATCCCACTGGGGAGGCAAAGCCTAAATATCTGAAGTTTATGACAGAATAATGCAATGTGAAATTAATATGGTGTCTTACAGGCAAACTGTCACTCTAAGTGCTTTATAAGTACTAAGTACTTCTGTTAAGTAATTTAATCCTTGAAATACCCATTCATATATATAAAATGTGTGTATACATATATCATCATCATCATCATCATCATCATCATATTACCTGAAGCCCAAAACTAAGCTACAAACACATCATTTTGTTAAGTACTTCAGAGTCCCTTCATTTCTTTTTCAAAACTCGAGTGGCCATTAATAGCCATTTCCCATTCATCACAACAGTCTAGCCCAAGTTGGCTGTTTCTTAGCAGATTTTCATTAACATAGATGAAGTCAATATTAGTTTCAAGTGTGTGGAAAGTCACGACTGGTGCTCCTTCTCCTTTTGCTCTAGTTAGAGATGTTATCTAAATTCTTCAGTGGGTGATTGAAAAGTCTAGGCTACTTTACAAAATGTACCCTGATCTGGAAAATGAGCCTAGAAGACAATCTGGATGGCCCTATGATGACCTGCCCCAAAACTAACAAGCAATATCTTCAGAAAGTCAATTTACTTTTCCTAAATTGCTTTTTCTCCCTTTCAGTTGGAAGTCTTCAGCTTCTGTTTTTGGAATTACATAACAGTTTTTACTATTGGCAGCTTCTTTTTTGTTTTTTGACTAGTTATAATGGAACATGAGATAAAATTCCCTAAGTAAATAACATTTTGAAGGTGGATGAGAACAACATTAATGTTTTTGTTCAGATAGAATTTCTTTTTTTAAATTGACAAACAAGCATTTTATGTATTTATCTTGTACATGTTTTGATGTATAAATACATTGCAAAATGGTCAAATATATCTAATTAACATATGCATTACTTCACATAGTTTCTTTTTATTTTTTACATTTTTTCTTAATGTAATGTAAGATATTAATAAAGAAAATATAAAAGCACTCACTTCTATTAAAAAAAAAATTTCATAACAAAATAGAGAATGAGAATGATTAAAATAATGTGTGTTATGATCTCAAAAGAATGTCCAAAATGTTACTCAGAGTACAAGTCATAGACAAGAAAAGGATTCTTTCCTGGAAAGAAGAAATAAACAAATAAAAGGAGAAAACTTTTTTCAATAAACACACAAACTTAAATATCATGTGGTTTCTCTTATATGAGAAATTCAAATATATGTATATTTGAATTATCTATTCTGCTATTCTACTATCTATTCTGCTATTTCAAAAATATTTCAGATAGTTATTTGGATAATCTATAGTGAGAACTCTTAACATCTATTCTCTTTGCTGTTTTCAAAAATACATTATGCTGTCATTAACTACAATCACCATGCCATGCAATAAATGTCTTGAACATGTTCCTCTTATCTAACTGTAGTTATTTATCTTTTGACCAACATCTACCCAACCTCCTTCACCTCACACCACCCCCCCTCCAGCCTACAGTAACTACCATTCTCAACTTCTATGAGATCAACATTTTTACATTTCACATACGAGTATGATGATGCTTAGTTTCCTGTGCCTGGCTTATTTCACTAAACATAATATCCTCCAGGTTCATCCATGCTGTTGCAAATGACAGGGTATGCTTCTTATTATGGCTATGTACCATAGTTTCTTTATCCATTCATTTGTCGGCAGACACTCAGATTGATTACATTTCTTAACTATTGTAAACAATACTACAATACACAGGAGCGCAGCTATCTCTTCAACATACTAATTTCATTTCCTTTGGATAAATAACCAGTAATGAGATTGCTGGATCATATGGTAGTTCTATTTTTAATCGTTGTGTTACCTCCACAGTGTTTTCCATAATGAGTCTACTAGTTTATAGTCCTACCAACAGTGTATGAGGATTTGCTTTCTCCAAATTCTCTCCAGTGCTTGCTAATCTTTTTGATAACAGCCATTCTTGCTTAATATGTAATTGTGGTTCTGATTTGCATTTCTCATGAGTAGTGATATTAGGTGTTTTTCATCACCTATCACTCATTTGTATGACTTCTTTTGGAAAATACCTATGTGTACCTTTTGCCTATTTTTAATCAGGTTATTTGTTTTCTTGTTATACAGCTGTTTGAGTTCCTTATATATTTTGGATATTAACCCCAGATAAATTTCTGTAGTCTCATAATTAAACTATTTGAAGCATGGTATAAATCCTTTGTAATTAGTGTATTTAAGAAAATGATGGTTAATTCACAACCTCAAAATATAATCCAGTGAAAGATTACAATATGTTTACTAACATTTGGTTATGGTGTAAAAGAAATGTTCTCATATTACATTTTGACCTTGGAAATTCAAAGCTAAAATGCATGAATGGGGTACATTGAATTTACAACAGTATCCCGGCAGCTCCTTGGGCCTAGTAACAATCTGGCTAACGTGGTGATAAATTAATAGCAAACCTTTCATTCTGACAGTGATTTCCAAAGAGGAATTACAAAATACTTTGGGAAATTATTCCGTTAATACTCATTAAATGCATGTAGTAGCATAAACGGAAGATCAGAGGTTCAGTGAAACTAGAGTGATTTGTAGAATAATCCAAGACCCTGACTTTATCTCACTGATCATCCACAAGGCCAGGTTTCCTCTTCACTACATGAGTCAAAAGACCCTTTCCCATAAATCAAATGCCTTCCACCCAGAACACTCTGATTTGTAGTAAGTTTTCTGCTTCCATAGGAAGTTAATGGTGTTTTTGTTACATCTTTATCCTTGCTGTATCTTTCATTTTTCACATATTTTAAACCAAAACCTAAATGATTTGGTGATGATATAGATGGATAATGGCTAACTAGATAGACACACACCCCCAAACCTCAGTGTGTGCTTCAAATGAGGTCAACATATTCCTCACATATATAAAAATTACCCTCACTGAGTTATATGTGAGTTGATAATTGACCTCAGAATAAAAATGTGACATTTTCTGCTCTCTCAAAATATGTTAATTTTACCCAAACGACCAGTTTATGTTGTGTGCTAGAATCACTGATGAGAAGACACCAGAGAAAACACATGCCGGGAATATTTAATCATAAAAATTAGCCTTTATAGTATTCTTTCATAAAAATAATACACTTATTCTGCCACATTTTTTGTTCTTAGTAGCAGATATGTTGACCTAAAATAGTAGAGAATGTTCACATGATGAATAAATATCTTCACCATTTCCCTTTCGTCAGATATTTTCTCGATGATTTCTGACTCCAGCGGAGTGATGGTTTATGGACGATACGACCAATTCCTTCGGGAAGTTCTCAAACTACCCACGGCAGTTTTTGAAGGTCCTTCATTTGGTTACACGGAACAGTCAGCTAGGTCCTGTTTCTCACAACAGGTAACATTTTAAAGGAAGTGTCTCTCAAGCAGTCGCTGCTCTCCTTCTGCATGTCATTCCCAGCCACAGATGCAGCAACGATTCTACACGGCCACATCCTGGATTGTATCTCTAGCCTCTGACAAATGACCGTTGAGCCAGTTAACTAACGCAACACACCTAGATCATAATAATCGCTAGTGTTCACTGAACGTGAGGCAAGCACCACACTAATTACTTCGCTTTTGTCATGTGATTTCATCCTAACAATCTCGGAATCATTATTATTATCACTGCACTATCAAAAGGACAGAGCTGTCACCCAGCCTAACATGAGATGCATATCTGACCCCGTACCAAGTTTTACCAATGCTCAGCAAAGGAGAGAAGAAAGAGTCACCACAGTGCAACCTGGGTGGCCCAAAGCATGGCAAACACAACTAGATCTGCCATGACGTGATGCATTTAGGGTTATAAATGATGTGTGTGAACTGGGCACGGCATAAAGAAAGCTGCTTGGTTTTGACGTCTCTCCATATTTGTCCCCCTCTGGTCATGTAGAAGGAACTACAAGCCCTCTCCCCAGCACAGTGCTGTGGGTTCGTTTACAATCTTCTGAAGGTTGTTTACAATCTTTTAAAAATCCATACTAGCCAGATGTGCCCTCTGAAAGGATCCCATGCATATGAAAACGATGCAAATAAAAAAAAATTGTTAAAAATATTAGTTCATAGCAACCCCTGGAACACTGCATTGGGTGTCGGCTAAGAAATATCAATCTGTTTACTTGGAGGCCTGGGAGATCGAAACTGCTTCAGGTATCCCTGTGAACCATGAATTTAGGCAGACTCACAAGCATATCTATACAATTAGTAAAGAGACGTAGTTTGCTTGATAAATCTAGCTCTGCTACTTTATTTTCTCACCCAGGAGCCTTTATAACTCTCCCTGTGCCCCACGTGCCCACTTAGATTCTCCTGTATGTTCCTCCTAACCTCTGCCCCCATCTAAAGCATTCTCTCCTTTCAGTAATTTCTCTTCAGCGTTGGTACTTCTACCTATCTAACCATACTCTGGTACCCATTATGGATCCTCCCTTTTCCCCTTCCTCCCTTCCTTTCCCAGCCTCTCAAGACCACTATTTCACTTTTTTCTTCTCTGAAATCAACTATTTCAGCTTCTACATGAGAACATGCAGTATTTGTCTTTCTAGGCCTGGCTTTTACTAACTGAAAGAGAACTATAGTAATTTTCCCATGTTAAAAATTTCCTTTTAAATATCCTCTGGACTTTCCCATTATATCATCATTTAAATATCCTTAATAAGAAGTCTCTGGCCAGGCATGGTGGTTCACACCTGAAATCCCAGCACTTGGGAGATGGAGGCAGGAGGATTGCTGTGAGTTCAAGGCCAGCCTGGGCTACATAGTGAGTTCAGGACCAGCCTGAACTACATAGCAAGTCCTTGTCTCAAAAAAACAAACGGACAAAAAAAAAAAGAGATAAGAAATTTCTACGTACATATTTCTTTATAATGACATTTTTGGAAATATCCAGGAATGATTTTTAGCCAATATAGTGAAAGATCAAGATGGAAAAGATCATTTGAACTACAAAAAGAAATAACACAAATAAAAATAAATACCAATTTATTTTTGTCTTATTATTTTTATAACAGCAGTTTAAAGGGTGAAATTCCAAAAATGTCTGAAATACTTCATTGAAAAAAGTCTAAGTCATCCCAAGTGATAGTTTTGAAAGACAATATTGTTTTAGGCACATAAATCCTGCTGCCTTTTTAAAAATATTATCTCATTATCTATACTTTACATAACATATATTTAATAGTATTGATGTCAACCTTTAACTTCAACTGTTTAGTATTATGAAAAAAGACTGAAATTATAAATTTCTGCTGGTAATAAGAGATCAGTGAAGGGTACTTATTTAGTGAATTAAAAGGATTAGCATAAGCTACGGGCTTTAAAAATACCCTGTACCTCTTCTAGACTGATTTATTATTTAGAAATATTAAAGTTTCATCCACTTTAATATGATAGTTCAAAATGTCAAATACAATAGTTATTTCTGCATATAAATATGTAATTATTGTTCATACTAGTACAAAACTATATTAACATTATTTTTGTCACTTTTTAGAGAAATTTGATATAACACATTTTTTTTTCTATATCAGAATGGACCACCCTAAGGAAATAGAAGCAGACTGAATTGAGAGGAAAGATGAATAAAGAAAATAAAGGAAAGACTTTAGATGTTCTTTCCCAGCAGAACTGTCCCTGATCTAACATAGCAGAGCCATTCACATTGACCACTAAATATTTATTACTTAAACTGGCTGAGAAGCTTTCAAGGAAAGTTGTTCATAAATTCTATGGAGAGTTTCAATTCTTCCTCTTACCTCTTCTATAAAAGTAATGCTCTCAGAACTGCTGTACCCCTGGTTATGCTACTGCTCAGTCTCAGTGGAAATAATCTGGTCTTGTATAGGTTTAGGCATAAAAAACAATCAGAGCTTTCAGTTCTGAACTACTTTAATAACAAATTTGGAAAGTTCCATTTCTTCATCTATTAGAAGTTAATTGTATGGTTGCTCATTCAGCCTCCAATGATATTTACATAGCAGATAAGTTAAGGTTATTCTCTGTCCTAAACTTTTGTGATTTTTTTTCTTTTTTTTTTTTTTTTTTTTTGGATGCAGAAAAAAGTCACATTAAATGGTTTCCTGGACACGCTCATGTCCGATCCTCCCCCACAGTGTTTGGTCTGGCTGCCTCTCCTGCATCGACTAGCAAATGTTGAAAACGGTGAGTAGTCACTGTTGTGCAAAAGCAGTTTATTATATTATTGAAATAGAGCCATCAACTCTACAGTTATTCATCACATGGCAGTGCTTTAGGGATGTCTATTCAGTGGTTCTTAGTTTTGTTTTGGATAGAACTAACCCATCTCTCTGACCAATAAAGCCTTATAAGACCACTCCCCTTCTAAACACTTATTAAATCTCCCTGTGTAGCTCTGAGTCACAAATCAGGTGTATATCACAGAAGAACCTCAATAAGAATGTGACACTTTCCAGTGTTTAGTTCAAATCTGAATTTCTCATATTGATATGCATTGCATATTTCTTCCAGGGAAATCAGTAAGGAACAGGTGGGAAGGATATCAAAAAAAGTTAAATGAGAGCACCTTGCTAGTCTTTAGTCACATGCTCCAAATTGTAAGCTTTCAAGAGCTGTACTTATGTTAAAGATGAGGTTTTATATTTTTTTAATAAAGTATAAAAGTATTTACTGTTGGCATATCCAGATTTAAATATGAAATACAGTTTAGGACAAGAGCAAAAGGAGCTTAATCACAGAATAATTGAGTGCCTCTAATCTTTACTCGTTCTTTATTTATTGGTTAATCGAATTCTGAAATATCTTCAGCTGGATAGGACATAATTTATCCCATGTATCTTACAGGAATCTGAATGTCTACATATTTCTTTCATATACTTTGAGGCTAAAGTTGGCTTCATTTTAAATTTTCATTCAGAATTTTTAGCAACTGCCTTTATAATCTCTTTTAGTAAAAAGTTATGAATTTATCCTGTTTTGCTCATGGATAAAATTTAAAGAATGAACTTACTAGTTTTTTGCAATTAATAAAATCAGACTTTTTAATGCATCTTATCTACATGTAGAAGTAAAGATCAATCAAGGTACATATTATGTTGCAGGATGAGTTGTTTTTTGTTTGTTTGTTTATTTGTTTGTTTTCAGTCCCAGGACTAGTCATTTTTCAGTCATAATGCTGGAATTTCATTCTTGCTCTCTCAGTATTCCCTACTGCAGGAGATCAGTTTCTTGGGCACTTGTCCAAGAATAGTTACTCTAGATTCAAGTCCCACTCTGTCTTCCCCAAGTACCAGAAAAGAAAACTTACAATGTGTATTTAGAAAACTATGCACCCAGAACTGGTTATGTCTATGTATACTATGCTTTTTATCCTCACTTATTCTTATTTGCATTATTTTTCCTGGCTGGTTAATCAGAGAATAACTTTATCGAAAGCAAGAATTTTTCTTTTTGTTGTTGTTGTTTTAGTATCTTTCGTTATAACATGTAGAGAATTATTTGGATTTGATCAGTTATTAGCTTCAAATCTCACATATTTTACCTTGTCTGCTTTATAATTCTAATTTCCTGCCCAAAATGTATTTATTGAACTGAGTGAGGACTATATTCATATAATTTACACATCTCTTGGGCCCTATCCACCTGCCTCAGAAAAGAAAAATTATCAGTTAGATTAAGACAATATCACTGATTAAGTCAACCATTATTTAAAAAGTAACTCAGTTGTCTCATCCAGTTTTTCTACTTGCCCCCCATGTCCCTTTGTTTGTCTCCTGTCCTTTTCCATTTATTTAATATTTGCACTCTACCCACTGGACAGTTAACTGTGTTCATACATGTGCTTCTGAGTTTTCAGTGAGCTGTGCTGGAGTCCAGGAGACACAGTAGATTTGGGAAAGACAAAGTCATGTGGGTAATGTATATTCTGTAAGAGTATATTCTGTATGAGATGAGAGAAAAAAGAGCAAATCGCATTAAAGAGATTTGTGTCATTAATAGGACACCTATTGTCCATCCCATTTCCTCCATCCCCACACACGTGCTTATTCCAGCAATAAACTTAATGCTTCTCTGAGCCAAAATTGACTATTGTCTGAAGTCATGATACACAGCGGAAAACGCGATTTCATTGAAGCTGAGTTTTTCCTTATTCTGGTTCATACAGTCACATTCCTGTTTTTTCTTCATTTGCTTCCCCCTTAGTCTTCCATCCGGTTGAGTGTTCCTACTGCCACAGTGAGAGTATGATGGGATTTCGCTACCGATGCCAGCAGTGTCACAATTACCAGCTCTGTCAGGACTGCTTCTGGAGGGGGCATGCTGGTGGCTCCCATAGCAATCAGCACCAAATGAAAGAGTATACGTCATGGGTAAGGCGAGGTCTGGGCAGTACTTATAGTTGGAGTGTGGCCCAGAATGAAAGGGACTGTCAAGGATGGTTACAGAATTAAGGCACAAACTTAACTTCTCCAACACTAACAATCCTTGCCCCTTCCCTTCTATCCCTCTTTTACTGGAATCTCTTACTTGTTCTATCTGAACCCCATGTACCTTCCTGAGACTTAAAGGACGGTAAACCTCAAACTGTATTACTTCTTGAATATAGACAACTCAGTATTGATTTAAATAACAACAGAACAGCAAGCATCTTCTGGAACATAGTCTTATTTTCACAGTGAGTTAAAGATTTCTCCAAGTTTTGTTTGGTTTTGTTTTGGTTTTGTGGAAATTGCTGAAAAATATAGTCATTTTTTCCTAGATCCTTGAGTACTAAGGAAAGAAGTATGAGAGTGCGAGATTACTAATACTGTTCCATTTTACTTTTTTTGCAGAGGGTGGGGTGGAGAGATTGTGGTTATAGCAGCAAATCCTTTGCATGAATAGTGTGATTGCCGGTGAGATAGCTCAGCGGCATAAGCGCTTGTCTGGCAAGCGCAAGGTCCTGAGTTCAATTCCTGGTACCCACAAAAAAAAAAAAAAAAAAAAAAAAAAAAACAGTGTGATTAACCAACTTGGTAAAGGTGACATGCAAGTATCTGTGTGATAGATGTATTTTTCAGGAGCACATGGCACTAGGATTAGGGGAAGAATTGGACTTTCTTGGAGTGCTTCCTGTATGAATGGTTTGCAGTTTTCTAACTTCTATCTTAGTTAAAATCAAAGATCAGCTCTAGCAATATTGCTCTCATGCAATATTCAAGTATTGTTGTAAGAATGGATTGGTTTTTGTGAGATATAACATCAGCCTTGCCAGCGCCTCTAGAAATAGTTCTATCAAAGTAAAATGCAAAATTTTTAGGAGTTTTTCTAAATTTAAATTCAGTATTTATTGAATCCTTTAAATATTCTATATTTATAATTCAGTTCAACCTGCAATCTTTACTAAAAGAGTAACTTCCTGTTCTTTAAAAAAAAAAAAAAGGAAGTCTTCAGAATATGCATCTTAAATCAGAACGTTCTTTCTAGCAATCATTATGGGAAACTATAATGGGCAACTATCACACAGGGAACAATAATGGGGAACTATAATATGGTGCAACTATATTAATAATTCACCACTTGTCAGACTCTGACGTGAAATAACAGTTCTTCACCAAGGCAGAGTATCCTGAGGGCTTTGTGCCTGGTCAAACGCCACCCTCACTGAGTGTCATATCATGTGCTGAAGGTAGTTGTAAGAGCATGAATCATGAACTACGATTCAGTACAGAAGATGGGAGCAAACACTTTCTATTTTTTTATTGTCAAGCTATTACCAGTTCTCAAACTTCTAACCCAGATTCTACATGGTTGATGTTTGAAGACTAATCATTTTTAGTTGTTTTATGTAAGTGCTAAAGCCACATTGGAAACCTCTTTCTTGCGGACTGAGAACTGCGAAGTTGTACGGTAGGACACTGTCTTTGCAAAGTTAGATCCGACTCTGCAAGAGGACAGTAGGCCTGATGCTTTAAGTGTCCTAAGAATTGCATCTCCTAGCAGAAAGAAATTTTATGAACAAAGCTTCTGTTATTTAGCTTTAAATAATGAAGACAACAGTCACTTCATTATAATATTACTAATTATGGAACAGAAAAAGTGGAAAAGGTGTAAAAGAAAGACAAAATTATAAATGGCTCCTTATGGAAAGGGAAAATTTTGTTAGAAATTTATTATCTAGATATAGTATTTTGTGTTATAAATATTTGTTATATTTTTATAATTTGGATAGTATCATATTAAGATAAACATGCCACTAGTCCAAATGAAAAAGAGGTAGCATGACGGTCTGGAAAGAACATGAACTTCAAATTTGAAAGACACAGATTAAAGTTTTTGTTTTACTTCTAATTGGATGTGTTGGGCCAGGTAGAAGCATCTTTCACTTAATTTCATGCAAAAACTCTCTGCTAATCTCCTTCCTTTCAATCCTATTCTCTCCCAAGTGATCTTTTCTTCTCAGGTGGGAGCGGTCCTTCTAGAGTCAGATCTCATCCTGTAATTCTGGTCATTTAAAGTCTTCATTGTCTCCCTTTGCCTACAAGAGTAGGACATGGTCCTTGACATGCCATAGAAGGACCTTGGTGACCTGCCTCCCACTTTCCTCTCCAGAATGGGATTTCTTCTTCCCTCTCCCTTTGCATTGAACTTGCTGTTCCCTCCATCCGGAATGACCTTCTTAGTCCTCTGAGCTTTTGTCAGATCTCCTGCTGGCCTATTAAGTGGCCCCTCAGGTGTCCCAAGTACAATGACTGCTTCTATTTATCACAGCATTTGCTGCCTCTGAGAAGCAGGAGGTAGGTACCCTGGCGGCTGTCCCAGCATTCAATTCCCAGCTTCCAGCAAACTTCCTGACTTAGAGTAGATAATTAAAAAAGCACTTCTTGGATGAATGAATTAATGGATGGATGGCTATTTTAAAAAGCAAATCATCTGATAAATGGTTACATCAGAGTTAGTTGTTATTACTTCTACCCTTCTTTTTTTCCAGAAATCACCTGCTAAGAAGCTAACCAATGCTTTAAGCAAGTCTCTGAGCTGTGCATCCAGCAGGGAACCTTTGCACCCCATGTTCCCTGATCAGCCTGAGAAGCCGCTCAACTTGGCCCACATTGTGTAAGTGTCTCCCCATGCCACCCGATAAGGTGCATCTTTCTTCATGGGTACATGTCTGGAGCCATACAGAGCCTGTTTTATATCAGTAATCAAACACCGAGTTTTAAATTTTATTTTAAAAAAGAATCAAAGTAATGCTATTTGTTTGTTTGTTTTTTTGTGGGTGCCGGGGGTCGACCTCAGGACCTTGCGCGCCAACAGGCGCCCGTGCCGCTGAGCGATATCACCGGCCCCTTTTTCGTATGTGGGATCCGGGAGTCGAACTCGGGCCCTCGCGCTTGCAAGGCAGGCGCTTATGCCGCTGAGCCATCTCACCGGCCCAAAAGTAATGCTATTGTATTTTTTTCTTGTTGAACTGTACAGTACCTTTGCCTGGCCATATATGTGTGCAATGCTAACATAATTTACCAAGAGACAGAAAATATCACATATGCTGTGTTATACAATATGGACGTTAGTGGAATTTGTACACCTGGAAGTTAACAATCCCTGGAATGATCATAGTTTTTCAACATTTAGGCATATTTTACCTTCACCTTACGTGCTTTGAGTCCCAAATTGAATGCCACCAAACCTAGAAATTTGCTTTGTTTTGGTTTTTGTTTTGGTTTTGGTTTATTCCAAGGTACATAACCTCAGAAAAATCCATGGTTTAGCCATGGAAACAGGTGGGAAAATTCATTAGAACAAAAACAGAATAATTGTCCCAAACAACTCAAACCTGAGCAACCAAGATAACAGGGAGCTTAGGGGAGAGAAGGTGCCACTCCCTTGGTGTGAAAATGATCTCAAAAGAAAGAAGAAGTGCATTGCCTGTTTCTATGACGTTACGAATGATGTAGTGACAGGTTTCTTCCAGAAGCCTCTAAAATACATGGTTCCTCCTCCTTGTGGGCCACCTTTTGTTTCCCACAGTTCAGTGGGATCAACTATACTGAAAGGCCTATGTTTGGAGGTTGACATTAACAGGCAGGCCGTTTACCTACCAGTCTTAGGACTTCACTGGTGCACAGTTCATGCTTTGGGCAGGCCAGAATAAGATCTCCCAGGGACAAGAACCACTGACGAAAGCAGTCACCCTTTTATCTGACGGGCCTAAGCAAAATACCATCAAATTATTTGTGCTGCATCGCAACTATGAGCTGTGTATAAATTATAAATACAGCAGGGCTTTGTGCTGTTTGCTCCGGAGTGATCTATGAAGGATCACTGACCTCAGCAACACACACAGAACGGAGGCTCCTGTTTCTCAGGCAACGTGGTGTTCAGAAAACTGATGTAAACCAGTTCTGTAGAATGTGGTTACTTATTTTGGAAATTACGCTCCTAAAAATAAACCAGGAGTTCATAAGTCTGGGGAGCGTCCCAAGGGGCCAACCACTCCAAAAATCTCCTTCACAGGCGTTGTTCATATTACAGTCTCAACGTTCCTTCCCATAGCCAACTAGAGACCATCACCAAATTGCTAGTGAAGGAACACAGCACAGTGAGAGCAAGCCTGTGCTCTGTGTGCTTTGCCCAGGTCACTTGTACCAGCCCCCTCAGAGGCTCGGCCATTGGACCTGCTGAAGACAGAGCGTGAGAGTGCAGATGGGAGTGGCCTGGTGCTAAGAGCTGTGCAGTAGAACCGAATGATGGTGCCGTTGCCCACTCTAGAAAGAGATAGGGAAAGGACACGTGGTGAATTAGGTCACTTTCACAGCACCTCGCACTGCACATAACTAGGTCAGGGCTTTGTGCACAGCAGATGCACGGGATCTGTGAGTGTGTGTGTGTGTGAGTGTGTGTGTGTGTTTGTGTGTATGTGATTTAGCTCAGTACAATTTTTAAAATTCTAATTTATAGGGGCAAATGATCTAATGTGTTATTCACTGAATGGACTGAGGGCAATATCAACATAATAGGTTGTTTGGGAGGATTGTTTTGTTTTAGTTTGGTTTGATTTGGTGGAGCTGGAGACTGAACCCCAGGACGCAGGCATGCTGAACCTGTGCCCTACCACTGAGCTACAACTCCAGCCCCCACAACAGGTTCTACATTTGGGCTCCAACAAGAAATTTCATGATTCTATTAAAGTTCTATACAAAACATGCCTTTTTCTGAGAAAATTTGTATATATTTAACCCCAATGCCAAAAAGTTTTTAAATCAGAATACAAGTCTATACTCACTAGTAAAATATTTTTACAGGGTAAATGTCTTAACTTTAAAATTTAAATGTGTGAGACATGAATTGTTAAAGTAACACACGAGAAATTCTGGGTGCAGACTGTCCAATCTACATTTTAACAGAATTTTTTCTACTTTTAACTATACAAAAATTTTCCTATACATATTTTTTTAGCCAAATGCTATTGTATTAAACAGTTATGCATGTCTTTTGGGAGGTATTCTAAGACTTCAGTTTTAAACTATGCTGCTGATTTAGCTATTCTAAATTGTCATAAACACATAAAGACTTTAAATGCTTAAATAAACAGCATATGCTTTTATCTTTTTTACACATCTCCTCCTAATCTGCTATAATGAACATGTATTTGGAGTTAAAAGATATTCAAACTTCTTCCAAATGTATATACATGTAATTTTGATACATCTGACAAAAATATATGGCATTCCATAACATGTCCTTCTATCATAAACCAGTCTATCACTTATTTTTTCTTTTTTTTTTTTTTTTGTGGGTACCGGGGGTCAACCTCAGGACCTCGCGCGCCAGCAGGCGCCCGTGCCGCTGAGCGATATCACCGGCCCCTTTTTCGTATGTGGGTTCCGGGAGTCGAACTCGGGCCCTCGCGCTTGCCGGGCAGGCGCTTAAGGTGCTGAGCCATCTCACCGGCCCCCTATCACTTTTATAGTGTTGTACAATGGAAATAAGTAAAGATGAACACTTGAAGAAATAAAATGTACCAATATTCCCAGCCCTATTTAATCCCCATAAGTTATTACTCCAAAATACAGCTTAACCATACAAGTCTAAAGTACAAGAAATAGTATCACAGTGCAAAAGTATATAATATGAAACTTTATTTTTTGAGTCTCTAACAAAGATCATCCTCAAGTATCTTCCCTTGTGCTTTTCCAAATAACATATTAATCAATTTGTTAATTGTGGTACAAGTCATATTTTTATCATTCCCTGAACACATGTTCATGTAGGTTTTCAAAAATACCCTAATGTATATCATATATGCACATAGATAAGCTCACACACAAAGGCAAGACAGGAGTAGTGAGTGAGGGTATGAGCATCAGCAATATTGACGGTAATATTTTGTCATGTTGTGGGTGACTTGACATTTGGGCTATTGAGAATTACAGCATAGACTCGAAGCATTATTTTCACTACTATGAAAAATGTGATCATTTTGTAAATTAGTGCAATTTCTTCAAAGATACTATTTAGAAAAAAATCACATGATAAAACTCTATATAAAGAATAATTACATGTCCTATGCAATGCTGAAATACGTTTAGTGTTATAAAGCCCATGTATATGAAATTTGACGCTGAACATTATAGTGTTCTAAAATGAACACATCTTTCTGTGTTTGTGACTCTGTTAAAAAGTTATACTACTTTTCTAATATAGCTACCCCAATGTTAAACAATAAAAAGTCACTATAACATATATAGGTCTAAATGGAGACAAAAATACTTCTCTTATGCTTGATCAATACATAAAAAATAAATTAGAAAATATTTTCATTACTTAAGTCCCTACTTCCAACTTTTAAATGATGAAAAATGACAAAAACATGGCAGAGTCTGACACTAAAACAACATCATGCAAGAAGCCGCAGATATAATAAAAAGAGACTGAATGAATAGAACTTTTAACAGGTTGTAGTACTGTTGTCTGACACACATATACATATTTGCATATGGAAATGAACCATATGACACAGAAAATGCCACTCCTTTACTTTAGCCAAGGAATTTAATTCACATACAGTAAAAAGGTACTGCTGGTCATGAATTTATTCCTTAAATAGAAACAGGCAGGTGGTGACATTTTGGTATTTTGGCATTTGTTCCTAGCTATTTATTGCTTGTAAATGTTGCTGTGATTAACAGTTTCTATTCTCTTCAATTTTTTGCTGCCAAAAGTGATACTTGGTAAGTAGTTCAGTAGTCCCCCATGTACTTATAAAAACTTATATGTGGTTATGAGACTCAGAATAAGTGAGCAAACTGAGATTAGTTTAAAATTAATTCTACATTGAGCTGAACTCTTTCAGTTTATAAGAATACCAACTTTATGAAAATGTCCTCTGCTAAGATCTGGAAAGAAAGCTTTGCACGAGGCCCCTGTGACTTACTCCACTTGTGG
This sequence comes from Erethizon dorsatum, assembly GCA_028451465.1. Classification (NCBI taxonomy): domain Eukaryota; kingdom Metazoa; phylum Chordata; class Mammalia; order Rodentia; family Erethizontidae; genus Erethizon; species Erethizon dorsatum. The sequence continues at coordinate 12,831,419 of CM051838.1, read as the reverse complement.
AGCTGTTTCTTTTTCATCAGGGTAAATATGTTTAACATTTCCATCGTGACTATTTTTGGATAAGGCAACTTGCCATTTGGTTAAGAATAAGAATGTCAGTTTCTCTGAAAGCCACCATTTGGTGCCAAGCTTTTCTATGTCCCAAGTTCAACATTTTTATGGTAAACCTTAAATGTGAATCGTTTGCTAAGAAATCTCCATTTCAGCTTTACAGTGACCAAGTTTAATGAAGTAAATTTATCAAACTAGTTAAATAGCATTTCAAATGCACTTATTTTCTCATTTCCTAGAGATACAGCAATGTGAGAATTTTTTTTTAATAGCAAAAGAAAACCAAAAGTTCATTTCCCTTTCAACATTTTTGAGAAGCTACCATGAAAATCTTTCATTCAGTTTACTATCATAAAACCTGATGCATCTAACCTCACAATTATAGATAATGTAACATCACAGCTGGTGTCTGGAGACATAGGAGTCTCCCATAGCACAGCTCCTTTTCCTCGGGTTCTTGCCCTCACCCTGGCAAGGAATGCAAGAGTGGGGTGAGGCTGACCCAAGCTGAAGACTTCCCAAGTGGAAAAGGGAGAAGTCAGGTCCTCAGAGAACAATGAAGTCAGAAACAAAAGTACTGAGAAGCAGAGGTTTATTCATGGCAAAGTTGGGGACAAAGCTGCTGTGTGACAAGCAACATGGCAGGGAGAAATTCAAGTGAACTTCTCAACGTGGTGTCCTTGCTCTGACCATACTTGTGGGAGTTCTAAGCCAGTCACGGTCTTAGCCTTTGTTGCTGGGATAAGCTGATGCTGGGGTGAACTGCTGCTAGGGTGAGCTGTTGCTAAGGGGAGCATGGGGTTTGGGGACTTTCCAGTGAATGTAAGTGGGCCCCTAAAGATAACTGTTCTATACCCGCAAAGGTTTCACAAAGGATAATTTCTAGTAATCAGGTGGTCATTTTTATAACCGTCCTCCATAATCAGCCATGCCACGTTAGCACTTCATGACCTACGCTGCCTGCCTCCCCTCTACCTGACCCTACAATAAAATTTTGCATAAAATTAGCATCTTTCTGTGTGTCCAGTTCAATGAAGAATTAGTTTTAAACTAGCATCATGTTGCTCACTTGTACAAAGACACATCCTAGATAAGTAATGCAAAACACTAAGTTGTTTTCAGAACTTCAGTTTTAATGTGTCTAGAGTAGATGAAATGGTCAATCTGCTATTTTGATCTCATGCAGTACATGCTGTGTCTTTCACAATGTTAGAATACAGTTTAGCATCAGCTACCAGAAAAAAAGTTTCAACAATTGTTTGCATACAGTGCTGGCATTTTAAAACCCACAGAGCATCAGGACCACTTCAATAAATGCACTGCAAGAAACAAGTCTACATTTTACCCACAATCTCTTCATTGTAAAATCCAAGAATAACTCTGATTCCCTAAGTTAAAAAAAAAAAAAAACAGATTTGGCTTCTCATCAAACCAACACAAACTGATCCCTTAGGCTACTGTGATCAGTGACTCATCTTTGCAAAATTCTATATTGTTAAATGAAAAATTACAGTGAAGTCAACATTTTCCCTGTTTCGTCCTCCATCTTCTGAACTCTAAATCGCATCTTACTATTCAATATCTTACACTGAACTTAAAATGAGACTAAAACTACTAGAGACAGGGTAGGGATCTTGGCTCTATCTGCACTAATTTATGACAGGGAGTTACCAGATGAAGCAACCATAGGACCAAGGGAGACAGACCAAAGCAACTGGTAGTTAATACCATGGACAATTCTGACTTAACACTATTTTCTTTCACTGACCGTATGAAAAAGCGAAGTTTATGGAATACCTTATACCATATATCCTATCATACGGAGCAGCTAAATGACAAGAACACCAAGTCCTTCTACTGCTTCATTGCATCTTCACTGAGAACAAAGAACAAGTAAGGCAAGATGCGATTTTGCAGCCTATGTGCTTCCAAACCAGGTGTATTAGAGAAGGCCATCATCATGGCCTACACAGAAGGAAATTTCTAGAGCCTCAGGAATCCTCTTCTTTCCAAAAGGACATATGTAGACTGTAATAATCATGTTTTCAGAGCTTCACCCCTAAGAAGGAGTAGAAATAAGCTTTCTTCGAAATCCTTGATCCACTTTAGAGCATGTCTCGATGACATACCAAAGCTCAAAAGCTCCCAGATAAATATTCTCAAGTTGTCCAGAGATCTTCCTAACTTAGATTCTATATTCTCAAGAAAATGTGAGCTTTGCACAGTGGCAATGTTGTAGCCAGTGAGGTTCATCCGAGGCAAAATTATTGCTAATTGAAAACTTGTCTCAAGGAAATGTAAATTTAAAACACGTAAATAATTTAACTGGAATATGTAAACTTTCATGTTAATCCTGGGTAAGATAAAACTCTGATATTCCATCCCCTTTCCTCAAGAGATAGTGGATAGTTTTTATCTGTGGGTTTTCTAGGCTTTAACTTTCCATACACACTGTGCTTTATTTCAGGCCTCCCAGACCCGTAACCAGCATGAACGATACCCTGTTCTCCCACTCCGTTCCCTCCTCAGGAAGTCCTTTTATTACCAGGAGGTGAGTTCTAATCCTACTTCAGTAATGAGTCTTGAGTCTATGGCAAGAAAAATATTGTATTGTAAGTCAATTGCAGAAGATTATTATTAGAAACTAGATTATAAATACCCATCACAAGTTTTCAATTTCACTCATTTGGATGCATTTAAGGAGGGTTGGAGTGGCTTTGGGAGTTAATGTCACTCCTGGAAATCTGCATTTATAATCTCCCCAAAGTAAGAATGTGGGGTATGTTTCACATTTACTACTGAAACACATGCGTTCTGTCTCACTGGGCAAGTCATGGTCATGTACCTGGAGTGGGCTGCTGAAGCCAGGCAACTGGAATTTCAAGATGTAATGGGGTATTATTATACAGATTCTTAAATATCTTATTATTTAAGTCTCCAGATATAAAAGAATCCCCTTCCCAGTGAACTTTGGAGTTCCTGGGGCTAGAGGCTGAAGACTGAACTTAGAATTGTAGTTTCTAAAATAATTTCATGGATAATAGCAAGAATTTCAAAAGTGGTGGCTATGTGGCTCACCTTTGTACACAAGATCCCCTTTGTGAACAAAGAACAGGAGAAGTAGATCCTTCTCCAGTAGTTAGATTTGAAACACAGGGCTCAAGAAGTGCTGTGAGTCATTTGATCAAATATTATGAATCGAGCACCAAATAATTTTTTATAAATACGTGGAGCAGGTTCACGGGAAAAGAGGAACAAAGGTAAGGAAAATTAGAGTGAGTAACAGAATGTAAGACCTCAAGTGGCTTTCAACAGAAAAAAGAATACAGCTTCATATTTTGCAAAATGCTCATGATCCACCCTTATCCTGGAGAGGCTTTTAAAGTGCCTATTGCACTGTAGTATCACGGTACATTCTACTGAAGATTTGAAGATGGTCAGACTCAACACTACTCATTTTCCCTGCTTTTCTGTATTTGCCAATCAGTAGGAACCTGAGATGAAGATGTGATTGTCGTAAGCAGAATATAAGGAATTATAGAATTGTCATAAGCAGAATATAGGGAATGTGGCAGTAGATGGTGTTTCCAATCCATAAATTAAGTCTGTACCCAGTTGGAAAAGAGGAGGCTGTGGTACTGAAGAACATCCACAGTGAAACAGTCTGATTTAGGCCCTCAGTAACTTCCTGTTAGCACTTCTCTCCAGAACTCCAGCAAATGCGACCATCCTTCCTGCAAGAAAATCATAAACTCTAGAGGCCTGTGCATCTATCTAGGGGAGACCTGATGCGATGTTTAAAGTTGTGCTTTTACTAGGAAGCTCTGCATTCTGCAAATGCCAAGCAGAGGTAGACCCCATCCTTACTGAAGGTCATTTTATATCATTTCAGCTCGGACGGTGCTTATGGTGGATGCGTCTAGATGGATAACATGACTTCCTCTACCCTAAAATATTCCTCTAATACTCTGAGCTGTTCTGCTTCCTCCAGGGTGCATGGTACCCAAAATATAATCATCTCCCATTTTTCCCATTCTCAGTCCTTTTGGCATGTTTTCTGTGAACAATAGACACGCTGTTTAAAGCTTGCAGTTCTTATCACCACAGAGATTGGACACTGGATTCTGTTTTGAGGGTGCTGTTCAATAAAGCTGTGTACGCTGAATGTCCTTTCGCTATGCGTGGGCTTTGCTCTGTTCATGGGAGATTTTAATGAGGTCTCCTTGTTTGCATCCCTCAGGTTACCTGAGGGGATAAGTGCAGCTAGCCCTGGGGCTGAAGAGCATTTGCTCATAAAGATGTATGTAAATCAGCTTGCCCATGGTGCACGGTCAGTATTCCAGTCACCCTGAACCACTAATCTTAGTAGTAGCTCCATAGATAGATGGCTCGTTGGTCTACTCTAGCACTAAAATCCTCTTGCATGTCTTAGTGGTGATAGAGGTCTCTGGGGCTTTATTGAGATTCTGTTGAAAATTTCAACCTAAACTGGATTTCTGGGATCTTTCCTCTCCTTCTCACTGTTTTATAATTTCATAACTTCATACCAGTACATAGGAGGTGCATATATGTGAAGAGTACTGAGCTGGGTCTTGTTTGGACAAGTTTTTGGTTTTGTATAATTTGCAAGACCCTAGATGGTGACTTCTAAGACCCTTGAATTAAAGAACCTCTTGGAAAGATCCTTAGTGCAGACTCAGTGAGGCTAGGACCTTATTGCAATAAAAGACTTGAGGACCAAACAAGCCTTAAGACCTTTTTGTCCCTCTAGGCCAGGACCATACACTGCCCCTAAGTAGGACAGTCTAATTTCAATTTCAAAACCAGCTTCTTACTATTGGGGCTTAATTTCTATCACTTGATAATGCTGCTGGTGATCCACTTCTGCTTTCTTTACCACATTGACACTCTAAGGTTGATGGAAACGCATCAAGCCAGACAAACGAATAAGTAAAATTTCCAGTTCTAAAACTGGAACTGAACTAAAGAAATATGAACAAGAGCTCTGTCCTCATCCCCTCTGCCCCTTTTAAAATCAAATAAAACCTAAACAGGCCAAGAACAGTTCTGGTCGGTATTATGGCAACAATAAGAAAGTAGACGTTTACCGTGTAAATATTTTATTTAGCTTATGGCGTCAGTCTTCTGTAGGGTGACTTGGAAATCAGAGATCTTAGAAAGTCAAAGCAGAATGAGGAGAACTGAAACCAACACTGCGAAATGCTCACTACAAACTCCTGGCATTGCTCCCCTGAGTCCCTTACAAGCCTACTACTTTGATCTTCAAAAGGCATTGGGGTGCATCTTTGAAGTCTTCTGACATCCTCGTATCTACCTCACGCAGATTTACGAGTGTGTACCTCTGGTTACCACCACCATCTGTCATATCCCCTTATATCCTTTTCCAGCTATATACTTGATTCACTTTTCCATTATCTAAAAGAAAAGAAGGGATTCTCAAAGGCACTTTTCCTCAGTCCTTTGAAGTCTTCTTGCCTCCGTGTATATGCCTTTGTCAGTGGGGGGTGGTGCACGTGTGTACGCCTTCACATATGTATACTCAGTGCTGGTTAGCAGTTAAGTAAGATGCAGGTCAAACGACATAATTCATAGACCAATTTACCTCATTCATTTTCTTGACCATAAACTATACCCCTAAACCTAGATTGTTTGCTTGAAAGTTTATAGAAAAGAATGGTTGGATAGATGGAAATCTATCATCTCTAGAAAAAGAGCTCCAAAAGCTAAATATGGCATGTCAGCAATATTATCTAAGCTTATAAAAGATGGCATAGGCTTATTGCAAATATTATTGCAAGGACTGACCACCAAAGCCCTCAAAAGGCCCTTTCTCCTCCTCAGTGTACACAGCATTTTGCTACTGAGGATCTACTGTCTTTGTTGGCATCATGCTTTCTTTGTAAAAATCTCACTTATCTTCCCAAAATCCTTGCCTAGTTTATATGAGAGAGTCAACTGGTCCTTTCCTCTATTAAATGAGCTTCTTTAATTATGGCCCATCTTCTTCACTTGCCATAATAAGGACGCTGAAGGTTTGAACCGCTACTTTCTTTGCCTCCAATTTTAGAAACATTGCTTAAAGGTTTCATAGGTATGTTCATTGTTGCAAATTCTGAAGTAGTAACCACTCACAAAAAGAATCATTTTGCTATTGTATATAACACCAAGCAGATCCTATGACTCTATCAAATATTAGAAAATTGCTTATAATTTACATAATATGTTGAATATAGTCTACTACATATGCTCTTTTCTGGTTTGTCACAGTACAGTGTATTACCACTGACACTGTTCTAGGTTCTGTGGTACTTATGGGAAGGACTCACCCAAGTACTTCCCATATCTTAATTCTTCCGAATGGAGCACCATTTGTGAGTTATTTTTGTTGACTGACTTGTTAGTCATTGTTTTTTCAGTTTTTTCAAACACTTTTACTTAAAGATTCTTTACCTAACAACTCAGACTTTAAATCTGGCTTTAAATGTTGAAACTAAATTTTAAACATTTATGATTTGGTTATCAAAATGACTAGAAATAAAATTAAGACACTGAATTTACCTTTTCCTTCCAAAGTTTCTCCATGGCTAATTTTTTATCTAAGATGAAAGCCCATCCAATTTCTGTCATAAAAATAGATACATTTATCAGAAGCATTTATCAGAATGACCCAACAGAAGCACAAGTGGTTTTTTTGAAAAGTTCATTTCAGATTTAAGCAAAGATTCAGGTAATATTTGCATGTAATTCTGTTACATTAGAACAAACACCCCAAATCAACATCTGGCACCGCGCTAAATATTTCCTCAGTCTTTTCACACTGCCTGGCATGCTGTGCAAAATTACATGACATTTGACACAATCATCCCTGTGGACAATTTTTTTATTTCATATAGCCACATAGCTCCATTTTTATGTTAGATTTTTTTCAAACTTGAATTAACCTAGTCTTCACACACAATTCTAACCATTTCCTATATTAAACTGTTGGTAACTCATAATTAAAACCATAGTCGCCTTTCTTCTTCACTTCATTAACCTTTCTACTTTTGCTAGAATGCTTTAGTCAGTTTTGCACATATCCTTTACCTACCAGAGTTTTTTACAGACTCTCTTGGCAAAAATACAATTGGTATGGCTTGTTAATACTGGGGAGCAATATAGTAAATGTGATGAGTCAAATATGACCGAGAATTCTTATTTCTTCCATAGTCCCTGTTCAAGATGGTTCAGCCTTTATACCAGTCTGAATTGATGGGCAGCTAATTTTCCTTATGAGGCACCACCCTATTTTTTTTATGTGTGTTTGCTGATTTGCATTTAACAGATGTTTTATATTTCAGATCTAAGCTATTGAACACTAGACAAGGAAAGAGAAACAAAATGTTTCAGGAAATTATCCCTTGACAAGTTTGATTTCTGGATTCTTTTATTTTACTTAAATTAGCTTGATGGTCTTATTACTAGACAAGGTAAATTATAGTGGGATGCAGAATTTTAATTCACAATTGAAAATTACTTAAGATAGGAGCCAACTTTACAAGTTATTCTTCACAAGTCCATGTACCACACAAGTTAATCAATTATTTAACAATTAATAGAAATGAAAGTATCTGTCTTAATTTGCCATTGTTGAAATATTGCTTTCTTTTTCATCATTGTGCTATGAACTATTCCACATTACATAATTTGTTGACGTAATATTCTTATTTCCTAAGACTGAATCCAGTCTTAGTCTTTTATATTGTGCTCAATAAAAGAAAAAAAATCTTTTACCAGGGCCAATATAATGACCCAACAGAAGCAGAAGTGGTTTTTTGAAAAATGCATTTCAGATTTAAGCAAAGATCCAGGTAATATCTGCATGTAATTCTGTTACATTAGAACAAACACCCCAAAAATGTTTCCACTAAAGTAAAAATTCTGGAATCAGTTGTCATCCCTCAAAACAAAAGAGTGAGTTTTATAAAAATAAATATGAGACATTTTGAAATTGCCCTGTCTTCTCAGAACTCATTATCATTATATATGTGTATGCATAAAAAATTTGGAAGAAGCCTGTTTATTATTAGATATGTTATTTTCCAGAGGGTTTTTTTTTTTTTTTTTTAAGGAATGGGTGAGGAAATAGAGAATTTTTTTGGAAAAAATTATCTAAAGGAATTGTCTCTGCCTTTGGGCTTTTAGCATAACAGACAAACTTCAACATTTACTGTTCTATCTCCAGGGCATCCAGCAATGATAATATGTTTTCAGGGGGTGTATTTATACCTTGGCAAGGCCTTGATGAAAAGAAAATGAGAAATATAGAAATACAATTTGCGGGTGGTGGTCTTGCTTGGACAGACATATCCACCGCATGAAGGGGAGCTCTAAGCAGTCTCCAGTTTCAGAGGTTAAAGGGAAGAGTGTGTTTTGTCTTGAGTGCGGGGAATGCAGAACAAGGAGCACCTTTTGAGCTCTAGCTGAAGTTGTATGAAAGGCAGTGTTGATTCTGACACACTGATAGGCTGGAAGCACTCATTCCAGAGCAAGGAAATAAGTTCTATGTACCTGGCCCCTACACCCTCTGAAATAACACTTCACTTCTCCATGCAAACTCCCAGGCTACAAAATGAAGGTTTGAAAATCTAAGTTATTCTATATGATGGTGTGAGAATACGTTGCTTTGAAGACCCATGTTTAAAGTGAAACCTCTCTCCCAGCCAACCCTCTAAGTCCTTGTCACCATATCATTTTGAGAGTGGCTGTTTTTTTGCTTTTGTCATGCACTTGGCTACCTCTATGAATGGTCATATCTTTGGCTATCCAGAAGCAAGCAATAAGAGGAATTTGAAGTTAGTGCAAGGAAGTATAGAAAGTATGTTAAGAGTGAATGCAAAAAGTCAGAAATATTCCTGGCACTAGAAATCAAGAGCTATAGGGGCCAGTGAGATGGCTCAGTGGCTTAAGCGCCTGCCCGGCAAGCGCGAGGGCCCGAGTTCGACTCCCGGAACCCACATACGAAAAAAGTGCCGGTGATATCGCTCAGCGGCACAGGCGCCTGTTGGTGCGCGAGGTCCTGAGGTCGACCCCCCGGTACCCACAAAAAAAAAAAAAAGAGCTATAGCGAAACAATTTATTTCCACAAGCTCATAAATGTGTGTGTAATGTAACTTTATATTTTCCGAGAACTGATTCTCCCAAGAATTTGTGTGTAAGGAAAAGGAAAACAAAAGGATTTAAATGATTCCGTGAACCCAACAATGGCAAAGGTCAATGCAATGAAAATAACAGGAAGAAAAGTGATGTGTATACATAAAATATGTGTTCGGTCATTTGAGGGAGGAAGGGACCTAGAAAAAAGAAGGAAGAAAAAGAAGAGAAGAGGGAAAAAAGGTAAATGGAGGAGAAGAAAGAGGAGGAGAGTCCAAAGAATTGAAGGGAACGAAAAAACGAGGCCCCCAAGAAAATCTAACCAATCGCCCCCTTCTTCACACGTGTTGCTATGTGACACTGACATCAGCCGGGCTGCTCCGTGCTTGTGGAGTGACAGAGCGGTGGAAACAGCTTCACTGACCCATATGCTTCCTCCCATAAAGCATCGCTAGGATAATTTTAGCAAACACATTATCACCCTTGATGTTTTTTGTGTTTCCTTTCTCTATTGCTTTGCCATACCCACCTCCATCCTGCAGATTGAACCCAGGGCCTTTACACTGAGCTACACCCCTGGCCCTTTTTTATTTTTCACTTTGAGACAGGATCTCATTAAGTTGCTAAATTGTCCAGGCTGGGCTCAGACTTGCAATCCTCCTGCCTCAGTTTTGCAGGATGCTGGGATTACAGGCATGTGCCACCCTGCTTCTTTCTTTTCATCTTTCATATTCAGCATCTGTGCACGTACTTGTGGAATTATCAGGCTTTTGGTTTAAAGAAAATTTCCTGGCATTCAAAGATAAAGCAAGTATAACAAGGTGGAAAAGTCATTTAGTTTGGAAGGAAGAATCATTAATACATTTCGGAAAGTATTTTGAACGGTTTCCCAGGCATCTAAAATCAATTATGGAAGAGCTGCATCTACCTTAAGTTAAGGTTTAAAAAAAAAAAGAGTTGGTGAGGATCTTGGGCAGCAGGGAGACTGTAGTTATTGGATAATAAACATATACAGACTGGTTTCAGTAGACAGAGTTTGAAGGGCTGGGATAATAGAACATCTCAGAAAACATCAACATTAAAGGGTAAGGTGGTTATTGGCCCTGCTGGCCAGGTTTCGTAGTCTTAGAAGATAAAGATCAATATACTGAAAATAATTTAGCCTATCAGGAAATTAAATTCTCCTAGAACATTAATCTAATTTATTGTTCTAAAGTTGTGGTATTCTATTGCTGGGCATGTTGACTACAGTTAAAAATAATGCACTGCATATTTCAAAATTGCTGAAAGAATAGATTTTAAATATTATCACCACAAAAAATAAGTATGTGAGATGATGGATATGTTAATTAATTGATTTAATCATTCCATTATGTATACATGCACCAAAACATTACATGTACCCCATACTGTAATCTATTTTTAGAGTCAATTTTAGGTAAAGTTGGTACTCTTTAAACACAGTAATTCCTTCTGTACTAGATGTCTTTGTAAAGGGCTGAATGAAAATGTCATATGTTCAACAAACATGATTGCCTGTTCTATCCTAGACATTTTCCTTATAAATAAAATCTGAGATAAATTTAACAGAGACTTCACTATTTAAGGAATTCTTTGTATATCATATTACAAAACAAAAATTCTAATTATAACATGCATAGCTCTAATTCATTCATAAATTTGCTTTTAGTATTTCAGCCTGAAAGAGTGGTACTACGTCATAGTATAAACTTAAACTTTTAGTTAAAAGTTTTATAAGATTTTAACTATTTTATAAGCCTACAAAGATATACAGGTACAGATAGGTACAGATATGACTTAAACTTTCTTGGATATTGTGGCAAAACATCATAATTTAGATCTCAGTAGTTAAATACTTGGTATTTAAAGTGAATGTTTTATTTTTGTATTTTTATAAAGGGGCAGGGGTAGTTTTCAGTGTGTAGGGCACCAGCATGTAGGGCAAATTCTTAACCTTCAAAGGAGCAAATTCTAAAAAAAACATACATGACCAATTCAATTGCAATACTGAGAACTAATACCATATCTCCCAGCGAAGCATGCCTCCTCGTCACAGTAGATCCTGGGTAACGTAGACTTGGCCACACATAATTAATTAGCACTTATATTTCTACTTGTATTTTAATAAAAACCATATTTCAACCTTAAAACTATCGTTTAAATTACTAACTCAAATTAATATTCCTCATAATGAATCTAAAATGTTAAGAATTGCCTTAGTGATGGAACTGTATTCACTACTTATGCATTAATATTGAAATAAGAAATATGGTTATAATTATAGAGCTCCCAAAATGTACTTCCCTGTTTCTCTGAAAGCTTTCTTTATAGCATCACAGCCAAGTTCAGGTGACTTGCACTTACAGTAGAAAACACTTCTAATGCAGCAGCCATCTGTAGGTAATTTTCAAGTCTCTATTCAATACAGCTGGAGAATACAGGGAAGGCTGAGAAATAAACTCCTTAAGTGGGATCTAAAAACTGATAGGACTTAGTGAACTACTGGACTGTTCACACAATACCCTGTAATGAACGTTGAAAGAATTTTCATGATGTCTAGACTTTTGCACCATGGATGCTTGCTCATTAAACAAATAGCAGGGATCAAGTCCAGGACTAAATTAGCTTGTGGAATTGTAACTGTGGTTCTCAGGCCAGGTTTTTACTCCTCTCTGAATTATGTGGAAATCTGAAAACATCCCATGCATTTCAAAATAATAAGAGACCTTTCCGAATAGAGACTGGAGGTAGACTTGGGAGTTTCTGTTGCCAGTGTCTATTCTCACGTTGCCGTGTTTAAGCTCTTCTTGGCTTTCCCATCTTATTAACTAGCTCTCCTCCCAAGGACAGTGAAGTAGAGCAGAACAAAATGCTGGCTAGGGCTGCTCCAGCTTTTCTGAAGGGCAAAGGGTAAGTTAAAGCCAGAGTGTACTGGAACGCTGAATTAACTAAACTAAAAACGAAGTTGCTTTCATCAAAACTACCATGTGTGAAAGCCTATCTCTGACCGAGCAAAAGCAGCAGTACCATAACCCAATTAACAGCACCACGTAGTTATTCCAACTGGACACATCTGTGTTGTTATTCACTTTTCCTAATTTCCTTTTTCTTTTTCTTTTAAATGACTAATCTGATGATTTGATTTTCCAAGATACTTAATCTTTGCTTGCAACCTTTTGCTGTACAGATGAATTCCGTGGCCTTAATGGTTGAAAAATGCAAATATGTTTTGTAAAAAGCTTTTCAGCCTAAACAGAAGTCTTTATTTTTAAAGCCAGTGAAATGAAATTGTGGATTTTATTGCTTGGATTTTGCTTGTGTTTTTCATAGAACTTCACTTATACTCCTCCTTTATTGGCTTGGTTTTCTACATGGGTTTTCTTCCACAAACTCACTCCTACCTTCTCTACTTCTCTATGGCCACCTTCTTAACACCTTTCTTTCCTCCTACCCCATTTCAGGATACAGTACAGCCTAAATGTGGCAGACAGGCTAGCTGATGAACATGTGCTCATCGGGTTGTATGTCAACATGCTCCGGAACAACCCATCATGGTTAGTGCAGGTTTGACTGCTTGATTATCCTTAGAGAAATGGTGTGAATTGGTGACAAGCAGTCCTGGCAAGGGACAAAGTCTCTGCATGCGACAGGTGTGTCACTGAGGTACTTTTTACCTAATTCAAATAGGAAGTCTTTTGGGATGTTAGTTTGAATACTTCCAATTAATATACCATAGAATTCATATTCTTACTTATATCTTTAAGTTAAAAACCTGTGTGAATGGAAATATTAGTATTCTGATGCATGCAGGACTCTGAATCCCAACAGTCCATTCTCTGTCATGTATCATGTCAAATTACTGCAGGATCGTGACACAAGAATTTGTCTTATTCCAAGGCCATGTATGTCTCTGCTGATATGGGAATTGATGCTTCATTTCACTTGAGATAGAAGTAAAAAAAGAGGAGAAGCAATGTGATGGGATCATAGAATGGAAATCTTCTCTTTAATGATGATAACCATGGGAGAAACTGTCTTTCAACAATTCTGTTACTTACAAATGTGTCCGAGTAGCCATGCTGGTGAAGCCTGCTTTCAAGTCCTGGAACATGCAAAGTTCACTCTCAGATGTGTGACGTTCAGCAATTCAAATAGGCATTCGTAAATGATAAAGGCATTCATAACATGTTTCTCTGTTTTAATTTTGACATAGTGTGTTAGTTAATTTTCTTGATGCTAAGACAAAATACCCAACACCCAAAGTTGAAGGAGGAAAGGTTTATTTTGGCTCACAGTTTGTAGAAGTTTCATTCATAGTTGGCTGGCTCCAAGGCTGGGTGGCAGGTTAGAGGAGAAACAGTTCATGGCAGGCAGAAGACAGCAAAAGCAGCAAGCAACAAGCAATGCCCACAGCAGCCCTCTTTCTGTCCCTTATATTCTATACAGGCTACCCACCCTTAGGGTGGATAGCACTCATACCCAAGGTGGGGCACCCTTAATTCTTGCATTGCATCATGAATCAATTCAAGCATCAAATCCTTAATCCCAGAATCACACACTCTATATCCAGCCACCTCTGTAAAGCTCCACCTATGACTGCATGAGGCTTTGGGAGGATATCTAGACACAGGCCATAACATTCCACCCTGGCCTCTAAAAGATTCATGCATTTACCTTTATGTATAAGGCATTTAGTCCATCTCTAAGAGTTGCCAAAGTCCTAATGGTTTCAGCATTGCTGAAAAGTCCAAGTCCAAAGTCTCCTATGAGACTTAAGGCAAACTCTTAGCTATACAAATGAAAAGAAAGTTAAACACTTCCAACATACAATAGCACAAGATAGACATTTCCATTCCAAAAGGTACAAATGGGGATAGAAAGGAATGGGACCAAAGTAAGTCCAAAATACAGCAGGGCAAACATTAAGTCCTGTGGTTTCATGTCCAGCATCTGAGGCAGTCTGTGGTAAAATATGAACTCAAAAGGGCTTGGGTGGCTCCACCCCTATGGCACTGCAGATGGTTATAGCTCCCACAGCTTTTCTCTTCAGCCAGCTTTGCTCACTCCTCACTGCTTTCCTCAGATGATCCATGTTCCTGGCTTCTCCAACCTTCTGGAGCCTCCATTGCACCTTGAGCTTCACACTCACGGCACACACTGCCCTCTCAGGAGCACACTGCCTGGCCTCCCAGGCCTTCTTCCGAAATCTAGGTGGAAGCCTTCCTGACTCCACAACTCTTGCATTTTGCATGTATCTAAAGCCAGCACCATGAGGATGATGCCAGGGTCCACTACTAGCTGGAGCAGTAGCCAGGCTTCTTTCTCTCTTGGCTGTAGGGGTCGAGTGCCTGGATTACTGAGCACTCTGAATCTGATTCTGAGGAACAAATTATCTAAGCTGCCACCATTCTGGAACATGATATTCTGGGGCTCTCTTCTCAAAGCAAATTCTTTCACTTTTGCAACTCTGAGGCTGCAAAAGCTGGAGTCCTCCTGTTTCGTGTGATGTTGTCAGGCCATCTTTTACATTGTCCTGTTCCTTCTCAGCAACCAAGTTCTAATCTGGTCTATCTTTACAGTCCACAGCTTTACTAGAGCTACCTTTCTGGCCATGAAGCTCAAAATGTTTTAAATCACTCTGCTTAGCTCCTTGCTCTTGATTCTCAACATAAATCTGTCTAAATGCCCTCAACAGTAACCATGCCACTGCCTGAATATTAGACTGCTGTAAAATTTCTTCTGCCTGATTAATTAGTCTGCTGCCCTTAATCTCAGTCTCAGGCAAAAACTCTGGACAAGAGCAAATGCAAACAAATTTTCTGATAGAGCATAACACACATGATCTAGTGTCCAACAACTAGTGCAGTCCTTCTTCCCAGCAAAAACCTCCTGAGCCTGGTCTTTACCAGCAGGATTTCTATCAGCCTTCTGGTCTTCTGAGCTCTGACCAGAATCTCCCATCTAGCACATTTTAAGGCATTCCAGGGCTGCTTCTTCAGGTGACATCTTCAAACCTTTACAAACTTTTCCCAGAAGCCAGTTCCAAAGGCTCTTGAGCCACACAGCCAGGTAATGTCACAGCAATGACCCTACTTCTGGTACCAAATTCTGTCTTAGTTAGTTTTCTCATTACCAAGACAAAATACCCAACACCCAAAGTTAAAGAAAGAAAGGTTTGTTTTGGCTCACAGTTTGTAGAGTTCACAGGTGGCTGGCTCCAAGGCAGGGTGGCATGGCAGAGGGGCATCACAGAGGAGAAACAGTTCATGGTGGGCAGAAGGCAGCAAAAGCAGCAAGCAACAAGTAGCACCCACAGCAGCTCTCTTTCTGACCCTTATATTCTATCCTTTATATTCTATCCCTATGGGTGGACAGTACTCACACTCAAGGTGAGACAGCCTTAATCCTGGCATCACACCATGAATCAATCCAAGAATCACATCCTTAATCCCAGCATCACACACTCTAGATCCAGCCACCTCTGAAAAGCTCCACCTATGACCGCATAAGGCTTTGGGGGGACATCTAGATACAAGCCATAACACATAGGTTATTGGCTAAAATTACTTGATTTTAATAATAAATGTGCATTTGCCATTTGAATAAAAGTTTGTAAGTATCAAACTAGTTTAGACTCCTACTGTGCAAACAAGTGAGTCTTTGGAAATATTTTAATTTTAACTTCAGTTTTCTCTAAACTAAGGGCCCATGGATTTTCTGAAGTTATATCTATTAAGTAAGACAGTGGGTTAAATCCCCATTAAAATGATTTATGCTTTTACCATCAGGTTCCTTTCCTCTTCTATTTCAGAAACACATTCCTCAAACATGTGATCACCATTGCTTGGTGCCCGTTGCCTCACCACTTTAGTGTCATTAGACATTTTGTTTCTAGAACTCTTTCCTCCCTTGGCTGTTTCCCAAGTTCTTCCCATTGCTGACATTTCTGACACCTTCAACCTATTTTTGCAAGATTAGTAGGTGAGACAATAGTTTGATTTGGTGAATTATTTAATATTATTAGTTTTAATAGATATATATAATAAACATGCTAATTTTTGTTTTTAAAATGTACAACCAGCACACTAGTTTAATTTTATCCTAGTTTTGCTCCTTGAGATAAAAATGCTCTCTTCAGCTGACCTAAGCCCATCACTTTGTTCAAATTTCCTGAGCTTCTAGATTTAACAATTTCTACCATATCTCTACTCACTCTCTCAAAACTACAAGATTACTCTAATCTTATTCCCAACAAATTTGCTATATGGTAGGTGAGAATAGAACTAAATTCTCAGTTATAAAAGATCATGTCAATCATCTTCAAAAATACAGTCAGTGCAGATTTATTCAGAAGGCAGTGATATGATGGCACTGTGTCCTCTCTCCTGTATTTCCAAGCACATCCTAATCATTTCTATCACTCTTCTTTGACCTTTAATTAATTAAGGTTGTAGCAAAGAAATCTCCAAAGAGAAAAGCTCAGAGTTTTTCACTACCAGCCATTTTCCCTACTCCAGTGATTAATCACTTAAGACCATAAAACAGTCTCAGCAGAGACACCTTACATCTGCCTGATAAAAGCTAGAAAGGGATTTGTATTTTGAAAACAAAGCAGGGTGTAAGACTGATAACTGAGGCAAACTCCATCTGAATAACTGCCTCCATATCCTTTATAGCTTTTTTTCTGTCCTTCAGAAGTTCCAACCTCTTCAAATTTCTCATTTTATCTTTGCTTTCATTTTTTTGTTTAATTAGACCCTAAAAATTTCACATACCTATCTTGATTATATAAACAATGCAATAATCTCTCACCTTCTCTATCATCATTATAGTTATGGTGCATTAACATCATTCAGTTATGGTAAGATATATAATAATAGTAATAATCATAATTCCTTTTTTTTTTAAAGTACTTGCCTCATGCTAAGTTCTGTCTCAAAACTTTATGTACATGATTTCTCCTAGTCCTTAGAATAATCCTGCAGAGTTAATACAATCATTCTCATTTTATAGACAAGTAAAAGTATCATTTTAGTGCCTTAACTAACTTTTCTACAGTCACACAACTAGTAGGCAATGAGCAGAGTGTTTAACCATTATCCAACCAAGTTCATAACTACTGTGCCACATAACTTCTTATAAACCCGGAACTAACACGTACCTTCCAGACAGCTTTCATGGGCTACTCCTCCACTCTGCAATCTTGATGTATGTACTTCATGTATTTACTCACTTAATGAATTACTGAAACTATATACATATATATATGTATATATATATATATTTTTTTTTAAATGTGAGTACCGGGAGTCGACCTCAGGACCTCACGCTTGCCAGCAAGCGCTTGTGCTGCTGAGCGATATCACCGGCCCATTTTTTCCTTTATGTGGGTACCGGGAGTTGAACTCAGGACCTTGCGCTTGCCAGGCAGGCGCTTATGCCTCTGAGCTATCTCATCGGCCCTGAAACAATATTATTGTTCTTTTTTTTTTTTCAGCGCTGAGGATTGAACCCAGGGCCTTCCTTTACCACTAAGCTACAATCCCAGCCCTTTTATTTCCTTTTAACAAATATTTTGAGTACATGGTATTAATAAGAATGGTGGTTATTAATAAGTTACTTTTTATAATTTTTTTTTTGTGTGGGTATGGGGGGTCAACCTCAGGACCTTGCGTGCCAGCAGGCGCCCATGCCGCTGAGTGATATCACTGGCCCTCTTTTCATATGTGGGTTCCAGGAGTCTAACTCGGGCCCTTGCGCTTGCCAGGTAGGCGCTTATGCCACTGAGCTATCTCACCGGCCCACTTTTTATAAATTTAGTTCTATCAGTTTGACTCATTTTAATGACAAGCTTCAAAAAGGCAAAAATTTTGTCTTCAGTCCTTTTTATCTCATCAAAGAATCGAGAATAGGGAAAAATAAATTCTACATTTATTAAGCACTTCAAAAATTACAGAGCCCTTGCCCACATGTTATTTAATTTGCTTCTTCACAGGTCTAGAAGTTTGGATAGTGTTATTTCCATTTCACCAATAAGAAAACACAAGCTTCGAGACACTGAGGATTTATCCTAGGTCATATTCTAGTGAGGTCTTGCTCATAGGTCTTAATGACACGTGATCAAGTCAGTTTTTCATTTCAGTCCTCTCCCTCCTCGTCTGTGCATCCCTCATGAGATGCTCAGCAAACAGGCATCACAGAGCCGGGCTCCACCAAAAGCACTGGTTTTATCATTATTCAGTCATGTTCCTGTCTAACTCTGTGTAAGAATCTTCTACCCTATATTAATTACTTAACACAGTGGGAAACCACCTCATTTTAAATAGTCTGCTGCCAAATTAAACAGACACTTAAGCCATTGCTGGTTCTAATGTCAGAAAAGTTAAACAAATAAGCAGCAGCTCAGGAGAGAATTTCTGCTGCCTTCCTAATTAAAAATAAAAACCCTTTGTGGTTTTTGAGCACCTTCTTCAGTGAGGGGGAAGGAGTCTCAAAACTGAATACAGTGAAGGTTTTCTCTGCCCTCCCTAAGAGTTGATCCAGGACCTGCACTTACCTGTGATTTATAGAGAAGATCTGTGGCAGGCAGACTAAAAGATTAGAAACTATCCCAGAACTTCTACTGTAACCACAATTTATCCTCCATGCACACCATTCAGAAGCTTCTAGCATATTTCTCTTAACTTTATAAGAGAGGGAGAAGAAGCAGCTAAAGGCACCCTTCTGTAGTCTGATTAATTGCAGTCCCTTGGTGAGACTTCTGACCTCTAGGTCAGGTTAAAATTGTTCTGCTTATGTTTTTCTCAAATACAAAAAATTACACATTTATATTGTTAATAGATTTCTTGCTAAGGGGCTTGATAATGCAACTAGTTTAAATTGCTCCACAACATTTTATGTTTGTGGGGGAAATATATATCAACTCTGTTCTAAGAATTTCTATTTTTAGATTTAATATATGAAGTCTAAGTTTTAATAGCATTCCTGCTTAAAATTGTTTACTGTATTCTGACAGCACTTAGTATACACCCCAAAGCCCTCGCTGTGGTCTAAAAGCCCATGTGTGATCTAGCCCTCGCCTACTCCTCTCTCAGCCTCACTGCTCATAGGGTTCTTCCCATTCAATCACAATGTTAGTCACATCAGTGTTTGATCAGTTCCTAAATCAAGTGAAGCCTTTCCCTGCCTCCAGACCATGATACGAGCTCTTCCCTCTGCCCAGAACATTCTTCCTCACTTCAGTCTTGTTTTCCTGCCATATGCTCATGCACAGACTCCGCTCTGGCTTGCAGTCTTAAAGACAGCACCTCAGGTAGGTCTCCCATATTAGTCTCTATGATGGCATGCTATGAATTTCTTCTCTCCTTAGCTGTTATCATGGAGTGGGTTGGTGGATAGGTGGTTTACCATCCACCTTGCCCTAGTCCAATGGTGGCAAACCTGTAACACTGCCCATAGGAGCTGTTTGTATCATTGAAAGCTCTAAAAGGTTTGCCATCCCTGCCCTAGTCTATGGGACAGGGACTCTCTCCAACTAGTTCACTACCATATCCCTAGCACCTAACATAGTGCCTGACACTCAGTAGGTGCCTGATAAGTAGCTGTTGTTGTTACAGAATATTGATAGCACCCTGGGGATAAAATTCCCTCTTACCCTAAACAAAATTCTTAGGAATTCTCAGAAACTTTTTTTTAACTAGTAAAATAAATATTTTTACTGTCTAAAAAATCACCTATATAAAGTAGCCCCTAGTACTCTCTGGTTTAGGAGTATAAAAATAGGTGGAAAAAGAAAGTTATATTAAGTTTTATGTAAATAGAGGTGGTAAATGTACACAAAGACGAACATCAGCCATTCATTGTTGTGCCAAAACCCACTAATAGAGATTTTAAAGGGCCGGGGATTTAGCTCAGCGGCATAAGCACCTGCCTGGCAAGCTCAAGGTCCTGAGTTTGATTCCCAGTACCGAAAAAAAAGAGAGAGAGAGAGAGAAATTTTAAAAATGAATAACAAACTCAAAGTGATATTGGGCAAAATTTGTTAAAAAGTACACTTTTCACTAGTTTACTAAGACTGCCATAGCAAATTATCACAGTATGAAGGCCTTGAAAAACAGAAATTTATTTGCTCACAGTCATGGAGGCTGGAATTCTAAGACCAAGGTACCAGCAGCATTGGCTTCTCCTGATGCTTCTTTCCTTGGCTTGAGGTTGGCCACTTTCCCACAGTGTCCTCATATAACCCTTCCCTGTGCCTGTGTGTATGCCTGGTGACTCTTCCTCTTCCTGAAAGGACAGCAGTCATATTAGATTAGAGCCTCACCTTTCTGATTTCACGTAGCCTTAATTATGCTTCAAAGATCCCATTTCCAAAGATGCTCACATTCTAAAATACTAGGGTGTTGGGACTTCAGCATGTGAACTTGGGGCAAGACACAGTCAAATCTGTAACACACTTCACTGTTGAACCCACTGGACTGCATGCTATTAGTATTTTTAATGTGTAGGCTAAGATTTGATTGAATGTATGACCTTGATTATAACATATTGGGTTGTTAAAGTCAAGGTCTTGATAAAAGAATTTGAAAAAATCCCTAAGGCAGCCATTATAATGTTGTTTGTATTATCCATGAAGATGGCCATTTCATCATTTTCTGACTTTTGCAAGGAAAAGGATTACAATGTTAAACTTTAAATCCATCTCCCTACCCATTCTTTAGTGCCATAGAAATACTGCTGGACCCAGTAGCACTTCACTCTTTTCTACCTCAACTGTCTTGTGCTCGCTTACTCCTAATTGCCTGAGCAGTGTTCTATTTCCATAGCATTTTGCCCTCAACCACCTGCAAAAGATAGGAAATAATCTGAAACAGAAATCCTCCACTTAGGTGTTAACTAATAATGCCTTCTTAGGCAATAATCCTGCCACTAGCGACCTGTGTTTTAACAGAATGTACATGAGATGAAAGGGATTTAAGATTAATCTCTAGTGATAAAATTCCTGTCCTCATCAAAACAAATAGCAAAATACTGGGGGAAAATAGAGAAGCATTTCTGCTACATTTTGGATGACCCTAGAATTCAGAACAGGCCCACAGAGAAATCAAAGAAATATGAACAAATCCTGAGTTCTCAGAAATGTTTGTTAAATCACAATTTAATAAGCCCTTCCTTAGCTGGGCCCACTCGGGTTTCCCAGAATGCCATTCGAAGTACTAGCAACAGACACTGACCATGCATTTAAGGGAGAAGGTGGGGAGCTTGAAAAATTATGGATCTCTCTACTCAGAAATATAGTCAACACAGCAGCCACTTTTTAATTCATCATAGTCTTACAGCAAGATTACTGATTATAAAGTCCTGAAATGGATAGCTAGGGCTAGAGAAACTGTTAGAGCTGATATTTATTTTAATGGTTTAGGGATTTTTGGTCATTCGTTTTCAACTATTTATAATAGAAGTCTTAAAATAATTGAATTCATCACAAGAATGCCTCATCCACCTTTGTATAATTTGAATATACTGGAAAGGCACATGTGGACCCATAAATTGTTGGTATGCAAAAAAGGTTAACATATCACCCCAGACCTCATTTCACTAGGTTGGAGGAAGAAAGGCATGGAACATGAGTTATTGCTTACTAGATAGAACCCATATCTTCACATCTCACACTGCCAGGAGGCTTTTTTATGTAGCCTTCATATTATTTATTCTGGCATGTCATTCATGAAAAAAGCTACTTTTACCATGAAGATTTTTTATCAAGTTTTTAAAAAGTACTTATTTATCAAAACCCTCATGAGCATTTCTGACAAAGTCACTTTCAAGCAAACAGATCATCCTCCTGGGCTTGGAACAGCCCTGCTGTCTGCACAAACTGCTGATAAGGCATACAGTACAGGCAGAAATGAAAGACATGTTAAAATCAAACTAAATTGTCTCTCTACGGTTGTCTTATGTTTGAAGCAAAGACAGTGTAACTTTCTCCTTCTTATTGACACTCTGATAAGAAACTGTTATTTTTAACCACTGCAGAAAGCAGACATTGTCTTATAAAGACAAACATCTGCTTTAAGCTTCAATTTTCCAGAAATAATTCTGCCTTTTGCTATTAAAATTTCCTTATTCCAAGCCTAAATTTGTGTGTTGCTTGAAATCTTGATCTATTTTGGAGGTGATATTACACATGACTGGAGCCCTATTTCCTAGAATTTTCTGTTTTGAGGGAATGTTTGTAAAATATCACATGTGCTATGTAAATATCAGTTAAGTACTCATGAAAAATTATCTGTTTTATATGTTTTACATCTGGGCTTCACTGCATGTATTTTGATTTCCCACTGCATTTTCAAGATCTTCTAGATCCTTTCTACTCAAAGTTTTCTTCTTGGACCAGTAGAATCAACATCTTTTGAAAGCTTATCAGAAATGAAGGTTCTCAAGTCTCAACCAACCCCATCACTCCTCACTACAGAATTCAGACCTTTTCATAAAATTCTTAAGTAATATGTTTATACTTAGAGTTTGAAAAGAACTTCTCTGGTTGGTTCAGATAGTTGATGATATTTTGAAAGAGACAAGAACCGTTAATTGAATCAAACAGGTTACTTAAGAAGCAAAATAACAATATAGTATTAACTAACATTTTGAGCATTTAATGTATTCCAGGCATTATGACACCTTGATACTTTTTACATGTATTATCTCATTTAGGCAAAAGGGAAGAGGAGTCTCTTTTTGGAGGATGGATCTGTGAATTGGTAAACAGAGAAATTCAGTCATATTACAGTTAGTTGTTATAGTCCAGAGAAAAGGGCTTAAACCCAGAGTGGAAGCATTCAGGATTAAAATAGGTACAGCTTACATATGTGAGAGTAATAGACAGGAATAGAGATAATGGAGACAGAAAACTCCGAATGCCCACAAAAAATACTGTAAGTAATGGATTCAGCCAACCATGGAAGAGTAGAAGAGCTATTTGGAAGTGACATAGTCAACATGCCAGAAGCACGAAATTATTTCCATTCATCTTATTTAGAACAAAAGCTAAAACACTGGGGTGTATGCTTGTTACGTATGTAATATATGTATACATAATTGTATTTATTGTCTAGATCTGAGACTTTGAAATGGATAATTCTTGTAATCTTTATATAGGCATACGAATATGTCATTTTTTTAGTGTATACTAATGAGTATTATTTTTTTCTGTAAGAACAGAAGTTTAAGAGCCAATGAAGAAGAAAATAAATATGTTTGGGGATGAGGGGAGCTAGTTTCTCATCTTGATTCTCACCTGATATACACCATAAAGACTGATAAGGAAACTAAAACCAATTAATCTGTACACAAGATTTATAGAACTTTTTAAATGGCACCTAAAACTTAAATGAAGGGCTTCAGAAGACCAAGTTTCCTGAAATGGGAAAGTTGGTAATATTCCTACTTACATTAGCCTTGGGGACTTAGACCAACCTTATTGTAGTGCAAACAGTTTCTATAAATTTATAGGGGACACCAGACAATTACCATTAACGTCATTGGGAGATACTACTCTAATCCCTTCTTTAGAAGTAAATATAGAAGGCAGGTTCCTGGGAAGTAATAGGATAGATGAGAATTGTACTAGTTATCTATTGCTGTATAACATATTACCCCAAAGCTTCACAGCTTAAAGCAACAAACATTTATTTCCTCACAGTTTTGTGGAGGAATGCAGGTTGGCTTAGTAAGATGCCTCTGGCTCAAAGATTTTTGTGAGGTTTCAATCAAGCTGTTGACTCCAACCCAAAAGTCATCTGAAGGTTCTGCCATTCACATGGAGATCCATTCACATGGTTGTCAGTGGCGCGGAGACCTAGCCAAGGGGCTGCTTTATAACATGACAGCTAGCTTGCCACAAGGCAGACAACCTAAGAAGGCACAGGAGAAAGAAGGCCCAATACGAGAGCCACAGTCTTTTTAACCTGGCTTTGGAAGTGATATTCCATATTCTATTCATTGAAAGTAAATCAGTAAGTCCAGTCCATTCTAAAGAAGAGGAGTTACTGTATATAAGGATGCAAATGCCAGCAAGTAGAGATCATTGGAAGCTAAATACAGTTGGGTTCTGCCTTGCCGCTTGCTTCCATATTTTCTAACACTGATTTTGGACATGTATTATTTGTATAATAAGGAAATGAAAATATTAAAGGCAATTACATTTAAAATAAGGTGTTCATGTGCCAGAAATGCTGATCAGAAAAGTCACTTCGTTTTGGAGGTCTCTTAGTAAGATGACTGAATGGACAGAACACAGGATTTATAACTGACCTTCCTGGCCACAGATTAGATGACGTCATGAATCCAAGCTGGAGATTAGTAACTTAACAGGGTTTTGTATGGCTTGCAAACTTTTGGCATTGAAAAACTAAAATAGCAAAACCCCCAACAATGATATGTACGTATCAACCTCTCCTATCACCTCAGTCTCCTTTCTTGGTTCTCAACAGTATGCTTGAGAGTTCAAACCGGCTTGATGAAGAACACAGGCTGATTGCCAGGTATGCAGCCAGACTGGCAGCAGAATCCTCCTCGTCGGTGAGTACTTTAAGTGAAAGGATTCACCTGTTGGCATATTGCATCTTTGAATTTCATCTGTCATGTCCATTGCCATCTTGATAGCTGATACTAACTAGCAAGACAATTAGTTCTGGTTTATTGTTCATGTGTTTGTTGCTATATTTATGGCATCTTGGTAGTGAATTCCCAATTTGAAAGTAGCAGACTTGAGGAACAAAAGATCTATGGCAGTGTGACACTGCAATTGAAATGGGAGCTCCACACCCCACTTTACCCAGTTTTGTCCCCATACGAGGACTTGACGAAAGGGGTGACAACAGGTTGTGATTTCTCAATAGGTTTAAAACAAATATGTTTAGCAAAGATACTAGATCTGGGGCAGAATAATCACTAGTGAGGGTAAGTATCGCAAAAGACAAGGAGTTGGGCATCAGGGGAGCAAATGGGGAAGCTATTCCCTCCCCTCTCACCTGGGATGTCGCCTTTATCGGAACCCATCATGCCAGGTGTTTAGCTAATGATCCCAAATGGGAACCATGACCCATTGCTGTCTGACGTCAATGACTGTAACATTAGAAACTACCGTGATCTGGGTGGAAAGGAATCCATCAGGCTAAAATTGTACTGGATGTCCTAAAAATCAGGCATGGCATTTGAAAATCAGATCATTTGCCTTAAAATTCTAGATTTCCAGCTTATCTTGAAAGACTAACAAGACCAGATCCATGTTACTCATGGCAGCTGGAGTAGAATTCTTCTGCTGCCTTAGGACAGGGCAAGCAGTCACTATTTACCCACGACCTCCACCCCTGGTCTCCCTCTTTCATTTAGGTCACCTCCCTGGATCTAGTCAACATCTGAATTAATGATCCCTAGTGGAGTACACTTAACTTCGCCAGCCTCTGTTCCTTTTCTTTCTTGAGAACCTAAGATACTTGTGTTCTTTGCCTATTGATATCATATAATAACCTTTATATCATATAATAATCTTTCTCATCACAGGAAAGATGTTCTCATATTAATTCTTGTTCCTCCGTCAATCTCTTCATAATCACATTCTAAGAATGTTATTATTAGCTTAGTAAATCATAATTAGAAGATGACACCAGCCTAGAAAGGAGATAGAAAGGTCTTTTACTTGGATCAATTTCTATGGGAAAGCCCCACATCTTTCTTCACTGTGGTCTTCACGTGGATCCCACTGTGGGATCCTACCTTTCTGCCCCCCACCACTCCATACCCTGTGACTATTCCAAATACACCATGCAAAAACCTGGAGTCCACCCATCTAACAGGATCATTTCTCCACCTCACTTAATAAGGTAGCTCAGTGCCATCTCCTTAATATTCCTTCCCTGACCTTATAATGTGGCCATGTTTCCTCTGTGCCTCTTTTGAATTGTATGCATACCTCACCCATAGTAATAATCATACTAGTCACATTTATCTGTCTTCTGAGGACAAGAAACATATTTTTATAGGCCATCTGCCATAGTATCTGTTATATAGTAGGTGCTGAATTAAAAAAAATGTGTTGAATAGAAGAATGAATCAATTTAAATATGTATTTGAGGCAGTCTAAAACTTAAGGAAATTTCATCTAAATAAGAATAGTAAGATGCCCTCAAGTTCAAACCCTGAGTCTGAAATGCTTCCTACAAGACAGTAAAATAACCAATGAGTTTGGTGAACATTTTAATCAATCAAATTAGATTAGATTATGATTAGTCAGCAAGCCAGATCTGGTCTTCAAAAGACTATGGGACATTTCTGTAGCCTGTAGTTATTAAAATGTAGTTGGCTTCAAAAGCCATATAACAATGTAATCTTGGATTTCTCAAAGGCTACAAATTGAGACATGGCTGAATAAAAATGAGGGGTTTTGAGTGCTTCTCAGTGCCTTCTGTGTAGCTGTGTCCCCTCCTAGACACGAGGCCTTGGGAGGCAAGACGAGGAACCCATATAATATGTTTCAAGTGTGGTGATCTTATCTCTTATGAATTCTCTTCTGAAAATCTGTTTTCCTCTCTCTGTGTCTTTTCTATCTAGTTCTCTCTATGCTATCAGTTAAAGAAGTTAAATGTAATTACATGTCCAAAGTATATGGACACAGTAAGAATTATTATCTCCTCTTTCCTTCCTTTTCTTTCTCCGTCTCTATCTTTTGCCTGTCATAGTCTGGCTATTTTTCTTTTCTTCTCTACTCCAAACCTCCCATTGTTCCTCCTTTCATTATTTTCCCAATATGACCTATTATATAGAACTAACCTACCATTTATTATTTCTTGTATTTATTCACTACTCGAAATTCTTAGTTCTGACTTTTAAAAGCAAATAAATTAAATGCTATACATTTTTAATCTTCAAAGAAAGATATTGTTTCTTCTTATTTATGGCTTGATATTATTTTTTCCCTGTGTTGGCTACTATCTATTGATTTAAAAATCAAATAAAAAGAGATTTCTTAACCCTTGATAGATCAATATACTACTCGAGCCAAATCCAGTCCATTTTTATACAGTGTAAGCTAAGAATAATTTCTACATTTTTTATTGTTGAAATCAAAAGAAGAATTATATTATGTGACAAGACAAAATTATATGAAATTCTAATTTCAGTGTCCATAAATAAAGTTTTATTAGAATACCATCACCTCACTTGTTTACAAATTATGTATGGCTGTTTCCCTGCTACAGTAACAGAGCTGAATAGCCATTGCTTCTGTTTGGTCTGCTTACATACTTTCACTTTTTAGTTCTTTTTCCAGTATAGCAAAATCATAGCTTAGGGTATTCTAGTTATAATATTGCTGGGCCCACTCACTGCATGATTTTTTGGGTAAGTCCTGATTAATTAATATAAAGACTAAAGCAATGCCTAAAAGCAATAGTCTTTTATCCATACACAAAATGTGCAAGAAGGAGAAATTTGTGTAGTGAAATTACGAGGAAAACCTGGATCACAGGTCAAAGCTGCCACGTGCCAAACTTAGCTATTGAAAGCCAGTTAGCGTGTAGAACACAGGACCTCAAAATTCTTCATCAGCAACATGAGTTATTTATTTGTCAAAAATAAACAAAACAAAAATCTTAGAACAGCATTTTTGAAAGTCAGACCTTTACCTATCTGAGCCTTTCCTATAGTTAGGTATCTAGACATTAAAAATCAGGCTGAGTTTCTCCATGTCTTTTGGCAGCAGGTGACATTTTTAAAAGTTTTACATTCCTTGGTTAAAAAAATTGTCATTTTTAAAACAAAAAAAAATGACTTGGAGGAATTTCTATAATGTACTATTGAGCAAAAAAAGAAAAAAGCAAGACACAGCGAAGTGTACCAAATCTGATCTCATTTTATAAAGAAATGCCAAATAAGCCCTTGAATAAATACACATATACGAATATTATATGATGTGATTTATACGTGTATGAGAATGGAGAAAACTATTCTCCATATATATCAGTTATTAAAGCTAGTTTAATGATTGAGGATAGTGGGTTGCCATGGTGTGTATATAGAAGAAGCAAATAGATATGAATCCATTAGAGTAAAATTAGACATATGAATAAAGAAGTACATAAAATTATGTTGACCAAAAGAAAAATAGTCTTTTTAACTGATATTTAAAACTATGAAATTTTTAACCAGAAATTTATTTTTAATTTTTCTTTTTAAAAATTGATATATAATTGTTCATATTTATGGGGTAGAGTATGATATTTTAATACATGTATACAATATATAATAATTAGATCAGAGTAATTAGCATATCCATCATCTCAAACATTTATCATTTCTATGTGGTGGGAAGAATCAAGATCCTCTCCTCTAGCTATTTTGAAATATACTATAAAAATGATGGAAGGAGCAGGGAGGGAGGGGGATATTAGAGGATAGAAAAAAAGAGAGAGGAAAAAGAATTAAGATGTATTATGACATGTACCAACTCCCCACAATAACTGCAATCGTTATGTACAGCAAACATGTACTAATAATTTTTTTAAATGATTGAACAGTAATTCTACAGAAAGAGTCATCTCAACAGTAAAACAGATTTAAACCCACCTACACTGAGAGAATAATTGCAATGGGGATAGCATTGCAAGAATGAAATAGCTTCCCGAAGACTTCAAATCAGAAAGCTGAAAGGCAATTTTCCTATGTTTTGTGTATTTGCTTCCCAAAGAATTCTGTTCTGTTTTCCATTGCATAGCTATGTTCTAGATTTGCAGGAAAAAAAATGGTTCTTCTGAAAGAGATAGCAGTTTAATTTTATGTGTTTTTCCCTCTTTTATTTTGCTGGAAGTAGTTCCTCTTCCTTGTTTGTGTATCTAATGACTCCTATCTTCCCAAACACATGTGCGTTCACATTCCCAATGTTAAATCACATAAACTGCATATTTTACAGCAGCCAACTCAGCAGAGAAGTGCTCCGGACATCTCCTTCACCATTGATGCAAATAAGCAACAAAGGCAGCTGATTGCAGAACTAGAAAACAAGAACAGGTAAGGCTTTGCAGGCGTGCTGGCTTTTTTCATCAACGTGTGTGTTCATCAGTAACCTAAAGCTGTGTTTTAAATTCTCCAAGATTTTCACCCTATATACGTATTTACAGGAAGACATTTAGAGTCATCAATGCAGGCTTCTGAAAAATTGATCTAAGCTCCTCAAATCTACAAAAGCTCCGTTAAAAGAAAACTGTGTATGACTGTCCTCTAGACAGTCTTGTTTCCTTTTTTTTTTGGCACATTTATTTTTGTAACAAGCTATAAAACAAGTAGGTCCTTCCTGGGCACTAGGCAGTGTTCCTCTGCCAACTAGAGATGACCAGGAAGCTTACCTGAGAGGCCTCTTATAAGGACCCCAAACAAAAGAGGCACTTGGGCAACAACACTATCTCCCAGTTATTCAAGCCAAACATCTCTATGTCCACTCCATCAGCAGGTCCTTTCTCTGTTCAACAGATTGATTCTGTTTCCATAGCATATCCTAAACCCATGTACCTCATCTCTACCACCAACTCCCAGTCCAACCTGTCATTTTTTAAAACAAATCATATCATGTTATTTCAGAAAATCCTATGATGATTTTCCATTACACTTTGATTCAAATCCACCTTATCACCATGATCTGCAAGATCCTACCTCTCCTGATGCCTGTCTGCCTGTCAGCCACAGCTCCACTTGCTCATCACACCCCATCCTCATGTGGCTTCATCCCGTCTTATACCCTTTGCGCTGGTCATTCTTTTCAACCCAGAAAACTCTTCCTGTAGGATGGTTCCTCATCAACCAAGTCTCAGTTTAGTGTCACCTCCTAAAGACCTCGCATCTAATCTTGCCCACTACTTCCTATCCCAGCAACTATTAGGTCCTGTGCATGTGTGTGTGTGTGTGTGTGTTTATGCTACCTGTCACTATCTGAAATCATGCTATGTAGGTGTTTGCTTCCTTATTTATTGTTTGTCTTCCCTGACTTAAAATGGGAATTCTTTAAGAACAAAGGCCATTCCAAATACCCTCCAGGTCCCAGAACCATGCCTACAATATCGCAGATGCTCATTAAGTATTTTCTGAATGAGAAAATGATGAATAGCTGAGTCAGGTCTCAAACTCAGTCGTGAGTAAGCCCATCACAGGAACAACTTTTACATTCTATATTTCTAGGAATGACACCAATGTCTTAATGTTTAATCCCATTCTTAAACACTGATACCATTTTCAAGATTATAGCAGTAAAGGAAAAGGGTATGATAATTATTTCATACCTGTAGAGCTTGACCTGAAAACTTTGGGATAAATTATCAAAACATGCTTTACAGTTTTACAGATAAAAATTAAAAGGAAAGTGTCAACTCTGTTGGCACATTTTCATATTTTTTCTAGTAAAATGACTTTTCGCTTCATTGTCCTAAAACCTGGCTCCAGTCAGTAGAAGGACACAAATTAAAATTAAAATAGCTTAATAAATGTGACATCATGACTTCACAGTCTTGGGCTAGGGATGTAGCTCAGAAGCACAATGCCTGCCTGGTAAGCACAAGGTCCTGAGTTCAATTCCCAGTACCAAAAAAAAAAATAAAAATAAAAATAAAATAAAATTACCACTCTATGCTGACCCCCTAAAAAAAAGTGTCATATATGATCCCTCTCAACTTGCCAAGTGGTAAGCAGCAAGAATTAAGAAGGCAGAAAGTTGGAAGCATGGTGAAGAATTAGCTCATAAACAGCCATACAAATTGAAATTCATTCTGGATAGTGGCAAGTCCGTGAAACTGCTGATTCTATTTTATAGAACATTTATTATATCCACTGAATGAAAATAATCATGCTAAGTCAAGAAAAGTGTTGAAAGAAGGGAGCAATTTCAAATGAGCAGAGACATTTAAAATCTAGTAGGAGAACAATTCAAAAACAATTCAAAGAAAGGAAAAGGGCAGTTCCAGAGCCGGTGTGAAATGGGAGTAGAGTCAGCCAGCCCAAGCATTTGAAATGAATAACGTAAAAGAACCACTGGGGACTTTTAGGTCCCTGGAATGGCTCTATGACTATTAATGGTTATAGGAAGTAGGAAAATAGAGATGCCATTTCCAAATGTTGTCCTGAAGCTTTACATCAATCCAGGTACCAGAAAAGCATGGAAAGAGAGAAAAAGAAAAGAAAAATTGGCCAGCTTTAAATTCTTGATTCAATCCACAGTTTCAAATCCGTTAGAACAAAACCTTAGCAAACACTAGAACTGTAATGGAGACAGTGGGTTTTTTCTCTGTTTAGTCAACAAAGTAAACCTGTAATATGCAGTATAAAAAGTTATTCAAAAGTACTCAGAATTACTAGAGGTAAGTACATCAGTGAGTGTCTTGTAATAGTCCACAGAAAGAGCTAAAGAAGAAAAGGAAAAAGGTTGAGGAAAAATCCATTATCTTATCCAGAACTGGAGTGCTATGCCAGCTGGAGGCATGATTGAACTATGCCCAAGTTGAGGCCTCTTTCTGGAGAAGGAGTTGGCTTTCTGCATAGTCCTTTCATTTAGAACTTCTCACAGAAATCATCCCACACCCTCTTCTCCAGCCCTTAGTCTCTTTTTTCTAAAACATACAACTATGATTCCAGGTACTATGACTCTAACAAACACAGAACCATCCAATGGGGAAAGGTCCAAAGCTGGGATTAATAACATACAACTGTAGCTTCCAGGTGGCAGAAGAAACCTGGGTTTTTGTTTTGAAGTGTTGGGGAGACAGTAATGACAATCACATATTTATAAAGCACTCATACAACTGCGTATTGTTTCATTGCATCTTCAAAACAACTCTTTGAGGTGGGCAGGATAACCGTTATCATCATCATTGTACAGATTAAAATTAAAAGTTGAAGTGTCATTTCTACCCTTTTCACCCCAAATGACTCATTTCACCACCATTGTGCTCTAGGTTGTGTCAGATAACTTTCTTTATGGAGAAAGTGGAGTTTTAGCGGAACATTTCAAGACAGTGAAATTAAGCAGTGGAATTTCAGAATTACGGGTACAATTACCCACAGACTTTGGGAAACGTGATGAAGATATTTGCTAGGCTAATACCCAGTGGGTTGAAATGAAAAGTAAAATGGAATCGTCAATATACAAGGCTTTACACTAGGCCAGAGAATTTAAATTTTATCCTTTCATAATGGACAGAAGTAGTCAGGTAAGTGAAAGATTATCTGCATATTTATGGTCAAATAATCAGCTTATTAAATGTGCACATTGCCTCTATAAAGGGTTAACTAGAAGCTGTTGGGAAGTGATGAGGACCAATGTTAAAGAGATGATGCCAGAAAATAGGATTAAATGAAACAAAACAGGAGATGCTGGACAAAAGAATAAGCATTTCTGGAATGTTATTTTATGAAAGTCTCTGTTACTCCCTTCTAAACTTTCTAATAGGGACTCCAGACTTTCTACCAGTAATCTTCACACAACCGAGATTTCTCTAGTGACCCTCTTTTCTTTCACTTTGTTGTTCTTTCCTTTCTCATATCCATCTGTCCTGATATCACATGAAGAGGAAAGTCAGGGGTTGGGGATGGGAATAAGGTAGCACAGTACATCATAGCACAGTGCATAAGAGAGGAGGTCTGTTCACCTCATGGCAGGCAAGAAGTGAAAGAGAGAGAGGAAACAGAGAGAAGTGTGACCCCTTCAGGGGCATGCCTCCAGTGAGCTAACTTATCCACTAGGCCGCACCTCCTAAAAGTCCCATTACCTCCTAATAGGACTGCAGGCTGGCGACCAAGCCTTTAACATGTAGTACCTACATATCATAAAACTGTTATAGAAATAAATAAAAGAAGATTAAAAAAGACAGCACAGTTCTACTGAAGTACATTATGTATCTTTTCCTTATTTTTTCTTACCAGAAGTGCTTCTCCCTTTTCCTTTCTTGGACTAAGTGGCTCGATCATGTTCTTTGTAACCTTTGAGGAGAAATTACTGGAGACATAAAATGCCAGGGTGTTAGCACTAGAGGAAATCTTGGAAACCACAGTTCTCTTATGTTCAAGCTGAGCTCTCTGGTAGCCAGGAAACCCTGCAGAAGCCCCCAGGAGCAGCATAGGGGTCCCCTTTCTTTAATTACGGAAGCTCCATCTTCACTGCCTGACATAGGAGGTGGGTTTCCATGCATGATTTCTTTTAAAGAAAGATTTCCACCCTGGAACATTAAGGAGTCCCAATAAAAAGACTGAAAACCACCCATTTACAGTCCAATCTTCTCCCTATACTGGTGGAAGACATA
Source organism: Erethizon dorsatum (assembly GCA_028451465.1). Classification (NCBI taxonomy): domain Eukaryota; kingdom Metazoa; phylum Chordata; class Mammalia; order Rodentia; family Erethizontidae; genus Erethizon; species Erethizon dorsatum. Next base: position 12,797,859 of record CM051838.1, on the reverse strand, counting down.
ATATTCATGGTAATTATGCTTCCGATTCCACTGTGTTTGTGAAGCAGGCAGCTGTAAATCAGCATTTCCAGTGCAAAACCACCAAACTCCTTTCTTTTTGTTACTGTGAAATATATAATAAATTATTGTAACCTATATTCATCCACCTAATGTGCTATGTAGAACTCACCCCTTACTAAATATATTTTGGTACCAATTATTCCAACTGAGAGTTTAAAGGTTCCCAACCCAAAGAAATGCTAATTATCCTGATTTGATCATTACATGTTGTGTACATATATCAAATTACCATATTGTACACCATAAAGATGTACAATTACTGTGTGTCAAGTAAAAGCATTTTAGTGGAAAGCCATCTCCCTTGCTCATCCAGTTTACCTCCTATTCTCATGCTTTGTTCTGTTTTGTGCATCTTCTTGAGTAGGATACCGATACCCATAACCCCCAAGAATACGTGACTTATAACCTTGCTTAATGGCTTCTCATTCACTTAGGGATAATTTGCTTTGTGCTGGTCACATATCATTTATGGGCAGCCTGGGGTTCACCCAAATGCAGGGCATCCCAGGCCCCCACATCAATAATAGGCTGACATGTCTCACCCCGTGACAGAGGTCACAGCACAGCATTCTATGTCACAGACTCAATTACAGTGACGCCTTTTAAAAGCACTTTCTTTCTAAGGATGCCTTCATTGAGATCCATTGATAAGGCTGAAAAACGACAAGAAAAAAGAGAAAGAATTTTGCCTAACTGAGAGATTCTCAGATAAATTCAGTGAGAAGAATTTCATTCTTGGTGAGAGAATGAGTTATTTAGTTTTGTGAAATGAACACCATTTATTCTTATTTTCCCCCCTAAGCACCTCTTACTTGATAGCTGTGGGTACTCTATGGTGTCAGGGTGTGATCATAAATAATAGGAAGATACATTTTTGTCTCTTAAGCAATGCACTCGTCAAAGTTGGACACATTACCACACCACTACAGACCTTACTGGAGGATGAGCAGGTCCTGGTGTTAATACTCTGTGACACCCTGCAGAGCCTTCGTGGTTCGGAGAGGCTGGAGACGACGTGGCCTGTCCCTCACCCACAGCACTCAGGCACCTACAACCTCAGGCCTCAGAAGCACAGAGTCTGTTGGTTAGCGAAGGTTCGACTCACAGGATGCTCCCTTCCCTCCCTGTTCTGGGGGCCAGACTTGCTCGGATGTTAGTGTCCTGAAAGTTAGCTGACCCTAGTTTGTCACCTTTCTCCTCTCTCCCAAGAGAAATCTTACAGGAGATCCAGAGGCTGCGGCTAGAGCATGAGCAAGCTTCTCAGCCCACGCCAGAAAAGGCACAGCAAAACCCCACCCTGCTGGCAGAGCTCCGGCTCCTCAGGTAAGAAGAGGTGCCCAGGTCATCTCACGAATATACACAGACGTTTGAGGTCTTTAACACAAGCTAAATGTGTCCAGCCAGGAAAGAGTCCTTAGCCACTATAACTGCTGACATTTGTCTGTTTTTTAATAGCCTACACCTAATTGCTGAGATTTGGACAATTTGAAGAGAAATTTATATTTTATTCATTTATTAGACACGCAAAAAAGGAAACAATGTTCTTTAGATCAGAAACAGTATCTCTTACTGAAAAAAATTTAACTCAGCTCTTTTTAGTTATTTGCATTATCAACAATGTGTTGATGTCACAAATGCTCCTCAAAACAAGCACAAAAACAGCTAAACCACTGCTATACATTTCTAAATTCTCAAGTTTACATGTAACCCATTAAAGGGAATCTACTTTTTTCTAAATCTTGATCCCTAATAGCTTCACATATAGGTCTTTAAAAATAGATGTCAGATCTCTTTATTCTGCAAGTGTATGAAAAAGGCTCATCTTATCTAGTTCGTGATCATAAAACATTTGAGTTGGAAAGAACCGAAGGTCATCTGACTCAACTCCTGAATTTCAGTGCATGTCTCAGAGTCAGAAACCTAGAAAGTAGCCCACCTAGGATAAGGACTGCAATTGCCCCACTACTCCCATGGTGCAAAATGTGGTCATTACTGTAGGTTCCCCAAAACCCCATGGGGCTAGCTTAGCACCATACCTTGAATATGGCAGGTGCTCAACTGTATTTGTGTAGCAAGCAACACAAAAATAAATTCAAACTCTTTCCCTCACAGAAATCTCATACTGATCTCTCACAAAGCACTTTTAATTAGCAAGAATTACATTTTCTATTTCAATTGGGTGTCAAGTACATTCCAGATACTGTGCATCTATAAGTCTGAGTCACACTTTGTGTAGTAAATATAGATACCTCTTCTCTGAAACCATTATCAGAACTAGTGCCACTGTACAAAGAGACTAACTTAAGTGGGTTCTATGCGGCTCATTTGGATTTTACCAGGTCCTTATGGGTTGCAGCCATGCTTGCTTCTAGGGTTTCCATCCCAGCCCTGCTCTTCAGACACATTAACGCCTGAGCACCAGCTGGCACAGACACTGGCCCTGACTGCTCTCCGGCTGGGATGCACTGTGCCTGTCCCAGGCCTGTGACTGAGGCAGACCCATCAAATGCTTCACATCTGGAAAGGAGATCTGTGGAACCTGCAACTTGTACAGGCTGCTAATATGAAGAGGTCACTTCATACTTTTGAATAATAAAATAACTTAATGGAACAAAACTTCTTCCTTCTCAACGTATATGGTTTCTGTCCTACCCTCAATGAGATGTACTAGAAATTGTTGCACATTCGACCACAGTATTGCCTAGAAGAGGCAGAAATGAAAAGGAAAGGTGATGCTTCATAATATCTTCACTAAAAGCATTTAAAAGCAAGCGCCCCCTTGGCAGTCTTTTGTGAAATAGGATTGTATAGGTTCTCCACTCTCACAAGTTGGAAGTTAAATCTAAGTGCATAAAAATATAATGAAGCCAACATGGAAATAGAGCGGTCATTCATCTATCAGGATCAGAGTAGTATTTTGTCTCTGCCTTCAATGCTTTTTATATCTCTTCCATCAGTCATTGTTTTTCTATTGGAGGGATGATGACTAGGAATTTTTCTTAGGCATTTTCATTGGTTCCCCCCATTTAGCTTTTGCCTTTGAAAGCACTGTGCCCCTTTTGAGTCACAGTCTAGGAAAGTGTCTGGATGTGCCTGGGTCATTGATGATGTGTCTTCCAACTGTTATTTCTTCCTTCCTTGGAACAGGATGATAATCCTCCTGGTCCTGACTTACGGGCCTCCCAGGACCCCAGCGGAGCGCAAAGCTATACTAAGGATATGGATTTGCCAGGAACTTCTGTGCCATTGGCCCTCCCTGTCATCAGGTGGCCCAGCTGATTTGCTTGCCTGCCTCCATAGTCTACACATTTCTTCCACCTAGAGGAAGAAGAACTACTCTCCCTCGAAGGCTATTTCTAGATACTTATAAACCACTTATTCTATGCTTAGCATTTTCACAATGGGAAATTCCACAGATATCCCGATTAAGACACCCTGTTCTGGGTATATTTCAGACTTTCATAGAGCTCCCAAACAGCAGCTCTTCGCAAGGTGACTTTGGCCTTGGTTCGCAAAGCATTCATGTGTGAACCAAGCCACAGGAGCTCCTTACCGTAGCAGTCACAGAGGTCTCCATTGCGTCCTTCCTAACTGCCTCTTAGCAATAAGAGAAATTCTTTCACCTGGGGGTAGAAGAGAGTGCGAACACATTGGGACCTTGTTTTCATGAATGTATAGTTTTATTTTTATCTTACAATCTCTGTGACCTTTCTAAATGGGTATGTTTCCTTTTTTACTTTAGCCACAAGGAAATGGAAAGCCATGTTTGCAGCCCAGACATGGTTATATAATAGGCATTTCTGTGTGTTACTTTGACACTTATTATACATTTAGCTCTACATATGCTGTGCCATATAATTGCTATAAAAGACCTGGGAAATAGACACTATTATTATATTCCTTTTATAAATAAGGAAACTAGGATACATAGAAGTTAAAAAAAAAGTTGCAGGCATTATAACCTATTACCCTTAAGTACTTACATGTATATTTTCTAGGAAAAAAAATCTTTTATATAACCATGGTACCATCCTCAAAGTCAGGAAATTAGTATGGATATATATTATTGTCTCATATATAACTTGCATGAAAATATTGTCATTGATCCCAACACCAGCCTAAAAGAAAGTAGGCTTTAACACGAATACCAAATTAGAAGTAATCCGACAGAGCTTCATACCGAAAGCATTCCTTCACAGCTGCCAACACTTACCTATAGGCAAACCAAATCACTATTTAGTCTTTATTTTCTCATTCCTCCTTGGAATGGTGGAGCCCATACCATGTATTTGTTCGTGGGTCCACATTTGACAAACACTAATAGGTAAGACTGAATACAGTAAAGGCATTACTAAATAATTTTAATTGAATTCAGTGTCATTTTTAAGAGATTACTACTATGAAATAAATGTACAATAGCATTAAGACTGTTTTAAAGTTGACTATTACTAAGTTAATGCTAGTTAACTTTTTCTAATATATTTTGTATGCCTCTGTTAGTATTTCTTATTTATAGTATTAGGATTTGGCTTTGACCTACTTCTCAAAGTGTTCCTGTGACCAAAAGGCCAATAATTATACAGCAGCATTAAGAAAAAAACCAGAAATATATAAGAAACGTTATCCACTTTTATCCCAAGTCCAACTGTGGATGTACTTGGAACACCATAAGGTTGAAGAAAAATAGTGAAGGATTTGTCATTGAGTAATATTTTTGAATGGGGCAAGACTTACAAAATTAGAATGGTTCAGCCCAAGGAGACAAAGACTAAAATAAGTTACCACTAAAAGCTTTAAATTATGATGTTCCTCATTCTCTGGATTCAGAAAAGAGGCAGTTATAAAGGAAATTAAAGGAAAAATTGGCACAAGAGTAAGCTGTAAGTAGCAAAAATATAAATATATTCAGAAAGGATTTAGATATTTATAAATTTTAAATTCACAATTCATCATAGAGAAAGCCTATATGAAACCAAACCAGAAATGTCTCATTTCTACCCTGACCTGTCCTCCTATAAGCATCTTTCAGCAGACTGAGTCGCAGACCTAACTCAGTGTGGCATTTTTATTTTGTCAGTTTTTCATTCCATAGTCCCTGCTACAGCCGCACTTAATATGGCATCTGAGCCACGGAGACTAGATACATCGACTCATGCATTAATGCACACAGGGTGAAGGCATCCGCACATTGTAGAGTGTAAATTCTAACATTTCAACTTCAAACAGAAGCCTAGGGGGCAGTAAAAATATGTGTGCATTACATATTTGCTAATGAGGATGAAATAATGGACTTGAAATTGATTGGGAAATGTACGTCACTTCAGAAATGTGGCCTATTAATACTCTTCTCCACACTGTTTCAGTTCTTCCCCCTTTTAAAGATATTTTTGGTACTTCTTAATGTCAACATAAATGACAGAGTATACATGGTCCTTAGTGGTTTGCATTCTTGCTGACAGTTTAATAAAAGTTCAGCAAAATTAAATAAAATTAAACAAACACAAACCTCATATATTACTTTCAGTTGCAGAACAATTATGTAGGAACTCCTTTATTCTGACCTTATGAAATCAAGCCCAAATTTACATGGATTGTAATAAGTATGTACCATTAATATTTCAATAAGTCACCATATTGTATAATGAAGATGGAACAGATTACGCCAGGCTTCATATACTAAGGTAAACCATATTTTCCATGAATTTACAAAAGGTGCCTTAGATTTGGAGGATTTGGAGGACTGGGCCTTGACAGTGACAATATTTCTTTGTTGCCTCAAGGAAAGCCAATGGCACAGAACAGGGCTGTCTAATAAATATTCAGAAAATATTTTATTAAATTATTAATTAATTTGGGGTAGGAGGATGGGAATGTTAGAAATAATTGTAATTTCGTTTAAATTTAGTAAAACTTCTAGCAAATAAAAGTACACTTCTAGAGGCAATTGTTCATTCATTTGAAGACAGTTATCCGCCTGGTAACCATATCAAAAAGCTGGAGATGCCTTTTTTCAGAAAGTCCACTTGTCCTACAAAACTGAGAAATGTGATTATCTCAGTGAGCTGAATGCTCTTTCTGATGGCAACTGCTTCTTTCTCAGACAACGCAAAGATGAGCTGGAACAGAGGATGTCTGCTCTCCAGGAGAGCCGGAGAGAGCTCATGGTCCAGTTAGAAGGTCTCATGAAGCTCCTAAAGGTAAGACATTTCAAATAAATATTTCTTAAACCTACAACTATGACATTTATAATTTTTCCTGCACATAATGTGCGATGGCTTTACCAGTACTGTAACTATATGTGATTTCCCCCAAAATGTTGCAAACTCAAATATGGAACTATTTCTTGGACCCATGAAACAGTAGCAGCCAATTACAGAGCTCATTCTGATCCATTTCCCGGCACCGGCGTGCTAATGACCTTCACAGAGCAACCTCTTGAACTATTTCTAGTTCTTGACCATTACGTCCTTGAAAATTATAAAACTATATTTAGATGTGTCTTACATGAGATAGCTTTCAATAGTTCTGATTAAACTGAACAGAGGCTAATGTCCAATTCAGAAAATTAAGAAATAACCACTAAACAATCTTATAGTTTTATTAAGAAGAGTGATTTTTATTAATTTCAATATTTTGTCCCATTTATACGGCTATAACAAGTCACATGACTTATACAGATTTCAAATGTAAATTTAAATGGGAATATTTCCTTACTCTTTTGTAGGTAGACTATTTAATAAGGTGGTCTATAGAAGTCCTTTACAGAGTGCTATGGTCTATTATTCACATTGGAAGAGGCATTCCTCCTTCAGTAAAGCCTTATTTCCTTCATCAGCACCACGAAATTACTTTGCAAAGCAGAAGTAGATGAATTACGGCCACATATCCACAGCTAGCCAGGTAGAATTATCACTGCTCTGAGGTCATCCTGCCCAAGATGAACAAGTGTGAGTCAGAATTGATTGGAACTGCCACGAAGGCAGGAATTAAAGCTTCTGATAGGAGAAGGATGAAGGGAATGTCCCTAGGCAGCTCACTCTGAGACAAAATGTCCTGACCTTTAATTCATAGATAGTATGAATTACAGTGTCCCCAACACAACATCTCTGGTCCTTTCTGTATTGTCCCTCTTTATTTTTCCCCTTCCCTTCCTTTCTTTGTTTCCTTCCTTCTTCCCTCTTTGCTTCTTTTTTATTTCTTTCTTCCTTCATTTCTCTTTCTTTTTAGTTTTTCTTTAGCAAGTATTTTTTGTATCCTCTGTTCTCAGGCACTTACACTTGTAACATTTCTTTGTGTTGTTTTCTTTACTGTTTTATTCCTTTATCATCTTTTTTTGTCATCAGTGTCCATTTGGGGAATGCTTTATCAATACTCAGTAAAATTTACATTTTAGTGCATTAGACACATAAAGTATAGTATTCAAGCAGTTTTGTATTACTTATAGTAAGATAGAACTAGATCGTTGATAACCTGCTGCTGTTTCTGGCTTATGGTCTCATTTGATCCAACCAAAAAAGCTCTTTTCTGCTTCCCTTTCCAAACATGTCAGATGAAGAGGTCTGAATCCATCTTACTCTTCACTGAATAGCAGGAGACACTGGGAAATACCCTGTACTGGTGTCCTGTAGCTTCTGTCGCCGTAGTGTTGCAATAGTAGCCTATGAACCACCTGCTATCTCGGTACCAACCTGGGCCAACTGAGCACAGCTTTTGTACCAAGATGTGCAAACGCTAGGATAGAGACAGATCGCGCTGAGAGATGGTTGGAAACATGGAGGAAAGGAATGGGCCTGTAATCTCAAATATCTACTTGGCCTGGAAGTGCTATCACTGAAGCGGCAGAGGCCTGGTCCTACCTTCAAGCCTATGCTGACATTTCCTCCATCTTGCCTTCCTTCACACTGTGTAGATGCTCTTCTGGGAACCCTGGGTAATCTAACTGTTATTGATTCAATCTTTCTGTAGGAAGAAGAACTGAAGCAGGGAGTAAGTTATGTCCCCTACTGCAGGTCTTAACTAACAGTGGAGGGGCCTGCCGTCCTGCTGTTTTTCTCATTGCTTTTGCCTCTAATGTATGTTCATGCTTCAGTTTGGAAAGAAAAAAAAATTATACTAATTTGCTTCTTTTTCAATGTAGTGCTCGAATTGAGATTATAAAATTTATCATTTTTTATAACTATCACTGCTGTCTGCACCAAAAGAAGAACTATTACATCTTTTAGAAGAGGGAACAAACTGTAATTTGTTGGAAACATTTTAGATCCCCCAGAGTATAGGTTTCAAATCGATTTTATGCTTTTCTGGCTTGTTGATCAGAACCCTTCTCTTAATAGAAAGATACAGTCACTGGAGATACACAGAGGTTAATGTTATCTTAAAACCTCCAACACGCAGAAGCAAACCTTCATGTCCTCTCCATGAATATTCAGTTCAGTTTCTGTTTTACTGAAAAAGGTGGAAACTCTTTTCATAAGAATCAGGCAAGGGATTTTTATAAGAATCCCCTACCATCAAATAACTACGAGGCCCTGCGTCTCTCCCTCTGCTCACCAGAATGTGTTCAATCGTGTGAAAGACCATACCAAGTACCTAACTATCCACTTCCCATCTTTTTGGTTCTTCTCTAAAGTAGAATCCCAGATGTTGGTTGACAGTAATCTCTAAAAAAGTAGGTAACTTTCAGCCCTTCTCATTGCCAAAACCTTTCTGCTCTGGAAGTTCCTCAGGTCATTACATACATTTTTTTCCCAGAATTAGGGGCATTGTGATTCTCCACCCACGACCTAAACTGAAGCCCTGTGTCTAGCCCATATGGTCAGATTCAGAAGCCAACAAAGGGAGCAGCATACTCAAAATAATAATAATAATAATAATAATAATAATAATAAATTAAATAGAGGCAAAAGAAAAGCAGCTTTACTGTTCGGTGCATGTACCAAACTGTGTATGACAATATATCCCACCTGCTAGCATTATTAAAAAGTTTCACAGCATTTCCACGGATCAATTAGAACTGCAGCCTGTCCAACTCCGACACATCTTTCAATTCTTCTGTATGCTCTTTTCTATTATTCATTGTGTGTGTTTGTGTGTAACAAAGAATGTTTGCAAAATGCTGAACACATATTACCTTCATTTTCATCGTCTGTATGAAAAGGAAAAGTGTTAATCTGTAATGTCAGACAATAAAGACAATGTACTACATTATTTTGTATTTTGTGGAAAAAATTACTGAACGTAAGTCAAGTTTTAATGAGGGACAGTCCCCCTGGGGTAGTCACACCACACTGACAGCCTAAGTGGGAACTGCTATTGGGCTTCCAGCACACTTAGATCATCGTAGAGAAAATACCTTTCTCATGCTACTTCCCTTTCCAAATGGCCTCTTTTCTTTCCTGTCTCTTACTTTTCATGTGCATAGAAAAAGAAAACACTGCTCCAATACAACCATCCTCCTCCTAGTGGAAAGAGAAGGCAATCACCCTTAGCAGTCAGCCTTACTTTAGTCATTTCCCTTAGGGGTCCTTTCCCTACAATTTCTCAGGCGGCATATTCTTGAAAAGCTCCCTTTGAGCGGGAAATTCATAAACAGAGGCACAGAGCCTAACCAGGGAGTGCCTTTAAGGTGACATCATGGCTGTCACTTTTCAGCCCCCCTCTGCTGGCTGATCTCCTCCCAGTAGGTCCCCTTCCAGCTCTGTTATCTAGGAGGGTCAGCCTGCAGTGGGTACCACAGCACTGGGACTTTGAGACCCTTAGTCAGTACCCCCAGATGTTAGAAACAGATTGTCTGGGAGGGGAGTTTGCCTGTTTTACTCATATCCCTTTACTTTTATACTCAAGCCTCTCTTCAAAAAGGACCCGAGGCAGCTTACAACAAATATATGACCAGTGACTCCCTAAAATGGAAATAGAAAAATATAAAACTAAGGAAAAGGAAATATAAATATGCTAATCATGTGCTCCTCTGAGCTTTCTGGCGATGAAGCAAAAAAGGAAAATATGATCTGTGCTTCTATCAGTATAGAAATAACACTTCTCAGGAGAGCAAAATTTCTGCACCATAAAATGTAAAAGAAAGTCTTCACTTGGAACTTTATAGAAGTACTGAATAATAAAATGGAAAAACAAAGTCATAGATTTCATGTGGCTGTTTCTCATACTGACCTTCAGTCTAAATTAAAGACAGAACCCTATAAATTCCAGCCCTATAGAGGCAGTTCTATAAAGAAATAAATAAGTACCATCCATATCTATAGACTGCTTATTGTATAACATGATCTAAGGAAAGAATTTAGAGGCTTTAGACCAGCATCTGCTTCTAAATTCTGTTTTTATTTATGAGCCTTTCCCCTTTGGGGACATTCTCTTTGGAAAATGAAACTTTAAAAAAAAACCCAAAAACAAATTGTGTTTGATTTAATAACCTCTATTTGCTTTATCGTAAGTCTGCGTGGTTCAATGTAGCGTTTTATAATACTGGTATATATAATTCCTACTTATACTGTTTCTTGTATAAATGCATGAATTTATCCCCGTTGAGGACAGAACATGTTTTTTTTAAAAAATAGTGCCTGTAATACGATATGATGATTATGGTATCACAAGCAATAAATTCTTTTTTGACAAAACTTGAACTGAAGTTATCCTACCCTCTTTCTTCTTTGTGTATCTTTAAGATTTATTGAAGGAGCCATAAAAAGAACACTCATAAAAAGTTTAATAATGAAGGCAGCTGGGGTGTAATTGCAGTAACAGTATGTTCCAGAGTTTCTGGTATCTTTCCAGTTCCAAATATTATGACCGATCTACAACCAAGCATCTTGACTCTTAGTTTAAGAAGTAAGATCTCAATCATAATTTTCTTAGAAAGATTACTTGGGTTAGATCAGAATTACAGTGGGCCCTGATCTTCACTCATAGCTGTAAGATCTTGAGTAAATGAATTCATTTCCTGATAATTCATTTCAAACATACTGGTAATGCCTGGCGCACAGGGTTACTGTACACATTTAAAAAGATAATGGACATGAAAGCACTCTGTAAAAATACAATATGAATGTCAGATGTAAGTATGAATATGCATATTTAGATACACACAAATGGACCCATAGTTTACACACACACACTCATTCACTTCTCTTAATTACAGTTAACTAATTGTGTCTCCAACAGGGGAAGAAATTTGAACAAGACTTTTAATTGGTTCTGATTCCTTCTAATTGCTTTTAATAGTAGTAAACAGTAATTTTATTTAAGAAAAAGTGACAGAAGCAAACCAGTAAGATTATCTCTTCCCATTTCTAGTAGCATCAGACATGATCCTAGATATGCTACTATCTATAGATTATTGCTGACACCCATTTCTCAGTAGGCATTTTTAAACAGCTAATATGGTAAAAGGCTTCAAGTGTCAAACATTCTGTACGATGTGCAACAAGACATTGACCGTATGTTCTGAAAGTTTTTATTTATGAAATGCATTTTTCTACTATAGAGATGTACAAAATACACACTTTAATCAAGCATCAAAATTAAGTTTGTAGGGGGCTGGTGAGATAGCTCGGTGGCATAAGCGCCTGCCTGGCAAGCTCGAGGGCCCGAGTTTGACTCCCGGAACCCACATGAGAGAAAAGGGCCGGTGATATCGCTCAGCGGCACGGGCGCCTGCTGGCGCGCAAGGTCCTGAGGTCGACACCCCGGTACCCACAAAAAAAAAAAAATTAAGTCTGTGTTTATTAACAGGAATTTCTTTTGTGAATTTACAATAAGAATTCATTTTGAAAATTACATTTCAAATTTTTGAATCAAATTGTTCCCTATTTGGGAGAGGTGTATCATTGGTATTCTGCTAAATAGTATAATCATTTTATTTTGATGAGGGGGAAGTCAAACATCATCCCAAACTCCATCTCCTGACTCAATCTCTTCTCTGTATTTAACTGGGTGGCCCAATTAACTCAAAATTGTAGTCACTCAGGTTCCTTCTTCTTCCAAACACACTATGGAATATGCCCAGGCCAAAAAGGAACAATTTGGCCAGCCTGAGTTTTACCTTCCGTTATTTCCCTTGCTCATTCTCTTTGATGGGTTTTCTGTGGAGTCCTGAACTAGTCAAAAATGAGGGAAAAAATAATTCACTTTATAAATAATCAACTGCAATATAAAGTCTAATATTTAGTTTTCAAAAAATGTACCCTCTCAGAGTGTCTCTACCTCCTGTTTTTTTTTTTAATTGGGGATTAATTCTAGAGAAATAAAAATAATTCCTCTACTTAAAATCTTCAAAGTTGACCCTCTACTCTAGTTCAGGATCGACTCCATATTAAAAGCCCCAAGCTTGGCTCCTCCCTTCTCTGCCTCGCTTTTTCCTACTCTCCACAGGGAACCTGGCACTTCAGTCACAGTGATCCCCTGCCATCCCTCCTATACCCCTCACACATCTCAGACTATTCCAAAACCTGGATGTCCTTCATCTTTCCTTCCTGGAAATCTCTGCTATTAAGACTCAGGTCAAGGGCCGGTGAGATGGCTCAGAGGCTTAAGCACCTGCCCGGCAAGCACGAGGGCCCGAGTTCGACTCCCGGAACCCACATACGAAAAAGGGGCCGGTGATATCGCTCAGCGGCACGGGCGCCTTCTGGCGCGCGAGGTCCTGAGGTCGACCCCCCAGTACCCACAAAAAAAAAAAAAAAAGACTCAGGTCAAATAAAACCTATTGCCTTACCAGTACACTTTGTACACAGCAATCCCTTTAAGAAGCCGAAGTGTAGTAGCATCATTAGTACCATCACAGGCAGTGAACTGTATGAGAAGAAATGTGCTACACGCTACTTTGCTTCACCTGGCCAGGCTGCTAGGCACAACCAGGCATGACCAGGCTGCACTTGTAGACAAACCTAAGAGGCAGATTTGGAGGAGGGGGGGTATGCATTTCATTAAGGTAGGTTGATTAAGCCTTTAGACCTTTGCCCTTTTCCTTGAAACATCCCTCATTTCTAGAGCTGAGTAGAAATCAAAATACTTCCTAAAAAAAATCAGAAAATTTATGGATCTTTTCAAACTTTTTAAAAATTGATGCAAGAGGAGGTTAAGTGAACTCAGAGGATGGCATACAGAAACTAATTTTTCATTTATTCTCTAGGAAGAGAGCTATTTTAAATTTGGCAAGTGTGATATATGCTTTCCTTCTTCCATAAATCAACTCTCTCCTTGGGAATTTTAGATCTATTTATTGATCTGCATGAACCATTGTCCCTTAAGTCTTTGCTCCATTAATCACTGAGTAATTTCCAAGGAACAATGCCCACAGAGCTTATTCACTCTAACTCTTCTGCAGTTGTTAGCCAACCGCCATGTTTGATGATCAGGCCAGAGGCAACCATCTGTAGGGCTCATCACCTGTGAAAATGAAACTCAGTGATATTGCCACCAGTCTACCCAAATGCAAAGGGCCATCTGTGTGTCCTGATGACCTTCCAAGAATGGAACAGAAAGGAAGACCAGAGAAGGTGTTTTACACCGTAGGTGCTAGGAAGGTACTGTGTTTCAAATTGGGTACTGTCCCAACAAAGAAAGATGGGGCCATGATCTCCCGGGAAACCAGCATCTATGCCCAGTAGTCTGAGTAAAGAGAAATATGACTCGGGAATTGCAAGTTTTGGAAAAGATGCAACCAGATCTTTTCTTCCACACAAAATCTTCCATCTAAATTTTTCAAATAGTCAGACTGCTGGAAGTGGCACCAATTAGAGATTCGTTTGGGAGATGGCAGCTGTTAGTCATTTACACCTAGGTGTAATTTAGAGTCAGTCGGTTATTTTTCCCTTAACACATAACCACAGTCAATTATTTTTCTCTTAACACAGAAGCACTAATGGGAGTTTTGGTGACAGGAAGTAGAAAGGAATAGGAATAATTGGTTTTGAAGAACAGAACAGATAGAGACAGGGGTTGGAATGCTTCAGACACACATTTCTAAGCATTAGAAGTTCACAGAAGGGAGAGTGGAAGCACCACATATACGGCTCTCTTCACAAATGCTTTACAAAGGAAGGAGCCCCATGAGTGACCTGTGCTGGAGAACCTGGCATAACAGGTGCACGCAGGGTGGTGTCAATACAGCAAAATATTGAAATATCATCCATAACCGCATATCTAAAATCACTGGATCCAGATATGTTCTAGAATTCAGAATATTTCAGATCTTTGAAAGGTGACATAACACAAATACCTTATCAGTAGCCTCATTTTCCATGGGCCCAAATTCATCATGAAATAATCTGTGTTTGTCAGAGCTTTTTAAATTTCAAAGTTGTAGCTTAGAGATTGTGGACCTGTACTTTTACACTGGATAACAAACCCAAAAGCTCTTCTTTCACACCGGCACCCAAACCCCTCCTGTGACCCAGTGACTAAAAGGTATTGCCTGGCCCAGCAGCATAATGAGAACAGGCCCTGGGCCTCTTCAGCCTCAGGTTGCTAAACCTTTCTAAGCTTAGTGAAACAGAGGTGGACATGTCTACATCCTAAGAGGCATCTGTGACAGTGGGGAAAAGCCCTGGGTTTGTAGTGTGAAGGCTGAGGATCCCTTTTATCTCTGCCACTCAGTCACTCAGGGATCCTGAGTGGCCCAGTTATCTCCTCTGAATCTCAGTTTGTTAATCTATAAAATGGAAATAATAACACTTTATATGGTTCAAGGATTAAATGAAGTATTTGAGGTTAAAGCGCTTTATACGTTGTGAATTGCTGTTCCAGTATATCATGATTTCTACTGCCATTAGGAAAATGAAACAAAACATCATATGTAAATTTTCTTTATACACTAAATTACATTTACCACTGGAATTGTATTGCTATTGTGAACTTCCCTATCATGCAAGAGGATCTGGCTTCCCAGGGTTGTGTGGAAAACTCAGGCTGTCCAGCCAAGAGAAGCTAACTTCTACAACCACCACTGTGTCCCTCTTCCTGCTGTGACTGGTCCCTTGGCAAACAGGACAGATAAGAAAAAGACAGGAGCTCTGCTGAGGGCCCTGCCTTGAAAAGCATGCACAGGAGATGCGGCCAGGTCAGGGTACCCAACCAACATCTGTCTCCTTTGAGGGACACTTCTGTAGCCGTAGGCCAACAAGGTTCCTATATCCCATAGCCCTCAGAATGCCTGGGCTCAGCACCAGCCCTGCCACTCTGGCTCCATCTCCAGAGAGCAATTCTTTTCATTCTCCAAGCTCTGGGACTTGCAACTGCACATTTAGAATGATGATGCCTGTTTCATAGGGTGATGGAGAGAAATCACTGAGAATGTACGCAAAACCCTTTAAACAGCATAAAGCACAGCTCGAATGTGAAGTTAACTGTTATGGCTTGGTCAGCTGGGGACACAATGATAGCTCAGATGCAGAGAGTTTCAAGGTAATGGGGCTGAGCTACCAACCTTTGTTGGGAAAACGATACCCCTCCTTGCGCTGGCTGAGGAAAGCAGGCTGCAAACGTCACACCCAGCCAAGTTCTCTTCCCCGGGCCTGGACAGCTCATTACAAGGTACTGTTGAGAGTGAAAGAACCGATTCCTCAGCCCTTTGGGCATCACAAGCATTCTTTTCTGTGCTCTGTTCTGTTCTGTTTGTTTTTAATTCTGGGTTTTCCTCAATTTATAGATTTGACAATTCTGTGTGAATCTGAGCCCTGGAGAGCTAACAGCATGGGATTGTACAGGATTGATGTTGTATGTTTTAACTTCAAGCAGCTGAACCCAAAGCAAAGATCTAAATAGAATATTCCAGAGCGCTGCTCTCATAGTGCATGTCTAGGCATTTGAATGGGTTTGAATCTCTGGACCTTGCTATTGAAGTTTTCGCTGTAACTAGCCAGACCCAACCCTGGGATGGAACTGATGTGAACCCCGAATTTGTTGTGTATGCATGAAAGTCTCCATGCATTTTCTTACATGCATGTTTGATTGTCTTCCCTTGTCTACTAATTATTAAAACAGGAAGATTGTTTCCGAGGGACCTCTCGTAGAAACAAAGCATTAAAATTCAAGGTGTGACAATCTCAGAAAGGTCCCATGCTAAAGATTGTAATACAAGGATAAGGAGTTTTTAGTTGTTTTCTACTTTTGTCTGTAGTCCTTTTCAAATCCTGCTATTATTACTCTCCGGTTAGAATAGTACTTTATCATAGATGAAGAGAAACAGTAACCAAAAACGAGAAATTTAAATTTGTGCAAATGAAACCCATTATGAGCCATCACCTTACTCCAGTAAGAATGGCTATTATCAAAAAGACAAAAGAGAGCAGGTGCTGGCAAGGATGTGGAGAAAGCAGTGTCTCTGAACTCTGTTGATAGGAATGTAAATTCTTACAGTCATTATAGAAAATAGGGGCCGGTGAGATGGCTCAGCGGCGTACGTGCCTGCCTGGCAAGCGCGAGGGCCTGAGTTCGACTCCTGGAACCCACATACAAAAAAAGGGCCGGTGATATCGCTCAGCGGCACGGGCGCCTGCTGGTGAGCGAGGTCCTGAGGTCGACCCCCAGTGCCCACAAAAAAAAAAAAAGAAAGAAAATAGCATAGAAGTTCCTAACAGAATTACAGATAGAACTTCCATATGCTCCAGCAATCTCACTACCAGGTATTTATCCAAAGGAAATGAAATCAGTATGTTGAAGAAACACCTACACTCCCAGGTTTATTACAGCACTATTCACAGTAGCTAAGAGATGGAAAGTATCAACCACTTGATGAATGAATGAATGAATGAATTCCGAACAAGGAAAAGAGATGACTTATCTTACAAGAAAAAAAAGAATGTGTGGTATTTATACACAATGGATACTATTCCATCATAAAGAATGAAATCCTGTCATTTGCAACAACATGGATGGAAATGGAGTTCATTATGTTAAGTGAAATAAGACAAGCACAGAACGACAAGTACCACGTGATCTTATTCACATGTGGAATCTAAAACAGTTAACCTCATAGAAGTTGAGAGTATAATGCCAGTTACTAGAGACAGAGGAGAATAGGGGGTACTAAGTTTTATAGTTATAGTTATAGCTAAAGAAAAGTAAGAAGTCCTGTTATGCTATTATACAGTAGGATCAGTATAGGTAGCAATTATGTACTTCATATTTTGAAAAACTAAAAAAGGACTTTAAATGTTTTTACCATAAATAAATGATAATGAAAGGTAGATATGCTCAGGCTGATTTAAATATTGCGTGATGTATACCTGTATCAAAACATTACTTGGTTCACATTAATATGTACAGTTTTTCTTTCTATGTACTGTTTAAAAATAAATTTAATTAATGAAAGAAGAAGCCAAGATTTTTTGTCCCCTTCCCCACTCAAATCTCTGAGCCACAGAGCAATTTGACAAAATCAGCTATAACAGTAAAATGCAGAATAAATAATTTATACCTTATTTGATTCTTATTTTGATACTTAATAGGCACAATATTACAAGACATGGTTTCTGCTGTGAATTATCCTCTAAAGATGATGCCAGGACAGATAAGTTGAAAAATGTAAGAAGCAAATATACCATATCCATTCCAAACAGTCCCCTAGCTTGTATTTAAAACTTTCTCTTTAATGTCTTTTTATCGTACATAGAACTTCCTTCACGGAGAAAATAGACACACGTTGTAATTATCTCTGTTTAGCAACAGCTTCATTATATTGGCAGACGTCTTATAAATTGCAAGACAATGCTATACTAATATCCTTAGCTTTCGATATTTAACCCAAACTTCAGAGTATATATATTAGGGCCCTAAATCATCTGCGCCTGCAATTTAGGTTAGGGTTGGCATCTCAATTCCCTAAGAATTCCTCGTGCTTTGGAATTTCATTGTCGCTGTTTTTAACATTGGACCTAGGCACTGGGATGGCATACGGCATTTTCTTGGAAAACAAATTAATAACTTGCCTTGTCTCTGCAGACCCAGGGAGCAGGCTCCCCTCGCTCCTCCCCCAGCCACACCATCAGCAGGCCCATCCCCATGCCCATCCGCTCAGCGTCTGCCTGCTCCACCCCGACGCACACGCCTCAGGACTCTCTCACGGGGGTAGGGGGAGATGTGCAAGAGGCGTTTGCGCAAAGTAAGTGCTTTTTGTTGTTGTTCTGGATGGTTTTTAGTGGCAAATAAGTCACCAAGGTCCACTGGATGGTGGAGATTCGTCAGAGCTACAGCTGGCCCATAGCTGGGCCTGAGCCTGTCCCGAGCATCTTAGAAACTCCCCGTGCTGATCTGCTCCTCACTTCACCGTTCTGCCTTCCTGCCCCGTTTCTTAATAAGCCTTTGTTCTTCAAGTTACAGGAAATATTTTAATCAGTCTCCCAGGAAACTATAAATACGATCCATTTTAACATCCATGTCTTCTCTTAAAGCAAAATCAAGACTGAGATTGAATAATCCCAGCTCTTTAGCTCTAAAATAATAGAGAAAGACAGGCAATAATTTTTTAGATCCCCTGTAAGATGCCCTACAGAGGTGTCAGCAAAGGACCCTGGAGGTAACAACCAGCGTTTTTCACAGGCGGGAGTAAGAGGTGCCGCTAAGCAAGTGAGTTGACATTTTTCTTACAATCACTTTTTAAATTCAGAGTATAAGAAAAAAATTCTCCCAAGCACCCTTTCAACCAGGTCAATCTCATACCCAGAAGTAACCTCTATTAAGAGTTCCACCCGTCTCAACTTTCTGTTTATATACAAAGAGATATCTTTTTTTCCCACACAAATCAGGTCATGTATTGCATTTTGATCTGCAATTGGTGTTTCTGAGAATTAAAACTGTACTGTGAGCATCTTTCCACATCCTCACATCAAGATCTAAGGAAAAGAGAGACATGTTTGAGTTTAAATTTTAAGATGAAGGGCAGCATAAACAAAAATCAAAGGACAAAGAAAAAAACATGAGGAAACTGCTTCTAGCACATGTGACAGTCAATTTTCATAATTCCAGTTATATATAAAGCATGTAGAGATTAGTAAGTAAATGACACTCCCCCATAACAAAAATAGGTGAAGGACACAAACATACAGAAGAAATATAAATTGCCCATAAATATATGAAAAGCTGTCCAACCTCACAAATGATTGTTGGAACACAAATTTTAATAAATAACCCCTTTTTCCTAGCAGATTTTTAAAATTTTTTTAACACTGATAATATCCAGGGACAGTAAGATTGAAGAAACAGACACTCTCATCCATAATGTATGGGGTAAAACCTTAACACAGTTTAATGAGAGAGATTAGCAGACTTTCTACTCCATATGAAAAGAGAGGACTCATATTAGGACTTTCTCTTCTAAGCACCGAATTTAATTCAAGAACAGTTTCTGTAACTGACAAAATAACTTTCTTTTTAAAATTTTTGCAAGGCAAAATATCCTTTCTCGGGGCCCGTGAGATGGCTCAGGGGCGTAAGCGCCTGCCTGGCAAGCGCGAGGGCCCGAGTTCGACTCCCAGAACCCACATACGAAGAAAGGGCCGGTGATATCGCTCAGCGGCACGGGCGCCTGCTGGCGTGTGAGGTCCTGAGGTCCCCCAGTACCCACAAAAAAAAAAAAAAAAAAAAAAAAAAAAAAAAATATATATATATATATATATATATATATATATATCCTTTCTCCAAATCATGTTTTAAAATCTACAGATTCTGTATTTTAAATCAACTTGTGCTTTCTATTATAATTAATGTTTTTATCTAGCTACTTTGATTTTTTTAATTTAATGTATCTATTACTTTCCCTAGTTAATACTGTTTTCTGAGAAATGGCAATGAAGTGTAGCCCCAAGGCAGCCCTTAGCTCATAAAATGCTCATGCTACATAATTGCATTTTTCGTTCAGGTATTTGAAATCTTGAACCTTTTTTTCCAAATATATTTTGCTAATTAGCCCTCTGTTCCAGTTTCACTTTGTCCCACTCCCAGACCACTCCACAAATATCCATTTAACTCTCAGTGTGCCTGAAATGTAAGAATAATTTTTTCCTACCATAGACTGTGTTCCAACATAATCTAATCTAAATTCCAGTTCAGGGTTTTAGACATGTATGTGCCCATGTCTTGGCAGCAGGAGCAAGAATCCTCACCCTGTTCACCCAATCTGGAAGTATGTAGTTCATAGGCTTCCTGTTCCCAGGAGTTCCCTACCCTGCTAAGGAACGCTCCCGAGGGCCTGATAGGAGACCAAGCCTGTGCTGACAGAGACCATAATCCAATGTGCTCAAATACGGGGCGACAGCTGGAACAATAACAGTAGATAGGACGTGCAGGTCTCCTGGAAAACAGAGACTCTTCATCTGTGTATTCCTAAAAAGATGTCTACACGTGCTGGCTTACCTGCCACCCTCCCAGTTTGTGCCAGGTCACCTAGTCTTATTAATGTCCATCCCTTTCCCTTTCAACATCGTCCCACTTTAGACAATAAATTCTATGAACCACCATCACTAGCCATGTCTTCTTACATCAGGAGCCACCGCCCTACGTGCAGTAGATTTTGTTGTTGCTGCTGTTGTTGTTATGTTTGTTGTTTTTGTTTTCAGGACAAGAACCAAAGCACTTTTGAAAAGGAGAAATATCAGAACTTTTGTTGCAATAAGTTGTCAGCAGAAATGACAAACAACATAAAAACTTTAGGTAAAGGAATAGCTTAGGTTTCTTAAATTATTATTTCTTCTTTACTGAAGGTTCAAGAAGAAATCTAAGGAATGACTTGCTAGTGGCAGCAGATTCCATCACTAACACCATGTCCTCTCTGGTGAAAGAGCTGAATTCGGGTGAGTCCCTGGTCTCCTCTCACCTGTCTGCTCATCACAGAGGGACCACCCATCTCTTAAAGGGCCTCTCTTAAAGGCCTGCTCATTGTCAAATATAAGAGGATATTTTAAAGGTCTGTGTGATATTTTGTTGGTATATTCAGATTTTTGGTAATGTTTATATTTTACTTCTTAGAAAACTATTAATATTATACTCAATGCAGAAAATTTGGGAAATACAATAAAGAATAAAGAAAAATATTAAAATTGACCTATATTTCTAGAATCCAAAGATAGCCACTGTTAACATATGTCATAATCCATAGCAACGTGATGCAGGACGTATCTCATAGGGTCAAGTATTTTATTTACCTATTTTATTTACCTATCAGACCCTATTGGGGATGCATGATCTTCGAATGAAGCTAAAATTTACCTTTGCAATATTTCCAAAGAAAAATCTGCCCAAAAATGAATTCCATGGAATTGTAGAAGAGTCTTTAGCCTCCTAATAAAAATGAAGTTTTTAAAACTTAAAACTTTAAAAACTAATAAAGTTTTTAAAACTTTAGCAACATGAATATACAAATGAATATCTTAACAGGTACTGATGCATCTCCACCTCTTTCTTAAAGCAAACCTAGCAAGATATTTGTTAGATATGGTCTTATAGCTCAGATTACAACAACAGTAAGAAATAAAACTTCAATATTTTAAAAAATCCTGAGCTTAAATTTCTAATGAGAATTAAAGTAATTGAAAATTGTTGCTTCTACTTAATATTACCAAATAGGATAAAGTGACATGATTAATGAACATACCACCATCCTAACAAATAATAACTAAAGGGTTATTCTTGTGGTGAAAGTCGCACACACCATTAGTTTATACTCTTATAATTCTTTTTTTCTTTTTTTCTTTATGTGGGTATCGGGAACTGAACTCAGAACCTCACACTTGCCAGGCAGTCACTTGTGCCACTGAGCTATATCCCTGGCCCTCTTATAATTCTTTGAAATAGAGATTGTAATATTTTAGGGTTGTATTTTCTAAATTAGAGTAATATTAAGTAACATAACAATTTTAACGAGGGCTTTTTGTAGAAAGAATACTTTTAAAAAGTGAAGTCAGTAAAACACAAGAAATTCCTCGTAACATCTTTGAGATAGAAAATGTTGTATACCAAATTATAGTAATTTGTCAGTATCAATTCTGATTTTGAAAAATATTGATTTGACTAATGTACAGAAACCAGCTAGCTTGTATACAGCACGTGTTGATTTATGGTAAGCCCAGTCCTTTATTTGAAGGTCATAAACTATCTAACAAGTCATTCTTTGTTTCTTCAATCGTGCCACTAGAGGTGGGGAGTGAAACAGAGAGTAATGTGGATTCCGAGTTTGCACGGACTCAGTTTGAGGATCTGGTTCCATCGCCCACCTCTGAAAAGGCTTTTCTAGCACAAATCCATGCTCGAAAACCCGGGTACATTCACGGGGGAGCTACCACAAGCACCACGCACAGTGACATGTGAGTATCTGGAGTATCCGTAGCAGAACAGTCAATAGGTAGCAATGAAAGCCAAAACACGGTTGCTTAGTTCTTCTCTTGAGAAAGGAATGATGCAGTTTCCCTTTCTGCCAAAAGAGGCAGGAGGGTGATACATTTAAAATAGACTCTGAGACTCTTCCCTACCCCACCCTCACACTTTCCAAGGAGTATCAGTAAAAGAAACCAATCTGTGCTTCTTGCAATGATGCTTTGTGATTTATGATGAAGTTACTTCCTGATAAACCCCTCACAAAATGAAAATATCATGAGCCGAAAATGCATTTAATACAACTAACTGTGGAACATCCCGGTTGAGCAACACGGCGCACTGCAGAGCGTCGATCATGTGCACTCCTGACCCACCGGGCTGACTGGGAGCCGCAGCCTGCTGCTGTTGCCGCCACTGCCCAGCATCAAGAGGGAACATCTCCTGCAGATCACGAGCCTGCTGGATGATCCAAAGTCAAAATTCAAAGTATGGTTGCTACTGAAAGCACATAGCTTTTGTATCCTTGTAAAGTTGTCAAACCGTTGTAAGTCAAGAATCTTTGTAATATTTAAGAAACTGCTTTTACCTTTCTAGGACTCACAGGCAAATTCAGGAGATAAGTCATTCTGTCCTCTGAACTTACTATATTTGCACTTACTGGATCCCATGATATTGGACAGGCGTCTGTTCACAATGAGTGTAAACAACAAACATTTGGATTGAAATAAGAAAATATTTAAAATCTCACTGTGAAGAGATACCTGACCCTCCTCAGAAGACTTATTTTGCAAAGATTTTCATGCTGATAGGTTTCTGTAGCTTGATTCAAGCCAGCAGAATCAGTGACATTCCCATTAGATTTATCCGTGACCCTCAAAGTAGTTAGCAGAAGAAATAGAGCCTGAAAAGCAAAGGCAAAGCCAGGAGAAAGCTGCAGAGCCCAGCTTGGGAAGGAATAAAGAAGGGAAGGAAGGGAACTCTTTGGAGCATGAGTGTCATGGAGTTACGAGAATCATGGCTAAAGGCTGACCCAAAGGCTGGGAAAGGGAATTGGAAAACACTAAAAGATGACAGGGTGACACCTAATGTGAAAAGTACTCCAGACTAGTCTACAAAAATAAACTGGCTATTTTAAAGACCTGGTGAAGAAACTAACCAGAGGCCCTTCTGTGTTTTGGCCGTCAATCCAAGTAGCAAGTAAAAGACCAGCAACGATGGAGAGTTATGAAGAGACCTGGTTTGAAAGCTTGACGTGAGGCAGCAGCATGTACAATCAGAACAGAACAGTGGAGATGTAATTTAAAATGGCGGTGTGCAGCGGCTTCTAATTTTAGTTTGCTTTCTTTTCCTTCCCTCTATATTTTAGAATTGTTTGATTTGTTTGTTATTCCAAATCGAGAATTGTCATCTGTTTTGTCTGGTAAATACGTACCTCTTTGACTTTTTATGGTTAAGCATTCACAGGGTATCTACCTAAAATCTGAAACTTATTAAAGACCACTACCAGCACCAGTCTACTGTGACTGGTTTACCCCAGAGCAAGACCAGTTGCCACCAAGTGTTTGGGGAGTTGGGAAAGGGAGGTTGACAGAGGCCTCAAAGACCCATTTAGTCAGGCCTCAACCCTCCAAAAATAATGAGAATATGTCATACAGATATAAGTAAGCATGCACGATGCATTTAAGTTCCAGCCCAGAAACAATTTCTTGAAACAAATGAAAATTTTAGGGGATATTTTAATAATCTGTACTGTCAAACCTGTAGGTACTACATTTTACCTGAGAATATTCTAGTCCTCTAATTTAGGTACTGAATTTTTGTTCAGCCCCATGAAGCACCTTATACATTCTAGGCTGAATAGCTGGAAATAGAGTCTCGTATTAGTGAGTGAGGTCATTTTATATCTCTTTTATAGTGAAATTAGGCCATTTAAATGGACTTTTCAAGTTCAGCGCTAGTATAAAATTTTAAAGTCAAGAACTATGGGGTAGAGGATGAACCTTCTTGGCACTGACTTGCTGACCATCCAGGACTTAATTCTACTATAAAAATAAATCCTTCATGTATAACACAAAGAGAGTTCAATTAAATTGGGCATGCTGGGCCACCCGTGCAATCCTAGCATTCTGGGAGACTGAGACAAGAGGATCATAAATTGAAGGCCAGCCTGGACAACTTAAGGACTTAGCAAGACACATCTCAAAATTAGATAGATTAGATAGATACATAGATAGACCATAGCTAGATAATAAAGAGTTGGGGCTGTAGTTCAGTGTATATGTACCCCTACCCTGGATTTGTTCCCCAGCACTGTAGAGGGAGCGAGAAACACATTATGAACAAATGTCCTTAAGCATTATTTCACTAGAGGGCCCACTCTCCTTATAGACAATGTTCTTCAATTCTATTTTTTTTTAACCCCTGTATTGGGAAAATTTAATAACCCTTCAAAAGACACGCTTGTATTTTTTAAGAATATAGAACATGTAGAAGGCCCCTCCCATTCCTGTAAACCCTAGAAAAACAGATAACAGACTGCCATGGGGAAAAAAAATGTGCATGAAAAGATTTTACCGATCTAGTTCTCCAACCCTCCAATATTTTAGCAAGTTTTCCTTTAGGGAAAAGAAGGCAGGAAAGTAAATTTGAGGACTATTGAAAATAAATGTGCTAACCAAACTACAGCTGTCACATGAATCCCACTCATACTCCTCTTAAAAGATTTGCTCCAAAATGCCATCTGCACTTTATTCCCAGAGTTACTGAAGATGGGGATCCCTATGTCCAGCCAGAAGAGGAAAGCTATGAGAATGACTCAGTCCAGCAGCTGGAGAACGAGCTGAAGATGGAGGAGTACCTGAAACAGAAGCTGCAAGATGAAGCCTACCAGGTACGGGAGCCAGGTGCCCCCACCCCACCTCCGCCCACAGCCCAGCCCCGGTAGATGAGCCTTTCACATCACTCCTTCCTTCCACCCTGCTTTCCAGAACATTGTGAGGGCACTCCTTAACCCATGTATTCCAGTAAAAACACATGTGTTCAGTATGAGGATTGAACCCAGAGTCTTTGCACAGGGCTACATCACCAGCCCTTTTTAAATTTTTTTATTTCAAGACAGGCTTTCACTGAGTCACTAAATTGCCCAGGCTGGGCTTGAATTTATGATCCTCCTGCCTCACCCTTCCAGAGTGCTGGGGTTACAGACGTGCGCCCCTATGCCCAGCTTTACACATTTCTCACAGCTGTCACCCACTATGCATTCTTATTAATTCTGGTCTGGAAAGTGAAAGGAGACCTGAGACATTAGTGGGAACATAGTGACTAACAATCAAAACTCCTCTAAGATTATTAAGATCCTGTGTTTTCATAAATTAAAAAAGAAGAAGGCTCGGTGTGGAGGTGCACACTTACAATTCCAGTGATTCAGCAGGCTGAGCAGGAGGGTTGCAAGGCAGACCCTATCTCAAAAATGAAAAGGCGCTGGAGATGTAGCTTAGTGATAAGGCACTTGCTAACATGGCCAAGGCCCTGAGTTCAGCCTTCAGTACTAGAAAGAAGAAGAAGGAAAAAAGAAGGAGAAGGAGAAGTGGGGGAGTGAGATGGGGGAGGGGGAGGAGGAGAAGAAGAAGAAAAGGAGGAGAAGGAGGAGAAGGGGAAGAAGAAGGAGGAGAAACGGAAGGGGAAGGAGAAGGAGGGGAAAGGGAAGGGGAAGAAGAAAAGATGGTGACAAGAAACAGAGTACAAGGAAACTGAATCAACGTAACACCTCCTCCCTGATGTATTTGTTGCCCACGACCTCTCCCACTGCCCATCTCATGCCAAATGTAAGTAAGTGGAAGGGTGACGAGACTTACTGAGAAATACCAGAGGACCTCTAGACCCAGGTTGAAGATAACACAATCTTGAGATAACCTGGAGTGTATTAACCCATCCGAGAATTCATAAACATAGCACATGCAACTGGGAATAAATGTGATCAGTCACTTATCCTGAAGGCAATGCGGTTTCCCCGGGGAATGTTCCACGGCCTGTTTATCTCTCTGCGCGCATCCTTTCTCTTTAGTCCACAGGTGTTGTGGGAAATGTGTTGTTGGCTCGGGGAGGTTTGCCTGGTAGAGCCCTGCTGGTCTCTGCCCCACCGGGCATTGTTTGCATGTCAGACTTTCTGTCCAATGTCCACACAAGCTTTCTCTACATTCTTAGGACACCAGTGATGCTTTCTTACTCTGTTAGTCAAGGACAGAGAAACTGAGGGGAAAATTGTCTCCTAGTTCTTGTATATTTATACATTAAAGCCTTGAAATATTTTCCCAAGAAGAATGTAGCAAGACAGAAACTGAAGCCCGTCAACTTCACCCCACAATACAAAGCAAAAGTGTTGCCTTTTTGGAATATTCAATGGCCTTTCAATTTAACAGCCACATTTCAGAAGAAACCAAAATGTTCTTCTAATTATACAAAAAAGAAGGGTGATAATATATGTGGAGTCATGCGCCTGTGCTCAAAAACATAGTTCCCTGACTGCAAAGCCGTGGAGCATACTCTTTCTTTGTGACTTCCGTGGCTTCTCCACAGAAAGGAATTAGCCTGGAATGAAGCTGGCAGGACCTCCCTGGGAACTTTGCGGGATGACATTCCTACAAGTACCTTACGTGGCAAAGAGGGTGATAGACGAGGCTACGTAATCGACGCTCTGGTTCATCTTGTTAGAGATGGCTGTTGTGCCTCCCTCTTTGAGCTCAGATCAGTTTCTGGATTTTGGTGACAAGAGTAATTGAAATTCTAGAAGTTCTTTTAAAGAAAGGCAACCTTTTATGATTCTATATCAAGTATTAGATTTTTATTTATTTTAATAAATTAGAAATTTAACCTTAGATGAGTGAAGTGAAGAGAAATCGTATCAGTGTCTTAAGATCCAACTGAAGTTTTGGCCATCTCTGGTAAGTCTTAAGCTCCTCGTCTCTCTCCTTACCTTTCCACACCTGGTGACTTCAAGGGAAAGGGCAGAGAAGGGGCTGGGAAAATGTAGCGAGCCCTTGTGTCCTCACCAGAAACATAATATGCTCTGGAGAACTCTGAAGTGTTTTTCTTTGAACGCTCTGTGAGCAGAGAGTGGTTGCATGGTTCTGAATGCTACTTTCATTCATCAGACTCTCTCTGTCTTTGTGCATGGCTTCCAGCCAAATAATTCACCAGCTTGACTGCATCACTGACTTGACATGTCACCTTTCTTGTTTGTGTCCTTTGTCACCCACAGGTCAGCTTGCAAGGTTGAATGCAATATCCTTTTATCACTCTCCTCTCAAGTAAGTACCCTCTTGTTTAGGAGGAAACATGGACACTGTACACTGAATTCTGATAACTTGTAGCCTAAATTCACAATCGCTCTGTCATAGGTGTTCCTTTCTATGTGATAGAATATCCTCCCTCCCTGCTAACATCAAAGAATCATCTCAATTTATAGAGTATTTCCTTATACTCTTGTGGAAATTTCCCAAACTTCTTCGGGAGCTGACTTTTTTACTCTGTCGATTAGGAAAATTGATGCACTAGAGAAGCTCCAGGGGCCTCATTGGCCAGGAAGCTAGAGTAGCCCCATCACCAATGCCTCATGGCATCAGAGTATCTGCTATTACATGAGAAGGAAAAGGTCAGCTTGCTCCGCATCTCTAGATAGGTCAGCTCCTTACTTATGCTGAACTCAGGGTCTAAAAGACCAAAAGTGTGTACCTTAACAAGTGAAAGCAAAATCAAGGATCACTAAAGAAATAGAAGAATCAAAACACAGGAAAAAATTCTGCAGCCTTGTATTTTGGGGACAACTAATTCAAATCTATTATGGAATCCAGAAGACTATAAAATAATTTAAAATCATATTTATGTGTTATGTGACCCCACCCCAAGGACCTACCTAAATACGTGTAAAATCCTCAATAATTTTAAATGTAGAAAGAATTGTACTTGGCTGGCAGGATCACTTGAATGCAGTGGTCTGAAGCTTGGACTCTATTATAGAGCCAGTTTCAAATATGGCAGCACATTTCACCAAATCCTAGCAGCATAAATATGGGCAAATTATTATACCTGTATTAGCCTCAGTTTCCTCTATATGACATGTGTCATATCATCTACCTTATAGAGGAGCTGTACTCCCTGGAATATAGATTTTAAAGAGCTTGACACAACGGCAGGCACACTATAATTTATTATGAGCATGCACAAATATCCCTGCCACTGAGCCCCATGCTTTACAAGCAATTTAATACCTAGAGCTGCTGTAGCAGCAATGTAAGTGTATGGAAACCACCGAGACTCAGAACCAGCTGGCTCTCTCCACTTTTATAAGCAAGGCCAGATTCAGCCACGTGCAATGATTTGAGAGACTGTGGGCTACATTGTCCCATCAATCTAGATGGTTTCTCTGGCTCAAGCTAATGGCCATTTAGATGTGTCCCATTATAGTTCAAAGCTAATCACTTCCCACAGTAATCTAGTTGCAGTGGACCAAGGACTTGTGTCTATTTTAGATGTATAGTCCTTTCCAACCGTGGAATTCCATAATACAACTGGCAATAAACTTTACCTACTGCGATTGCTAGTTTAAAAAGATATATGTATATATATATATATATATTTCCTCTATAATATCTCAATTAGTAAAGAGCAGAAGGTAGCTTGAACACTACTGACCTCCTTTCTCAGTCTTTAGATTAAGCAAAGCAAATTCTCACATAATTGCTATGATGAAATACACTTTATGAGCTGTGAGGAAGGATCTTACTGGCCACACACTTCTCTTCCTCCCTTCAATTCGAGAATGCAATACCACATCCTCTCTGGATTCTTTATGACTAGAGTGGAAAAATTCCCAGGCACAGTCTCTGAAAATATTCACTCGAGTTATAAAAAACCTAATCTCAAAGGAGCAAACCTTTTCCTTTAGTAGTAGTTCCTTTCCCTGAGCGCCAGCAATTTGGTTGTTTTTGTTTTGTATATGTTTAAACATTACTGGTTAATTCTTAGAAAAATATTTCTTTTTAAAAAGAATAGCTTTGATATAACCTTACGTAAAAATTGCAATTGAATTCTTCTTGTGCCTAAATATGAAAATTTTTCAGTACCTGTAAGTTCTTAGGCCATTTATTAATCTTTTGTTGTAAATTTGGCAGTGAAAAATTAAATAGTTGTGACATCAGCCATTTATGGCATCAGGTACCCTGCCTAGTTTGCATTCCACAGGACTTTTAAACAGAACCAGCCTGTTGCTAAATCAGCCACTTAGGTGCAATTCATTTAAAATCTAATAGAACACTATAAAGGCTAGTGGCTTTTCATCTTTGTAGCTAGTTCTATCCTACCATAATTTTTCTTAATGTAGCTGAGAAATGCAATTGAAATTTTAAAATCTTATATTATTAAATTATTTTTGCTTGGACTTTATGACTGTGCTACAAGACTAAAAATTATCCCTGCTTATATGCATCTCTTATCCATGGATCTTGAGCTGATTTCATCAGCTTGATGCCAGTCAGCCATCCGCCAAGAGAGAGCCCTACATGGGGATGGAGCAAAAGGTGGGACACCAGACATATAGAAGGTTCATTCTCTGCTTGAATAGGACTTTAGGCCTATTTGAAAATACACACTTATCAACATACTAAGCACGTAAATATAGTATTTGGGTTATTGCTTTTCAACTAGCCACTTTTGAAGAAATAGTACTGTGTACTGTTTCATAATAGTGAGCACTTAGTGTTCTCAGCTTAGTGTTCTCCGAGGCTCCATTTTGTCCCACTCCGGTCTTGGATTTGTCACTTTTTCATCCTCTGGCCACATGGTATATCATTGCCCTTGGCCACTCATACCCTAACTTCAGAAACTGGGGGACTGTACCATAGAAAGTGGATTTTTTTAAAAAATCCAGAGGGCATTGTGATGGTCAGTATTTTCACCTTTTTCACACAAAGGACAGCATAGATATTTCTGTTGGTGTTACTTAAACTTTCCAGATAGTTCAGACACCCCTTAAGAAAGAGACTTAACAAGGGGACTTCCTGTCCTCTCTTCCAGAAAGTGTGGCAGTGCACAGTGTCTTAGGACATTTGTCGCTGATTGCCTGATTGGCACAGGAAGGAAGTGCAGTGAGTGCATATGTGTGCGTGCGTGTGTGCATGCATCTGTGTGTGTTGGGGAAAGGGGAATCCTAAGATTCATAATTCTAATTTAGAAACAGTTTTCATCTTTTAAAAAAAAATTACACATTCCTTATTCCCAGGCAAGCTATAGTCAGACAGATGATGAAAGTAACATGAAAAATGATGATGGTGGAGAGCGATGCACCCACACAGAGGAGGAAGACAGCAGCTGGCAGCAGCCTCGTCGAGGAGAAGAGCACCACACCCAGCACCTCCTGACAAGCCCCACTCCTACAGATGTGTTCCGATGCCTATAGCGCAGCTAATTTTTTGTTCTAAGATTTATAGTTCATAGGTGTGTGTTCTAGAAGGGGAAAAAAACGACTTCCGTTCAAAGCTAATTTTTCAGCTACATCTTCTGTAACATGGCTCATCCCTGAGAATCCATGCTGCTGTTACACACAACGGCAGTATTAACAAGCATTTTAAACTTTTGCACATGATACTGAACCTGTTCAGTTTACAATGACAATATTAATACTGTTTAGAGCTAGAAGTTTGATTTCTGGATTCTTTGAGATTTTAGCAAAACAGTTTATTATACACTGTACATTTTTTTCCACTGCAATTGGAAAAAAAACAACCACTTGTAATTATTCACTAACCCTGAAGGATTTGGTCCCTGAGTGTTCAAACTCAGAACCCAGAAGCCAAAAAGGGTCTTTGGTCTGCAGTTGACCCCAAGTCTCAGTGAGCAGTGACTTGAACCAAACACCAGGAATAATCCATTGTTTGGGGCTTCTTTCCAACTTGAGGTTGTTTTCTTTCAAGATATTCTAATGAGTCAGCCATAGAATTTAGTGTAAATATTTTTTCCAAATAGATATCATGTTCAAAAAAAAGACAACATTCAAATTATATAGAATCTAGTTTTTAAAATCAGCACAGATCTTCTTAAAAACTGTGAACTATGTTTTGAAATACTCGTTACTAAAGCTGTTTATAAACCACAGGTGCCATAAGATCCCCAAATGGACTAAAGTTATCTATGCTCTTCCATGGTCTTGTTCCTCTTGTTTTAGCTTTAGGAAGCATGTCTTTAACAGCACCACGCAGTTTCCCCTATCAGATTGTTTGGAGGCCTTCAGCTTTAAATGTACAGGCTTAAAGTGCGCTTGCAAACGTTCACTCTCCTTTTCTTTCTGAATGTTTATTGCCTTAGCTGGCCACCTGGTGTCCTGCATGCAGTGTTCTATGGTCCTGTGAGACAAGCTCTTCTGTGTTGAGTTGGGATTTTGCACTCAGTGAGAAGCTGAAATGCAAAAGAACTGTCAAAGACTAGAGTATAAAAGACTCCGTGGGTGGTCCTTTATGAGGGCCCTTGCTCTAAAGATCTCCCTTAGGAATTCTGGGGAAAATGGAAAAGTAATCTATTTGTTTCAAGATCTGAATGTGGGGGAGACCCCCACAACATATTGGACTTATTATACTTAAATTAGCAGCTTCTCTGGAATTCCTGGTTTTCCTTTAAAAGAAAAAAGAGAACATCACTATAGAACAGTGGTTCTCAAAATGTAGCCCCCACACCAGCAGCATCAGCATCATCTGAGGATAACATAGAAATGCGAAGTCCTCAGTCCCAGGCCCGGGCCTGCTGAATCAGAAACTCTGGGGATTGGGCCTAAGAGGCTGTGTTTTAATCTGCCATCCAGGTGATTCTGATGCATGCTAAAGGTTGAAAACCACTGTTTTAGAACAAATTGTAGCAAATAATCTCTGAAAAGACTTTATTCAGAATAAGTAAAAAAGGTTCTGAGTCAACCTCAATTCAGTTTTGCTTCAGGGTCTGGCAAAAACCTTCTCTCACCCCACATACCTGGTCTGCATTGGAGGGTACCTGGCTGAGAACATGTATTCTGACAAATTCAGGCTCCTTTCAGAGGCCTTTCAAATGTTCACACCTCTGCATTTGGTCAGAAACCATCTCCTTGGCTGCCCTTTGGAACAAAACCGCTTGCCTTGGGGATAGTGAAGTGCTTGACTGGGATCAGTAAGGACCCCACCCTGTCCCTGGATGTACTTACTCATACTTCCCTCCAGAGAACCCACCTAACAGATGTCCCTGAGCCCAGGCTAACACCAAAGTGGCACAACTACACAATTCTCAGATTTCTTTGCACAGATGGATTGTATTGTCGGTTTTGTTGGTATGTCCTAATGTTCATCTCTCTTCCACTGCCCATCTTCTGTGAAACCATACCTCTCTAGATGGAGCAGGTGGCCACTGGTGCCTCATACTCAGTACTGAAAACCACTACGTCCCAGCTACCTACATTGCTGTCAGCTCAAAAATCAGAGCCAGGTGGTTCTTGAACTCAGAATTCAGACCCTGCAAGTGGCACTCAGCCACTGACTGGACTGAGCTGACATGCGTTGTCTCTTTGTGTTTCTACATCTAAATGTTTGTCCAAGGTTGGAGCTGTTCTGCTGAAAACCTTCCCCTTGTCATAGTTTCCATTGCCAACCAACTCCATCACACAGGTGTTGATACCATCATACAAAGCCATTGCAAGGACTCTGGAAATTACTGCCAGTGACCAATTTCTGACTAACCAGCCACCTTTTCTTTCTCTTAGCTCCACGTCAGCACTGAGACCAGACTCAAGCACCCCTGTCCTGTAACCGAGACAAAATGGCGTGTGTTGTTTTGGGTTTTCGTGTTTTTTGGTGGGTTTCTTTCACTGGCTCTCCAAATTTACTTTTGGAGCATGTTCTAAGTACAAACCCAGCAGGTTTCATCTGTCCTGTCCATTAGATACAACTATGTCTTAAGGGGGTTGTTTCTTTCTTGTTCCACGGTGAATTGCACATCCGTCTCCATCAGAGCTGACGGCCTATTAATGAGCACTGGTCTAACACAGCCAACCTTCCCACAGCACCATGTTAATGCAGAGGGGAGGAGGGAGAAATCTACTGTACAGGATTCAGGAATCCGTTGTGGTTGGTCAGGATGGAAGTCGGGGTAAGTTTGGTTGGTCAGAGGGAGATGTGCTGGAGATGGTGAAAATGGATTCTCGAATGATCTACTATAAGGCAGGGAAGGTTCATTTGTAAGTAGTAATGTGAACTGAATTGCATTAAGAGTGTGGCCTTGTTGTGATATACTACGTATTTTCTTAATATGCATGAGCCAAACTGTTGCATCATAATTTTGCACTGATGTCTGCTTTTATTTTGATCATCATCATCATCTCTTATTAGTTCCTGGCTGTTAACTGTAGATAGATCTTGTAAATACAGCAACCTTTGGTTGCTGCATTCACCGTAGTTGATTCCACACAAAGAGCCACAAACAAGAACTCCACTGTGTCCTCAGAAGAAAGGGCATTTTTACTTTTGAACCAAAAAAAGAAAAAAAATCAGAAACGTTTCATCTTGAGGCTAATTATCTGTAAGACATTTTTAATTATGACTACTATAGTTTGACACCATTTGAAATAACCAGTCCAGAGATACTAAAGACTTCACAATATTCATTGGTGTTGTAACAAAACTACTATTGTATGGATTTTTTGTATTGCTGTTAAGTATTGTTTTGTGTGTATGTGTGTGTGTGTGTGTGTGTGTGTGTGTGTGTATGTGTGTGTGTGTGATGGAACCTCCTGGGGACATGTTATATTTTGAAGTGATTAAACTATTTAATTGTGTGTCTATATTTTGGAATGGAATTATTTCTTCATTAAAAATGTTTTTAAAAACGCTCTATCGTGCATGTTTTGTTCCTTGGTTTCAACGAGGAACACAGAGCAACACACAATGAGTTTGTCCAAAGAAAGACGGGTCACTGTTTGCCATATGGAGCAGGACCCGCAGATGGAATCTTGAGCAATGGAGACAAAAGAGCCCAACTTCGGGGCCAGTGAGATGGCTCAGCGGCATAAGCACCTGCCTGGCAAGCGCGAGGTCCTGAGTGCAACTCCCAGAACCCACATACGAAAAAAGGGCCGGTGATATCGCTCAGCAGCACAGGCGCCTGCTGGTGCGCGAGGTCCTGAGTTCCACCCCCGGTACCCACAAAAAAAAAAAAAAATAGCCCAACTTCTCCTGTAAATATTTGTGCAGCGATTTTATACATATATATATATAGAGAGAGAGAGAGAGAGAGAGAGAGAGAGAGAGGAGAGAGAGTCTACCAAAAACAATGTATACACACTTGAGCAGTTCACTGTGCTAATAAATGTCTAGAAGTTAATGACCACCACTCCGAGCACCTCTTCTAATTGTAGAGGCCAAAGGTAATTTGTATTAATCTCATGATGTCTTAATAAATTTAGTATTAAAATATTTATACAGGTTTTTCTATTCCCGATGTATACATTTTGGCAGACACTTTATATAGATATATATGCAGATCTATAGATATATACTGTAATTTAAGCTGATGGGACCATGGGAATCCCTGAATTTATAGCAGGTTAGTGAGAAGTGTGAATGGCTCCACAGACTTATGACTTACGTGGGGGCAGTCTTGTGGAGGATTTTGTCCTTCACCTGTGGGATGTGCTCTAACTCAGGTCTGGAAGGCATGATTAACTATGTTAAATGCAGCTGGTAGGTCAAGTAAGGTAAGAACAAAGAATCAATCCATCACATGCGTATTGCAAAGAATGAATAAAATATCTTGAAGAATTTCTTTGATGTTTTCAAGTATCAAGAAGTCCTATATTCTCAACGAACTCTTCAGGAGCACTGAGTGGAAATTCATGTTTGTTTTCCCCCTGAGAGCCTTAGGGGACTTGCTGTGCCACACAGCACACTGTACATCTGTTACCTTGGCTGATGGGTCTGGGACAGGGTTCCAGGTTCTTGTGCAAGACAAAGAACTGGACGTGGCACATGACAGTGAGGAAAAACCAGCAAAGTTTAATAAATTTTAAAGGGGGAAGGTGTATTCAGAGCAAGCAGGCTCGTGCTACCAGAAAGGAAAATGGTGTGTTGGATTTCAGAACTTAAAATGTTGCCCTGGGCCTGAGGCATCTCTCATTGGGCCTTTCAGAGCGTGACTAACAACATGGGTGCTGATTCATATCAGTTGTATCTACTGTGTATGTCATTTCCCATCAATTACTCTGTTATAACTGGATATATGAGATGCAGCCCACGAGTATAAACCTTTAACAAGCTCCAAGTGAAGAAGGTCATTGTAGGTCGTGCCAGCGAGTCTAGCACACATGCATCCAGGTTTGGAGTTTCGGAAATTTCCAAGGATCTTTGTTATTCTCATTTCTAGGTGGTGGGCCTTAGGACAAAGGTCAGAGGGATTGGCTCTGAGGCATTGCCCATGTGCGAGAGAATGGAGGATAGTCATCCCATAGCCCCAGCCGTGCTATCTACAGAGTCTGCCCCCCAAAAATGTATACACATCAGCAGTTTGCTGTACTAATAAATGTCTGAAAGTTAATGCCCACCACTTGGAGCACCTCTTGTAATTGTAGAAGCCAAAGATAACTTGTATTAATCTTGTGGTGTCTCAATAAATTTAGTATTAAAATATTCACACAAGTTTTTCTTTTCCTGATTATACATTTTTTGCCAGACTCTGTATATTAAATCCACAGAGTTGATTGCCATCTCCGGACACCCTTACAAGCCAGCTCACTGTCCTCATTCCCACCTGGGGATAGCAATCCATGGAGACAACCCCGAGGATACACCTACTATAACAGCCTTCTAACAAGCAAGTCAAAGGGGAAAACAGTCCCCTAATGATTTTTCAAATGGCTTTTTGATGAAAATAGTATATAATTATTATTTTTGGAAGAGAAGCCTTTCTTTTATTACCTTTGGAATTTCATCTACCTCCATTATTTTCAGAGAAAGAAAGGCTAAATTATAAAATTCTCTTGCTCTCTGGATATGTAAAATTAAAGTTGGAAAAATGGCTCTGCCATTCTGTAGCATTGTGTGTTTGCTTCACATTACTAGTGATTGTTCTGAGAGCTAAATTAAGTGGAAGGACATATATGAAACACCTAGCAAGATCCTACGCTTGAGACAAGCTCAGGATATGTCAGAATTTTCCTTGTTTCCCTTGTGTAGTTTACAATCCTCATTCATAAAATAGGGGCAATAGTTTTTCTTTTCAGAAAACTTACACAGAAATAAATTTAACTTAACAAATCTAACAAAATTCTCCTCAACCTCATTAGGAATAAAATGAATGGAAATTAAAACATTGTTGTATCTATTTAAAAACCTATTACAGTATACAAGCAAAACTTTTTAGCAGAGGCAGCAAACCTAGTCAAGGGGAAGTATTTGCTGCTGAGAGTAAGCACTTGTGAAAAGTTTGTGCAAGAAAAGAAAAGAAAGGGAAAAGGGGCAGTAAGGGAGGAAAGAGGAGGAATTCAAAAACATTCCTACTTTATGACCCAATAACACCACCTCATGGACTCTCTCGTTAAAAAAATTAAACTTTCCAACAAAAATATAAATAACTTTAAAATCTGACAACAAAAAATAATTAACAGAGTCATGTACATCTAAACAATGTGATATTTTTACATTATGCAAATATTAATACCTAAGCATCAAAATGACTACTGAATAACAACATTGTAAAATGGTAAAGCACTCTGGGAAACAATCTGACAGTTTCTGGAAAGGTTAAACACAGAATTATCATATGACTCACAAATCCTACAGAAAAGTGAAAACACATGTCTACACAAAATTCGTATACAAATATTCATAGCAGCATCATTCATGATAACAGAGACAATGGAAATAACTCAAATGTCAATCAGTTGGTGATTGGCAAATGGAATTCGGTACACACATACAGTGGAATATCATTTGGAAATAAAAAGGAATAAAGTAAAGATTGAGTGTCTCTAATCTGAAATGCTTAGGACCAGAAGTGTTCTGGATTCAGATTTTTTTTTAATTTTAGAATACTTGCATTTACACAATGAAATATCTTGGGGATGGAACCCAAGCCTAAACACAAAACCTACTTGTGATATATATATATGTATACATATATATATGTGTGTGTGTGTGTATCATATATGTATATATATGGGAGGAGAAAGTCCACCAAAAAAGTATACATACTTCAGGAAAAGAAAAACTTATATAAATATTTTAATACTAAATTTATTGAGACATTATGAGATTAACACAAGTTACCTTTGGGCCCTACAATTACAACAGGTGTCCAAGTGGTGGCCATTAGCTTCCAGGCATTTATTAGTATGGCAAACTGCTGCTTGTGTCACTTTGGTCACTGAGATTGCTGCACATGCATTTTCAATTTTTTCTCTAAGGGCCGGCAGTGTAGTGGGTTTTCTGTGATATACAACATCCTGTAGGATCTCCCATGTGAGGTTAACACATCTGTTGAAAAAACACCACACTACTTTTTTTTCCTGAAGCGTGTATACATTTTTTGGCAGACTCTGTATATATTACCTGAAGACAATTTTATATCATTGTTTTAGTGCACCTGCCTTTTGTTTTTGTTTTTTTGAGACAGTCTCTCTCCATAGTTCAGGCTGGCCTTCAACTCGCTATGTAGCCGAGGCCGGCCTGGAACGCACAGTGATCCTCTGTCTTAGCTCCTCGAGTCCTTGGATCACAGCTGTGTACCACCACACCTAGCAGGTGCACTTACCTTTTGACTCTGACCTGTCACATGAAGGTACGTGTGGAATTTCACTTGTTGCATTATGTCAGCACTCAGAAAGTTTCAGATTTTGTAGCATTTTGAATTTCAGATTTTCAGATTAGGGGTGAACCTACACTGATACATGAAACATCATGGAAGAATCTTGAACACATGATGATAGGTGAAAA
Source organism: Erethizon dorsatum (assembly GCA_028451465.1). Classification (NCBI taxonomy): domain Eukaryota; kingdom Metazoa; phylum Chordata; class Mammalia; order Rodentia; family Erethizontidae; genus Erethizon; species Erethizon dorsatum. The sequence goes on along the minus strand of CM051838.1, from coordinate 12,759,487 downwards.
AAGTCGGTCAAAACACACAGCATATTGTTTTATTCCATTTACATGAAGTGTCCAGAATAGCCAGACACACAGAGATAGAAAGGTGTTCATAGTTGTTTAGAGCTGAGGGGTTGCAGACGAAGGAGGTTTGTCATGTTTATGGTTGCACAACTATGTAAATTCCATAAAATCACTGAAGTATATGCTTCAAATGGATGAATAGTGTGCTATGCAGATTAAATGTTAATAAAACTGACAAGATCAACGCATATCTCCTATAACAATCGCTAAAGTAGGATTCAAAAAATGTACGTGAAACACACAACTATATAAAACTATGTATGAAAAAGACCAGGGGCTTCTGAGTGATCTTTAAAAGGAGCAACTTTGGGGAAAATGGAGGCAATAACACCATTTTGGAAACTGATGAGCATTCCAAGTCACTGATCTAGAAGATCTGAGAAAGCAGAATCCTACGCTGGGAACTTACCAGAATCCTCAAGAATGAGGAATTGGTACACCATGGCCCTGAACATGGAGAGATAATCAGGAGGACTCTTTGAAAGCATTTGAGGAACAGATTCTAGATCTTCTCTTTGTCACCCACGTTGGATGACTGTTCTTCTCCCACTTCTGTACAAAATTGCGGTTTCCTACTATAAACAGGGCAAGACAGATGCAATCTGATCTGGTCTAGGGCATCCTAGGCCTAAGTGAAGAATGAGGATTATACAAACACAGAAGAATTTCACATATCTATAAACACTAAATTTTTGAAACACTCCAGCCTGCTTTCTCCACTCAACACACAGAACACTGGAACCAGATCTTTGCTCTTAAGAAAGAGAAGAGCTTTCTTTGAGAACCTGACAACCCCCCCCCACAAAAAAAAAAAAAGCCCTAGAAATACTGACATGGGCCCAATCAGAGCAACCTACAGAAATCTCCATGTCCAATATCCCTATTCACATTCTAAGACTACTAATCAGCTCTTTAGACATCTGCTCTTAAATATGAGCAGATGACAAATAGAACATCTGAGTAGAGCCTGTGACACAAATGAGAGAAACCACAACAGACAGGATAAAAAGCCCCCTACAGGAAAAGTGGACTATGCTATAGAAATGAGGTAAGATGCTGCTAGCTATGAAAAAAATCAAAACCATGTAGAATACTGGCTTACACCTAGCATAAATTCCAAAACAGGAGTTTCAGTTAACAAGCAGCACTCCTCCAGATATTGACTCAGGAATTCAGGCTCCTTCTACCTTCTGAAAATTTATAATTTATCTTCTGTTTCTTAGTGGAATCTCAAAATTGCATAATGTCCTTATGTAGAAAACCTGGGCCCACCCTATTTACACCTAGAAAAAAAATTAAAAGAAAACAAGAGAATTATTCATTCCCAAGTTGTTCCAGAAAAAAAAGTGATCATACAAGTGTGTGATCGAAAAATGCGGTGTATTTGAATAAAATTATTATTATAATAAAAGACATGTTGCCATTAATCCCATTCAAAATACCCCCCTCACTTTGAACAGGCTTCTCTGATCATTCTTGCCACAGTTTGAAACAGTTTTGAAAGTTCTACTTCACTACAGTAGCTGCCTCCATGTCCTGAATAAATTCAAAATGTTTATCTTCATGGCCATTTTGACATTGGGAAAGAGTAGCAAGCCGCATGGTGGTAGATGCAGAGAATAAAGTGGAGGAGGATACATCGTAATGTTTTTATAAGGCTGCCTTTCCACTGGGTGGCACTTAGAAGCAGCAGTCACTGTATCTTTTATCAAACTTCGTAAAGACACTCACAAAGGAGCACTTTCAGAACTGCTTCAGAAAGTGGCAAGAATGATAGGATAAGTGTGTTCAAAGTGAGTGGGAGTATGTCGAGGGAAATTAACGGCAACGTGTACTTTAATAAATTTTTAAAATTTAAACATTTATCATATTTTTGATCACCTCTTGTGCTACATAAGTTTAGCTTTGAATCTCAGCTCCATACAGGAGGGATCAATCAAAATCACACATAACTATATTAAGAAGATAGCAGATGAGATACACTCATGAAAATGATAGGGAGACCTAACTTCTCACCTTCTAGAATGGCAAGTCCATAGGTAATGCCTGAAGCTCTGAAAATAAAAAAAAAAATTTTTTTTTAAATGTTGTAGTCAGGGTTTGCAAGGAATAGATTTAATACAGGACACATAATTTCTACAATTATTTTATAATAGTCACCCAAAAATTCAAATGTAGAGGAGTGTAAGGGATCTATCCACGCACTAGAGACCAAAAGAATCCAGCTGAGGGCCTAGATCCCATGGCAGTGTCCTCCACGAGTCCAGCTGAAGAACTAGAGCCCATGGCAGTGTCCTCCACAAGTCCAGCTGGAGGCCTAGAGCCCACGACACTGTCTCATGCAAGTCTGTATCAAGGATCCGCACTGGGAAGGCCCAAAGGTCAGTGGTGGAAGCTGGAAAGTCTGCGCCAGCGGGATGAAGGATCTGCGCCAGCAGGCGGAGGGATCTGCACTGGAGCCAGGAAGCCACGCTCAAAGTAAGGATCTGAGCTCCCCCGAAAGGCACCACAGCCATCGTCAGTGACAAAGTGGTCCTGAGCTCCTCCAACGATGAGAACAGCCAAGTTCATATCAGGAAAGCCAGTGTGACAAGCTTCTCCAGCAACAGCATGCCAGCTTCCTCTCCAGTTCCCCTTTTATGCTGTTGGCAACATCCTTCCACACCCAGAACCACGCTAACTCAGTTTAGCTAGGTGTTCCAAGTTGACCATTAGCCCACCACAAATAATGATAAAAGATGTTACTTAGAGATTAAGTCAATACGGGAGAATAAGCTTTAAAAAGCTGAAATTGTTTCTAAGAAGGGGAATTTAGGGAGAATGAAAACTTTAAACTATGTGAATATAACTATAATTCTTAAAAACAAAAAACAGTGAAAATACTTTAAGGTGTTAACAGTAGTTGCCCTTGGGTGAAAGATTTTTGGATGAAGTTTTAAATATTCTTTCTTCCATCTACATTTTTTGCATGTTCTAAAATAAAAGTGGATTACTTTTGTGATTAAAATATTAAAAAAAATAAAATATAAAAGTAGCATGTCCATGTCAAAAATTGTAACAATTAAATGTAAAATGTTCTTCAAACTAACAGCTTCTTAAATTTTTAACTATTTGACTTAAATAAACAAGAGATGAGTTTTAAATTGCTCATTTGATAAAACTTTTGCAAACATTTGGCCTTTTAAAAAAATCTATCAGGGGGCTGGTGAGATAGCTCAGCGGCATAAGCGCCTGCCTGGCAAGCACGAGGGCCCGAGTTCGACTCCCGGAACCCACATACGAAAAAGGGGCCGGTGATATCACTCAGCGGCACGGGTGCCTGCTGGCGTGCGAGGTCCTGAGGTTGACCCCTGGTACCCACAAAAAAAAAAAAAAAAAAGAAAGAAAATATATAAGATACCTTCCTCATATTTTTAACTATCTTGTCTTCCCATCCCTTTAATAACAACAAAATAAATGTCTCCCCAGGAAAGACTGTAATTTTAGGGACATTTTTAGGCAAACACTTGCCCAGTAATTATAAGTCAGCAGGGCCAAATGTCACTAAATGTGTCAAGTTTCCCTTCTTCCAGCACCATTTCATGTCAATTGCTTTGCTTTTCTGCCAAAAATGTGTAAGCTTCTCAAGGTCAAAAATGCACACACACTGTCTCATTTCTTCTCTCCCTTTTTTTTTTAATTCTTTCTTCCCCAGTTCCAGATGCTGAGGGCGAACAAAACCTAGCATCTGTATAATCCTGTATAACTTTCACAAAACATATTTACATTTAATCCAGCCAATACTCCTTTCAGGAAAGTGCTGCTATTTTCTCCCTTTAACAAAGCAAAAAAAAAAAAAAAAAAAAAAAAAAAAAAAAAACACCGAGAATCACAGAGTGATCTGCCAGAGAAGCCACAGCAGGGACCTTGGCTGCATCATCTTCGTTGTCATTCCTTATACTGGGTACTCAAAAAAATGCAGGCCAGCCAAGAGAAACCTGAGAAGAAACCGGAATCTTCCACTTAATCCAGATTATGCTGTTTTGTTCGCTCAGCAGGAGAGTCCATAGTCATCCTGAAATATAGCCTAGAAAGCTCTCTTTGCAATAAAAAAAACCAGACAAGGAAGAGATAGGAAGATTGGGACACGCTATTAAAGAAGAAGCAAAAAGGAAACTCCAAAGCGTTCCTAGTTATGAGACGATGGAGTGCTTCTGGGAAGAGTTTCAGAAGCAGGCTTCCTTCTCCCTCCAGGGCTAAGGAGACTTGAGCTTGCCCCCAGTAGTTACGGCATCACCCAAGACTAAGATTTGCATGAAGATTTGTGCTCAGTTCCTCACAAGACAAGGCAACAGGGTGAGCGACACTCTCAACCAGAGGGACGCTCCTAACACTGTGACACTGTCAGCGCTGTACACAGAACCAATCGAAATGTGCTAATTTGAACCAATCAAAAACTTGCTACTTTCAATCTTTCATTCGAATTTGGTGCTGTTCACATGACCAATCAGAAGATGCTCTTTTAAATCTTTCACTTGCATGTGGGCCCAACCAATCAAAAGACACCATTTCTGATCTTTCATTTACATTTAACAGGAAGCCAAACTAGTTTTTGATAGTAGTACAATTTATACGTGGCAGGACACCAAGCAAGCATTTGATCAGATGACCTTTTTCAGTTCCTTATTTACATAATAGAAAGATAAACTGTGAATTTGGAATACAAAAGACTCCTTTCCCTTATCCTCCGGGCCTCTGCGAGCCTTTCACCCGTCTGCCCTCACTCTGCAGAGTGTACTTCTTTTCTGCCTTCAATAAAAGTACGCTGTCGCTGCCTTTTCTATGTGTCTTGTCCAACCCTTTGTTCGGGACACCGAGAACCTGGAAAGAAGCCCTGCAGAGCTCTATATCCAGTAACACTTAGCTTTGATCTAATTCGTGGGGCTGTCTTCTGATCGCCATAGCAGCATACATTAAACTTCAAGAATTTTTGTTTTAATCATTATTTGAGCTAGGAAAGGACAACTGGGAGGCTAAGAATAGATGAAAGAGATTCTAAATACCAATTTTTTTCTAAGACATTAGACTGTGCAGCAGGTGGTGATGTATGCCACACACCATCCTCTCCTCAAAATATTCCGCTATGAGTATGCAAAGAAGTCAAGAGTGAGAGGGCAGGTCTGGATGTAGAACACTGGAGAAGCTTAGCAAGAACCTTTTCCTTGGTTCATAGCCAGTTTGGCAACAATGCCCTTCTGAAAATCAAAATTCTTTATAGTCTCAAATTTAAAAAAAATGTAGCCTCTGGGGGTTATTATATGTGAAAAGAGAAGTGTTTCCCCTCCACTGAAAAGAGAATACTTAATGGAGAGAGACCAAAATATTTTAACAAGATAAAAAAAAGAGAGAATCAGCCTATCAGAAAATCTGAATGGAAGAAAAGATGCTGAAAACTTACCTTAGCCCCGTGGCTCTCCCGTTCCACCAGAGAGAAGCATACTTTTTCAATGGCGAGGATATACGTTTCTAGCCACGAACTCTCCAGAAGCATATATTCTGCATAATGAACATGAGCAGAGTAAGGGACGGTCTTCAATTTGCTTTTCCTGTAAAAAAGCACAAAGTTGTTCACTTGATATCACTCAGCCTATTGCTACACTGGAAGTCTGTGACAATGAACTGTGCAAAGCTAACAGAATTTATTTCAGGGCAATAGCTTTGGTGTGGCCTTCACTGATGAAAGGATAGGGTTTTCTTAATAGCACTTGTTCTTTTATTTGCCCTGTCAGACTCTAAACTCACAGTGACCAGAGACTGCCTCACTGGGGACATCACTAACCCACTGCCTGGTGCAAAGTGATTGAGCAGTAAACACAGAAGAAATGAAGAAAATAAGGAGGACACGGTGTACCTCAAACAACTTGTCTAAATATCAGTGGTCACAGGAGTTTTCATGGAAGTTTTGGAATAGACAAAAGTCTATTTGGAATGGACTCTGTTAAATGCTAGAAGTGCGAGGTTACTGAGGCAACCCATGTGTCTAAATATAGGTAGAAGTGATGCTTTTTCGGTGAGGGGTACACAGGTGTGTTTTTCTGACAGCTAGGTTGCAAAGCCAGGACTTTTCTTAGAAAGTTATTTAGCAGCTTGGTTAAGATTAACCCCGTTTCAGCACTGAAGGCCTTGAGCCCTGAGAAACCCCTCAGTTCCCACATTATCAGAATGATCGGTCTCCCTGGAAAGGTGGCAAGGATGTCCCAACACTCAGGCGGGTAACAGCCCTCTGTTGGATTCTAACTCACAAATCATGTAAGATATTAATCTAGGGCAGGACATTTTGAAGATAGAAAATGTTTATTCTATCATAAATGTATCTTTTTAATCAGTAGCTTAACTTTGAGCAGGACTTCATTCTGAGGTCCTGCCAAGATATTTTAACCGCAGAATTCACTTAGGGTTATCTAAAATGAGAGCAAGTGTGGATTCACTTCAGGGTTCTTAAAAAGAGTTGTCCTATTGGTTAGAGTTGTTTACACACCTAGATACCAAAGTACCTACCCAAAGTAAGTTGAACTTGGGCATAACTGATAGTGTGATTTTTGCAAAACTCAATGACTGACTATAAAAATCAATAGATTCTTGAGGACACCTCAGAAATTTTGGCTAGGTTATTAATTCGCCATCCCATTTTCCTTTAAGGAAGGAAATCATCCAGTCCAGCTAACAGAACCAAATGCTGTAGACATGAATTAAGACAGAGGAGGCTGAGTCAGCCTTGTTTCTACCATTGCATTGTTTTGCCCAGTACCCATTCCTCCCATTGTAATCTCAATGGGGCTTTGGGATACTCTAGAAAGAAACATGAGTTTGGGCTTAAATGACAGATAACCCGGCTCTTAGAGATTTTTTCATTAATTGAATCAAAGGTCAGTGAGTGATGTAAAGATCAATATTCGTAGTGAAGCAAAGAGAGCCTATCACTTTCGTATTTCTGGAATAGATACTAACATATAGTGAGAATTACATGTGACACCATAAAAGGCCCCTACGCTGCCATCGCTGGGGGAAACTTGTTCTAATATTTTTTTAATTCTTTAACTAATTCAAGGTTTAAAGTATGTAATAAGTAAATTATGACAACCCAGAAAATTAGAACACATTGGAGGTTGCATAAAAGCTCACCATGTCTTCCTGGGTAAGATGTTTCAGCACTTACTTAAAGGGTTTGCTTCTGAATGAACTTTCACCTTCGCCAGTAGCTGATGACTCATTCAGCTGGAAAATTTAACTGCAAATGCTTTCAGTTCAGTGGTAACAACCAATAAAGAGTTTTGTGCTGGAGAATTAAACAAGTACAAATCAATCAGTTTTATTCAGCTTCATGTTCCATACAGCACACATTCCTTGAAAACGCACACAAAATATTAAAATCCTTGATGCTCTTATGAGATGCAATATTTTCCTGCTACATTTATCAATATATAACCACTATGTGGCCTAAAGCTTTTGTAATCACAGTGCTGAGGTGCGACTCAATTTTCTTTGTTTATAAGTAAGTCATCAACAAAATTGCTGCCTTTGGAGTTTTGTGTTATAATTCTTTTTTTTTTTTTTTTTTGGATAAAAGATAATTTATAAATTACAAGGGACTAAATTTTATATTTGGATGCAAGACTAATGTAAGACTATATATTATGATATATGACTTCTTCCCTGAATCTGTGTAGATAAGAAAGATACATATAGTATTATGAATTATGAAACGCAAGAAATTCTAGTAAAGAGAAGATGTTTTGGAATGATTATGTTTTATTCTCTTCAAAATAGGTATATCTGGGCCGGTGAGATAGCTCAGCGGCATAAGCGCCTGCCCGGCAAGCACAAGGTCCTGAGTTCGACTCCGGGAACCCACATAAAGGAAGAAAAAGGGCCGGCGATATCACTCAGTGGCACAAGCGCCTGCTGGCAAGTGCGTGGTCCTGAGATCGACTCCCAGTACCCACATAGGAAAAAAAAAAAAAAAAAGAAAAATAGGTATATCCGCAATGAGTTGTTTCTAACCATAACCTAAAGCTCATGTTTTCCACACATCCACATTTACTGAACAAATATAAGAAGTTATGTAATTACCATTCCCTCTCTAGGAACATGTTTCCAAAGGAATGTTGGCAGAGTTTACAAGTGATGTTGGACTGCCAGGCACAAAGATTACAATCTGGTTCATTCTTGCCCTGGCATTCCTTCCTCCAGGAAAGTCCTGTCTGGAGGTGCATATGCCACAGTTTAAAATGGATTCCTGTACATTCTCACTGGAAAATAAACAAAAGGTTGGAAGCAGGAAGTGGTTATAGATAGTTTTACCGTGCCCCTTAACTATTTATATTCCACAGTCTACAAAATGTCCATGAACGTATAAAGATATTTGGGAAAATAAAATAAAATTCTAAAGGGAAATATTTCCAGTCAGGATATTCACCATCAATAAATATATATCGAGATAATTAACTCCTTTGTAAGGAGCCATCAGGGTTTTTATGAACAAACATACTCCACATTAGTCATAGAATAGTTACATTTCAGACATCCAGTTGCCTGATTGGGCTTTCATAGGATTCTATAATTTCTATTTATCAGCTTTCATTGGATCTTCAGAAATTTGGCCAAGAACAGATTTCTAGTAGATTACTTAGGACAAGGAATCCAACATCAACTTATACTGAAAAGATTCATTGTCATGAGCGGCTTTAATACTGATGAGAAGAGATGGCATCTAGGTGTGACTGTAAGCTACAAAACAATGGTTTAAGGAAATACAACTTACTCAAAGTTAAGATTTGATGGATAGGAGAGACTTTGCCTTCAAACTAATTCAAAACAGAATTAAATGAAGGATGACTGAAATCAAAGGAAAATCAGTTCAAATGGCCACATTAAGAAAAAAAAAAAAAAAGAAAAGAAAAGAAATAGAAAGAAGCATACCACATGCCATTGCCTAGACTCCCAGGAAGCATTTCTTTTTCCAGTTCAGAACTGGGTACATTAAAGAACTGGGATATACGTTAGAGAATTTTCACTGAATAACATTAATCATTAATTATATTTCAACTGCTGAGTCATTAAGTTTTGTTGTATGACAACATTTTACAAAGTCAGATGATACACTGAGAACTAATGTGGTACTAGGACTTAAGATATTTGTGTAAAGCCTGCCTTATTTTGACCCTAGGTCAGTCACTTAACTTACTTTCGATAAATATCTCATTGAGGTGCTTATTTTAAATTCTTTACAGATGTACTGTGATGGTTAAATAAAGTAATGTAGTGAGATATAAATATAGCCATATAGTAATTTATAACATAAATGAAACCATTTTGAAGAAATATAGTCCACAATTCAAATATGCTATTGCTATCCCACGCATCAGTTCCAGCCATTTGTTTTAATTTTTACATTCAGACAACTTACTGCAATCAATTCCTTTCCATCTTTTATGATGTCAAGACCATGGGTTTATTTCAATGAATGGCATTATTCTTAAATTGATCACCATAGAAAAATGGAGTCAGCTTGGTAGATACCAATTAACGGTGCAGCAATCCCTGTTCACACCCAGATTACCCCCACCACCGCCCTTTCCTCCAGTTAGCACTCATCATACAGGCAAAGTAAAGGTGACGTAACTGCAGCACTTCCGCTACAACTCAAGATTAGGTTAGCTTAGTTTCCCATGAACCGAAGGCCTACGCAGCTACTCACCAAGAAGCTCAGATGAACTCCACAGTGATTACACTCCAATGATTACGGTTCACAGGAACTGCTCAATAAGAACCTCGAAAATAAAAAATAAAAATATAAGCATGAATTCATGTCTCAGTAGCACAAGAATGTTTCTCCCTCCTCCAAGTTAAATACAAATGTGTGTCTGGTTACGAAAGAACTGTCCAGGAGGTTTAGCAGGTTCTGGGGTCAAGGAGCGCACTGATCTCACTGTCCACCCTCTCGCCTGCTCCAAGGTTTGGACAGGAAGCCAAAGGGCACATGAATAGAAACTGCCGAGGTTTTTCTCTTTTTTTTGTTTTTTTGGAAGATATTGAAAGTTGGCTCCGTTCCACGGCCGGGAGTCTTCCTTTAAACATAAACAGCAGCAAGAGCTGAGAATGACTGCCATACTTGAATGCCAAATAAATATGCAACGACAAGCACAGATTTTTGGCTTTATATTAAAGCTTAGTTTTTCAGCAGCCCCTTTTGTGGCCTCTAAAGACAATGGCCTCAGTGTTTCTGAGCCAGATCCCTGGGACCCTGGGCTGAGTCTTTCTTGCCACAACTCAACAGCATTCAGTCCACAAGTACAACTAGTGTCCTCTTTGGGTTTGAAACCAAGCCATCTGTCCCTTTAGGCCCATTGCTGCAGAAGTATTTGTTTACTGAAACTAAAGAGCAATGGTCTAACTTGAAATCTGCAGACCCAGTCCAGGGTAGACAGGTAAGGGATGTCCTTGTTGGTTTCTGCTTGGCTGGGAACCAGCAGATTAACTATGGCCCTGCGAAAGACTGGGCTGGACAGTGCTGAGGATTCTGCCACCTCATTGATGTATTGTAGGTTTCATTTTTAAGTTGGCATTTATAATTTTGGTTTTATGTCACTTAGGGCAGCACTGGCTTTTTACTCTCCTTCCAGTATAGCAGCTAAACCAAATCAAAACTCTCTTATGTGGCTGAGTGTCTCTGTCATTTACATGGTTAAGTGTTTTCAACACAGACATGTGAGTCATTCGGAGACGATGATGTGCGGTCATCTCTGTCACCTCATCCCCAGACATTGCTCTTTTGAAGCTCCACATCAGGGTCCCCAAGTCATCTGGCAGAAAACACTTAAACACTGCAGGTACTTGTCTCTTACTCTTTCCTTCTCTTCTCACAAAGCGTTCTCCTCTGGTAATTTTTTCACCTCAAGTACGATAATTGAATACAAAAGGGTAGACTAATATTTGAATTATTATTATTTACATAATATAACTAGGTTCCCATTCTAATTATTGGATCATTATATATTTAACTAGTAAGTTTAATTATCTAATTATTTAATAAGTTTAATAAATTAAGAGAAATTATTTAATCATGAACACAGTGGCATCTATTTACTACGTTCCTATCACCTTTGAATTTGTAATAATAAAAACCTAGTGGACCACAAGTTCAAGCCCCCACTCTGTCAACTTAGTGAAATCATGTCTCAAGATAAAAAATTTTTAAAAGAGCTGGGAATGTAGCTCTGTGGAAGAGTGCCCCTGGGTTTGATTCCCAGTACTGAAAAACAAAAACATTAATGGACATAATGCTCACTCAATGACGCTGGATGTTTTATCTGTAAAACAAAGTAATGGTTATAGCTCCTGACAATTCCTCCCATTTCCATAATTCTGTATAAAATCCAATATACCTGATTAACAGTCGTCAGGCTTGATCTTCAAAACCATCCTCATGAGGGATTACTATCATCTCCATTTTGTAAGTTAAGAAACCAAGCCTACGAAAAATTAGGGAAATTACTGATGGTCATGCAAATAATGTGGCAATCTAGGCATCAAATGCAGGTCTCCTTATTATGAATCTATTTTCATTTGGGTGGAGTTTGCTACATGAATAACCAGAAATATAAATAATATGTTTGTAAACTATCTGTTGAATCTGGATATAACTTGTCTTATTGAAACTTAAGAAAGAATATATTTCTTCTTCAAAAACCCATTTTAGGGGCCAGTGAGATGGCTCAGTGGCGTAAGCACCTGCCTGGCAAGCGCAAGGTCCTGAGTTTGACTCCCGAAACCCACATACGAAAAAAGGGACAGTGATATCGCTCAGCAGCACGGGCGCCTGCTGGTGCGCGAGGTCCTGAGGTCGACCCCCAGTACCCACAAAAAAAAAAAAAAATTTATGCCAAACTATAACTCCTTGGCCATTCACAGCTTTGCAGCTGGGTCACCATGAGGCCATTCCCAGCACAGCTTCTGCTCATTCATTTACTCATCCACTCACCCGTTCACTTTTTTTACTTATTTGCTTAATTACCTGTCTACTTATTTATATGAGGAACAACATATTTTTATCTCTTACTTGCACTATCAACCCTACAAATTCGATATAATAATGTCTTAATAATCAAAGCATGAGGAACAGTACAGCCCACTTCACACATACGTTGTGAAAGAAAACTAATAAAAATTAGTATCACACTTAGCAATTACATCGTTCTCAGCAGTTTTACCAGCATCCATAGCTGGTTTCAGTGGAACGTATGTCTCCTTTTCATGTGACCCTATTTTCAATTTAAGCCTCCTTCTCAAAAAAACATAATCATGCTACCACTGCTTTCAGTATTTGTGGCAAAATCATAATGATTCTCACAAATGCCAAGAATTCTTTGTAGCAAAATGACATTGAACTAAAAAAAAAAAAAAAAATAGCTGAACTAACTCCGTATCTTTTGTGCTGGATTCCATCTCTACCCTTCCATGTTGTTAGGATGGGCACAGCTCATACCGGGCTCCTGCTTCCTTCTCTATGGTTTTACTACTGATCGGCCCTCTTCTGGATGGACATTTTCAGCAGATACACTGATGTATTCAGTCAGGCTCTACTCCAGTCTGACATACCAGGAAACTATCCAGTCCTCACACATCTCTGCTCAGCTCCATTATTAGTGCATTGATGGTCAGTTCTTCGAATGCTATCTCATTTTAAAAAAAAAACTGTATCGTGCATTTTTAAGTTCTCAGGGAAGGGGCAATGCCTCACTATGCCCTTATCAAAAGGAGACAAATGTTTCAGAAAGACTAGGTCCAGGAAAGCTGGAGAGTTCATGGAAGGCTTCATGAAAGGAAATGGCTTGAGTTGGCTTTTGACAGATTCGTGGAACTTCTGAAGGTAAGGTAGTTTAGATGGGCAAAGGCACAGCTGAGAGTTGAAATGGGAATGGTGTGACTGGGACTTGGCAAGGGCCGCTTTGGCTGGAATGGAAGGCTGCCATGACAGTGGGAAAGGTCAAATAGGCAAGTTTTAGGTGGTTGAACTGGAAGGGGAGAGTCAAGATTGTCAGCTTAGGGCCGGTGAGATGGCTCAGCGGCATAAACGCCTGCCTGGCAAGCGCGAGGTCCTGAGTTCGACTCCCGGTACCCACATATGAAAAAAGGGCCGGTGATATCACTCAGCGGCACAGGCGCCTGCTGGCGAGCGAGGTCCTGAGGTCAACCCCCGGTACCCACAAAAAAAAATTTTTTTTTCAGCTTATTAAATTATTCTTTTAATATTCTAAAATAAGTTTACAATATCCATGGATAAAGTTCACAAAGAAAAGGAAAGAAAATGGATGCTGATGTTAGTAAAAGATTCATTCTCTGCCTATATTCTTCTTGGGACACACAAACTCAAATTCAACGCTGGATCTAGCTGAATTAAAGGAAAAGCTATATTTCAACATGAACCTAGGAAACTATGGACCAGAGATTGATCAACAACCAAATTCTTCTGTGTGCATTTAAAGAGGACTGCTAGAATTATTCCCCACACAATGTTTTTGGAACAAAAGAAAACCGTAACTCACAAACCATAGCCATAAGCTAGGATTCCTCAGATTTCAGTTGTATTCTGAGCCCTGAGCAGGGCAAATGATCACATGTAGATATAAATACCACAGTGAGTAAAACTCCAATGCTCAAAGCAAAATATCAAGAGAAAATGAGACAGAGGACCTCAAGATGGCGGATGAGTAAGAAGCAGGCAGCGAAACTCTCTCTAAAAGTTACCATTGGAACACGGGAATATAGCGACCCGGAAAGCGCAGGAGGGGGGTAGATGCCTCCCCGAAACCCAGAGAAGTTCTGAAGCGCAATCTGGGACCCCCGGCACCAGTGACGGGTGACTTCCAACAAAGAAGAGGGAAAGAAGGAGCAGACCGCGCGCGTGCACCTTCTACTATCCCGGGAGTTGCAGCGCCGCGGAAGCTCAAATCTACGGACACAGGGTGGCAGCTGGTGCCCAGGGAGCCCCCACGGAGGATCCTGAGACAGCGGCGGGGCAGGGGAGTGGCGGAGAACGGCGCAGACCAGCGGTGAGTGTCTCTCAGCCACAGCTGCCCCGCGCCAGAGAGCGACCGGCCGGGCGCCATTGTGGGGGGTGTGGCGAAACTCAGAGCGGCTCGGAAACTGCTCTGGGAACTTGTGCTCCGGACAGGACAGCACGGGGCCTCTCAGGCCCACGAAAGTGTGCTGAGGTCAGCAGGCGAACGAGACTGGACTCTCAGCCACACCTGTCCTGCGCCAGAGAGCGACTGGCCCGGCGCCATTGTGGGGGGCGTGGCGAAAAACCAGAGCGGCGGGAACCAGTGCAGGGAACCCGTGCTCCGGACAGCACGCTGAGCCTCTCAGGCCCAGGGATCGTGAAAGGGCGCTGAGAGCGGAGGCGAGCTAGACTGGTCTCTGCCTGAAAGTACGCGCCTCTGCTCACCGCCCGCCAGAGGGCGCTCCTGGCTTACTGGGACGGACCTGCACAGAACAGGACTCTCTCACCACAGGGTAACTGCCTACAGCAGAGTCAACACCTGGAACTGATTCTTTTTATTTTTTTTTTTTTTTTATTTTTATTTTTATTTTTTATTATTTTTTTTTCTCACTGATTTGTTTTTTGTTCTGGCGAAGGGTTTTTTTTTTCTTTTTGTTTTGTTTTGTTTTGTTTTTTGGTGGGGTTATATTTTTGATCTGTCTGTTTTATTGTTTTTATCTTCGTTTTTGTTTCTGTATGTGTATTTGCTCTTTCCTTCATTATTATCTCTGGTTTTTTATATGAGTGTAAATAGCGCCTCTAACATCTTTGTGATTGTGGTTGTGATCTGTTCTTCCTTTTATCCCTTCCTTCTCTTTCTACCACCTGTCCTCTGCACTAGTGTCCCAATTTTAGTGGGATCCCTCTTGGTCCTCTAACCTTACATCTAATTCCTTCCTCTTCTCCCAATACTCTATTTCCTCCTTAACTCATTTTAAATTTAAACTCCTCAGGGGAAAAATTGCCATACACAGGACTTGTATACTGCATATAATTTTTCTGGTGTGTTTTAGATTTTGTTATATAACCGCAACTCTATACAGCTAAAAGTGGTAAATAACTGGTTAGCTCAGTCTGTCATTTTCTAGGCTGTGTTTGATGCTTTAGTTAACATTATAGCCAAATGTGAAATAATTGTTCTAAACATCTTTCCTTCCTGATATTTCATGATTGAGATTGACTAAGGGACACAGAAAATACAGTGGCACAGTACCAAAGAATCAAAGACTGGGCCAAACAGGTAGCAACTTCGCATACCCAACGAATTGAAGAGGTAGGATCTGGCAGAAAGCTCAAAACCTAAAAGCAAGCTCCACTTGGAAGATACTGCAGAGAAGTAGTCATCTTCTAAAGATCTTAAACACTAGCAATAAAGTAACCTACTATAGGTAATTTGCAAACATCACCCCAGGAATTAAAGAAAGAAAAAATGAGACGACACTTAAACAAGATGCAACCCCACACATCCAATTCACCAAAGGCAAACCTAGGGAGCAACGAGGTGGGACAATCCGAAAGCCACCCACCTGGCCTATCTGAGGTGGTAACAACAAAGCAACTAAATGAGGTTCTGGAAAAAATTAAAACAGAAATAATCTCACAGATAACTGCAGAGATAATGTCTACAATGAAGACCATGCTTAAGGACACTATAGCTGATACAGACAAAAAAATAGATGAACTTAAGAAAACTATAGAAACCATGAATGCTCAGCATAGTAAAGAAATGGAATCCATAAGGCAGATTCAACCAGACACCCAAGAGATAAAAAATTCCATTGAAAGTATTTGTAGCAGAATAAGCCAATGCGAGGACAGGATCTCAGATATAGAAGACAGGCTTGCAATTAGTGATCATGAAATGGAAAAATTCTTAAAAATAGCAAGGGACCATGAAAAATCAATTCAGCAGCTGCTAGATGACTCAAAGATAAACAACTTAAGAATAATTGGAATAAATGAAAAAGCAGGAGATAGCATCAATGACATTAAAACCTTGTTCAAAGACATAATCAGGGAGAACTTTCCTGGAAGAGAAAAGGAATTTGACACCCCTATAAGTGAAGCTTTTAGAACACCAACTAGACATGATCAAAAAAAAACTTCAGCCAGACATATTATAGTCAAGATCCCAGAAATTCAACAGAAGGGCAGAATCTTAAAAGCTGTTAGGGAGAAGAGACAAATCACCTATGAAGGAAAACCCATCAGAATCACAGCTGACTTTTCAGCACAAACCCTCAATTCAAGAAGAGCTTGGAATGATGTATTGCAAGCTCTAAAGGAAAATAATTTTCAGCCCAGATTGATGTACCCTGCAAAACTATCTTTCAAAATTGATGGAGAAATAAAATACTTTCATGACAAAGAACATCTGAGAAAATTTATGACCACCAAACCAGCACTCCAAAACGTTCTGAAGGACATTCTAGAAAGAGATAGGAACCCCAACAGAAGGAATCCACCAGGCAGGGCAAATAATTAAATAGCCGGAAAGCAGAAAAACAAAGAGTGGGAACCAACAACAGGAAAATATCATGACAAGTCAATACATATCAGTTTTAACCATCAATGTTAACGGTCTCAATTCACCAATCAAAAGGCACAGACTGGCGAAATGGATCAAGAAGCAAGATCCAACAATATGCTGTATACAAGAAACACATTTAATTCAGAAAGAAATTCATAGACTGAAAGTCAAAGGATGGAAAACAATACTCCATGCCACAGGAACCCAGAAAAAAGCAGGGGTAGCTATTCTTTTTGCAGACAAAGTGAACTTCAAGCCAAGAAGGATTCAGAGAGATAAAGACGGTCATTACATCCTTGTAAAGGGAACAATCCAAGAGGAAGAGATAACAATCATAAATATATATGCGTCAAATACCAATGCACCCAGCTATATAAAACAAGTACTAAAGGACATGAAAAATCAAATAAGCACTAATACAATTATATTGGGAGATCTCAATACTCCACTGTCACAAAAAGATAGATCAACTGGACAGAAAATCAATAATGAAATAGTAGAACTGAACCAAACTTTTGAACAAATGGACTTAGTAGATGTCTACAGAGTGTTCCATCCCACAACATCAGAATACACATTTTTCTCAGCTGCACATGGGACGTTCTCCAAAATAGACCACATACTAGCTCATAAAACCTGCTTAAGTAAATGCAAAGGAATTGAAATTATCCCATGCATATTATCAGACCATAGTGCAATGAAATTGGAAATCAATGGCAAAAGATCCCACAAAAACTCCCTAAACACATGGAAATTAAACAGCATCCTCCTGAACAACCAATGAGTCACAGATGAAATTAAAGAAGAAATTAGTCACTTTCTACAACTGAATGATAATGACAGTACAACATACCGGAACTTATGGGATACAATGAAAGCAGTCCTAAGAGGGAAATTTATAGCATTAAATACTTATATCAGGAAAATAGAGCAAGCGCAAATAAACAACTTAAGGGTGAACCTCGAGCTTCTAGAAAAAGAAGAGCAGGTTAAGCCAAAAGCCCGTACAAGGGAGGAAATTATAAAGATCAGAGCAGAAATTAACGTATTGGAGAATAAAAAAACAATACAAAGAATCAATGAAGCAAAAAGTTGGTTCTTTGAAAGAATAAATAAGATTGACAAACCCTTATCCAACCTTATTAAAAAAAGAAAAGAAAAGACTCAAATCCATGCAATTGAAAATGAAAAGGGTGATATCACGACGGACCCTGCAGAAATCCAGAAGATCATCTATACCTATTTTGAAAATTTATATTCTACTAAGATGGAAAATGCAGAAGAAATGGACAGATTCCTAGATTCGTATGAATTACCAAATCTAAATCAAGAAGATTTAAAAATCCTAAATAAACCAATATCAACCAATGAAATTGAAGATGTAATTAAAAACCTCCCAACAAAGAAAAGTCCAGGCCCTGATGGATTCACTGCCGAATTCTACAAGAAATTTAGAGAAGACCTAACGCCACTACTTCTCAAACTTTTCAATGAAATTGAAAGGGAAGCAATACTCCCAAATTCATTCCTGGAAGCAAGCATTACCCTGATACCAAAACCAGAGAAGGACCCAACTAAGAAAGAGAACTACAGGCCAATCTCCCTAATGAACATAGATGCAAAAATCCTTAATAAGATACTGGCAAACAGAATCCAACAAATCATCAAGAAGATTATACACCATGACCAAGTTGGATTCATCCCAGGGATGCAGGGATGGTTCAACATACGTAAATCAATAAATGTAATACAGCATATTAACAGAACCAAAGACAAAAATCACATGATCATCTCAATAGATGCAGAAAAAGCTTTTGACAAAGTCCAGCACCTTTTCATGATAAAAACCCTACAGAAAATTGGAATAGAGGGTCTTTATCTCAATCTGGTAAAAGCTATCTATGACAAACCAACAGCCAATATTATACTAAATGGCCAAAAACTGAAAGCCTTCCCTCTAAAATCAGGAACAAGACAAGGATGTCCACTGTCCCCACTCTTATTCAACATAGTTCTGGAAACTTTAGCCAGAGCGATTAGACAAGAGAAAGAAATAAAAGGAATAATGATTGGAAAGGAAGAAGTTAAATTATCATTATTTGCAGATGACATGATACTCTACACAGAAGATCCCAAAAACTCCACTAAAAAACTGCTAGATTTAATAAGCAAATTCAGTAGTGTAGCTGGATACAAAGTCAATACTCAAAAGTCAATAGCCTTCCTGTACACAAATAACAAACTTACTGAAAGAGAAATTAGGCAAACAATACCTTTCACAATAACATCCAAAAAAATGAAATACCTAGGAATCAACCTCACGAAGGATGTAAAAGACCTCTATACTGAAAACTACAGTACTCTGAAAAAGGAGATTGAAGAGGATATCAGAAAATGGAAAGATATCCCTTGCTCCTGGATAGGAAGAACCAATATAGTGAAAATGGCCATACTCCCAAAATTGTTATACAGATTTAATGCAATTCCAATCAAAATTCCAAAAGCATATCTCACAGAATTAGAGAAAACAATCCTAAAATTCATTTGGAATCAGAAGAGACCTAGAATAGCAAAGGCAATTCTGGGCAACAAAGGCAAGGCAGGGGGCATCACAATCCCCGACTTGAAATTATACTATAAAGCTACTGTGATAAAAACAGTGTGGTACTGGCAAAAAAACAGACCTGAAGATCAATGGAACAGATTAGAAGATGCTGAAACAACCCCAGACATACTAAGCCACCTTATCTTTGACAAAGGTGCCAAACACATTCGCTGGAAGAAAGATAGCCTCTTTAATAAATGGTGCTGGAAAAACTGGCTCTACACATGCCGAAGATTAAAACTAGATCCATATCTTTCACCATGCACTAAACTAAATTCAAAATGGATCAGAGATCTAAATATTAAAACAGAAACATTAAATCTGCTGGAAAGTAGGATAGGTAAAACCCTTGGAGACATTGGTGTAGGCAAAGACTTTATGAATAAAAACTCAACCGCACGGGAACTATCCCAAAGAATCAATAACTGGGATCTCATCTTATTAAAAAGCTTTTGCACAGCAAGAGAAACCACCAACAGAGTGAAGAGACAACCCACAATGTGGGAAAAAATGTTTGCCAGCTGTTCCTCAGACAAAGGACTACTATCGAGAACATATAAAGAACTCAAAAAAATCAGACCTCCCAAATTTAAAGACCCACTCCAAAAATGGGCATCTGAGATGAATACACATTTCTCAGATGAAGAAATACTAATGCCAAACAAATATACAAAAAAATGTGCAACATCACTAGTCATTCGAGAGATGCAAATTAAAACAACACTGAGATACCATCTCACCCCAGAAAGAATGGCTACTATTAAGAAATCAACTAATAACAAATGCTGGAGGGGCTGTGGGGAAAAAGGAACCCTTCTTCACTGTTGGTGGGAGTGTCGACTGGTACAGCCACTGTGGAAGTCAGTGTGGAGATTCCTCAGAAAACTAGGGTTGGAGGTCCCATTTGACCCAGCTATTCCCCTTCTGGGCATCTTCCCAGAAGAATTAAAAACATCGTACCACAGCAATATATGTGCACCCATGTTTATAGCAGCACAATTTGTAATAGCCAGATCTTGGAAACAACCCAAATGCCCATCAACTGAGGAATGGATAAGAAAGATGTGGTATTTTTATACAATGGAGTACTATTCAGCCATAAAGAAGGATAAACTGGAGACTTTTATAGGTAAATGGATGCAACTCGAGAAAATACTCATAAGTGAAATAAACCAGAAGCACATGTGTAAGCATCGTATTATCTCTCTAGTATGAGAAACTGAAAGAGTAAATAAGATCCAAAATGTACAATAGATATGGTGAATCAAAAAGAAACTGGTCAAAAGGAAAGAGAGACTGGAATAGGGAAAAGAAAGAAGGGAAAGGGAAAAAAATTGTATATATATATATATATAAGATGGTTAAGATAGATACACTACCATTTTTACTTAGTTCATTGAAGAGTAAGGTTTGTGCCAATAATGTTTGGACAATTGAATGCTAATGTCTGGTGTCCTGAATAACTAACTTAAAGATAGTAATACGTAATGTATTAACCATTGTTACCCTCCTATTATGTTGTTTTGAAAATTTGTTCTTCTTTTGATTTGTTTTGTTTTTTTCTTCTCTTTAAAATAAAAAAAAAAAAAAAAGAGAAAATGAGACAAAAAACTAGAGATTTGCTAGACTCCTTATCATTGGTGATCTATGTTTAGTAAGCTTTGGACCAAAAACTAAAAAGTCAAGAAAACTGTCCATAGGCATGGCCTGCAGTTATAATATACTGTAGGAAGACAACTGAGAATTCAAGCAATGACATCGATAATCTGAATAAAGAAAAAACCAGTGAGACCATCATTTTCTGTTTTAATTAGCATTCTTATTTTCCTAAACACTTTTTTCCACTCAACCTAATTTTCACTTGTGTCTGGAGCTATGAGCTTTTGCCTTATTAAGGAAAATATAAAAGCATAAACAAGGAATCTTAAGGAGAATCACATTCAATTGAGAGACCTAAGTATCATTTTGAGGTGAAAAAAATGCCCCAGAGTCAACATACGCTTCTTTCAAAACTATTTCCACAGACCTCATGGATAAATCAAAGCTTTCTGTTTGTATTAATAATGGTGACTCAACAAAATAAAATCAGAACCCCTATATAATTAATGTCTTCTTTTCACAACAATCTAAATCCTAGGGCAGTTGAAGTAAACTTAATAATAAATAATTAAAATCAAGGGAGAGGGGCTCAGATATGAAAGTAAATTTACCAGTGTTCTTTGTCAGGCGCTTGTATTTAATCCTTGTGCCTCCAGTAGCTTTCTGTTACCTTTCTTTTTTCCTTGGACGCTCTCTTCAGAAATCCCTACATCCTCCTCTCTTTCCCACCCCCTTTTTGCCAGTAGCCCAACCTGTCAGTACCAACCTGTCTTTGAAGTCGGCCTCGGCTCACACTCCGAGCTGCTCTATCAAGCACTATTGGTTAATGAACTTGTGGGCAAAGAACTAGGAGAACTGCTGGAAGATTTGTGTGTTTATGGGTTTTAGTTTAAAAAAAAAAGAAAAGAAAAGAAAACTTTCCCTCCTGGTAGCCCTACCAGGAACAGGAGAGTTAAACTGACTAAAATGAGATCTTTTAACTGCATTTCTTTCCCCGGACACCACCGCCAGCAAAGCAGTAATTCTGATTTCAAAATCTCCCATGCTACCTGACCTGGCGCTTTGTAGTCTGGCTGTAACAGAAGTCTTTTTCCACCCCGTCTCCCCAGGCTTTGTCTGCTACAGGAAGTATTCCCATGATCAGAATCTGACTCTCAGTTCAGCTACCACACTGGCAAACCCGCTGCTTTGCTTAACAACTGCGCAAGTTGATCTCATGGCCCAGAAAGGAATGCGAAGATGTCACAGCACATCTTGGCCCAGTCTGCAGCAGAGTAAGTGCTTTCTGACATCCTACCTTGGAACTTGGAAGAATTTCCCCAAAGGGAAATATACTGAACACACACACACACACACACACACACACACACACACACCCCTGACAAAGACTAGAACAGTTTAAAGAGAATTGAGAATTAGGAACTCTCGGGAATTTCTCTGAGGAAATAATATCTCAAAATAGGCCACTGTTACCTTTGGCATTAAGAAATGACTTAATTCACGAGCCTACTCTGCTTATGCTAGTACGACAAGGGCCACCATGGGGTCAAAGGACAGGTACACACCTGGGGCCTTGATGCAAGGTCTGTGATCCGATACTAGAGTGATTTTTGTTCTTCCCTATCCCTTTACTCTCACAGTCTTGTCAACCTCAAAAGCCAGGTGCTTTATTAAAGCCAGGATGTCTTCGCCAACACATCTCGAAGAATAAGCTAGATGAGAGAATAAAACTGTTGGGGACTACTGCAGAGGGACAGAGGGTAAACTCCCAGGCCTGCGAACTATTACTTGTTATGTATTTTTTTCCACAATCTCCCTCATGTGTTCTCTTAAACAACAGCAGCAGCTCATCCTTACCACAAGGCCAGGGTATTCATGCAGAATGAGAACGCTGATAGAAAGAACACAAGAGTTTCTGGATAATAGTCCTCAAGGATGAAATGTTTACACAGGAAAAACATGCTTTGGAAAATGTTCCCGGGACCAAAAAGAAAAAAAAAAAAATCCTACTTCTAGCCCACTCTTGCAACTCCTGAACATGCATAAAAAGTTTGCCTCTTTCTTTGTTAATGGGCCAAGCTGATTTATTGCTCTGTCAACACTGTCCCCTCCCATAACCCTCTCCCAGTAAAGCTTTACGTGCATACTCAAACTCTATGGCTTGGTTCCATTTCTACTTCTTCTGGGAAAGAAGACTCCACATGTCAGGTATGACAAATATTTTCCATTTGAGTACGCGGCTTTTACATCTTTGATCTTCATTTCTCGGCTTGTATTAGTCAGCTTTTCCAGTACTGAGACAAACACTTGTGGGAGATTTTAGATCTAAATCGTAACACTGACTTAAAAATAACGGTATTTTACTTTCCACTTTCAAACTACTCAACACAGAATATTTCATATATGGTCACCAAAATGTGTGTGGGTCTCTCACCACAGTTCCCAAGCAGACACCAACTAAACACCCTACAATTTAACTAGTTCTGACACTATACCTGGAGATAGCAGCAGATCCCCCAGGTTGAGAGCTCAGTCCCACCAGACTGCCTCAACTTCAGTTACTAATCACAAGTAATAAGTACTTAACCGTACCTCTGACCACCTGGCTATAAGCCAGGGGTTCCTATACCCCCTTTTAAGGTCAGTTTAGTTTGCTAGAGTGGCTCACAAACTCAAGGGAACATTTTATTTACATTTACCTGCTTATTACAAAGGTTATTACAAAACATATAGATGAACAGGCAAATGGAACAGAGGCCCAGGGCAAATGTGTGGGCAGTGGAGGGGCTTCTGTGTCCTCTCTGGGGGCTGCCACCCTTAAGAAACCTCCCCATGTTCAGCTGTCTAGAAGCTCATTCGTACCTGTCCTTTTGGGTTTTACAGAGGCTCTACTATGTAAACATGATTGATCAGATCACTGGCCACTAGTGATTAACAACCTGCAACACCTTTCCCCGCCCTGGAAATTGAGGACTGGGATTAAAAATTCCAAACATCTAATTACACGGTTGTTGTCCCTAGCACCTAGTCCCGATCCTAAAGCTATCCAAGAGACCACCAAGAGTCAGCTCATTAGAACAAAAACTGCTCCCATCACCCAGAAAATTCCAAGAGATTTAGGAGCTATGTGTCAGACACTCCTATGACTCAGGAAACAATAAAAGTCTTAGGAGTTCAGTGTCAGAAACTAAGATCAAAAAACAATTAGAACAAAAGATTCTCCGATCCACAAGGGAATTAGGAGTTCCCTCTCAGGAACCAGGCAGGGACCAAATATATATTTCTTACTATATCACAATATCACAGCTTCATTCTGACCCTTCGCAGGCTTTGGGGCCTAAACTTTATTGCACCCCTTCTGATTTGGCCTGTCCTTCTAGTCCTAACAAATCCCAAATCACACTCCATGTTTCCATTTCTAACTACACAAAGACCCAGTCCCACCCAGAATCAGTAGGCTCTGCCTCGTCTCCCAACCCCTCAGGTGGACTAAGGCACACTGCCCATGACACATGCCCCTCTGCATGCAAAGGGAAGGCTTTGCCTCACACAACGAAAGATGTGAGTTTGCACTACAGAGAGTAAGGGGTCCTGGAACAGCTACGAGAGGTCCCCGTGTGCAATGTGCACCCTTCTCTCTCAATCATCCACTGTACCTGCCCACGATCTGTGTTGAGGAGAGCTCCCAAGTCATCAAGTTTACAATGGAAATCTCACTGAGAGGTTTTTCAAATCAAGAAGAAAATCTCCAAACTCATTTCCTGATGTCAGATTTGAGAAAGAAACAGATTCCTGCTGTGGTCAAGACAGAGCATTAAGCTGCAGAAATGGACCAAGAGCAGACAACAGGGAAAGTATTTTCTTTTAAAAAAAAATGACAAGACATTTTTGTAAGTGTTGGCATTATTTCCTCCAGTGATGGATAATTATTTTTAAAAGCAAACACTGGCAAGAGTACTAACCAAAATAGTACAAGCGAAAAACCTGATAACAATAAATTCTTGATTGTTGTCCATGAATAGAATCATCACTCCTGAAATCTGATACTTCCTTTAGAATGAAGATTTTCTTTTTTTAAAGAACTAATTATCCTTTAGAATGGTTCTAGCTTGACAGGGAACTCTCTTAGAGAAAAACAAATGAGTGTATTGTTGGTGAAAAGAACTATGCCCTGCGAAGAGTATTTAGGCACTCTCCCAAACAAGCTGTTGATTTCCACACAAAATTGGCAAAAGCAAGAGCCATCTGGAATAAAATGTTATGCACTTTGTTGGCATCTCACTGTTTACATGAGTATTTCAGTTTTGTACCACAAAAATCATGATATCCTGCAAAAGAGGTTCTTTCCCAATAAACCACAGATTTATTAGATACTCCAAATGGATGTGTTAGTATCACCTACTTCAAAATCAAAAATATTTTTTAAATGAGCATTTGCATTTAGTGCATCTACTCACCTACTTTTAGAGTTTTCTATAAAAAGCATCCTCTGTTAACTGATCCCAAAAGAGACTCACCAAAACACTTAAGAAAAAGATAAGAAATCTGGATTCTAGTCATCATCTACCATTAACTTAACTAGGGGTATTATGTAAGACCTTTAGTAGTTCCAGATGTGTTAATATAGCATTAGCTGCTTAACAGACACTATATTTCATTGAGATAGAAGAATGCTTCTTGTTCATGGAACAATTCAGTGTAGATATTCCTAGTCTCCACCACGTGGTGATTCAGGGATTCAGAATCTTCCAATTTTCCAAACCCTCCAACCACAAGGGCTTCAGAGTCCTCTGTTTCCAGCTAAGAGAAAGGGAAAGTGTGTGGAGAAGTTACAGCCATTTCTTTGGAATCTGGCCTGCAAATGACACATTTCACTTCCACTCACATATTCCAGTATCAAAAACTAATCATGTTACCAAGACTAATTATAAGAATGGGAGGCACGGGACTAAGAAATAGGTCTTGTCAGGGACAGCATGAATTTGGGATGTATACCTATAAATGTTTCTGCCACACCCGTGTACTTACCTCTCTGTGAAGTGATGATAACAATACCTGATCTGCCACCTCACAGGGATATTTTGAAAAAAATGGATAAGTTTAATGTGCTTTGTAAATGGTGGCAGAGAAGCATAGACCCACAATACATTATTTTCTCTGCTATCTACAAGCTCTTCTCAGTCCACCTTGCTGGATTCTCAACTTTTACCCAAATATTTTTCACTGCAACACCTC
Organism: Erethizon dorsatum; assembly: GCA_028451465.1. Taxonomy (NCBI): domain Eukaryota; kingdom Metazoa; phylum Chordata; class Mammalia; order Rodentia; family Erethizontidae; genus Erethizon; species Erethizon dorsatum. Next base: position 12,733,378 of record CM051838.1, on the reverse strand, counting down.
AAGACTTTGTGCTGAAACTAATTTCTCACCACACTCATTCTTCAGATAATTTTATCCTTCCAATGGCAGCATGTTGAAGACCCTCATGTCTTGAGTCTACCAGACCCCTATGTACTATAACCTCATTGGCAGCTCCAACTGAAAACCTCACAGACAGCTCAAACTTCAGATGTCCCAAAGAAAACTTCCCAAACTTGTTCTTCTGTGGCCTTCCAAGATATAATCTTTTCATATCAGCAAATAAAATAAATTTCTTAAATCTGAAAGCCCAAAAATCAGTTTAGTCCTCTTTCCCTCACCTCCTATTGGCAAGTCCTATTGACTTTACTATCATCCCTCCCCAAAAGCCCCAACTCTCTTGTCGTCTACCTACCTGCAATCTCTCTAATATTAACCACTGTTTTACCTCACCTGGTCGGCTATATACATTTCTTAACTACTGTTGCTAATTTCACACTTGCCACCTAGAACCCATTATCTTCAGAGTAGCAAGAATAATCTTTTCAAGACATATTTTATCAAATCTCTGAGCCCTTACCTTTTAAATGCGACCCCCATATGTAAGAAAAAAAACATACCTCTTGGACTATGACACAATGCTTTCTTATTGCAGCAATCACAAACACATCTTGATTTCAGATAAAATTTGAAAAACTGGCTAAATGGTGACTGGCTGATTTTGAATCTATCCTCTTACCCTTCACCCTGTGAAAACAGAGCCAACAAAGAGCAGAAATGAAATCATACATAACCCACTCTTTTAACAATACTATGAGAAAGAATATCCTGGCACTCAAAATTACCTCTAAGTAAAGAAATAAACCCAATTCCAGCTGAGCTCCTCTGCCCACCCATTACCGTAAGTCTGTGGGTAAAACGAGTGGGGGAGCCAAGTTCAAGATACTTGATGAAAAGATCAAAGGTGGCACAGGGAATTTAGACATGGTACAGATGAGATCATTCCCAGAAAGAGAAAGCCCAAAAGTAAATACTGACCACAGAACTTGGGAATTACCAACACTAATCCAAAGGGAAGGGGTTTGAGGATGTTGGTGCCAGAAGCAGCAGTATCTGAAAAGCATTGCTTAGGGGAAGAATTAGTTGTACAGAGGAGATGCAACCCTTGGAAATATATCGATGAATGAAAGGAGGAAGTAAGAAAGGAAAATTAAGATCTTTACTAAATAATGTAATTTAAGAAACAAAAGAGAAACAGAACACAACAATCCTTCACCTTCCTGACACCATCCACTCAATCCATAAAAGCTTTCCAGGAGAGGGAGAACTGTCAGAACAAAGAATTACCAAATTAGGAGCATCAACCACAAAATAAATAGGAATAAAAATAGTAGACAAAAAAAAAGGAAGAAAAAGATAGATCACATTCATACAAAACTACTACAAACCTTCAGAAGATTGGAGTTAAAGGCATTTCAGTTAACAAAAATTCTCCCCCAAAATCAACCACAAAGTTCAAGAAATTGTTATTCAATGCTCCAAACAGAATTAAATATTTTCAGTAAGGATTTATAAATATGAAAAAAAACTTGAATCAAAACCACAAAATTAGGAACAGAAATTACGGGCTGGGATGAAATAAGAGTTAATGGAACTCAGGAAAGAAAGAGAAGGAGAAAAAGACAAAATCATATCAGAAATAAAACTAAATCATAAGGTACAAGAGATTAGATGCAACTGAAAATTTAAGAAAAAAAGAAAACAACTGAAAGAATAAAAATGAAAAGTAAATAAAACTCTAAAGAAAATGAACTTTAAATAGTATAAACACAAAGAGATCCATATCCCAACTCATCTTTGTTGGAAGACAAACACAAAGAAAATCTTGAAAACAAGAGAAAAATGACTTGTCTCCTACAAGGGAACCCAATAATATCAATAGCTGACTTCTCATCAGAAAAGATGGTGACTAGAATCAGCGGGATAAAATATTCAAATGTTGAAACTGTCATCCAAGAACCTTCTATCTGGCAAACCTATCTTTCAAAATTAAAAGTGGAATAAAGATGTTCCAGGTAAACGTAAACTGGAAGAATTAATTGCTAGATCTTCATTATAGGAAAAATAGACTTGCATAGACTTCTCAAAAACAACGTATTTTCAAAATGCTTTTAAAAAAACTCAATCGAGAATATTACATTATCATGCTATCCTTCAATAATCAATAATTGCTCTCAAGTATGTAAGGACTTAGGGAATTATTTCCCAATGTACTCACTAGCCCTTCCTGAGGCATCTACTAAAACATGAGCTTTATCCAAACAAGAAGTGATAGCAAGTAATTTGGCAAAAGACAATACGATCTGTTGTAAGACTATAGAGAAACAGGCACTAGAATGAATTGCTGCAGGGAATGGTACATGCTCTAGAGAGGGGTATTTTTCAATATATAACTACATAGCCATTTGTTAGTCACTTTTCTGTCACTGACAAAATACAGTACCTGAGAAAATCAACTGAAATGTGGAAAGACTGATTTTGGCTCACACTTGAGATTTCAGTCCATGGTCTGCTGGCTCCACTGTTTCTGTGCTTGTGGTGAAGGAGAACATCATAGAGAAGGGTGACGGAGGCTGCTCACCTTATGACAGCCAGGAACCAAGGAGCAGTAGAGGAGAAGAAGGGGGGAGAAGGGGGGAGAGAGGGAGGGAGAAATGGAAGGGAGAGGGAGGGAAGGAGGGAGGGAGAGGGGGAAAGACAAAGAGGGAGAGGGAGAGAGGGGGAGGGGAGGGAGAGGGGAAAGAGAGAGGGGGAGAGGGAGAGGGGGAGGGAGGGGAGGGAGAGGGGAAAGACAGAGAGGGGGAGGGGAGGGGAGGGAGGGAGAGGGAGAGAGGGGAGGGGAGGGACAGGGGAAAGAGAGAGGGAAGGGGGAGAAGGTGGGAGAGAGGGAGAGAGAAATGGAAGGGGAGGGAGGGAGGGAGAGGGGGAAGACAAAGAGGGAGAGGAAGGGAGGGAGGGAGGGGGGAAGACAAAGGGAGAGGGAGAGAGGGGGAGGGGAGGGAGAGGGGGGAGGGGAGAGAGAGGGGAGAGACAGAGAGGGAGGGGGGGAGGGGAGGGAGGGGGGAGGGAGAGGGGAAAGACAGAGAGGGAGGGGGAGGGGAGGGGAAGGGGAGGGGAGGGAGGGAGGGGAGAGGGAGAGATGGGAGGGGAGGGGAAAGAGAGAGGGAGGGGGGAGGGGAGTGGGAAGGAGGGAGGGAGAGGAATTCCCCATTTTCTTTCCACCACCTCCCAACAGCGCCACCAGCTGGGGACCAGGCCTTCAACCCACGAGCCTTTCCGAGACACTGAAGATCTAAACCACGACATCATCTAACCATGTCTCCAGCGTACGCGCGTAGGAATTTACTCTGAGGATGTCTCACCGAAGGTCTGGCAGTACAGCGCCACCTCGGCTCAGGAACACAGCTCCCTTCAGGATTCAGGGAAGATGGCCGCCGACCTGTTGGTCACTGGATATTGGGTTCTCAAACAGAAGCAAACGCTTCTGTTAACCGAATTATTTGCGAAAAGAGGCGTTCCTGAACCAAGGTACTGCTGTATATGTGCAGAAGAGGTTATCTAGTGCAGCATTATTTGTAAATGCAAAATCTTTAAAAGTACCTAAATATTGAAGCATAAAAATTTGAGAAAACTTTGGTACATACACACGATAGAACACTTTGGAGCAATGAAAAAGAATGAGGATAATATTTATAAAGTGAGATAGAGAATTTCTAGATTTGTTAACTAAAAAAATGCAAAGTACAAAAAAGTACATATAGTATGTACATTTTCTGTAAGAAAAAAAGAAAGGATGAATGAATTACCCACTTATCTTACAATAGAAATTCAGAAAGGATAAAGTAGGGATGGGTGGAAATCATAATAAGTAAGGTAGGGCTGGGTGTGTTGGGGCACACCTGTAATCCCAGCACTTGGGAGGCTGAGGCAGGAGGATTGCTGTGAGTTCGAGGCCAGCCTGAACTAATAGCATGACCCTGTCTCAAAACACCAAAATATAAATATATAAATACATAAATAAATAAGGTAGGAAGAGTATGGGAGGAAATAACACTCTTGTGAGTATAACTTTTCCTGTAATTTTTATTTCAGAAAGGTGTTGATTTTCACATATGCAGATATAAAATTAAATCATCAAGGACGGGAAAGAACACACAATAAGAGAAAAAAGAATGAGGGAACTAATCTATGTCATTTGTGAACACAGTATTTTTATTGTATACCCTCAGGCTTAGGCAAAGCAGGAAAGGAGAACAGCAAACAAACCCTGAACTCTTCGATCCATTTGGGTTTGTTTAGTGATAGTGAGAAGCAATTCTAAAACTCTTTCCATTGTATTGAAGACTTGAGCAAATGAGATGTGTTTATGTTCTTGGGAGCCAAGTTCTAACAGTAGAAGGAAAAGAATGAACAAGGATGGAAGGGGCAGGGATATAGTTGTGAGTTTTACTGTTAACTCATGATCTATAATATGGATAGAAAATAAGGGTGTTGACACAAATACAAGTATGTGTGTAGACAGATGAATACATTTATATATGTGTGTGTATCCATATTTATATACGTATAATATACCCATGTGTTTCCTACTTGTATTACCAGAGCCATGCAAATAGCAATGTATACATCTAGCACCCAAGAATTGGTCTGTAATATCATTTCCCACTAACAATTACTAGAGATTCTCAGAGAAACAGTTGATTCCAAGGCAAGGTCAAGGAGGGGACAAGACAAGTAGGAAGTACGTTGTTATGTCAGAAGATGAAATAATAACAAAACAATTAGGAGGAATAGCCATAAATTATAGAATATTAGAATAATATGATTCCATGAATTCATACCAGTAATGACAAAGGAATAATAAAATAGAAAACAGGGTGGATTTTTACTTATAACTGGAGTTGATTGATAAATGTGGAAGGAGTAGAGATGTTCACCTTCATTTTGCCATAATTATAATAAAAACTGGTTCAAGTAAATTATCAGTGGAGGCTAAATCCAAGAGAAATTTTTATGAGAAATGGTATGTTTGCATGGTCATAGGTATCTTCTCACAGATTGCCTATTAGTTTCAAAATAATAATGAGAAGAAGGAGGAGAAATTGGACCACACCTTGAATGGAGGGACAAAATTAGCATTACCAATTAGGGGCAGGTGGACGTAATGTGCCTGCAATGTGATATCCAGAGAAAGTGACATCACTTATTGTAATCCTGTAGCCTGACCCATTTCTCTCAATTTGACCATACAGAATCATCAGATACATCTAAAATGAAGAGCATGCTGCTTTATAATGGGGGTGTGTATTCCCCCAAATTGCCAATGTCCTAAAACCTCCAGATTAAAAAAGACTAAAGAGACATTACAATCAAATGCAATATGTGATCTTATAATATTCTGTACAGGTGGAAAAAAACTGTAGAGATTTTTGGGTCAACCAAAAAAACTGGAATGCAAATATTAGATTCCACTATTATATCATATTAATACTAACTTCACTGAATTGCTAGCTTTTCTGGGATTTTATGAGAAAATATTAAGAATACATATTAATAAGTGCACATACTAAAATGTTTATGGGTACTGTACAACAATGTATGCAACCTACACTAAGGTGGCTCAGAAATATTATATATATGTTTTATATATGTGTATTTGTGTGTATGGAGAGGGGAGGGGGACAAATAATAAGACAAATGAGACAAAAGGTTAACTTTAGATGAATCTGGGCAAAGTATACATGAGTGTCTTATGTACAACTACTCTTGTTACTTTTCCATAAATTTGAAATTATTCCCAGGGAAAAGTCATTTAACATTTTTTAATCTTAGAAATTATGAAATTAGGTGAAATGATTACATCGCTCCACTCAAAACCCTCTAACAACCCCAAAGCTCTTAGACTGCCTTTCAAACTGCTTTCCCTAACACCGAGGAGATGCATAGCCACTAGCCCCACCCCACCTTGCTGCTTCTGGGCTTTTTGGATGTGCAGAGATACCCAGAATCCACTTCCCCTCAGGTCAAACTCTCCACACAGTGGTTCATTGGAGTGGAAGGAATCAGCTCCCTGTGCCCTCAGCTGCAGGTGGGTAGCTGACCTTGGTACTGAGCAAAGTAAGAGCTGCCTGAAGGTAGAGCTCACGCATGAAAAAGCAGAGCTGCAAAGGGGAGAGCAAAACCGAATCCCCACCAGGCCATTTGAGGCTTTGACCCTAGCCATCCAGGAATGAGACCCACCCCTGGGCCTCCTGCTCACATAAACCAAACAGTACCTTCTGCTTTTGCTGTTCTGAGTTAAGAATTCTCTAATGTGGGGCCGGTGAGACGGCTCAGCGGCTTAAGCGCCTGCCTTGCAAGCGCGAAGGCCCGAGTTCGACTCCCGGAACCCACATACGAAAAAGGGGCCGGTGATATCGCTCAGTGGCACGGGTGCCTGCTGGCGCGCGAGGTCCTGAGGTCGTCCCCCCGGTACCCACAAAAAAAAAAAAAAAAGAATTCTCTAATGTGTGGTTCTCTTCACCTAAAAGACTCCTCTTCATAAACCTAAAGGGTATTTTTTACTCTAGTTTCCATTTAAAGGCAGTTCACCTAGCTGCTTTCATTGTAGCAGAAAATGCCCCCCACCCCACCAGTGTATTTCAGTTTCTTAGTTGCCCAGGTAATAGTTCCTGTTGCAGTTCTGGTTGCTTCTGTCTCCTAAAAATGGCTGATCACTGTGACACATAGCTGGTCACTATGATGCACATTGTGTAAACCAACCCCCAAATGACAAGCCATTCTGCCTCCGTACTTCCTGCTTGCTTATCTCATAGAAGCTCTAGACCACCAGAGATCAGGGCCTGATATTCTGGGAGTGATCCCGATCAATGCCCATCGACATAAATAAATCTGCCTCCAAATCCTGGGTGTCATTTCGGTGTTTCTGCTTGCCGTTGCATCATATCCTCCCTGCTCCTATTCAAATCTGCTTTTCCGATTCTTAGTGCCTTGATTTTTTGTTTACTTCATCACACCTACTTGGACCATTTCACTTATATTTATGTCTACTTCTTTTTAAATTGTTTCTTCCATTTGAGTCAAGGCTAGGGACAAGGTGGTCTCAGGCTCCACTGGATCTCCAGGCCCTGGGATGTTGCCTGATCACACAGTAGGCACTCATTGTTATTAAATAAATGAATACATCATTTTTCTTCCTTGCTTTGCCTTTGAATGTTGAAGAATATACATTGTTTCAGAGAGGAAACCCTATGAGTTGGCACAAAATTTTTAGTCCCACAAACTATGTCACTAGTACTATTTCACTACATTGCAAGCTCATTAAGGAATGTAATTTACGCATTTTCATTTTCTGCTCACTCCCAATATCTTGCATAATGTTTTTCACATAGCATATGCACAATAATGTGAATTTTTGCTGCAAATTATAATGTTAAGTTAGCTAAGGGGCCAGGCAGTACTAAATTAACAGCAATATACCCAAAGCTGTAGTTCCTCACTTTGGAATATATTATGAGAATCTAATGAGGCCATGTTGACATTTGGGCAAGGAAATTTTCTAGGCAAGTGGATTAAAGCATTGTAAATATTTACTGAGTGAATTAGAAGTGGCAATAGCTAAACAAATTCCAGAAAAAGAGGAAAGTAAATCTAAAACCTTAAGTCATTGGGCTAGATAAGTAGATTTCATCTGCAACCATGCCATTGGCTGTACTCTGTGTCTTCTGCCTCTGAAGTTTCCAGATCTCCTGAATAAATCTTCAATAATCTATGAAAATATTACTTAGGCCTCTTCTTCCTGACCTCTTCAGTCCCCTCACAAGACTGGCCATAGAGTATCTGTTTCCTTATCCATAAAGAAAGAACTTACAAGGACTCCCACTCTGAATACTTAATAAATTATTTTTATAAATCTAATAACATACACTAATAAAAGTGCCTGTGAGTTGTACAAATAAAAAAAATCCAATTTCTAAAAAAAACTCTTATTTTTATTATAACTAGTATGAAACCACACTTTATTTAGGATTCCCTAATTGCTTTCATTTACCACAAAGATGAAATCTTTCTAATTGTGTAATTCTTTATAGGCATCAAAGAACTGTTTAAAAAAATGTATGTGATCAACATCTATAATAGCTGCACATGGTGGCACACACCTGTAATCTCAGCACTCAGGAGGCTGAGACAGGAGGATCAGAAACAGAGAAGGAGATAAGGAGAAAGAGGAAAAAGATGAAGAAGGAGTTGTTTTAAAAATGAAGCCTATTATTTTAATGCATTTCAGACTATAAAAATGTAAAAATCTTTTTTACACAGAAAAAAAAAATCATTTTTTTATTTCTTGTCAGCATTTTTTCTCATAAGAAACAAAAGAAAAAATAAGTTCAATCATGTATTCATTCACTTATTAATTTATTTATTCAATTATTCACCCTGTGTTTATTGATATTCCAGACAGTGGCTAAGTTTTAGAAATATAAAATTGAATGACAACTAGCCCATGTGATATATATGGATCCAGACACATCGATAAATAATTTCAATGCATTGTTACAAATGATTATGAAATATATGTACCAAGAGGTAAGGAAGATTAGGAGTGATTTTTTTGTAAGAGTTGTAAGATGTTTCACAAAGTAGCAAAAGGAGATGTGTTTTCACAAACAGTAGAAGTAAAGTAGGTAGAAATTGAGGAAACCAGCACTAATTATAAATTAAAATTGCAGGCAACTCCTCTCTCCATCCACAGAGCCCCAGTGGGCCGGCAGAAACACCACCAACAGGGTAGGACCCGGGCCCGGGCGCACGTGACAGGCAGGTGGGACTGCGGCCTGGAAAAGGCCGAAGCGGTGGTAACGATACGAGCCAGCAGTTAGTAAGTTAGGTGAACCAGCCTAGTGCTTGGGCACAAAGAAACACGGAATAGAAGCGGGCAGGTAGGGTGGCCCCTTTTTTTTTTTTTTTTTTTTTTCCTAAAGAGCTCCGGGAGAACTCCAGCCACAGAAGACTAATCCCATCCCCCAAACCCAGAGGCCAATATCAAACCCACACCCAGCACGAAGCCACCTGCAAACTTGGCTAGAGTACACATTTCTGGGATCCAACTTGGACCTACCGCAGAACTCTAGACACTAGAGGAATTTTACTACTTTTATCTTTCTCCGTCTGATTGGTTTTCTTCTTTGTATCTGCTTGGGTTGGTTTTTTTTTTTTTTTTTTTTTTTTTTTTTTGTGGGCACCCGGGGTCGACCTCAGGACCTCGTGCACCAGCAGGCGCCCGTGCCGCTGAGCCATCTCACTGGCCCATGGGTTGGTGTTCTGTCTTTTTTTAAACGCTGTTCTATTTTGTCCAGTTTTGTTTTTCCTTTTGTATGTTGTTTGTTTGCTTTTTCTGTGTGTGTGATTATTTTTGTTTTCTGTTTTCTCTCTCTTTTTTTTTTCTTTTCTCTTTCTTTCACAACCTAGATCTCTATTCTTTTGGTTTACTTCTACTTATCCTTTTTCTCTCTTTTCTCAACTACATTGCTTGATTTTATGATACTTTTATGTGAGTAAACATTGTCTCTTCTCTTTATGGTTCACTTCAATACTCTTAGGCTTTCTCTTCCAATCCTTCCCTATTGTGCCCTACAATTACCCAAAATTTGGATGATGTCCTGTGCCCTCCAGCCTTGCTCCTACTCTATTTAACCTCATTCATCTCTCCATCCTACCCCCATCCCTCTTAACCACCCCCCCACAACAGAGTAAAATCATCCTAATAAATGGAAAATCATTGCATACAGTTTCTGGTACAAGTTGGATTATATTGTATAACTGTAGAACTTGCCCCTATGGTTAAAGGTATCAGGTTAATAGTTGCCACAGTTTGTCAGTAGCCAGGTTGTGCTTGAGTCTATTGTTATTGCTAACTGTACTACTTTAACTGGGATGTCATAGCTGTTATAATCAGTTTTTCTCCCCAGTATGGCAACACTGCAGTTGTAAGGGGTCATAACCATCACCATAGTCCAGTACCGGAGGAATGGACCCTGAGTCAAATAGATAGCAACTTCACATTCTTAATATAGACATAGATAGACATAAAGACCAAGAACTACCAGGTCCTGATGGATTCACTATTGAATTCTACAAGAAATTTAGAAAAGAACTAATGCCACTAATGCTGAAACTCTTTAAGAAAATTGAAAAGGAAGCAATACTTCCCAAAATCATTCCTGGAAGCAAGCATTATCCTGATTCCAAAACCAGAGAAGAATCCAACCAAAAAAGAAAATTATAGGCCAATCTCCCCAGTGAACATAGATACAAAAATCCTCAATAAGATACTGGCAAACAGAATGCAACAAATCATCAAGAAGATTATACACCATGTAGGATTCATCCCAGGGATTCAGAGATGGTTCAACATATGCAAATCAATAAATGTAATACATCATATTAACAGAACCAAAGACAAAAATCACATGATCATCTCAATAGATGCAGAAAAAGCATTTGACGAAGTCCAGCACCGACTCATGATTTTAAAAAACCCTACAGAAAATTGGAACAGATGTCTATCACAATGCAATAAACTAAAGTCAAAGTGGATCAAAGAGCTAAATATTAAAACAGAAACACTAAATCTGTTTAGAGAAAAATAGGTAGAAATCTTGAAGACATAGGTGTAGGCAGAGACTTCATGAACAAAACCCAGGCCACACGGGAAATAGTACAAAGAATCAACAAATGGGATGTCATCTTACTAAGAAGCCTTTGCACAACAAAAGAAATTACCAACAGAGTGAAGAGACAACCCACAATGTGGGAAAAAATGTTTGCCAGCTGTTCCTCAGACAAAGGAGTACTATTGAGAACATATAAAGAACTCAAAGAAATCAGACCTCCCAAATTTAAAGACCCAGTCCAAAAATGGACATCTGAGATGGATACACACTTCTCAGATGAAGAAATACAAACAGCAAATAAATATATGAAAAAATGTTCAACATCACTGGTCATTTGAGAGATGCAAATTAAAACAGCACTGCGATTCCATTTACCCCAGAAAGAATGGCTATTATCAAGAAATCAACCAATAACAAATGCTGGAGGGGCTGTGGGGAAAAAGGAACCCTTCTCCACTATTTGTGGGAATGCAGACTGGTGCATCCACTATGGAAATCAGTGTGGAGATTCCTCAAAAAACTAGGATTAGAGGTCCCATTCAACCCAGCTATTCCCCTTCTGGGTATCTTCCTGGAAGAATTAAAAACATCATACCACAGCAACATATGTGCACCCATGTTTATAACAGCACAATTTGTAATAGCTAAATCTTGGAAACAACCCAAATGCCCATCAACCAAGGAATGGATAAAAAAGATGTGGTCTTTTTATGCAAGGGAGTACTACTCAGCCATAAAGAAGGATAAACTTGAGACATTTATAGGTAAATGGATGCAACTGGAGACCATACTCATAAGTGAAATAAATCAGATTTACATGTGTAAACATAATATTGTCTCCCTTGTATGAGAAACTGAAAGAGTAAATAAGATCCAAAATGTACAATAGATATTGTGAAATGGGAAGAAATTGTTTAAAAAAAAAAAAAAAGAACTAGTATGGGAGAAAGGGGAAAGGAAGGAAGGGAAAAGGAAAAAAGTACAAGATAGTTTTACTACTAGTTTCTCATAGTTTATTGAAAAGAAAAGTTTGTGCTGATATCATTTGGAGAATTTTTTATCCCCATATGTTTTACTCTGAGAAACTGCTTTGAAGATAACAATATGCAATGTATTAATTATTGTTACTCTAGTACCTTGTTTTGAAATTTTTTTTTCCTCTTTAAAATAAAAAAATTAAACAAGTAAATGAATTATATAGAGACAGGATTAGACTAATGACTGGTACGTAGGACATGCCATACAAGGGTTATTGGTTATTAATGTTGCCATCACTGTCACCATCGTTGTCTCTGACGAAGGGAGTAATTAGAGTGCTTGTCAGCTCCAGCCTCTTGAGTGGTAATTGTTTAAGATCGCCTATCACTGGTACCTTCAACGGGTTCATTTCAAGTTCCAAAGGCTCCACTTAATAAAAATCTACCAACACGAAGATCAGGCATGAAAATAATCACTTACCCTTTTCTAGTCTTGCCCACTTTCCCTATCCAACTAAAATATTGAGTCATAAGTAAAAAGATTGTAATAAGGGAAGAAAACAGAAGAGATTAAGGTTAAACTAGCCTAGGTTTGATTTATAAGCTGAGGACAGAGTTGGAGGAAAGCTAGTCCCTTAGCTTTTTCCTAGAACACAGTTAACAGGCTTGGGTGTCTCATCCCAGGATATCTGACAGCAATAGCAGGGGATATCAGTACCGGCCATCTAAGCGTCAGTAGAGGTCAGCACAGTTGAAGTCAGGGTCAGCGATCACGGTCTCTGTGTGAATTAACGTAAGGCAAGTTGGCCACGAGTCTAGAGGCTTTTCAGGATAGCTTCCTCCAACGAAGCGACGGGGAGACTCAGTTTCACTCCTAGTTATAGCCCAGCCATCTAGAACACAATGTAGCTTCCAGGTCACATCAGTAGGGACAAGAGAACTGAAGAGTGGCTCACCTTCTAATAAATGCTTTAACCTGGAAGTCACCTATGTCAGTTCCACTTCATTCAGTTCTGTCCATAACTAATCATACGGTCCTATTTAATGGTAAGGTATTTGGAAATGTTTAGGAGTACACGAATATTTGATGATTGATGTCTCTGTACAGTCACAACTGAGCTATATAACGTATATTTACATATGTCTACATGAGTGTATATATTTTTTCCTGAAGAAGCATTTGGGAAGAATGCAGTTGTTGTTTTTGCCCTCGAATGGTTCATATTGGTTAGATTCACTCTTCTCATTAGACTGAAAAATGATTTAAAAAAAAAGTACTCTGTAGAATTTAGACCACTGCTAACAATGATAGGTTTTGAACAAGTATGTAAGTGGGTGGATGGAATCCTTAGACAGGGCCACTACAACTTGATCACATCACCAGACAACTGGGGCCGGGGATATAGCTCAGTGGCACAGCACCTGCTGGGAAGCTCAAGGTCGTGAGTTTGATTACCGGCACCAAAAATAAATAAATTATCAGACAACTTAGAAGTCTGCTACCAAGATTTTGGTTCAGTAATAAAATTTATTTCATTATTATTGATTGGTTTCATTGATTTTTATTAATGTAGATAAATTCATGTTATCACTCCAGGAATTACCTAGGAAACACCAATCAAAATGACTCAGTCCTTTCATTGTTTAAGGAAACAAGCTACTGTATATTATTTCATACTTTGGTTTTCATTTCCTACTACTATGGAAATTTAATTCATGTTAAAAGAAAATATCCAACTCAGTTATTCAGAACAATAGTGTTCCATTTTAATTATTTTCTCTGTTACATTCTCTGTTGTTCTTATTAATTTCTTATTTCTCTACTGGAAAAAAGTTAAAATCTGCTGTTCTCCATATCTCTTTATTTCCCATACTACAGATTTTATAATCAGTGTCATTGTGAATAACTATATATTTACAATTTTTAAATAGCACCCTAACTGCCAAAGAAAACAATCCTTTTCCTTTTTCTAACAAAGACAAACATCCCACCCAAGCACAGTGCCTATCATATAATGTTTATTCAAATACGCTCCAGTTCTAATTCTTGAAAATCTGTAAAAATGCTATTTAACCAAAGATCCTGGAAAATCATGACTGATGTAGATGAAGTCTAATAATTATTCTTATCCATAACTCCTCAAATTATATTCCCAGATGGATCACCATCATCTCCATTAAAAATAACAAATGAGGGCCGGTGAGATGGCTCAGCAGTGTAAGCACCTGCCTGGCAAGGGAACCCACATACGAAAAAAGGGCCGGTGATATCGCTCAGTGACACGGGCGCCTGCTGGCCTGCAAGGTGCTGAGGTTGACCCCCGGTACCCACACACACACACACACACAAACAAAAAATGATTTAAGATCCCAAGGCAAATAGTTGTATTGATTTCAAAATTCCATCAAAGCATTTATCTTAGGAGCATAATCAATAGTGCTGCTTGGTGAACTGCTCAATCCAATAAAGTCTGTGTGTTGCAATTAACTCAGGTCTTGTAATGCCACTTTCCACCAGTAATAATGAAATCTTGAGAACTCGTAATTCTTGGGTATATTTTAGCCAAGGTCTTCTAGGCTAGCAGTTGTAAAACATGCTCCCAGACCAGGCTAGTGTGCAGCGCTCAAGCGTAAGGCATACTGTTGGGTTGCAAACAATAAAGTAGCAGCATTTTTAAATTATTTGCATGTTTAGGGATGACACAGGGCGCCTCACTCACTTGTCTGTCTATAAGACCTGTGTAGAACTACAGCTGATCCTTATCAGCAATCCACAATTTGCCGTAACATTAGTAGAATATATGTAGCAATTATCCAATATGATATATAAAAAATACTGAGAATTTTTCAGCTCTAAGTGCATCCTCGAAAATCTATCACACATGTGAATTCCTGAATATCACAAAGGAGAAAACGTCAAGAACATTGCTCCACATAAGCCTCAGTGAATATCCTTACATTCATTTTGGTCTAAAAGCAAATTTTTCTCTTGCTTATAATTCTGTGGAGTACAATTTCCATATTCAGTCACTTAATAATCCACATCTAAAATGTCAAGTTAATAACCTGGTAGTTTTTCTCTCTCCTCTAGTGAAAACATTTTTAATCATTTCGTTTCTTTCACTAATAGTGCATTCCATTCCCTCCCATAAAACTAAGTAACCCAATGCCCTCTACCACCAGGGCAAGCAATCTGCATCCACTTCAAACAGCAAACAGAAAAACAGGCAGTATTTCAGTTCCAGTACATCAATGAAAGACTTCAAGAAATATTCTCCCAAATGCCATTTGTGACTGTATGTTATGTCAATATGAAATTGAAACCACAACAGAATGGAAACATACTGACATAAATATATTTCTTATGAAGCACAGTACTCACTCATATGCAGACATTCTAGGAATTCAAAGGACTTATCTACACACACACACACACACACACACACACACACACACACAGAGGTATTCCTTAAGCCAGTAATAAATGTACAAAGACATCTAATATCATGCAAGATCCCTCAGCTAGCTCCAATAACTGGTGAGTGTAATTTGATCACACATTTAAAATATTGACCTCAATGTTTTCACAGCAACATACTTCTATTCCACAGGTCAGAGAAAATGGCTAATTTAATACACAATATATAATCACACAACTCAGGCATTTCTCTCAAGAACTCCAAACTACTTTCAAACAATCAGTCTGGGTGTGAAAAAAAATAGGGAATTTCAAAATGTCCTGAAGCACAAAAGACTCTAGTTGCAAATAAGCATTCTACAGGGAGGTTCTAATAAAAGCCAGTTGAAGAATAAAAATTCCCATCACATCTGTAAGCACTTATAAATCTTATTCCATAAACCAAAGACAGATAAACCAATGTAAAATTTATTTGAGTTGAAATGTATACCACTTCCAAGCACACCATTCACAGAGTGAATATTTATAGAAATGCTCTATTCCTCATACACGTGTTTATAATCTCAAACCTTGCCAGAATCCTTAATTTTCAGGCTTATTATTTGAAAGTTTTCTCACAAATTTGCTTGAGACAAATATTGGTTTATAAAAAATGCTCAAGGATTATTAAAAACCACATTAGAAAAGCTAGTTAATAAAGATGTTAAATGGAAAATTCACCCCAAATCCTCTCAATATGACAAAATATATTCTTTTTTTTTTTTTTTTTTTTTTTTTTTGTGGGTACCGGGGGGACGACCTCAGGACCTCACGCGCCAACAGGCACCCGTGCCGCTGAGCGATATCACCGGCCCCTTTTTCGTATGTGGGTTCCGGGAGTCGAACTCGGGCCTTCGCGCTTGCAAGGCAGGCGTTTAAGCCGCTGAGCCGTCTCACCGGCCCGACAAAATATATTCTTAAACCATTTTGTGGGGTTTTTAAAATTGTTTAATAATAGACAAATGTATTTTTACTTCTGCATAACACATTCATGAATTTATAATAATTTATTATGACTTAGGATCATTCAAAATTTAAATAGACTATAATTACAATGAAAAATGGGGGGAATATGTACTTTAAAAGAATGAATAACAAATGGAATTTATACAAATATTGGAATGAAATTTTAATGACAATTACTCTAATTTTGCCAAAAAGCTTCACACAGGATGAACATCATAAGAATAATCATGCCAACAACTAGTCTTAAAAAATGTAATAAAACAGAATGAAGTACATATTTTGATATTAATTCTGGCAAGCAATTTCATGTAGTTCACATCTATAGGCCTTTGCCCTACCTCATTCCTTAATAGCCACCAGCTGTTTCTAGCCAAGTTATTTCAGCTAGGTTTTCTCATCTACAAACCCTCCAGTGTTGGATCTGGGGCTCCTACCTGTTCCCATGCACCTGTGTTTATCCCACTGCGACATTCGCCACTCTGAAACACAATTGTTGTTTAGCTTGTCAGTATACTCTACTAGTGAAAAGGCCCTATGGCTGAGGCTAGTTTCATTTATTATGTATTTCTTATTCTAGTTATTCAGTAGCTGCTTGATAAATAATCGTCAGTTACTGGTAAACAGAAGATGTCAAAAATGCAATACAGGGCCGGTGATATAGCTCAGCAGCATAAGCGCCTGCCTGGCAAGCACGACATCCTGAGTTTGACTCCCGGTACCCACATATAAAAAAAAAAATTTAAAAAATGAAATACAAGGACTGGCATTTGAAAAGTCACATTTTGCTTTAATGTGAAGAAACTATACATTTTGCCTGAAAATGCCTCTGCATATCCAACAGAGATGCTGAACTAAGAACTTGGCAGGGGGGAATATATTTTGTGAGTATCCTGCCTTTTCAAACAAGCTGCACAATAGTGCCCAAGAAACCTGCTTGTAAACTTCATTTCCCTTTATCTTAATGAAAAGTAGCCATAAACTAAATTTGTGTGCCTATTCTTTCACTCTAAATATCATTTCATTTCCCAACCTGAGTTTCCCTCTGTTGCTATTCCAAAATGCTATTGTTCTTCTTAGGTTCCCTGCAAAACCTCACATCATCTTTAGCAGATGACCTCAGTTTGATCTTCAACTTGCCAATTCCCTCTCTCCCTTCAAGCTGTGTCCACCTTATTTCTCCCTTATTTCCTTCCCCCTAATCTGAGATGAAAAGGCATCCCTCTTCCCACATTTTGAAGCCCAACCCTTTTATATATGCTGATGTTAAATTCATTGGTTTATATGCCTTCTAGTCCATTTTTAATTAGATCTTCATTTTCATCTAATTCGAGTACAGTTCTATCTTATTATTCACAGTAGGTACGTTCTGTAAAATAACCACAAACACAGCATTAACGAATACTCAAACATTTCTCCTAGAGCAAATACAAGACTAGGTACCTATGAGCTTTTGGCTGCGATATTTTTATCAACTGATTAATATATAAGCTTGTTTTATGTGAGGTTTTGTTTAAAGTCACCTGATTTAATAGATAGTGTTGACTCACTAGCACTGAGTCCATGGCCAACAGCACTCTAGCTCCTACCTGAATGGAACTTTTCTATCACACATATTTTCTCCAGAAGGTATTTCACAGCCTTCTTGTGCTTACCAACAGTAGATAGCACTTGGCACCATGCTTGGGGATCCTTTTAAACAAAATTACCATTAAAAAAACACACACACAGGGCCAGTGAGATGGCTCAGTGGCGTAAGCGCCTGCCTGACAAGCGCGAGGGCCTGAGTTCAACTCCCGGAACCCACATACGAAAAAAGGGCCGGTGATATCGCTCAGCGGCACGGGCGCCCGCTGGCGTGCGAGGTCCTGAGGTCGACCCCCAGTACCCACAAAAAAAAAAAAAAAAAAACACATACACAAAAAGGGGAAAAAATATGATACTAAATAGAGCACTAAAAGGGCATTTGTTTACAGCATGAACACCGGGACAAGGAGGAGTGTTGCCTTGTTTATTTAACTGGGAACAGGCAAGATGAGTGACAAAATTTCTCTGTATGTGTCCATAAAAGACCATAAAAACACCAAACTTGTTAATTTGGGCATCACAAAAAATTTTTAGCAAGTAGGCAAATTTGTAAATACAGACTCTACAAATAATGAGGACTGGTTGTAATATACTCTTATAATATAAAAATATGAGTAACCAAGGTTCCCATTTGAGTCTTGGATGCTTCTAGTTTCTAACTCTGACCAATGCCATTTAGGAGCTCGATGTACTGGAAAAGGAATAACTTTACCAGAACTCATAGTACAATAGAAGCAGGCAAGGAATTATGTCAGCAATGCTTGGGTGATTATTCTTAGTGGAATTCCATCTGTATCCTCAAGCTAGCGAGGTTAAAAAACCTTCGTTTCAGCAAGAAAAACATAAACTTAAATATATGGAATAATTCCATGTATTTCTTTTCAATCATTTTTGTATATGTATTTGCTATAAGATCACCTAGCACATATATGGAATTATGTCCCGTGTTTTTGCTTCCTCACTAAAATTTTCCCTTTTGGTTCTTGTGCTATATCATTAAGACAGACACCTCACTTATTGGAACTTACTAACATTTATATTCCAATTTCAAGTTTCCATAGCCTAATATGGTGGAAGATGGGGGCCAAGGTACTAAAAAGTAGCTGATGCATCAGCAAATGAGACCTTGAAAACCAAAATGTGTGACTTGACTATGAAGGCCAGGTCTAACTTGCTGAACAAATAATTCCCAGCCAGCCCACTTGCCTGCTCTTACTATCTTTGAAGAGATTCTCCAAAATTACCACACGGGTCGTTTGTTCATTCTGTCACATATACCAAAGAATAATACACTTACAAAGAGACCTGGGGAAATATTCATCTCCCATTCACGACTTACCCAAACACTGAGAGCAGATCATATTCTTATTTTTCATGTCATGTAATAAAACACTGCATTTTAAACAATCAAGAGCAGCCGCCACTTGTCTGTAGGGTGATGTGGACACTCTGCCTCTGACCTCCTAGTTCAATGTAATTTAACAACAGAGATTGTAAATGTTTAGTATCTCTCCATCTGAAAGTAAATACCTTGGAAGCTCTTACTCATTTCTATTTTATTTCTGAAACATTCCAAACCAACAGAGCAGCATGGAAAAAATAGACACCCATGCCTGTATCACATGATTAAACATGTTAACTTTCTACTATATTTGCTTTGACCTCCACTTATTCCTCCATCTGTCAACTTAAACCCTTCTTCACCTTCTCCTTCTGCAGCAGAAATGGGTACCATTAGAAAGTGTGTACCATTCCCATGAGTGAGAAGAGAGCATGGAAGAAGAGCCACAGAAGGAATAAGATGAGGAGGAAGAAGAATTGTTTTCATATTGTCCAAATTTAGTAAGATGAGTATATATTACTCTTGTAATAAGGAAATGCTGTTTTAAAAATTATAATGAAAGCTAAAATAATATCTTCTTATTTCAAAGTATGCAGATGGATTTTTGAGACAAGATCTCCCAGACTGGGCTTAAATTTGCAACCCACCTGCTTCAGCCTCCCAGAGTGTTGGGATTATAGGTGTACTCCATCATGCCCAGGCTGGAAAATATCTCTGAAAGATCATTTCCTAACAGAGGTTGGGAAAGTAAGTGTAGACAGGCCTGGTTCACTCCCCATGAGCAGTGCACAGTGAGAACTATTCCCACCTTCTCTGAATGTGTTTTATTCATCCAATGGCTGGCAGCTGAGCCGGCACACTCTCCTCTCCACACACAGGTGAGTGGGCTCCTGATCTCACTGCTGTTACAGAGCACACGGTCTGCAATAATACTACAGTGCCAAAATGTATTACATACTGTTGTTCCTTTAGATTAGGAAAATAGGAGGCCATCGGCAACCGTGGTGGAAACAGTTTTTAAAGTGCTGGTAGAGAGGAAAGAAAGTCTTTTCAACAAATGGTGTTAGAATATTGGACAATTATAAGGAGAAATAAAAAGACCTTAAACTGAACATAGTAGAACATTTTCATAACTCTGAGTAAGGGGAGGAATTATCAGACATGACACAAAGACACAGTCCCTAAGAGAAGAAAGTCTGTAAATTTGACTTCATCAAAATTAAAACTTTTACTCTGAGAAATACCCTTGTGAAGAGGATAAAAAGATGAGCCACAGACTGGCAGAAAAATATTTGCAAATCATGTAATTCAGATAGCTAAGCTAGCTCTCAGTTTTATGGGGTTAGCAATCACACCAAGAAATTGGGAGTTAAGAAATAGACCGATCTTCAAGGCTATGAAATTAAGATAGCACACCACAAAGCAGGAGGTTAGAAGTCAGCACATCCTTCAAAGACTCTGTGATCAGCACAGATACCAGAAAGCCAGAACCAAGAAAAACAAGAACGTAAAATCCACTGAGGCAGGCCAATGATCCGTCCTGCTCCCAAACCTAATTGGAAACTTTCCCAGAGGTAGGTACAAGTTTCAGGTGGCAAGAGGGGCGTGCAGGCATAGAATAGCCACTAAAACTGTAGTGCCTTCTGCCTCATCAGCATGGTAAAAGTCATGCCCCAGGGTGGAGACCAAACGCACAATGAGACATATATTGCATGAAGAGACAGGATGAGAAAAAGCGCAGGCACAACTGAGACTCCATCTCTGCAAGTGATGACGTCAAGACTGGGTCTGTGTCTACTTTGTAGATCCAAAAAGATGGGCTTCTTTTCTTTTGTTGGAGTCAGCCTGGGGTTCCTGTCCTCTGTGAGCTGCCTCTCTTGTGCTCAAGCATGAGAATAAAAAGCTTCATTCCTGTGCCCCTGTGCCTCTGCCTGACTCTTCTGATAGAGAGCATGAGAATCCACAGAGTTAATGTAATTGTCACGGACTAATGGCCAAAATACATCAAGAACTCTCTACACCAAGGAGAAAAAATAATCCAACTAGAAAGTGAACAAAAGACTTGAATACTACAATACATAGTATAGGAATGGCAAAAAGAAGCACATGAAAAATCCTGGATATTAACTGTAGGGAGATACTACTACATACTGTTTAAATGGCTGATAAAAAATACTGATAAACCAGCTGAAAGGACACAGAGCAACTCTATTCTGTTTTTGCTACTTCTTGTGAATCTTAAACTATTTCAAAATAAAAAGGTTTTTTTGTTTTGTTTTGTTTTGTTTTTATAAAATGGTGATAATGCAAGCCTGGTTGTAGGATTGATTGTGGCATGAAGGAAGATGAAGAAGGGAGGTCAATCAGTGAAGGTCATGCTGGAAAGTTATCTGATCCAGCAGCCTCAATTTTTTGGATATGATGCTTCTCAAGCACTTAGAGTTGTATGACCTTAAGACAAATCTGCATTTCAGTTTTCCCATCTGAAATCACGAAAATCCATCTTAAAGTGTTATTTTTAAGGACTGAGTGGGGAAAGCTGCACATATAACATTATAAATACTCAGTAAATTTAATTTTAATGATATTATAATTCCCCCAGACTTTGCTTAGAATTAGCAATTCTCAAAGTATCTCAATTCACTTACTTTTTTCTGAACTCTCCTTTTTCAAAAGTCCTCCCTCGTTATATCTCAACCCATGTTCCTACCTGTATGTTCTCTATGGTCCACCTCTGTCTTCTCTTCCTACCTCTATCTTCTTTTCCTACCTCTATCTTCTCTGTTGTATGTAATTTATTTTTTAATGCTTTTTATGTTTTAAAAATCTAAATGTTTTTAATTTTTCAAATGTACTGACATAAAACATCTTTTTAAAATAATTGTATTTGAAAATATACTTTTAAATGAATTATATTATTTTATTATACATCTGTGGACAAACGCAGACAAAATCTCTATAATTTAAAACATCAAGCTATTATAATGTATGAAGAAATGTTTACACAAGATCATCACACTAAGGAAATGGGTTAGATAATTGTGAACCTGACTTTTTCTGGAGGAGGCAAAATTTTCTCAGTATTTTGAGAAAATTAACAAAGAATATGCCTTTTTACCCCAAATCTCCATGTCACTGGGAACCTTTAAGTATGATTTAAATTATCAGTGGATTAATATAAACTTTCCACCAATAAATTATTCATATTTTCTTCTCCAGTAATGACTAATGCAATATGTAGGAAATGTAGAATATGTTTATCTTCTGACAGTCAATTTTATCAGCATACCAAAAGCACATACTCTTAAACATTTATCACTGGACCACATTAAAACTGGTAGCAGACAAAAGAAATGAAAGGAGAGTCACCATCTAAATTCATGAAGTACACAATGATGGGATTGTGACCTTTAATTACTATAATGTTTTATGCACTGGGAAGTCTAACAAGTATGTCTTAGGTTGTATAAACTGCAGGTAAGTGTTCTTTTTAATTTTAAAGGAAAAAAAATAAAAACAATGGTACCATATTTCAAAACAAGAATGTAGGAGAGTGACAATTGTTAGTACATTGCATGTTGTTATCTTCAAAATAGTTGCTCATAGTACAAGACATAGGCATGAAAAATTGATCAAACAACATAGGTACAAACCTTTCTTTTCAATGAACTAATAGCAATTAGTAGTATAACTATCATAACTATCTTGTGTACATATATATATTTATTTATACTTCCTTTTCCCTTCCTTCTTTTCTCCTTTCCCCCATCCCAGTTTCTCTTGCTTTTGAACAGTTTCTTCCCATTTTGCAATATTTATTGTACATTTTAGATCTTACTCCTTCAGCTACTTACACTAGGGAGACAATACGATGTTTACACATGCAAGTCTGATTTATTTCACTTATGAGTATGGTCTCAAGTTGCATCCATTTACCTATAAATGTCTCAAGTTTATCCTTCTTTATAGCTGAGTAGTACTCCACTGTATAAAAATATCACATCTTTTTTATCCATTCCTCGATTGATGGGCATTTGGGTTGTTTCCAAGATTTAGCTATTACAAATTGTGCTGTTATAAACATGGGTGCACATATACCACTGTGGTATGATGTTTTTAATTCTTCTGGGAAAATACCCAGAAGGGAAATAGCTGGGTCAAATGGGACCTCTAATCCTAGTTTTATGAGGAATCTCCACAATGATTTCCACAGTGGCTGCACCAGTCCACACTCCTACCAACAGTGGAGAAGGGTTTTTTTCCCCCACAACCCTATCAGCATTTATTATTGGTTGATTTCTTGATGATAGCCATTCATTCTGGAGGTGGAATGTAAGTGTTGTTTTAATTTGCATCTCTCAGATAACCAATGATGTTGAATATTTTTTCATATACTTATTTGCTGTTTGTATTTCTTCATCTGAGAATTGTGTATTCATCTCAGATGCCCATTTTTGGATTGGGTCTTTGAATTTGGGGGGTGTGATTTTCTTGAATTCTTTATATGTTCTAGATATAAGTCCTTTGTCTGAGGGACAGTTGGCTAAAATTTTTTCCCACTCTGTGGGTTGTCCTTTCACTCTATCAGTGATTTCTTTTGATGTGCAAAAGCTTTTTAATAAGATGAGATCCCTGTTGTTGATTCTTTGAAGTATTTCTGGTGTCGTTTGGTTTTTGTTCATGATATCTCTGCCCTACACCTGTGTCTTCAAGATTTCTAACTACTTTCTCTTCCAGTAGATTTAGTGTTTCTGTTTTAATATTTAGATCTTTGATCCATTTTGACTTTAGTTTAGTGCATGGTGATACAGATGGGTCCAGTTTTAGTCTTTGGCATGTAGAGAGCCAGATTTTCCAGCACCATTTATTAAAAAGGCTATATTTCTTCCAGTGAATATGTTTGGCCCCTTTGTCAAAGATAAGGTGGTTGAGTGTGCTTATAGTTGTGTTTGCATCTTCTAATCTGTTCCACTGGTCCTCAGGTCTGCTTTTTGCCAGTACCATACTGATTATATAACAGTAGCTTTGTAGTATAATTTCAAGTCAGGGATTGAGATGCCTCCTGCCTTGCCTTTGTTGCCCAGGATTGCTTTTGCTATGCTAGGTCTCTTCTGGTTCCAAATGAATTTTAGGAATGTCTTCTCTAGTTCTGTGAGGTATGGTAATGATATTTTTATTGGGATTGCATTAAATCTGTATAACAATTTTGGGAGTATGGCTATTTTCACTATGTTGGTTCTGCCTATCCACGAGCAAGGGATAGCTTTCCATTTTCTGACATCCTCTTCAATCTCCTTTTTCAGAGTACTGTAATTTTCAACATATAGATCTTTTACTTCCTTTGTTAGATTGATTCCTAAGTATTTCATTTTTTTGGATGTTATTTTGAAGGGTGTGGTTTCCCTAATTTCGCTCTCAGTGAATTTGTTGTTTGTGTATAGGAATGCTATTGATTTTTGTGTTTTGACTTTGTATCCAGCTATGCTACTGAATTTGTTTATTAACTCGAGGAGTCTTTTGGTGGAGTTTTTGGGGTCTTCTATGTAGAGTATCATGTCATCTGGAAATAATGATAGTTTAACTTCTTCCTTTCCTATCCTTATTCCTTTTTTCTCTCTCTCTTATCTAATTGCTCTGGTTAATGTTTCCAGAACTATATTGAAAAGGAGTGGTGATAGTGAACATCCTTATCTTGTTCCTGATTTTAGAGTGAAAACTTTCAGTTTTTGTCCATTTAGTATGATATTGGCTGTTGGTTTGTCAAAGATGGCTTTTATCAGATTGAGGTAAAGACCATCTAGTCCAATTTTCTGTAGGGTTTTTATCATGAATTAGTGCTGGACTTTATCAAAAGCTTTTTCTACATCTATTGAAATGATCATGTGATTTTTGTTTTCGGCTCTGTTGATATGGTGTATTACATTTATTGGTTTGTGTATGTTGAACCATTCCTGCATTCCTAGGATGAATCCTACTTGGTCATGGTATATAATCTTCTTGAAGATTTGCTGCATTCTGTTTCCTAGTATCTTATTGAGGATTTCTGCAGGTATGTTCATTAGGGAGATTGACCTATAGTTCTCTTTTTTTGGTTGGGTCTTTCTCTGGCTTTGGTATCAGGGTAATACTTGCCTCCAGGAGTGAGTCAGGGAGTATTGCTTCCTTTTCAATTTCATTCAAGAGTTTGAGGAGTATTGGCATTAAATCTTCTCTAAATTTCTTGCAGAATTCAGCAGGGAATCCATCAGGACCTGGGCTTTTCTTTGTTGGTAAGTTTTTAATTACATTTTCAATCTAATTAACTGATATTGGGTTATTCAGAATTTTTATATCTTCTTGATGCAGATTTGGTAATCCATACGTATCTAGGAATCTGCCCACTTCTTCTGTGTTTTCCATCCTATGAGAGTAAAGATTTTCAAAGTAGGTATTGATGATCTTCTGAATTTTCACAGGATCTGTAGTGATTTCACCCTTTTCATTCCTTAATGCGTGAATCTGAGTCTTTTCTTTCCTTTTTTTTGAAGAGGTTGGCTAAGGATTTATCAATTTTATTTATTCTTTCAAAGAACCAACTCTTCGATTCAGTAATTCTTTACATTGTTTTCTTGGTCTCCATTGTGTTAATATCTACTCTGATCTTTATAATTTTGTCTGTTGTATGGGCTTTGGGTTTTTCTTGCCCTTCTTTTTCTAGAAGCTTGAGGAGTAACATTAGGTTGTTTATTTGTGTTTGTTTTGTTTTCCTGATGTGAGAATTCACTGCTATAAATTTCCCTCTTAGTACTGCTTTCATTGTGTCCCATAAGTTCCAGTATGTTTTATCTGCATTCTTGTTTAGTTGTAGATATTGTTTAATTTCTTCCTTTATTGCATCTGTGACCCATTGGTTATTTAGGAGGGTGTTATTTAATTTCCATGTGTTTATGGAGTGTTTGTGGTTTCTTTTGCCATTAATTTCCAATTTTATTGCACTATGGTCAAATAATATGCGTGGGATGATTTCAGCTTCTTTGCATTGACTTAAGCATGTTCTGTGGGCTAGTATATGGTCTATTTTAGAGAACATCCCATGTGCAGCTGAGAAGAATGTGTATTCTGATGATGTTGGGTAGAACACTCTAAAAACATCTACTAAGTCCATTTGTTCACAGGTTTGGTTTAGTTCTAATATTTCCTCGCTGTTTTTTATCTACTTAATCTATCTCTTTGTCACCATGGGGTATTAAGGTCCTCTGTTACAATTGTGTTATTGCTTATTTGATTTTTCATATCTATTAATAATTGTCTTATATAATTGGGTGTTCCTGTGTTTGGTGCATACATATTTATGATTGTTAGCTCTTCCTCTTGAAGTTTTCCCCTAACAAGTATGTAGTGACCTTCTTTATCTCTTTTGATCATTCTTGGTTTGAAGTTCACATTGTCTGCAAACGGAATAGCTACCCCTTCTTTTTTCTAGGTTACTCTTGCATGGAAGATTGTTCTCCATCCTTTGACTTTTAGTCTATGAATCTCTTTTTGAGTTAAATGTGTTTCTTGTATACAGCACATTGTTAGATCTTGTCTCTTAATCCATTCTGCCGATATGTTTCTTTTGATTGGTGAATTGAGGTCATTTACATTGATGGTTATAACTGATATGTATTGGCTTATCCTTGTCATGATATTTTCCTGCTGTTGGTTCCCTGATTTTCCCCTGTTTAATTGCTTGCCCTGTCTGGTGGTTTCTTTCTGTGGTTGTTCTTGGAATTGTGATCATTTTTATCTCTGTCTAGAATATCTTTCAGTACTCTTTGTAGGGTTGGTTTGGTGGTCATGAGTTTCTTCAGTTGTTCTTTGTCATTGAAATATCTTATTTCTTCACTAATTTTGAAAGATAGTTTTGCATGGTACATCAATCTGGTTTGGAAGATGTTTTCTTTCAGGACTTGAAATACCTTACTCCAAGCTTTTCTTGACTTGAGGGTTTGTGTTGAGAAGTCTGCCATGATTCTGATGGGCTTTCCTTTACAGGTGATCTGTTTCTTTTCTAACAGCTTTTATATTCTGTTCTTGTGCTGAACTTCTGGAATCTTGATTATTATATGTCTTGGTGTAGTTTTGGTGTAGTTTTATTTTGTTCATGGCTGTTTGGAGTTCTATACACTTCATTTACTTGTATATGAAATTCTTTATCCATATTCTGGAAGTTTTCTGCCATTATTTCTGTGAAGAGGTTTTTATGGCATTTGTGCTGGCTCCAGCTTTTTTACTGACTCCAGTCTATCTTATGTTATTCTTCTTTGTGTTATCTTGTAGCTGTTGGATTGATTTTTCATGGTCTCTTGCTGTTTTTAAGATATCTTTCTTCTAATGGTCACTAGCTTCAATTCTGTCTTCAAGATCTGATATTCTATCCTCTCCTTCATTCAGTCTGTTGCATATACTTTCAGTGAAGGTTTTAATCCCTTGGATTTCTGTTTGGATCTGTCTCTTGGATTCCATTTCTTTCCTATGTAGGGCATTTTTGTTTCCATAATTTTTCTCAGCTCATCTATTCTTTTATCTGTGTCTTCTCTAATATCTTTGATTTTGGGCATCATTTCTTTTTGTACCTGAGAGATTATTTTCTCTATAGCCTTTTCCACTTGTTTTTTTCACTTCTGTTGGTATCATTTCAGAATGTTCCAGTGTTTGACTTCCAATTTCGTCTATCTCATTGTATTCTGGGCTTGTCCTGGGTGGGCTGGGGGTCTGGGGTTGCATTTTCCTTACATCTTGTCATTTTCTATTTTCTCTTTTTATTTTATTTTGTTTTCTATGTTGATGCATGCCCATTTCTTATGATAGCTTTATCACTAGTATTGAGGCTTCCCTAGGAGATGTCTGTTCTTCAGGGATGTCCTCTATATGTGGGTGGTTCTTTATAGCTATCCAAAGAACCTACCTTCCCAATTTGCAAAGAGTGCAAAGTTACTATTTGGCTCAGCACCCAATCCTTTGGTACTGGGTTGTGGTGGTGATTATGACCCCATACAATCACAGTGTTATCATACAGGGGAGAAAAACTGATTATAACATGTATGACATCCAGGCTAAAGTAGTACAGTTAGTAATAACAATAGTTTCATGTACAGCTTAACTCCTGACAAACTATGGTAACCATTAACCTGCTACCTCCAACCACAAGAGCTAACTCTAAAGTTATATAACAAAATCAAACATATACCGTGCACTTGTATGCAGTGATTTTCCCCTTAATGGAGTGATTTTAGCCTTTTGTAGGGGTAGGGGGGGTCAAGAGGGGTAGGGGACAGGATAAAGTGATGAATGAAGTCAAATATAGTAGAGTCAAGGCTGGAGGTCAAAGGATGATCGCCCAAGTTTTGGGAAACTGGAGGACACAGGAGGGAAAGAATGAAATGGAATGTGTAGAAATAATCATAAAGGGAAGAGGCAATGTTTACTCACTTGAAAGTTTAAATTCAAAAAGTAGTTGAGGAAAGAGAGAAAGAGGATCAATAGAAGAAAATGAAAAAGATAGGTAAGAAAACTAAACAGTGAAAAAAAAGAGGGGCCGGTGAGATGGCTCAGCGGCTTAAGCGCCTGCCCGCCAAGCGCGAGGGCCCGAGTTCGACTCCCGGAACCCACATACGGAAAAAGAGGCCGGTGATATCGCTCAGCAGCACGGGCGCCTGCTGGCACGCGAGGTCCTGAGGTCGACCCCCCGGTACCCACAAAAAAAAAAAAAAAAAAAAAAAAAAAAGAATTATAAAAGAAAAAAAAGAAGGAAGAAAGAGAACAGAAAAGAAAGGAAGAAAAGAAGAAAAGCAAGAATGAAAAAGTAGACCTGATAAATAAAGGAGAGAGAAAAAAATAAAACAAACAAAAAAATCAAAGACAAAAATAACCACATAGGGCCAGTGATATAGCTCAGTGCCATAAGCACCTGCCTGGCAAGTGCAGGGTCCTGAGTTCAACTCCTGGTACCCACATATTAAAAATAAATAAATAAATAGCCACATAATACAATACAAAACAAGGTGACTTCCAAACAGACAGGAAAGGGATAGCCAATCAGACAAACAAGGGAGAGTAAAAGTAGTAAAATACCTCTGGTGTTTACAGTTCTGTGATAGTGTCCATGTCAGATCCCAGAAATGTGCTGTGTACCTCAGCTAAGTTTGCTATGGGAATTGTTCTGGGTATGGAGCTGATCTTGGCCTCTGGATGGGGAGGCTAGGACTGGTCTTCTGCTGGTGGAGTTCTCCAGAGCCCAATTGCTGGCTCTGCACTGCTGTTTCAGACACCCACATTGCTGGTCTTGCTGATTACTCCACATGCCTGGGACAGCCTGTCCTGGGTGTGGGGGTTCTGGTCGGTCCAGCTGCCCCTAAGTGTTTATTGAATTGACATTAAAATCCTTGATTATAACAAAAAAAAAAAATCCTTGATTATATAAGGTGCTGAAGCACATACTTTTAAAGCTTACAATCTTTGACTGGGGGAGACCACAATTCAAATGATAGATACATTAAAATATACACATAATATGAAAAGATGGCATGATATTATCATGTTGTACTTCTCATACTTTGTAGGATTTCATTATTGCCAACAAAAATAACCAGCTTGTTATGGTTTGTGTCTGGATGCCCCCCCAAAGCCTCATGTGGTTACAGGTGGGGCTTTTTCAAAGGTGGCTGGATCTAGACTGTGTGATGCTGGGATTCATTCATGGTGCAATGCTAAGCTCAAGGGCAGTAGGATTAAGGGTGTGAGTGCTACCCTCCTAAGTAGCCTGGATAAGATATAAAGGCTAGAAAGAGCTGTGCTTGTGCCTTGTTTTGCTTTCTGCTCCACAATGTAGGCACTCAATCCCTACAGCCAAAAGAGAAGGAAGCCTGGCTACTGCTCCAGATTGGCAGCAGACTTTGGCATCATCCATGTGGCACTGGTTTTAGGTGCATGCAGAATGCAAGAGTTGTGGGGTCAGGAAGGCTTCCACCTAGATTTCAGAAGAAGCCTGGGAAGCCAGGCAGTGTGCCCCTGAGAGGGCAGTGTATGAACCTGTGAGTGTGAAGCCAAAGGTGCAGTGGAGACCACAGAAGTTCAGAGAAGCCAGGAACATGGATCATCTGAGGAAAACTGCAAGGAGGGAGCAAAGTCCGTCTAGAGAAAAGCCATGAGAAGCCATGAGAGCTACAACCAGTGGCAGTGCCATAGGGGCAGAGCCACGCAAGCCCTTTGGAGTTCACAACTTGCTACAGATTGCCGGGGATACTGGAAGTGGAACTGTGGGATTTAATGTTTGCCCTACTGGATTTTGGTCTTGCTTTGTTCCCATTCCTTGCTATCCCGTTTGTAACTTTTCGAATGGAAACATCTATCTTGTGCCATTGAATCATGTTTAACTTTCTTTTCATTTGTACAGGGGCTTGCAGCTAAGAGTTTGCCTTAAATCTCAGAAGAGAGTCAGGACTTGGTCTTTTCAGCAATGCTGAAACAGGACTTTGGCAACTCTTGGAGATGGACTAAATGCATTTTGCATAAAGGAATGTACATGAGTCTTTTGGGGGTCAGGGGCAGAATGTTGTGGCTTGTGTCTAGATGCTCCCCCAAACCCTCATCCCGTCATAGGTAGGGCTTTTTCAGAGATGGCGGGATCTAGATTGTGTGATGCTGGGATTGATTCATGGTGCAATGCTAGGCTCAAAGGCATTAGGATTAAGGGTGTGAGTGCTACCCGTCATAATTAGCATAGATAAGATACAAGGGATAGAAAGAGCTGTGGTTATCCCTTCTTGCTTTTGCTGCCTGCTGCCTGCAGTGAACTGTTTCTTCTCTATGGTGCCCCTCTGCCATGCCACCCTGCCTTGGAGCCAGCAGATTATGGACTGAAACCTCCACAAACTGTAAGCTAAATAAACCTTTCCTCCTTTAACTTGTGGGTGTTGGGTATTTGGTCTCAGCAACAAGAAAAGTAACTAAGACACAGCTGTTGCAAAACATGCTCTTGTTTTATAAAAGGATCTTTCATCATTCCAGGGAAGATTGCCCATGAGCTCAACTGACTTAAAGGAGGTTATACACAGTTACCAAGTGTGAGGGCTGCCATTCAAACAGGCCAACTTTGCGGGTGGGGATAGGAAGGAGAATTTAAAAAAATATATTTGGATAATTGCTTCTTTTTTTTTTTAAGAAAATGAATGCACTATGCTTTGAAGTTTGGGAAGTAAATGAACTGCCACTGGTACCTGGCAATTAAGTACAGTATGTTGAAGAATGTCTAACATCAGGTCATCTTACAAAACAGATCTCTTTGCAAGGATTAAAAAAAAATATGGGATTGAGCAGATAAAGGGCTAGACAGAAAAGCCTCAGTTCAAATAAATTTTTCCATAAGAAAGCCCCATGTAAAACAAAATACTTTTAAAGTACAAACATTTACTGGTTGTCTTTATCAATTACCATTGTCTTATATTTAGGTTTTAATTCACATTTCTTAAGTTTTTCCCCCTTTCAAGGATATGATCCTAGAAAACAAAGAATAAGTACTTTTATTTTATTTTAAAATATTTGTTTAAGCCAGATATGGTAGCATAAACCTGCAATGCCAGGCAGAAGAATCAAAAGTTTGAGCCCAGTCTGAGCAGCTTAGTGACGGGGAGACCAGTCTGACAACCAAATAATCAAATTTTAAAGGGGCTGGAAATGTAGCTCAGTGCTAAGATTCACTCTCTGGTACTGAAAAAAAAAAGTATTTGGTAAGGGTAAACATTTTAACAATCTTATAATAAGCCTGAGCACACTGACTATATATCTTTAAAATGTACTAAAAGAGAAGCTGAATACTAATCCTAAAAAGAAAACACTAAAAGGGTGTGCAGAAAGCATTGTTTGTGCTCACCAAGGGTCATTGTGAAATTCACATTTTGATTCTGTAGGCCTAGGATTGACGCTGAGAGTTTGATTTACAATCTGCTTAAGCAGCTGGTCCAAGAACCTTACTGTGGATAGGAAAGTTTTATCCCACTATACCGCTGAAAGCAGATGCCTCATAAGGAAAATTTTTTAAAAATCTAGAGATAGAGTCTTTGAACGGTGTTTTTCCCAAGAAAATCAACATACACCATCACTCTCTTCCAACAATTTCCTTAGCCTTCAAACCCAACTACTTCTGGACTAATATTTGACATGTGACATAAAAACAGGTGAATCAATTCTATAGAAAAAAATTAATGATAAGGTTTTTCACTTTTTAGTCAGTATGTGTTGATAAGAAAAAGCTTTTGCATAGCAACTGGACCTATTTTTTAAAGACTAAGATACAACAGAAGTGAAGGTTAAGCAGTGAATCATTCCAGTATCAAGGAGATGCCTTTACTTTTCATTGAATCAAGGAAATATGATGGTTGACTGGGTTTTTTCAAAGTCGGGAAGTTGTTTCAGTAAGAAACACCCTAAGTACACACATTTGCTTAGTGACTTGTGGAAGTGACATTTGCCCTTGAAAGGTTCTCTTGTTCACAGAAAAGAGGGTGTGGTAGCTCTGTCAACTCTGGCTGAACAAGAGTGAATTTCTTTGAAGATTCACAGATATCACTAGGACTGCTTATAGAAGTTAAATCTGTATGCTTTAGAAATGAATTTTTATGTACTCTGAATTCTCAAGGCATAGCATGTAAATATTAAGCACAGCTTGCCTCTAATGCAAAAAAGCCTATGAAAAATACTTTACCTAGAAGAATCTGAATAGAAACATAACACCGAATCAAATACTTTGGCCTCAGAGACCCTTTACACTGTTTGTGTGACTAACCTCTAACAATGCTTATCATATTAGAAATGAAAACAGAGGAAAGTCTTAAATATTGGGCCGGTGAAATGGCTCAGCAGTGTAAGTGCCTGCCTGGCAAGCACGAGGTCCTGAGTTCGACTCCCGGATCCCACATACGATAAAAGGGCTGGTGATATCACTCAGCGGCACGGGCACATGCTGGCGCGCGAGGTCCTGAGGTCGACCCCCAGTACCCACAAAAAAAAGTCTTAAATATTTATTTAAAATAATAGTACACCCATTAACATTAATGTAAATAACATATTTTTGTGAAAAATAACTCTATGTTCCAAAACAAAAATATTTAGAGAGAAAGGTAACACTGGTTTTTAATTGTACAAACCTCTTTAAAGTCTAACTTTATAAAAGATATCTGGATTCTCTGATCTGCTTCTGCATTCAATCTTTTACAGTATATTTTTTCAGCTAAAGTATATTAAGAAAATCAGCCACTCACAGATACATATTTTGGAAGTGGAGGGTTATTTTAAAAGTCTTTCAGGGGCCAGTGATATAGCTCAGTGGCACAAGTGCCTGCCTGGCAAGTGTGAGGTCCTGAGTTCAATTCCCGGTACACAAATTTAAAAAAAAAAAAAAAGTCTTTCAGGTAACTATAAATATCCTTCTTTTATATTATACAAAAACTAAGAAAGTGGTTGTTTTTTAAAGATGAGTTGCCTTGTCAAATCTAAAACCTTGTAATAAACTTCATTGTCCTTATTAAATATCATTAATATTTAATAATATTAAAGCCCACTGATCTATTGTGCCCTTAAATGTGTAATATAATTTTATTACATCGTGCATTGATCATTGGAACACATTGGTTCACGAATTAGGTAAATCTTCCAAATATTAGCACATTTCATTACATAATATTTTTAAATAACATTTATTAAGATCATTACCAATCTCATCAGAAAAGTTCTAGAAAATGTTATCATAGCAGATTTAAGTTTCCTAAAGTTCTAATGTGCACTTGAGAGACTTTTTATTGTTGACAAACAAATACTGTCAATTCTTTTCCTTAAAGTAATAGACTCATTCACTTTTTAAAATGTTATTTTATTAGTACATGCGTGTAGTATATAATGTTTACATTCCTTGTGGGAAGTTGGTTCACATACAGAACAAGTGCTAATTCCTTTCTTCATCTCCTTTCTCTCCACTCCTTCCCCAGTCCTCCCATCTGTTTTAGAAATATGTGTGCCAGGGCCGGTGAGATAGCTCAGCGGCATAAGCGCCTGCCTAGCAAGCACGAGGGCCCGAGTTCGACTCCCGGAACCCACATACGAAAAAAGGGGCCGGTGATATCGCTCAGCGGCACGGGCGCCTGCTGGCGCGCGAGGTCCTGAGGTCAACCCCCAGTACCTACAAAAAAACAAAAAAAAAAGAAATATGTGTGCCAAATTCTCAAGCTCAAATAATTATATTTGTCTCATAGCCATCCATTGAAGTAAAATGGTGCACCATGAAAAAAGTCTAGTTCAGCTCACAATTCAACCACAGGAGTGCTTTACCTCAAGACAACCAACAAACTTCAGTAGTACAATGAAGATATGTATAGGTATTTTCCATTTTGCCACATAACTGTGTTTTCAAGGGCCAATATTTCAATATTTAATATCATATTATTAATGATTTTTTTTTATTAAGGACTTTTCCGATGCTAAGGATCAAACCTAGGGCTCATACATGCCAAGCATGTGCTCTACCACAAACAAACAACTCCAGCTTGTTACAGACTTTTTGAATGCAAATGTGTTTTACACCATCAGCACAAATGTCTACAGAGTGACAATGGCAAATAATGTTTTATATTACTAAAATTGTTTTGACTTTGTGGACCCTCTGAAAGGTCTCACAGACCCTCAGTGGTCTACAAACCACATTTGGAGAACCACTGCTATATGCATCTGTATGAACAAATAGATATCTTAAAACTTATACAATATACTTGCATAATCTGTGCCCTGGGCAATCACTGGATGTAGATGGTTCGAGACTGGAAGATAGAAAGTGAAGCAAGACTGATGGTCTGGTGTTTGCTTGAATATCCACTATTGCCCAGATCAGGCTTGAGATCTCCAGACTTGCATGAGACACCCCTCCCCCACATTTGTTTGCAGGTGGTTCCAATTCACAGCCACCATGGTGGTGAAGCACACGAGCCTTCTGGACCTGTGCTTGAATCCCTCCACCCTTACTTACGTGTGAACTTTGGGTTTAAGCTTCAATTTTCTCACCCCTAATATTAAAATAATATTGGCACTTACTTCATAGGTTTGTTGTGAAAATAAAGTGAGTTAAGAATTACAAAATGCCTAGCACAGAATAAGCATTCAAAAATGTTAGACATTATTGTTGTCCTGGAGTTCTTTATGAGCAATAAGTTAAAAACACGTAGTCAGCTTCGCTCTGGTCCTATCTCATGCTCCTTCGGGCTCAGCACCTGGACGATGATGTTGAACTGCTAGTCTTTCCCCCAGTAAGCCAAGTCATTTCTCTACTGTGTCTGTGTTTTTGTGCTACTGTCTCTATGTGGTTCCCTCTGCCTTTGTTAGACGACCATCTCTGAAAAGACTTCCCTCTCCAGCTTCATATCCATGCTGGACAGAAGTCACTTTCCTCTTCACTCTCACATTGCTATAATTAACTGTTTATAACCTTCTTCAAAGAACCAGGATGAGTAACAGGACATACATAAAATACTCACTCAACAAATGTTGCTTGGAAAATGAATAATTATATAGTAACCAGGTTAGAAATCTCTGTTACCCTGCCTCACATGAAAGCCAAAGCCCCTTGAGTAGTCTCATCCCAAATATATTTGTAAGATGATCAGGCCACCAACCAAGTCATCCCTCGGATCTTCTTCTCCTATACTCCCATCATCTAAGCCTGGAGGTAAGAACACTTGGGTCTGACTCCACATTCACCAACATTTAGTCCACCAAACCTGTGCTTACTATTATGTCCACTGCCTCCAGTCTCCTGCCATTGATTGGGTGGGTGGAACCACTTTGCATCTGGCTCCACCCCACTCCATTCTCCAAGGGTTGATCTCTGCTCTCATTCACCCCTACTTGGCCTCAAGCAAGATCTTTGGAATGGCCAAAACTTGGATCTGAGCTCTCTCACCGTTTGGTCTCTTTACTTCCAAAGCTGAGTTTCAGGCCCGTGTGTTTTCCAATCAAAGTTCCTCTTTTCAGGTCGATAGGCACTGTGGTTCTAGTTGGTCATGGCCTTTCTTTTGGGTGTGTGGTAACATTCTTCTTGGTTTCCATAGTCACTGCTAGTGTCCCTTCTTGTCGGATGGAGTTAGCAGCCCTTCATTCTCACCATCCATCAGGGTAAACCAGACATTTTAACCTCCTGCAAGGCCAAATCCTTGCACTCACCAGTGGTGGTGAACCACAGGCATCTGCTCAGCCCAATGCATACCAGCTTGAGGCAAATGCTCATCAACAACATGAGCCAAGTGTGAAATAAAGGATATCTGGAGGCCACTCATCTCAAATTATTGAACCCCTATCAGTTGATTTGAAGATCTAAATAAGGCCCAGAGTTTTATTCCAAATGAAAATTAAAATGCATTGGTACTATTTATCACCTTTCAATTTTTTCTAGTCTGAATGACAGATTCATCAGTTTAATAGTTTGGCTCTGTCCTATTCTCATTGTGCTAATTGGTCCATTTTCATCTGACAGAGAATAGAGACACAAATACAGATTAAGGTCTTGGTTTTGGTTTGCCTTTTTTAAAAAATCACACTCAGAGGTAACTGAAAGAGATGTTAGCTTCTCCTTAGAATCAGGTTTAGCTTTTTTTAATTATCTTTTTTTTAAAGCATGTTCAGCATGACTCACTGGTTCTCTGCTTTCTAAGTATTTCCATGGAAATAACAGAGAGAGTGATCCTCAAGCCTGTATTCTGCTCAGGAGAGAGTTTGCAGAAGCTGTGGCCACAGTGCTGAGAACCTCCTCCAGGCATGTTGCCCACCTACTTAGTATCCTTCCCCAGCTGAACAGACTACTGACTTCACAGTGACTTTACTGATGTGAGAAAGTGGATAATTACACAGATCTGTTCACTTACCACCAAGTCACTGGGCCAGAACAATCAACTATAATCACATCTAATGGGTTGAATAAATAGGTTGCATGCAGGCCAATGATATAGCAGAAACTCAAACGTTTCATGAAATTTGTATTTGACAGAATATACTTGGTGCTACTGAGGATGCGTAGGCATCTCCATCCACTCCATCCACATCTGCAGCCACTTGGAGATGCTGAGAAGGGGAAACCAGCATCTTTCCAGACAGGAAACATTGCATGCCTCAAAGGATTTCCATCTGAGATGCAGCTTACAACCTTCATGTTTTGAAGGACCACTCACAAAGCCTTTTCCTAAGTCCCCACTCACCTTTCTAATGGCCAATTACATCTTTCAACAACCACTATAGTTTTGTTCACCATCTAATTCTATGGTGGAGTCATTAGCCCCTCCTCTGAAGTAGACGACTTCTCCCTAATGGCCTGAGGAGTCCTTGTTGTTTTGTGAATAACTGAGTTGAATCTTCTCTTATCCCGGTCACTAAGCAACATACATAAAGTAACTGTGGAACTTGGCTTTGTTCTATCCGTCGTGTCCAGCAGAACACTTTGCACCTAATAGATGCTGAAGTCAGTATATATTTCACTAAATAGAAAACAAAGTTCTCAACATGTATCAGTGAAAATTGCCAAATTATTTTGGAAATCAGAAGAGCTAATTCTGCTTTTCTCACACATACAACACAAATTATTTTTCTTGTTACTGGTATTAGTTATTCAGCACACCTCATCACAGTTGATTTTGTTTCTTCAATCTCTCTTCAGAAAATATAAAATCAAATTTTGTTTTAAATTGTAATTGTTTAAATTGTAATTGTAATTGTTTAAATTGTAATTAAAATCAAAATTTGTTTTAAATTTATTGACAATTTTCATCTTCATATATTTCATATCATTATTTCTTAACAATATCATATTCCTCACTTATACATTGGTGTTTACAATATTTTTGATAACCAGATGCTTTAATATGATCACCACATTAACCCAAGACAAGTCCTGGTTCATGTACTGTCAGTAAAAATTCCCTCAAATCTGTACTAAATATGTTTCCTTAAAGAAAAACAGTGTAATCATGCTATATATTAAAATAAAACTTTCCTATTTTCAACATTACTATGTCATGGTATCAGGAGGGTTCCAACCCCCAGTAGTAGTTTATTTACTTACTCTAAAATAGGTACATTAATGCCCAGCAGTGCTAATTCCTCTCTAAACAAATCCCTGTCTATATATACATGACTCTTTCCTTCCTCCAGTGATCCAAGAAACATGTTTATTCTATTTCTTCACATCTACATCTTGGAGTCTTATTAGCAAAGGTAGAAATAAATAATTTAGCTTAAATAACTCAGCCTAGCAAATCTGTTTTCCCTAAAAACAGATGCTTACTAACCAGTATTCTGAAAATGCTTCATAGTTATATAAAAGGCTTTGGCAATTTTTGGAAAATATAATTTGCTTAAAAAACTGTTTAAAAAATTAAACATTCTCACTTCACCTTAACACCTAACATCAAGTTAAAGCAAACCCCTCAAAAGCAGTGGTGTGAGGAAGGCAATGTATGCACATTAATACCCTCATCCTGACCACCTCAGAGCTATGTGCCAGACTTCCCACTCCTAGCACCTGTGCTTCTTTTTCTAAGGGCTCTTTCTAGCCGCCTTGAACAGTAAGTCAATGGTGCCAGGGAATTAGCGTCCCTCAGCAGGAGCCATCCACCAATTTAGGAGGGAGGTAGTAAAGAAATACCCTGCATCCCTTACCCCTGGGCAGTAAAGGATGGCACTGCACTGTGTGTTCTAAGTAAATGCCACAGATTTCCCAGTGGGATTAAACCCCAGTAGCTCACATTGGTAACTGGCCAGACAATGTACTTTTTATTGGTTACGTCCCTCCTGGTCTTTCTTCCCAGTTTTCCTATTGATGTGTGCTTTACTTCCCAAATAAACTTTCTAGGTTCCCATCTTTCTCTCAGGGTATACTTCTGTGAGAGCGCAAATCAACATTTGTAAGACAAGAAGTCCTGGGAAGAACATCATTCGTATAGGACTCTAGAATGGAAAAATCCCTCAGCCAGATGAAGATAAGAGCTCCATTACTGGTGATGAGCAAAGTGGCAACTATTCTAAGTGTGCTGTGACAATCCAACAACTGAGACTCACCTAGGACGAACAGAACATGAAACAGGTAGAAGAGGACATACTAGATATCTCCAGTATTTGAGAAATTTGGGAATAATGGTCACTAAAACTTGTTTGGTTTTTGTTTAGTTATGTGAAAATGCTTTGTTTTTAAGCACAACTGAAGCTCTGAAGGAAGAAAATAACAGACAGACTCAAGCTCCTACCAACTCAGCTCCTGTGTTCCTTGGCCCAAGGGTGTTCTCTGACCACTGAAGCTGCTTTGTCTTTCTGGGCACTAGACTGAAAGTTCTGGGAGTTAATGACCTCCCAGAGCACATTCAACCCATGATTGACAGGAACTGATGTATGAATATCCCAGTTGCCTCACCCCTTGGAAGAGATGACTCAGACACGTGTTCTACACTGGCTACCAGAGTTTCCTCAGCATTAATGTCAGCATTAAGCTCTAGTAGCCCATATTAACTTGATAAAACAATTGCTACAGGCTGGCTTCCTTCCCTGTCTCACATACACTGCTCACTTGGCATCCTACTTAAACTTACTCTTTGTTTCAGGGCCTGCTTCAAATATATCAAGTGGTCTTATTCATTAGTGATAGTTCAGTGTTGTAGCTAAAAAAATTAAAACTAGGCAAAGCCATGAGGAATACACATAATCCAATCTACCACTGAAACATAAGATTTGGGCCCCACCAGGCAAGAAAAAATAGAAATGAATTCACAACAGATTCAAGGGATAAAGAGATTAGTTGAGTTCTATCACCTGGTAAAGCAATTATGAAAAGGAAAATTAGATTTTGTATAAGCAGACTTTAAGGGACATCAGTGGACTATGAGTCTACTTTTTTTTCAGAGATAGAGGCCTGGTTAAAACAACTAGATAGAGGTCTTATGTTGCCCCAGGTCCTTGACAATTTTTCAGGACAATAAATGCTCTATGAGCCAAACAAAATTACCATCAGACATGCAACTTGTCCATCTGAGCTGTTGGTGCAGTAACCCCAATCCACTGGGTAGAAATTTTTCCCTTTGTTTTCTTACCCTTCAGAAAATTTAAAGGAGAATGATGAAAAAATGTCAAATATATAGTATTCTTTCATTGAATGTTAGAAAAACATATGCATAATTGGCACTAAGAGTACAATAATTAAGGGAATAAAGGATCTGTTAGAAGAATCTTATGATTCCAACTATTAACATGCAAAAATTAGGTGATTCAGCAATTGTATAAGATGAAGAGAGAAGAGGGAAAAGGGATGATAAAAAGAATTAAGATGTGTTATCTACATGTACCAATTCCACACAGGATTGTAAACATTATGTACTGCAAACATGTGCTAATAAAAATAAAAAAAGAAATTGTATAAAAATGGTGGGATTATAAGCACTATCACAACATTTAGATTAATCGTTATTTATAGATTCTTCATGCTTATAAATGTAATTTAATAGAGTCTAACAATAAATGCTCCAGAAGTTGCCATTTGTTCTGATAATTTAATTGCTTGGAAAATATCAAGCATTAAATTTACATCTGCTCCCTAAAATTAATTTTAAATTGTACTAGATATGTAAACAGAGTTATTTGATTTATAGGTTTAAATTTAAAACTTAGGGAAACACTAGAGTTTGGAATTATAACTTTAATAAATCAACTATTAATCTTTAAAAAATCTGAACAAAAATGAATAATCCTTACTATGAACAGTAGCTGTTCTCAAAGACAACCAGAAGACTCGTCCTCTGTAAGTGGGATATGGTGAGCCGAGTTTACAACCACTATGGATTTTACATCTTAGAAGGGGCGATCTACCAGCCCACAATTACCCTGAATTACCAGTTATCAGTGATTTGTATTTTCTATCTCTTCACCATCATGTCTGGGTTGCAGCTAATCTGGTCTGACCCTTTGGGGGAATTATTTTCATGTTCTGCCAGTGGGGATCACAACAGATATTAAGATAAGTCTCAGTTGGATTCCGCAACTATCTGGTCTACAGCTCTAACAAGGAGCCAACCCGAGCCCTAACCTAACCCTTCTCTCCTAACCCTTCTCTATATCGTGCCATTGACAGTTTAAAGTAGGCCAGGAAATTTGCATTTCCGTTGCTTCTCCCCAACCCCCCCACTCCACACACAAAATCAGAATAATGTCGCTGTTCTGTATGGTACACTAATTAACTAAACTTTCACAATTATATATGAGGAAAAAGTATCAATCCCTTTAAATAAACAAAACTGCTTTATTAAAATTTTCAGGATTTAAGGTGTATGTGGGGATTTTTCATTCATTTTCACTGTTTTATTTTAATTGCTCACCTAATTTTCTTACCTAATTAGGTGGAATCTTTCTTTTCATACATGTCCTAGAAGGTTATAGGGCACTGCTCAGGTAAATAAAACAAGGCACTGCAATTTCTTATTTTTCTAGGTAGTACTGAAAAGTAGTGGCTGTATTTGATTTACATACATAGGCTTCTCAAAGAAAATAAGTAAAACGCTTAAACTTTTTAAAATGCTGGTTACTCTTCACAGCTATAAATCAGTCAGAAATTGAAAGACCTAAATGTTCCACCTAACTCATTGCCACTTTTTTACATGAAATGGAAGCAGCAGACAGCTGAGAATTCTTCATTTGTCCCACAGCAAACCTGGAATCTCAGGACTACTTAGAAATCCTGTGAAAAATTTAGAAATTCCGTTTTGTGCTTTCAATCCCCATACCTGGTCCTACTCCTTAATTCTGGGTAGATGAGCTCAACTACTTCACCAAGAATATAAAGCCTATTCTTTATCTGTTGCCACAAAGCCATTCAGCTAGTGTATCTTGCGCACCTGCTATGTGACAGGCAGTTGGCTAGGAAAAAAATATGCCTGAGAAAAAAGATGCAGATTTGCCTTCAAGAAATGCCTAGCCAGGAAAGGAAGAGGATGTGGGGAAAGAATGATTAAAATATAATAAACCGAATCAGAAGGAGATGGAATAGTAATTCACAAGACAAGGAGAGCTTTTATAAAAACAAGCAGAAGTAAAAGATGTAGTTACCTGGAGTTTTTCCTTGAATTCATTCTACTGCCTATCTCCTAATTAATGTTTATTTTCTATCTTTTGTGTAACTGCTGCCTAATCTACTTTAGGAAAATACAAGAGAAACATGTGGCTCATTGATTACAAAGAAGAAAAAAAATACTATTATTTATAATATGCAATTCCAATCCTGAATTTCTATTTTACATGTTATTATGGGTTTTTTCAAGGAAAAACTTTAATTTTCTCTTTCTCACATAAGTGTGGTTAGATAGGATGAATAGACAAATATACAGATAAATTTAAAAGAAAAAAATCTAAGGCAAGAATATATTTTAGGGGGCCGGTGAGATAGCTCAGGGGCGTAAGTGCCTGCCTGGCAAGCGCGAGGGCCCGAGTTCGACTCCTGGAACCCACATACAAAAAAAAGGGCCAGTGATATCGCTCAGCGGCACGGGCGCCTGCTGGCGCGCGAGGTTCTGAGGTCGACCCCCAGTAGGCACAAAAAAAAAAAAGAATATACTTTAAAGTATTAGCTGATTTACTTCCTTCTATCATCCTATACTTCCTGGCACCCCAAGAGCCTTTCCTCTTTTTTAACACTTCTTCCATATGAAAAAAAAAGTCCAATAAAACCCAGTATTTTGGGTGAAATATGGATACATTTAAAAACCACCCCAAACTCAGTGTCCTAAATCAACACTCACGTTATAATCTCTCACTATTCTGTGGGCTCACTGGACTCAGCCAGATGTTGGCTGGGGCACCCCTGCTGGGACTCCGATGGGTTAGAACATCCAAGGTGGCCACGTATGCATCTGGTACTTTGGCAGAGTTGGCTGGAAGTCCAGGTTCAGGTTCAGCTGGGACACAGATTTTTCAGGAATCTCTCAATCTCTTTCTCCCTCCCCTTCCCTCTCCTTTTCCTCCCTCCCCCTCTCCTTCCTCCCTCCTCTTTTCCCACTTCCCTCCCCCTCTCTTCCTCCATCTCTTTCTTTCTGTCTCCCATCAGAAAACATTTACTGACCCCCTTCTTCATACCCGACACTAATCTAGGTGTCAGCAGTACAGCAGTAACCAAGAGAGACAATCTGCTTTCATGAGCCTACCCTTTAGCAGGGGGAAAAAAATCAATTTTAAATAGCAACAAATACTCTGAAGAAAATTCAACAGATAGTAAAAAAAACAATGATAGAGCAGCACTTAGTGAGTGCTTTTGAATGAACGAATAAACAAACATTTAGTCTCTCAAGCAACACCACACCATAATAAAACAAAATAAAAATAAGAAGAGGATTTAGTGTTAACAGTTTGTTTAAATTAACACATTAAGGTAATATAATGTAATTCAAAATGAAATGTGTATAATGAAATGTGTATTAACATATAAATCTGTATTACTCAAGGACCAGAGAATAAAATGATTGATTTTATTTGCCACTAATAAACTTTATCACAGATGTTGATTGATTCTATCACAGCATAACATTACTCATAAAATTATAGGAGTAATTTTTTACATTGTTACTGTTCATATAATTTTGTCATGCTGTAAAGGAATATTATAGTTAACCAATTCTAGGCAAAGAAAACCATCCTAAAATTCAAATTAATCTAATAAATTATAATAACACTTAAGACCCCAGTTCTTGAGACAATTCATTGTTGAATTATTTACAGTAAAATGTGAGCACAAACTAAATAGGCGTTTTAAAAATTAGTAAATCTATGACCTCAGTTCTCCAATGATCATTTTCAATGGCAGGAATACATATGTGAACAAAAAGACAGTCATGAATCGATGATCATAACCTTGAACTAGGGTTCAAAAACTCTGAAACTGTATTCTATCTTTGCTAATGACACAGATCATAACTTCATGCAATAAAACTTCATTTGTCAGCCCTTTCTTTCTAGTCCACTGGGAGTCCCACCTCTACCACTGCTCTGTGACAGTAAGCAAGCCTTTTGAATACTAAAAGGACCATAATAGCTTGCCTGACTCACAGAAATGTCAGGGGACTCAAACTGTATAACAGATGTACAAACCCATCTGAAAGGTCT
Organism: Erethizon dorsatum; assembly: GCA_028451465.1. Lineage (NCBI taxonomy): Eukaryota > Metazoa > Chordata > Mammalia > Rodentia > Erethizontidae > Erethizon > Erethizon dorsatum. The sequence continues at coordinate 12,689,182 of CM051838.1, read as the reverse complement.
TTTAATATATATATATATATATGATGCAAGGTATGATCTTTTTATTTTAATAATTATATGTGTAAGAGCTTGAAATATTGATGGTTTGGGGAATTGATTTCTGAAGCCATTTGAAACTAAATGTAATATAAAACCAGAGTCCCGGGCAGCTCAGTCCCAGACAGCTCAGCGGCCTACGTGCCTGCCTGGCAAGCGCGAGGCCCGAGTTCAACTCCCGGAACCCACATAAAGAAAAAAGGGCCGGTGATATCACTCAGCGGCCGTGCAAGGTCCTGAGGTCGACCCCAGGTACCCACAAAAAAAAAAAAAGAAAAAGAAAGAAAAGGACTGTATAACTGAAAAGCCAGAGGAATAACAGGAGTTAGGGGCGATCTAACTCAGGGACCAAAGACAACCACAAGAGCAGTTTCTTTCCATCTCTGTGCTCTGCCTTCCATGGCACCAACCTCCCTGAAACAAGTTCTTTACAAGGTATCAGTTCCAAGCGTCCTATCTGCACCCCTCACTATAGTACAGTTACTCCCTTGCTTGCATCCCAAGCAAAAATTCACCTGCCCTACCAAGGTCAGCCAAGTCATCTCATCTCACCTGAATTATAACTACTGGCTAAAAAAAAAAAAAAAAGAAAAAGAAAAATGTATGTAAAAAGTACAAGGACCACATGAGGAAGGTAGTAACAGCCAATAAAAAAAAAATCTATTACTTGAATAAGAACGAAGGGAAAAGGAATACTTGAAAGCTGTGATGGTTAATTTTATATGTGGACTTGGCTGGACTAAGGGGCCCAGTTTTACATTCAAGTGCTAGTCCAAATGTAGCAAAGAGAATGTAAACATTATGTACGCAAACATGTACTAGTAAAAAAAGAAACATATTTTCCTTACTAATGTAAAAAACTGAAAAGTATAAAAAGAGAAGGCTAACCTCCTGTAATCCAGGAACGTTGCCATTTAAAAACTTTTCTTCAACTTTATTGATCTATTTAATTACATTTCCCATTCCCAGAAACATAAAGGAACTTATTTTACTCAAATGGCATCATATTGGACATATAAGTTTCAAAACTTGAATGTTATTTTTGCCCATTAATATATTAAAGTGATCATTTTTCCATGCTCTGAAGTGTTTTAAATATGATTTTTAGTAGTTATCGAATAATCCATCACACAATTGCAATCTGTTTAACTATTTGACTATTTCTAAGTATTTCGATAATTGCTTTTTTTTTTAAGTACACGGTGCACTCTCCTGATCTGAAAAGCCCACAAGGCATTGCTTCTGAAATCTGAAGTTTCTAAAGGTCAGGATCAAAAGTGTCGCACTTGGTTCCACTTCATGCAAACTGCAGTTCATTATGAATAAAGAGTGTGTTGCCAACTCAGCCCTTAACCAGAGTCAGTCTGATCTGGCATCAAAAAAAATCACTCGACTCTGAAGTTCTGTACCTGCCGAAAGGTCTTGTGGCAGTGATTTGGATCCTTATCCCTGCTTCTCTGTCATCACCACTATTATGATCATGCTTTTGTTTTCAAATACAGCAATGTTCGTGACTTTTGAATCTGGTTTCTGATTATTTCATGTTACAGGGTGATCAGAAGAAAGAAAATCAACAAAGAAAATAAAAAGGAGAGGAGTTATCAATGGACCTGCGGGGAATCTCAATAGGAACATATTTCACATTCTATATTTACTCATTTGCACTCCTAATTATGAGATAAAACTCACTGTGCACTCACGAGTGGAGAACAGAAGGGATGGTCTTGGAGAACAAAGAAACACACGGTAGCGTGGCAAACCACCTTAGTGTTTCCCCAAAGCTCAGTGGCCTTGGGAATTTCTGTGCCCAGCTCTCCCTCCCCTGCAGGTTTTATTCTCTATCCATTATCCTCCTTCGCAGAGGCCCTGATCCAAATCCCCAGGGCCAGCATGCTTGCCGCAGCTGGATTTCTCTGGGACAGTTAAGTGGCATTTTTCCTAATTGCTCTTCTCAGATTTAGATGGCGGGATCATTTTGTGAAATGGTGATAATAAGGGCAAGAATCAATTTGTAGGTGAGCTTAAATGCTATTTTAGCAAAGCTTTGAAATGTAGTTTATGATTAGCACTTCACTGGTGCAGATCGCAATTTTCTTTAAGAAGCTGATTTCAAGGTCTCACATTGTATTATTTTCATACATGTTCTAATTTCCTTTTTATTTTGTTTGCCATATTCTAAATTACATACTTATAGATGTGGGGTCTTATTTGGGGGGTTAATTTTAAACTTTCTACCTACATATTGTTTAGACTCACATAAGTTGCATTTGTGGTTTTAGGTATGTCTGTTAACTAAAAGAATACTTTTTTTGGGGGGGTACCGGGGGTCGACCTCAGGACCTCGCGCGCCAGCAGGCGCCAGTGCTGCTGAGCAATATCACCGGCCCTTTTTTTCCGTATGTGGGTTCCGGGAGTCAAACTTGGGCCCTCGCGCTTGTCAGGCAGGTGCTTATGCCACTGAGCTATCTCACCGGTCCCTAAAAGAATACTGAAAAGGCTTTCTTCCTACATACAGAAACAATACAACTTCTTGGACATGTGAAAGTTACTATCTTTTTTTGTTTGTTTATTTGTTTTTTGAGACAGAGTCTCACTATGTAGTTCAGGGTAGCCTTGAACTCAGGCTGGCCTTGAGATCACAGCAACCCTCCTGACTCAGCCTCCCGAGTGCTGGGATTACAGGTGTGCACCACCACGCCTGGCCTGAAAGTTATTATTTTACAATAAACACATATCACTGATTTTCTTTAATAATAGAGTTGCTAGATTACAGAGAAATAATACAATATAGTAAAGAAAATTTGGGTTGAAAAAGCATAGAAAAATAATTCAAACCAATAAATATTTCACGAATCTCCCCCCTACACACACACATGCTCTCCTCTCCATCACTATCACTATGGTTTGAGGCCAAGTCCTTATCAATTTTCCTTTGGATCACCACACTTTCCCTGGCTGCTCTGCTCTTAGCTTTCATTCCAACTGTTGCTGAAGTCGTCTTCTTAAAAACAAGCCAGATCACAGACATCTTTTCTCTAATACCTTTTCAGTGCCCTTCTGCCTACACATACTTGTAAATAACACATTTCTCATCTTCCATACATATTCTTTTGTAAATAACATAGATGTACAATTAATGTACTAATATACTTTGCATATAACAACATAAAATTGAAATTTTAAAGCATGAGATAAAGATGAAATAAAAAGTGCTTTATAGTCTACTTACTAATTGTAGACAAAATCTTTTGCTATCACTGAAATGTTATCTAGTGAGAGCAGTGTGGTTAAACATGCTTCATAATTTTTGGACACTTTTATTGCACTAAGGATACTTATAAGTCTGGTTGTGAGTGGAGTTTATTTTGATGGCTGTCAGAGGTGCTTAGAACCTCACAGAGAATCACAAATACAAGTGGAGGGAGTGTATAATGGATATGAAATTGTGATTACTCATTTTTCAAACCATTCACCAATTTTTCAAGGTCCTTTGTGATAACCCACTAATGCTTACATATTTGTGTTATCTGTAATCCTTTAAAATCCTTTACCCACTCTGGGAGGCTTAGGTTACTCAAAGCAGATAATATAATACATAAATTCACTTAAGAAAGTATACATAAACTACTGATAAACTGCAGTTTGTTTGCTTTAAGAATGAATAAGAAAGTTGATGACATTCTCTCGATGCTGCACCTGCAACTGTTACCTCGAACCCCTTGCACTTGATAAATGCCCTCTGTGGCTGACGCGCAGACCAAGTGAGGGCACCAGTGTCAAGCCACATGCCACTTATTAGTGAAGCTTAAATCCTATCAACAGATGAATTAAATCTGCAGACTTCAAAATGTAATGTGGTAATATATATATATATATTATTTCTTTATATATATAATCTTATTTCTTTATATATGAACTTATTTTCAGAGTGATATAAAATCATAAACACTTATTTCACATATTGGCTTTGCATGAGCCAAGGTGACATTTTGCCCTTTTAATGTACATTAAACAAAGCTTATGATGAATACACAGATATACAATAAGCATATTTCTACTCCTGTACTTTTACGTTACTTTCTGGAGGCAGAAACGTTTGCTCATGGTCATAGATAGAAATTGGGACTTGGGTGAACTAAGTTCTCTTCTAAACTGCATCTATAAATTGATGATACTTTTTAGCTAATATTTGCTCCTAAAAACCTACACACGGTTTGAAGGTGGAAGTATTTTTTATTGTAACACTTACTCCGTGAATAGGTGCTAGAGTCATCACAAGGCAGTGATCCTTGTGAGCTGTCAGCTTATGCCACCTTGACTATCCATCTTAATAAATGCTATCATATCTTGGTGATGAACTCTTCTATCTCAGTCTTAACAGCATTCCTGATATGGGTATACATGGTTCACCGCAGTATATCCCTGGAGATTATGCTTTATACTTAAAGTGGTATTGCAACTTAGCAAGGACTGTGAGGTAAAAATTAGATGAAATGAAAGGGACTTCAGCAAACAGTTTACAACATTAATTGATAAACTCTGCCTCTCAGTTTTAGTCGTGTTAGGTATTTGTAGAAATGTGTAAATGAAGCTCTCAGAATACTAGCTTTCAGAAAATGACCATGTTACACAAAAATATTTATTTCAGAATACTTTTATAAAGAGGTAAATGTTTTAAAAGTGAAGCAGATGTCACTGATGGGACTGGCAGACACAACATAAAACTGAGATCAAAAACACTGCCCAGCAACATATTATCTTACATCTGCATAGAACTTTAGAGTTTACACATTTATCAGTGCTTTCTCTTCTATATATAGGAAGTGTTGGGCAACGCATATAGCAAGTTTAGTTGACATACTCTCAGCCCTTCGGAAAAAGCCTAAAGTATGTTGAAAATCACGATTTTATTTTTCTTATATTGTTACCAGCAATTTTTCTTAAGGACTGATTTTTTTTTTTTCTTTTACTCACAAAGCTCTTTCAACATTCCCATGAACCCAGCAAGAAAACTCTTCATCAAAGGCATGATTCAGACAATCATGGGAAAAACATGGGACATTTGATTGCAGGATCTCAAAGATCTTATTCTTCATATATTATATGCATTCACTCCTCAAATAGAGAATAACCATCAATATCATCAAAACTGGAACATTTTCTTGTGTTGGAACCTTGCATAATGGTTGGTGTGTTCACCAGGGAATAACCAAGCTGGAAGATGTTTTCCCCCCAAGTACTAGTGATTGAACCTAGTGTCTCCACACTGAGCTACACCCCCAACCCTTTTTTATTTTTGGGACAGGGTCTTGCTAAGTCCCATAGCTGCCTAGATGGGCTCAAACTTGTAACCCTCCTCAACCTCCACAAGCTAGAAGATTTTTTTTCTGGCTGCAGAAGAGTCTGGATTAAGTGATCCTGTCTAAGTCATAAAATGATCCTGACAAGCAAAGAGAAAGAGTTTTTCACCTTTTTAAAATAATACCATATAGTAAAAACAACAATATTAATGTCTCCCAAAGACTCCACATATACCTGGGTACTTTCTTTGAAGTGGCAATCTGTGCTCACCCCAAACTAGACTACTTTCAGTTTAACCCATTTACACCAAACGTTGCAATTTTTTGAATTTTTGCATGAAATTCATATGTTACCTAGAAAAATTCAAGTGATAAGAATTTGAAGAGAAAAATTTTATTTTGTTCCATTGTTATAGGCATTCCAAAAAGGTAACATTAGGTATTTAAGGGTTAATTTTGTCCGTAACCCTCCTACATTGAACAGATCTCTGTGTGGAAGACATTACTCATGTTTGCCAAGATTTCTATTTTCTCCTTCCTATGATTCTTTTGCCCGAGGAAATGTGAGAAGTGAACTGTGTCACTTGTGGGTGAAAGCAGTCAGGTTTGTGTGTGCATCTTTCCATACTTTCTTCCCTATTTCCTATATTCTTGGCCACTGTCCTCACGGAGAAATCACAGGAGTAAAGCAGGCTGCCATGATGAATCCCCATGATGGCTCTCTGGGATATTCTGCATGAACAAGCAATTAACTCTGCGGTACTAACCAGCTGAGATTTTGATAGCATTTGTTACAGCAGCATGATCTAGTCTATCATGCAGTCTCTCACTAGCCCAGCTCCCAGTGACCACTACTTATGCAGAAGTCCACAGCTACATATGTGGCTCTTACATCAATAAATTGTGTTCATACATACGTTGACTGGTCATTGAGGGCAAAGACTCAAAGAAATAGCTGGGGACCCCAAGAAGGTAGTTGGGATAAATCATAGTGTGTGTCCCATACCCTTGTCAGGTACCTGGACTATCACAGAGGGCTTCTCAATGCAGATTGTCATGTTTTATCACCAGGGAGGTATCAGTTTTATAGCAGGGACACACTCGAGGTTAATGAGGAATTTAGTGGAAATGCATGGCAAGTAATTAGAAATGCAGAAATAGGGCTTGGGAACAGGTTAGAAACATAGGTATGAATTTAGAAGTAATCTCCACACACTTGAAAGTTGAACATAAAACATGAATAAAATTTCTGAGGCAAATGGCAGGGGAAAGAAGCCAAGAAATGAGTCTCAGAAAAACACCCAGATTTGGGGAAGGAGAGGGGAGCAGAAGGAAGGAAGGAAGAGATGGGAACTATGATGACAATAGCCATTCATTTTGAGAGCTAAGAATATCGTATCTTCATTAATAAATTCATTTAAATTTAAATTTCAAGGTTTTTAATGAGGATAAGAAATGTACTACTCCTTAACAATCCATTTACTCTCTTCAGTATTAAAATAAATCACCCATCTGACAGGCAGCTGGACATTATCTGTAATAAAAAGCAAAATGATTTTTAATTCAATGTCTCAGAAGTAATCTATCAAGTTTTAAAGTAGAAACAAGAACTTTTTGAACATGTATGATTTGCTCTGCAGTATACTCATTTATTCAACAAACACCCTACATGTCTGGCACATCTGGCAGGCTACAGGGGCACAGCTGCTCTTCCTGGGCTGGGCACCTCATTCCTGCGCCCATTTCACACACTGCTCCCCCTGCAGGCACACCGGGTTTTGTGCCAGCTTTGCCCCTGCAAGGATGACCTTGCCAGTTAATCAGCTAACACTCTCTGGACCCTGGTACACGCGCCAGACACCACGCTTTGTGCTTTATATGGGTTTTCCCACTTTATCTTCAAGACAGCCATATAAGGTATTAGTCTCATCCCCATTTTACAGTTCGGTAGGCTTCAATGTTAAGAAACTTGCCTAAGGTCACACAGCTAGCAAGTGGTGCAGTCAGGACTCAAAACAGGCTGGGCAGTGCCAAAGCGAGCACTCTAATACTCTAAGCCTTGCTACTGAAAGTGTGGTCCTCAAGGTAGCAGCACGGAGATTACCTGGGAGTTTGCTAGAAAAGCAGGCTCTCAGGCCCAGTCCTAAACCCACGCAATCAGAAGTTTCTATTTGCAGTACTGACTGAACCCAGAGCTTTGGCACTGAGCTACATCCCCAGCATTCTTTTTTTCTTTTTTTTTTTTTTTTTTTTTTGAGACGGTCTTGCTAAGTCCCTAAATTGCCCAGGCTGAGTTTGAATTCTCAGTCTTCCTGCTTCAGTCTCCCAGAGTTCTGAGCTTACAGAAATGTGCTACCAGGCCCAGCTGGAGTTTGGTCTTACCAAGATCCCCAGGGGATCCTCTGCACATTAAAGTTTAGGAAGCAATGCACTAAGAAGACTTCGCTGTAATGAATATTAAGGGAAATGCAATCTTCCCCATAAAAAAGGTATGTTTTGTGCTGTCCAAGGGTTAAGGGAAGCACTCAAACAAAACTTCCTGCGGTTTCAAGCACTGGGGAGTATTGCGATTGGCAGAGGTCAGAACCACTTCCCAAAGCAGCAGATTTTGAGCTGGGTTTTGAAGCCAGAACGTTCTCTCAATTCATTTCATTAAAAATAGGTGCCGTTCCAAATGGACAAGCGCCCACATGAGTAATCTTTCAGAGTCAGAGTCTCCAGCCTGGATACCAACATCATCCACAGGCCGATCTGAAACCTCCACATAACGTACAATTACTAAACCGTTGGTCGTGTTACTGGGCTTAGAATTGCTTCGATTAATTAATAACGCTCATGACAAAACTAGTTTGCCCCTCTTTATCGGTCACGCCCCAGGGGTGAGTGCAAACAGTTGAGGAAAAAAGCGGCTCCGCAGAACGTTCGGAGCCCCGGGGCAGGTACTTTACGCGGGGCGCGGCGTCGCCTTCTCGGGGCCCTGCGCCCCTCCTCCCGCTCGGGTGGAGCCCATCGGTCCTGTTCGTTTCACCGTCTGCCGCTCTTTCTCTCCTTCACCAGTTCAGTGTGGCTTCCTAAGGCCCAAACCGAAGTCCTCCCGCGAGTGACCTGGGACCTGCGCGTCTCGCCAGCCGCTTCCCCCGCTGGGGTCTCCACCTGCAACCGCAGCCCCGGGAAGGGGTGGTGCGCCGGGGCCCCGGAGTGGACTGGCGGAGGCGCGGCGGTGGCAGACGGCGAGTCACGTGCGGCGGCGGGGGCGGAGCGCGGCGGGCCAAGTGGGTGGAGAAAACAAAGCCCCCAGCTGTCAGCAGAGGCAGGAGCGACAGCGCCGGAGCAGGTGAGTCAAGTGTATTTAAAGCGGTACCGCCCCGGCGTACCCCAACACCCTTTGCCCTGGCGCAGTCCCTCCCAGGCCTGGCGCCACCCGCGCCTCCTGCCGCCACCCTTCGGGGTCTGCAGCCTGTGGGTCGCGGAGTACGTGAAACCGGGGGCTCCGGAGCCGGGCAAGAAGTTGTGCGCGCACGGCGCCGTGGCACCCTACGTGTGCACCCCGCCGCGCTCCTGAGGGCCTCATTTTTCCTACGGGGAGGCCCCAGCGCCGCGGACCCCAAGAAAGGGAAAGGAGTTGGGGCTGCCACGCTGGCAGAAGCGAAGTGCACTGGCTGAGGGGTGAGGGCTGGGGCCGTGTAGGATAGGGGGAGTGGGCTTCGGGGACGAAGGGGTCTTGCAGGTGCGCGCCGGGAGCGCGTGGCCCTCCAGGCCGGAGAGTTGGGGCGCTGGTAGGAGCTTTGCTCTTTGGGGTAGTCCAGGAAGTGCAGCGCGTGGGAGCGACCCCTACACCCCCGGCTCGGCTGCCTACCCAGTGCTCCCCGCTTGGGCGGACACGACTCCTGTCACCCCACTCCAGCTCTCCCTCCTGGGGCCCGGACTCAGAGCCCCGGCGGGTGCGAAGGAGGACGGTTATTATTCTGCGCCCAAGTGCTTCTGCCGTGGGGCGCATCCTGAGCGCGAGGCGAAAGCCGCTCAGACTCCCCTGTCTGCTTCGATGGGAAATTCTTCGGTCTAACTTTACAAGGGCTACACTGAAGCCAGGAGCCCCACAAAGGACCAGGAAGGAGAGGTGGACGGGAAAAAAGACCCTCTCCTCTGAACCTGGGACGTGAACGCATGCAGAGCTTTAGGCCCCGGAAGGGCGAGCGGGTTGGGTCACCCCGAGTCTTGATGCCCGTTCAGCGCCGAAGGCAGAGCTGTAACCTAGGAGGAAGGGGCGCTGCGGCCGTTTGATCAGGCAGAGCCTTTGTTTTAACCTCCAGTCCCCTTCTGCCAGTCCTCGCAGGGCCAGTGGCGCGTGGAGTAATTAATATTCCGAACATTAGTGGTCCCTTCACCTCCGCACCTGCCACTGCTGTCCTCCTCTACCCGCGAGTCTTCTTCACTTTCTCGCGTCCAATTCTCCACACCCCCCTCCAAAAAAAAAGGGAAAAAGTGGGCCAGACCCACGAGGTGAGACGTTAAGAGCACAGCGGCGCCGGCAACGTAAGATCAAGGGTTAAGTGTTCAAACCTGCGCCCGCCCGCGCACCGCCGAGGAGGAACTTTCTCAATTAGCATAGTATCTGCCCTGGGGCCGCGCTGCGAGGCGGAGGTGCGGTCTCAGCCACCGGGACGCTTGCAGAACTGTCCAGATTGAGATCCGAACTGCACCTGCTTCTAATCTGAGCGGACTCGCGGTTTACAACTTTGCTGAACAGGACACTGTGGGATGAAACAGAACAGAGATCAAAAGGTAACCAGAATAGCAACATCTCACGTGTTTATCTTGAACACCAGCAAAAAGGTGCGGGGGGGGTCCTTGCCTAGCCTGCGTCCTTCCTAGAAATGTCCCCCCTTGGCTTGCTTCACGGTCGTTGTCTACCAAACGAAGACATTACTTAAGGGCCATGTGTCAGAAGACCTCTAAGGTAGGCGGCTCCGGAGCCCACCATGTGCTCTTTAGGGGTGCCTAGTCGGTAAGTTTTTCATGCATGGAAAAAGCGATACTTCGCCAAAGCACTGGTTCCCAGACTTTGCTGCAAATGAGAATCACCTGGGGAACTTTGAAAACTGCATCTACATCACATCCCAAACATTTAAATCGGATTGAGGATGAGAACTAAGCACTGGTGTTTGGAAAGGAAAAAAACAAACATTCCAAGTGATTCCAATGTGTAGCACAATTCGGGAACCACTGTTGCGACGGAAGAGTTCAGTGGTCACAGAAGCAGGCGTTGCAAGACAAGATGTCAGGTTAACTGAGTGGGTGAGAGAAAAGACACTGAAACTGGGGTGCTGGTGACTAATGTCCTGAAGGAGGGGACTGTCACCTGGCAGCTTGGCTGACGATGACACCTACTTAACACATCACTTTCCCCTTCCCTGACTTAGAGTCTAGCTGTTGTTGGAAAGATCGAAGTTGATGGTCAGTGCCCGGTTTCTGCTGAGTTGTTAAGGGAGACAGAAACTTTCCTTCCTGTGATGACTGAGTGTGGCAGGCAGCAGGAAAACCCAGCAAAGCAAATTTGGAGCAGCCTGGTGAGTCAGCAGGCTGCACTCCAAAGCAAGTCCAGGGAATGGGAAGTAATTACCACGAGTAGCTTATTGACACGCAGGCACTTGGTCCCTGGAAAACGCATTTTAATATCTGATCAGGATGTTTGCTCCTAAGAGCAGCGCCCTTTTCCAACCCCCCCTTCTATCTGCTTCGTGTGATGCTCTCTGCTGTTGGAAGGGAAAGCAAGCCAACTAGACATCTTGTAGTTTCCTTGGTGGAAGTTATATAAAAAGCTGATGGGAAAGTGTAAAGTGTCTTGGGTTATTTCACTTGTGTGAAGTAGAGAGGAAGAATTTGCAGTGCATACATTTTGAATACAAAAAAAAAAGCCAAGTACTTTTTGACCCTTCAAGGATGAATTAAAAGATCTATTTATTTATTTAGGTACCAGGAATCGAACTCAGGACCTTGTGCTTGCCAGGCAGGTGCTTTGTGCCCCTGAGCTATATCCCCAGCTAAAGGATCTATTTAAATGGAAATAGTTGTACCTAACATTTTATATAAAGTTTGTTGCTTTAAAAAGAAGTCATCCCCAAAAGATAACTCTTAAGTTCTTTAAAGATGCGCATGGTTTATTTAATAAACTTCCTATTTTTGTTGCTATTTCACTTTCTATACCTCTTCCTGTCTTTGTGTTACTCTTTACATCGTGGTAGTTGTCTCTTCAGCTTCAGTTTCTTTAAGGGGGACAACAGTGCCTGGCATGTAACAAGGGCTCAGTGTGGCCAGCTGTTAAACCGCACTGGAACCTGTCCTCTAGCACCTACGTCCCCTGCTTGGAATGCTGTTGTCCCTACTGGCCTTTGTGTCTGCAGTACCAGAGCACAGTGCACAAGAAGCTTTGTGTTATAAATGTTGCTTGTCTGTACTGAGGATTATCAGAAGGTGGAGGAAACATTGGAAAACAAAGCCTCCTAAGTACATTCATGTTCATTATTTTCCAAAACAGACATTCTGGATCTGTAGAAGCCAAAAATTGCTTACAATTCTTAAATGCTGTAAAATGAAAGTTAATTTATTCAATTACACTTTTTTCACAAAGATAGTATTTTGAACATACTAATAATCACTATAACATTTAACCATGCTCTCATGGGTCAAAGATTCACTTAACAAAGGTTTACTCTGTATCCATTACTATGGAAAAAAATATTCAGCTAAGGAATTTATTAAGCTAGGAGTTACCTTAGAACACACCACTTTTATTGTCACTTGCCCACTATCATTAAAATAGGACAAGTAGGGGCTAACGGTGTAGTTCAGTGACAGAGGGCTTGCTTAGGATAAGCAATCTCCAGTATCACAAAAAAGTACCATAAGTATACCTTGAATACATTTCAATAGCCAGCATATTTAATAGTGGAAGTTGAATGCATTCTTTGATAGATGCCATCAAAAATAGATGCCACTAAGAATTTCCAAAGGTCAAAATGATGTCAGTGCATCTATTCTTACTTTTTTGTAGCTTAGAAAAGGAGTTAGGGATCTCACAGTGCACTTCTGAAATTTTGATTGGGAGGTGTAAGATATTGAAAGACAGAAATGTAATCCAGAAAAATAGGACTAGTAGGATTAATCCATATGAGTCAGAAACTTTATCAGAGCTCGGTTACGTTTACCAAAAGGGGTGGGGTAGAAACGGTGTCATCTCATTTCAGAAGCTCTGGAGCTTTTGAGAGTCACCCAATATTATTACCTTGGATTTACAGTCTTTTGGCCTTACTAATATATGAGAGACTAAACATAATTGGGTAAATCCAGACAGTGAAGTAAGCCTCCAAAGTGGCAATAACACAGCTAGAACACTGAGTTCTATTGACTCCTTTCCTCATATTTGTTACATCATGTAAGTTGGATGTGGTCTTGCCTAGAGGTTTTGGCTAGACAAATCAGTTCTTCTTATCTCCTCCCTCCTTAAAATAAGAGAAACTATTCACATCTGTCACACTCTCGCCGACTTTGTTCTTAAACAACCTTTGGACAGGGACAGCCTTAAACAATCTGGGCCACCTTTAGTTTCTTTCCTGGTTAACCGAAGTAATAAGTTCATTTTCAAGTCTTTCCCCAAATTACAGAAGCATAAACTCTTAGGAACACTTACGGGTTAGTCCTGTCACCCAGTGAGGTTTCAATGCGCTATGCAACATCTTCACTGAGAGGTCCTCTGATTCATGCTTAATATCTCCCTCCTGGGAAGCGCTCTTTGCAACTCCTTTCTTACAGCCATAAACAATGGTCCAAATCTTATGCAATTCACCTGCAACCATACGAAACGTTGAAAGGGCTGGGAATATAGCTCAGAGGTACATCACTTGCCTAGCACACATGAGGCCCTGCACTCAATCCGTAGCACCTCCAAACACAAAAGAAATTCTTAATCCGAGTTAAGATTAAGAATAAACTGTTAATTCCACAAAATTTTGATTTCACATTTGCAAAAACTGAGAAGTATTCAAAACTTTGGTTTGTTACATCAGAACTTTATAGAATTGAATTATTGGTGAATTTACTTCCATAAAACCTAACCTACTAATCTACACACTTCAAAAATTACTGCTGACAAACTTCATATACTGTACTGACATTGAGCTTCTACTCAGCTAAAACCCATGGTTCCTCTATTTCAGGGATCAGCAAACTATAGACCATTGTTTTTGTGTGGCCTTCTAGGTAAGGTTGGTTTTCATATTTTTAATAATTGAAAAATATGCAAAGAAATATTTGGGGGAACTTTAAAATTATATAAAATTCACATTTTTGGATCCAAGGTAAGGTTTAGCTGGACTGCAGTCATTTTTATTCACACCTTGTCTATGGATGCTTTTGTGCAAGTGTGGCTGAGTGGAATAGTTGCATCCAAATTGTGTAATCCACAAAGCCTAAAGTATTTGTTCAGTATTTACAGAAAAACATTTTAGACCTCTAGTTTACTCCCACTCAAATACATTTCAATTTAATATAAGCATTTGCTCATTTAAAGCCTTTGTCTTTTTCCAATTTTTTCCCTTAATCAAGGTAGGCAAAATTTGTTAGTACATAGGTCAACTAAGCATTAAAGATAGAAGGCAGTTTGTTTTCATATTCTTCTTGTGTATATATTTGCAAAAGTACATTTCTAATATGTGAATTTTGGTGATTTGTTCAAGTATAAACTTCTAAATCTAAACAAGCCCTAAACAAGTGTTGATATGGTACTGCTGTCATTGTTTCCGGAGTTCTAGAAGCTCCATAGAACAATCCTATACTGAACACTCACCCTGAATATTTAGCAGTAGGAACTCCCTTATTCTCCAACCCATAGGGGCATTTGTATACTTATCTGATTTAGTACATGATGGCATAGTTTGGAAACTTACTCAGATTTAGAAATTTTTTATTGAGCATCACTTTATACATATAGAACAGGATGTGGCAACTTGCTGCTCTTATAAATGACACTTTCCTAAAGTATACATTAAACATAAATAATAAAATCAACATTGCACTATGGACAATTTGGTTTAAAACCTTCAAACTCAAAAGTAGACCAGACTATGATCCAGAAGGTCAAATGATTTACCTTTTGGTGGAATGATTACATTAAGATTTCAGGAGGAATATTTAAGAGAATAATTACATTGATATGAACTCGTCTCAATTGTTTTAATTGTGTTCCCTGTCATGAAACTTCCTTCAGTTACTAGAACTTCCCATTTTTGGTGACTTACTACTGCAAATACGTTTCAATTACATTAGTATAGCAATTATAAGGGGTCCTCTATCCCTTTCAGAATCAATCCACCTGCAATTTAGAGCCTGAATAAAACCAAATCATACATTATTGTTGTAAATCTCGAGGTACTTAACATTAGCTGAATTTTATTATATATTTATTTTTTTAGAGAGGGCCTCACTGTGTAGCCCAGCCTGGCCTTGAACTTACCCTCCTGCCTCAGCCTCCTGAGTGCTGGGATTACAGGCACGTGCCACTGTGCCCAGCCCAACTAAATCATTTCTAAAAATAAAACAAAAATTGTGAGTTCAATCCCATCCTAGGACTGTCCATAGCAATAGCATGTAAATCACTAACTGCTGAGGTAACTTCCCTATGGAATTGTCAAGGGAGAAAGAGACAGTAAATCACCCATGCTGACTTGATAAGAAACCAATTTGTCAGATTAACTTTCCTCCCTGATAATCCAGACCTCACATTTTTACCAAATACATTTTAATATAGTTTATGCTGTACATATACCACTAGTAGTTTCCTCTTAGTTCCTAAGACTAGGAACTATTCGGATTTACTATATTATTAGACTTGGGACTTCTCTAAGGAGTCTTTTGCTTGCTTCAGCCCTAACTTCTTGTAAACACCATGACGAGAATGACCATTGCTATTTGCAGTAGGTAGGAGAAAGAAAAATTGACAAGAAAAAGCTGGAAAATGAAGCAATTTTAGCTTTTGCTTGAATTCTGCCAAAGAATCAAAAACTATGGGATGGCATAGATAAAAATGAGATCAAAGGACTAGATTAGCCTCTGCAAAACCTGTAAAATTAGCAGCTGGTAAGAGGTGAGAGAGTACTTGTAACCACTTTACACCCTTCTTCCAAAGATCATTTTAAGTCCAATCAACTTGCCATAATGTAAGAAGAAAAATATGTCATGATTCTAACCAAGAAGCCACTATCTACTTTTCCCAGTGAGGTTTTTTTCAGCCTTCTATCAAGTGAAAAATAGGACACTGGGGAAAAAAGGCTCCGCTGTGCCCCAACTGGACCTTCCCTGGAAACAAAATATAGATAGAAATTTCTCTGTTGGCTTCACTCCCAACTTGCCCCATCATCAGTTTTTTCTAAGTGTGGTCTCGGGGCACGAATCCTCTAAAAGGAGCTTTCACAAATTACCAGCAGCAATAACCAAGTGCTCTTGGTAGCAAGTCCCTGTGCAGAGGAATATTTAACACTATCAGTGAGTCTGTTAGTTCTCTATCCTAGCCTCTGCCAGCCCAATACTGCAAGGTAAATTGGGAGTATGTTCTTGTCTAAAGCTGACAGATAAAATACAAGAGAATCACTTCAATTTGAATTTCAGGTAAACAATGATTGTTTTTAATGTAAAAGTGCTCCCTGTATTGCGTATATTACATGGATCATATTTACATTAAAAATGTCATCTAAAATTCTAATGTAAATGAGCACACCATCTTGCTATTAGTTTTATTTTATTTATGCTAAACTTGGTGTCCCTGCTTTTATTATAATAAATCTCAAAATGGCTAGCTTTCCTGACCTGTAAGATATCTGACCTGAGGTTATAGTTCTAGGCTAATAAATTTAAGTGTCTAAGCTGCCTCCACCTTCTGGAGGAAAAAATCATTGTAGTCTTAAACTGAAGTCTTCTGCAGTTTGCTTACTTAAGGGGGAAGGTTAAAAAGTAAAACTAGTACTAGAAAGTTAGCAGTCTTTTTATTTTGTGAGGTATTTTGAAGTATTTTCTGTTCTTTCACAGATCTTTTAGTAGAATTGATGCTTCAGTAGGCAATTGCTAGTTCAAAAGGGGCCAAGGTGCAAAATCCATCAATCACATCAGTAGTGTGCTGTGAATTCCAGAGCATTTCCAGGTGATGTCAGTGATGCTTGCTGCCTGACTGAGGTCCCAGGACCTGCAGCATCAGCCTCACCAGGGAATGCCTGTAAGTGCAGAATTTGGGGCTCTATTTCATACTATCTGCCAGGGTCTTCACTGGCACAAAACTACCAAAGGTGATTCTTATGCACATTCAAGTTTGAGAAGCTGTAAACTAGAGAATTCTCTTTTTTTTTTTTTTTCCACACATTGGACTGGTCTTTTTGATGCCTTGTTGAACAGTTCTTAAACTCTTTTTAACACCTAAGAATTGGTTTCAAATATCTTCACGGAATGCAACATTATATTTCTGTGTATTCATATGAAAAGCCAAATGACCATTTCTAACATTGTTTTATGATGAGCCTATGTATAAAAATAAGGCAAACCTGTTTTAGGGGATCACCATGTTGGGGGTTAAACCCAGGGCCTTAAGCATGACAAATTTAAGTTTGAAAAAGACTCATAGGAACTAACTTGACAGCTATTATAAATAACATTGCCCTTGAATAATAACCTATAAATCAGGTGGATCACTTTCCAGTCCTCAGATCATCAGGAAATCTCTTTTGTGCTTCTTCATGTATTATAACTTTCATAGGAATATTTCTACGCCACAGCCACATATTCACGGACTTGTACTCCTACAGTAGGTTACTCTAAAACTGGACAGACTATACAATTTGGGCCTCTGGCAAACTCCAAACTACTCTTGTGAAATTCTGAATTTTGAAAGCAGTTAAGCTCCTGGATCATTCTTTTTGGGTTCCAACCCCTCACTTCTTTAATGCCTACCGGCGGTTGGTTGGTTATTTTTATTTTTTTTTTATTTTTTTTTTTGTGTGGGTATCGGGGGTCGACCTCAGGACCTCGCGCGCCAGCAGGCGCCTGTGCCGCTGAGCGATATCACTGGCCCTTTTTTCGTATGTGGGTTCCGGGAGTCGAACTCAGGACCTTGTGCTTGCCAGGCAGGCGCTTACGCTGCTGAGCCATCTCACCGGCCTGGCTGGTTGTTTTTAAAGTGTTACATTGTAGAAAGAGCCCATCAAATGGGCTGTGCTAAAGCTGGTTCTGTAGCACACAGGTGGATTTTGGAGGTGTTACTTAACCTCTTTCATCAGCATCCCATAAACTGAGTTTTCTGATCCGCAGACAGAGGCGGTGGAGTCAGTGATTGTCTCTAGAGATTGTTGTCAAGATCGAATTAGATAATGTGTGTGTTGGTCTTCATGACTAGGATCAGGTGCTGTGGTGAGACTTGCTTAGTGATCTGCTTCACAGAAGGCTGGCAGTTGACTATTGTGGAATGTGGCTTCCTGCAGCACACCTGTATGGAAGACGGTGTGTTCATCTTAATGAACACATCATCTTGATGAACATCCTCTGTGCACTGGAAATAGAACCATGGAGCAGGGCTGGGGATGTAGCTCAGTGGTAGAAGTATTTGCTTAGCATGCACAAAGGGCCTGAGTTCCATGCTCAGCACTGCAAAAACAAAAAATGTATCTTCCAGGCTTGTAGCTCATGGCTGTGTGTCTAAGTCAACCTCAGACTTTCCCTTCTGTGCCCCAGAAACATAAAGTTCTTTTCATGGCCGGAAACAGTGAAATGCTCCAGGACACCTAGTAATGAATTCCTTATTAGGCATCAAAAGACCTAATGTGTATTTTTATTTTCCTGCCAGAATTCTGTACAATCCCTCCGTGCTCTTTCCCAGGAATAATATTAATGGATTAGTAAAACGTGCTACAATATTTTTAATTACTACATTCTTATTCAATAGTATTCTTCTGTGGGCATTCCACATTTTCTAAAAGAAGACAAAGAAAAAATAGAATAAAATATTCTTTCAAAAATTCATTTTTAGGTATCATAATAACCACAGTATTACATAATTATGACTAGTTATTAAGTAGATTTTTATCCTATCCAATTCTACAACGTCAAGTTGAAAATGGCTGCATGGCCATTTTATTAAAAATACCCCAGGACCAAATTTCCTTCACTAACGTACAAGGGAGAAACTCATTTTTCTTTTTGCTGTTTTAATAAATAAGCATGAATTCAGTGAGAGACTGATAAAGGTGGGGAAGAATATGAAGGATGGCACTTGTAATCTTGCCACCTTTTTGCAACTATTACAGCAACTTTTAAATTTTTCTGTAGCGCTCTTGTCTGCAATCCTGTTGAATAGTGTTTTACATATCTCCTTATTAGCATTTTTAATGTTTCCTGTGTCCAGCATGTTGCTGGAATCCGTGTCTCTGCCTGGACCTTTGCTAGCACTTTCTGCCTGGGATGCTTTTCCCTGAGTAATTTAAGATCAGGCTGGGTCTTAGCTCAGGTGTTAACTCCTGGAGGTCCTTGCTACTCACTGACTAGTGGCCCCAGCATGTTGTTAGGGCATCTTATTAAATGCAGAATTGCAAGCTCCTTCCCAGGCATTCTCAACCTGAATCGCCCCCTTACGGAGATCCCCGGGTGGTCTGTTAGTAGGCATTAACATTTGAGAAGAGGAACTGGGTGAAGGTGGTAATGGGTTTTGCTCATCTCCACATCCCCAGACCCTAGCACCGTGTCTAGCAGTAACAGTTAAGAGTTCAACTGGGGGAAGTGTTTCCTCACTTTTGGACCTCACTATTTTGTAAATGAATTGTGAATGAGAGTCCTCTTGGATGCTGGAAAATGGAGGTGGTCTCTTAGGGTGTTCTCCATCAGTATGTAGTTTGTTGGGGTCCCCTTTGGTGGTTGTCTTTACTATTCAAAACATGGTGCAAATTTCTGTAAACCCACTGCTGCCGTCATCTCTTCTGCTTAAAATGCTGATACGTATTAAATACCAATACCTCTGGGAGGAATTGTACTGGAGGCTGGGGGTAAGGCTTGGTAGTAGGTTTGGGTAAGTGTTAAAGGGAGGGACACAGAGATAATGGTGGTCTGATAGGAGAGAATGGCAATGTTAGACAAAATAAATGGTGGAGTCCTGGAAACAGCTTCTCCCTCTGGCAGATGTTAGGCTATTTTTATTTTGACTCATAAGTCAAGATTTTTCATTAAAAAAACACATTTCTTACCTATAAAAGCTCAGGATGTGATCCCCCCCACCACGTCCTGCCTCGCATCTGTGACGAATTCTATCCGGCCCTGTGTTGAAAGTGAACCACCCTGGGGATTTTTCCCCCATATGTTTGTTTTCTGGGCCGTCAAAAGGACAGGTACTTCTACACTGATGTTTTTAAACTTACATGAAAACTGAGCAAGAACTGAACTATTGGAAGCTTGTTCTTCACGTTGTGGGTAAAGCGTTCTGGGAACTTGGGGACAGACAGTGTGAGGGAGGCTCAGCCGCTTAGCCCTGTTTTGAAGTTAGGGGAGGCTGATGAGAGCTTTGGAATCAAGTTGTGCCCACAAACAATAAACTTCTGTCCAACAGGCTATTGTCTGCCTTATTTGCAAGGAGCGCAGGGCTCCTGGTACTGCTTACTAACAGCCCTCGCGATCAGCCACACAGACTGCAAGACTAAAAGGCACCTCATTATGTTCAAGAATGCACGGCCTTCCCCCGCCACTTTCGGAGTCTGCTGCTGTCCTTCCCCTCATCACGACACCAACTGCGGCTGAGTTGTGAATGGAAGGTTCTTCTCTTTAGTGGGAGAGTGTATTGGATTGTCTTTCCATCCTGAATTGCTTACCTGAGTATCTGTGATGACACTATTCATGGTGATTTGCCAAGACCTAAGACTGGGTGGGGTTTGTAAGAGTCATCTTGACACCTTCAGAGTGTACCTTGTTGAGCAATGTGACGCAGGTGAACCTGGCGAGAAGAGTAGCACAGTCACTGTGTTCTGGGACCTGTAACATGCAGCCAGGCCCTATCTGAGTCATATCTTCCCACCGGCTTTGTGGCCATCCCAGTGAAGAGAGATTTCACTGGGATGAGCAATGCAGTCCTGCGGGCATAGTGCTGTTTTAGGGGTTGCTCTTGGAATCCGAAAACTGCAAGTTTTTGTTTTTCACATTTGGGGGATTTCTTTTTAAATCTTAAAGAATGGCTAATATACTTGGGTTTTGCTATTAATCTGTTAATTGTAATCCCATTAATAATTTTGTATGACTTTTGTTGAGAGACTTTGCACCTTGATTTTTCTATCTGAAAAATTATGCAAATGTTTGTGACTAACAATCCTGAGTAGAGACTCTAGAGATTAAAAATTAAAACAGCAAGTTAAAAGCATCACTGATAAGGAGAACTAGAAAAATGAAAGTCAAAGAGAAAGGAGAGTTAGGATCAAAAAGGGGTGTCCCTCTGGGCATGGTGGCACACTTCTATAATTCCAGCACTCAGGAAGCTGAGGCAGGAGGATCGCTGCGAGTTCGAGGCCAGCCTGGGCTACATAGTGAGTTCGAGGCCAGCCTGAACTACATAATGAGACACTTTCAAAAAAACCCAAAAAGTAAAACAGAAGAAAAAAGAAGGGATGTCCCTAATTAACTCCCTAATTTAAAATTTAAGTCCAAATGATCTTTACTAAAAACTTTAGGCACAATATCGTTATTTTTTTTAATTTGCAACAAGGCAATTAGAACCGATGGTCAGGAGACCTGGTTCTTGTTTCAGCTGTGCCTAAATTACAACCCAAGACAACTCAGCTCACCTTTGTAGCCCCCATCTCTACAATAAAATCAGGGTATCACACCTTTCCCTAGCTTCTCCCCACAAAATCTCAGCATTCTGTGAGGTGCTCATTCACCTTTCTTATAATAAAATCAGAAAATGCAGTGAGAACATATTTTTTTCTTGGAGAATCGATAAATTACTTTTTAAGCATTAAAAATTTATAGTTTGAATAATCCACTAGCATGTTGAATTATTTAGTTAAATCAGAATAGTAAAAGATAGTGGCAAATTTAAACATCCGTTTAACATGGCTCCTCAGAACCTGAAAGCAGTGCGATTCCTGGCTGAGCAGATGCTACATTCTCTAAAGGCATCCACTTGGAAACCCTCCTGAGCTCACGTTTCCCTGTCTGTGTTTAAGAATGCATGGCCTTTTTTGCTCTTTTTGGAGTCCGCTGGACATCACCTGAGAAATAAAGGCCATGTATTAGCTGGGCACAGCGGCACACCCCTGTAACCCAGCTACTCAGGAGTCTGAGGCAGGAGGATCATATGTTCAAGGCTAAACTGGGCAATGGAGCAAAACCCTGTCTCAAAATTTAAGGAGTGTTTTTCTAGCGTGCTCAAAGCCCTGGAATAAAAAGAAAAGAAAAAGAGGCCTTCTGTTGTATCCTGGAGATACGAGCAGAAAAGGAAAATGCAGAGCTACTGACCAGGTCCAGCCATGAGTTTTATTGCTCTGCTTTAAAATACAGGTAAAACCAGATGTCGTGATACATTCCTGTAATCCTAGCACTCTGGGAGGTTGAAGCAGGAAGATTTCCAGTTTAAGCCCAGGCTGGGCAATTTAGTGACTTAGTGAGATCTTGTTTCAAAATAAATTTAAAAAGACTAGGCCCGAAAGGCCAGTGAGGATCCTGTTCTGGGAATTCATTAAGACTGCTTTCATCAAGGCTACATCTATAAGATCCCTTAACATTGAGGAATCCCCTCCTATTATTCTGTTTGAGTTGTAGGTTTTCCCTGAAGTTGATTTTATTTCCTGGCCTCGTAGCACACTGATCCAGTTTCCCAAGGAGATGTGTTCAAATTCAATTATTTAATGATAACAATGACCTTAAGTATTTTCCATTTACATAGAATTTATAGTTCCAAAAGAATTTTTATGTGCCTCAGCAACTCTCAAAAGTAGCCACATTTTACAGGAAACTATAAAAACTGGAGCCCGGAGTTTAAATGGCCTGCCCAAAGTCACGTAATTGGGAAAACCTCAAGCTCAGGAAATTCTACTCCAGGTCCAATGCGCTATACCAGACAGGTTTATAAATGACAGATGGGTTCTCAGGATGTCTCCCAAAGGTCCTTTTAACTCATAAAGATACTAAATTATGCCCAGATCTTAACCTCCAACTACCCCCATGTTTCCCATTGAAGGATACATAGGGTTTCAAAAATGAGTCGGCAAACACAATTTTGGGACACAACTCACCAGGGATGAGGACTCCTGACATTGTGGCATTCATAGATACTTTTCCAGATTCACAGTTTGTAAATGGAGGTTCACAAAGACAGGACGTGAGAGTTGTTTAAGAATGTGATTAGAGGGCCGGTGAGATGGCTCAGCGGCGTAAGCGCCTGCTAGCGCGCAAGGTCCTGAGGTCGACCCACAAAAAAAAAAAAAAAAAAAAACCAGAATGTGGTTAGAAAATGCAGGCAATCTCAAAAGTCACTTGAACCTGATACTTTCAGGCAGAGTGACGGACGGAGTATACTGTATTGTTATGGAAACAGTCATGCAGAGCTCCTAACGGTCTGGCAAGGTCCGAGCATCCTTCTGTCTCGAGTACACTGGGTATATGTGTATGGAGGCTTTAGATGACTCACTTGTCTACACAGTGAAGTGGAAGAGTACCTTCATTAAAAGTACCCAGGCAACAAGACCAGCCATTCTGGTCAGCAAACAAGAATTAACAAAATTTTGTTATAAGCACGCTCTAATGCATTTGTACGGAGTAGGTAAGTAATATCACTTTAGGAAAGGGAGAAGTTTCTGGATCTTGAATTCTAGATGAGTACATTACCACAAAAGGACTAGAGCGAAGGGAGAGGAAAATCAAGAAAAGGGTAGATCCCCCAAGAACGGCCCATGATTGGTGGCAAAGTCTGAGCTATAAACTAGCTCATTTGAATTGGGATCAGCCAAGTGAGTGGCTAAGTGCATACCACAGTGCCAGAGAAGCAGGTTTTGGAATGAGCTCTGAAGGAGTGAGACTGTGAGTCTTTCCATTCCAGGTGTGGTCCCCGCATAGCCACATCAGCATCACCTGGACATTTTTTAGAAAGATGGAATCCCAGGCCCCACCCCAGTCCTATTGAATCATAGTCTGCATTTCAACAAGATTCTCAGGTGAGTCATAAAGTCTGAGGAGACTAAGTAAAATGTTAATTTTCTTCTAAATTTCAGAGTGAGAAAAACTTAAACGCTTTTTGAATTCCACATGCTATCCAAGAGAACAGCACTCATAAATCTGGACCTTTTGTTCTTCCACTCTGTGTCATTATTATTTCATTCACAACTCCCAGTTATAATTATTAATTTGCGTGTCTGTTGCCCAACTAGACTTACGCTTCTTTGTGGCCACACTGTGTCTTGTTATTTTGAAGAGCCTCAGTACCTGGCACAGTGCCTGGCATATGACAAGAATATAAGATGGTTACAGGAGCTCCAGCTGCCAAGTCTCACAGACATAGGTTTGGATCCTAACCCTGCCTCAAGCCTCAGTTCGCACATCTATAAGACAAGAATGAAAAAAGCACCCCTCCTAGGATTAATGAGCTGGATGCGTGCAGTGTACTTAACACAGCACCTGATGCGTATTAACTGCTTGGAAGTGTAGCTATTGTTGTTCTTATGGGCTCGTTGAATGTTGAACAAATGAAAAAATAAGAACCTCACATAAAAAGCTTTAAGGTGAGAACTTGGTGTTCAGTTGCTTCAATACTTTATGAAATTAAATTTTAAATAATATAAAAGGAATGGATTAAAATTGATTTACAGGAGAAGAATATAATTGAAATCAGAAGACTAGTGTTTGGGTCCCAGCTGTGTAGCTGTGTGAGAAGTAAGGACCAAGCTTCCTGAGCACTGGTTTCTTCACCTTAAGGGTAGGATCACTAACCTTTGTTCCATGGAGCTACACAGAAAAGCATTTAATTTTACAACTTACAGTATAGGAAGGCAAGGCCCATCTGATCCATTTTCGTATCCCTGCCTCTTAGCACGGTGCCTGACACACGGGGCTGTTTGATGAAGCAGATTTGCTCAGTGGAATTAGATTGTGTACCCCCAGTGGGAGTGAAAAGTAGAATTATAATTGTAACCTTCCAAAGCTCAACCCCAAAGGGCAAAATCCTTAGCCTTTAATTTTTGGATGAAGGAGGTGAGATGATAAGGCAGAAATGTCTGAAAAGGTTCCTTGTGGGTAGGGGTGGATGAGGAAGAAGATAATGAAAACAAGGTTGAGAAGTGCTGAACTAGAAGTTTGGAGCTGCAAGTCAGTCAGTACCCGTGAGAGTTTCTACGGAAGAATCGTGAAGGAGAGAACAGCTCCCAGCCCACAGGCAAGCAGAGTGATGCCGTTGAGGTAGCAGCAGAAGAATTAGTTTTGAGATCTGGGTGAGCTGATCTGTAGGGAGGAGTTTTGCAAGATTAAGAGCAGCAGACATCTATAATTATGGAAGAACAAGCCTTTAAGGAATATTATCAAATTGGGTATTTTAGTTGAATTTCCAGTAATGTACAGTATTGATTTCCCCCAGAGTTGTTTTATTTCTGACAGCATAATTAGATCTTCAGCTCTAAAATTTCACTAGGATACTTCCCAGTTGGGTGGAATTCAGCATGCATTTTTCCCATCAAGGAATTCAGTTACTGATAGAGCCCACCAGTCCTTTTGGAAGTAGATTCCTCTACTTGTGAAGACCACAGCAGGGATCCCAGTAGCAGTGCTGTTTGCTGTGATATCAGAGTTCTGGGGTCTTCACACAGACTCACACAGGGACCTTGGGGACAAAGGCCATGCAAACATTCCTGCACATTTCTGCTTGTTCTGTCCACTGACACTTTTAATAGACTCTGCTCAAAAAAAAAAAGTTGAAAAGCTTTTCACAGATCATGCTACGTACAGATGAGGTTACCCATCTTTTGAGGGAGAGCATAGCAACTCTCAACCCCCAGGGTCCTAATAACCCTCTTTCCACTGCCAAAGACTTAGTGCTACACTTCCAACACTTAGTATGCTACCGTCTTCCTGCTTTAGGTCAAAGGAATGACACTATCAAAGTCAGGACACACGGAAGGCAGAGCTTTAGTTTCTACTCTGACCCAAACACTAAATTTGAATCCTAAGGTCTGAAATTGAACCTCTCGGTGCTACTTTCCTGCTTCACAAGCTTTCTGCTACATTTCAATATCAATCACACACGTGAGGAAAGAGCTCCCCTATTCCTACGGCACTATTTTCAAGGATATCAGATTATAAGTGAATAAAAGAATAAGTGTAAATAATGTAATTATTTTAAAATTTCACATAATTATAATGCACATGGTATTTCTTGTATCAGTTTGTCACATGTCTTTTTATTTTTAAATCTTTTGTACCTTCAGCACTACACTTTTTTAGATTCAATAGAAAAGGCAATCTTAAAAATCATTTTAATTTTGATTCACACAGGAGGTAGCAGATGGATAAATGAGGATTCCAAGAGGAAAACATTAGACTATGCTTATAGGGAAAGAACTGAATTTCTTTTTTATTGTAGCTATCACTTTAGGTAGTTTCTTGGGATATATTTTATATTTATAGAAACACAAATCACACAACCATAAGTAGTTTATAAAATCATTACCATTCTCAATATGTACCACCCAAATCCCTTTATCAGCTAGCAATTTCTTAAAGTCCTTAAATATACAACATGGGTCATTTGGTAATTTTTCTTAAGGAGAATGAGTCATACCAGACTTAATATCCAAGATTCAGTGTAACTCGACCTCCCTTGCCTGCCAGATAGTCTCAGTTTTGGGTTTCCCTGGTGTGTGCTCAGCTCTATGCTTCCGGGCAGTGGGGACCTGGGTATCCCTCAGCCGTCCCTGGGGAAGACCATGAGCCCAACCCAAGACCACTAATTGATGTGCTTGCTGGAGGCAAGGCTCCCTGGAAGGCTGATATCGAGCAGGATCAGCCTCAGGATTAATAGGCTGTGACTTTCTGTTAATGCTCATAAGCTGCTTTGTTCCTAGAAAGCTATGGACCTCCTACATTAGAGAATATGATCTACAGCTAAAGCAATTTGGTATCTCAAAGTGACCATGGGGAGTTTGGAATTCAGGATGCAGTTCATTCTGAACATGCAAAGACAGCTTAGTCAATTCCTGTGAGAAAAGCTTAGGCTCTGGCCCCAGTGGTGTTCTGTTCTTGGAAAAGCTGTGAACATCTCAAGAGTCAGTCATGCTGTCTCTTGGTGAAGAGGACGCTTTGACCTAGTGTTGATCAGAAGTCTTATTGCCTAGCTACACAGCAATGAGGAAGGAGGGAAATCTTCCAGGGGCAAGGCATGATTGGAAATAATTTTAGAACCATTTTTCATTCTGCTATATCTTTTATGTTCTGTGGTTTTGTGGCCAGGCATAGAAGCAACAGTTATTCGGGGGGGGGGGGGGCTTGCTCACCAGGACACATTTCCTGCTGGATGGATGTTTGTAGAAACAGATAGTGTGCTTTGTTAAAGAATTCCATACCATGTCATGACTCTGATCCTAGCAAAGACATTGGATCTTTTCAAATTAAACATAACCAACAAATAAGCCAGAGAAAGCAGCTGACTTACGGCTGCTCATGTCTAAGGAGCTGCCTAGGGCTCTAAATGGCAGGAGTGCAGGTCACCGTGACAGGAGCCCATGCAAACTCTTTGTGGGTTAGTGACAAAGGCTATGTCCTTATTTAGTGTGTGGTCCTGTTTAAAATAAAGAACACCTGCTTGGTTTACAAAACTCTTAGTGTGGACAATTTTGAAAATTTTGGAAATTCCTAAGTGGTATGAACCCAAGGGTGTGAGAGATTAGTTTAAAAAACAAAGGGTGGATCTAATTGGGGCCCAGAACTCACTTCTGGTCTTGAATATGTGTATTTGTATTAATATTTTGGATTGTAATGAAGAATTCGGAAAGTAAACATAGAAAGGGAGGATACCAGAGAAAATGCCAAGATAAACCAGTTTGGCCAGTGCTGCACAATTGCTAGTGATTTCTGAGTCCTAAAATCATGGGTGAGATATTTTTTCTTGGAATTGTCCAAAATGGAGCAAATTTCTGACCCTATCTTGTCCACTGCCTTGAAGCTTTGTTGTTTTTCTCTGAAAAAATGTAATAAAAATGAGGTATCTTATTGTCCAAACCCTTACTTAAAATTGTTCAAGACAATGTACATTGACATTATCACATAATATA
Organism: Erethizon dorsatum; assembly: GCA_028451465.1. Classification (NCBI taxonomy): domain Eukaryota; kingdom Metazoa; phylum Chordata; class Mammalia; order Rodentia; family Erethizontidae; genus Erethizon; species Erethizon dorsatum. The sequence continues at coordinate 12,661,527 of CM051838.1, read as the reverse complement.
TTAATGTGTATTAAGAAATAGTACGAAGCGATCCTGTGCGTTTTATCCAAGCACCCAACACAACCACCACCATACAAAGTTTGTAACTGTATTCACTTCCCTGCGGCCCTGACCCCTCCTTAGCCACTGGCAACCAGTCTGCAGTTTTATCATGTGCACCATTTCGACAGTTGTATCATTTCCAGAATGTCAGATAAATGGAATCATATATAACTGGTGTGTATTGGCTTTCTTCAGCCAGCATAATTCTCCAAAGGTTCATCCAGGTTGTTGTGTATACCAGTAGTCGATGTCTTCTCATAGCTGAGTAGTATTTCATAGTGTCTTAGGCCATTTTATGCTGCTGTAACAGAATGCCCAAGACTGGGTAATTTATATAGAACAGAGATTTATTTATTACAGATCTGGAAGCTGGGAAGTCTAAGACTGAAAGATCCACAACTGGCAAGGGCCTTTGTGCTGTGTCATCCCATGGCAGAAGGGAGAAAGGAAGGACAGGGAGAAGGAGAGCACAAACACTAAATTCACCCTTTTATCAGGAACCGACTCGCACAGTAACTAACCCACTCCTGTGATAATGGTATTAATCCATTCATGAGGTAGTTGCATATTTTATTTTTAAAAGAAACTACCAAATTGTTTTCCGAAGTAACCATACCATTTTATATTCTCACAGGCAACATATGAATGATCTACTTTCATTGAATCCTTGCCGGCATTTTGTGTTGTCACTATTTTTTATTGTAGCTGTTCTAATAGGTGTATAGTGATGTCTTACTGTAGTTTTTTTCATTTACCTGATGTCTAATGATGTTGAATAGCACTTCATGTGCTTATCTGCTCTCTGTATATCCTCTTCAGTTAAATGTTTATATCTTTTGTCTGTTTTCCAACTGAATTGTTATTTTTTACTGCTGAGTTTTGACAGTTTTTAAATATATTCTACATGATAATTCTTTCACAGAGAAGTGGTTTGCAAACATTTTCTCATTTATATCTTCTATTATATCCACTTCACATGGTCAAAATGTGATATATCCTCATGAGGATATATCCTCATTATATCCACTTCACATGGTCAAAAATTTTCAATTTTAATGAAGTCCATTTTATCAATTTTCCTTTTTACAGACTGTGTTTTTGGTGCCAAGGGTAAGAACACTTTGCTAGGTCCTAGATCCTGAAGATTTTCTGTTTGTTCCAGAAGTTCCAGAAGTGTTATATTTATGCCACAACCGTTTTTGAGTTAATCTGTGTATATAACATGTGGGACTTGCAGATATTCCTGCCAAACACCACAAGAAAAACTGCTGGCCAACCCTAGTCCCATGGCAAAAGCTAAGGGGGAAAGGTAGGGCCTGGACTCAGAATGCAAATGGAGCAAAACCTCTCCAGCTGTTTCCAGTCTGTACCAGAACACCGGCTTTTAAGGTAGCACAATGCAGACAGACAAGAGAGCAGGTACGGCAGTCTGAGAGATTCAGTTAAAATGTGTCACTTTCTAGCTGCATGATATTGGGCAAAGTGCTGCATTGCACTGAGACTCGGTTTCTTCATTTGTAGTAAGATGGTTCTGAGAATTAAATTAGATAAAACATGTGAAATAATTAGTATATAGGGTGTCCCATAACTGACCTCATTGTTCTCCAAACTGATCCATTGCAGCTGCTGAAAAATTAGTAATGGGCTGTTGCAAGGAAACAGAAAGGCCAGTGGTATACAGACAAGACTGAGCCTGCTAAGGGCTAATACTCTGGTTTATAGATATACCAGCAACCATATGCTTCTGCTTCCCAGTTTGGTGAGCAATACTGTGTGCACAGTAATAACTACTGAATAGTAGTTAAATAAAGAAAATAAGTTAAAATTTCATTCTGATTTGGTTAAAATTTCTGAAAGATTGAAAGACTTAAGAATAGGAACTGGGCTGGTGAGATGGCTCAGCGGCATAAACGCCTGACTAGCAAGCATGAGGTCCTGAGTTCGACTCCCGGTACCCACATACAAGAAAAGGGCTGGTGATACCGCTCAGCAGCACGGGCGCCTGCTGGCACACGAGGTCCTGTGGTCGACCCCCGGTACCCACACACACAAAAAAAAATAGAAACTGACATGGATAGGAACTAATATTTTCAAAATCTGGCCATTAGTCTATTAAATATTAAATTATGGAAAGATAATGAAATATCCATAAAACTAAATTAAGCTATAAAATCTATAAAGAAAATTTTCTGAAGTAAAAAATTATAGTTAGTCTGCATGAGTTGTTATTGAAACCATTGGTATTAAATCTTCTGATTTTAAACAAGCCAAAGTTATGTAAATTACTTCTGAGAGCCTTGAACACTACAGGTTGAATATCCCATGTCTGATGTGCTTGGACCAGAGATGTTTGCGATTTCAAATATTTTTGGAATATTTTCACATGTAATAAATCTAAAGATTAAATCATTTATGCCTCATATATACCAAGTCTAAAGATTAAATCATTTATGCCTCATAGATACCTTATGCCACATAGTTCAAAGTTATTTTATACAATATTTTAAATAATTTTTTGCATTAAAAGTTCATGGTGTGAAATTTTCCACTTTGGCATCATATCCTCAAAAAGTTGGATTTTGGAACATTTTGGATTTGGGCCTTTCAGATTAGGAACACTCAGCTTTTATAACAGTAATTCAACTGTCAGTTTTAGTTTTATTCTCTCAACACTTACCATTTTGTTCTTTGCTTTTAAAAAAAAGACTCTTCTTTCCCTTATAGAAAGAATAAAATGTCTTCCACTTCCTTTTAAAAAAATTTTTTCTCCCAAGGACATCTTTAGAACTTTGTCTCATATTAATCACATAGTATTAGATCTGTCACAGATATTTTATTTTTATGTACTTGATTTATTTATTATTATTATTTTTTTATGTGGGTACCAGGAACCGAACTCAGGACCTCATGCTTGCCAGGCAGGCGTTTGTGCCGCTGAGCTATATTACCGGCCCTATATACTTGATTTTAAACTAAGCAGCAAAAGCATCTTGAGATGGTCACAGAAAACAGAAACACAATGTATAGGGTGAGAGCTCAGGTAGAAGGTGGGTCGTGTCTAGTTTGTTACTTGAGGTTTTGGGGAAACAGGATTATTCGTGTATGCGTGTCAGGTCATTTTTGGCAGCATCTGGCTGAACTGAGTAACCATCAATCCCCCCAGCTTTGGTCCCTTGAAGGCTGGAGCTTATGCATTTCTCAGCCTCTAGAATTGGATGTCTCTTCAGTGTTACCACTTAGTCAGACAATGTTTTGGAGAAAAAAAGAAAAAAAAAAAACACCTAGTCTATGTAAAGAAAATAAATTTCTTCTTGCTATGTGTATATTTTGGAGTTTGATCCTGGCATTGTTTATAATGCTTATCCTGTCAACAACAAAAAAATTTTTGATTAGATTAAGGCTGTTTTATTTGTTTTTTTCTTTATTTAGTGTCTTTATTCACTAATGTTATAATTAAAACAGAAGGACACTAGATTTCTTATTGACAAAATGAGGAGTCTGAACACTCTTAAACGCCACCTATTAAATTTGGGTAAATACCTGAAAATAAATAAAAATTAATATTAAAGACAAAAGTCTTAATCCCTGCACTTGGGAGGCTGAGACAGGAGGATTACTGTAAATTCAAGACCAGCCTGGGTTATAAAGTGAGTTCAAGGCCAGCCTGAACTACACACACACACACACGCACACACACATATACAAAGATGAAAGGCTTATGCCAAATGCTGCCTGATTTTGTCTGACTTCAATAACTTTTTGAGTTACAAATACCATATTTTTGATTTTCAGTCCCTGCTTATATAACATGGTTAGAAAATGAAGCTTAAGTGTCAAAGACCTACTAATGTTCTTGTCTCCTTCTCCTGACTATCAAAAGATAATGGGTCGCCAAATAACCAAACCAACCTTCCTTTGTGTCCTTTGTGTCTGGCAGGTGAGACTTGAGATTGCTGACTAGGCAGGGTCGGTGCCCACCCGTCCTCGTCCTCATCCTCCTCCCCATCCCCCAACTCTGTCTGAGGAATTCAAAGAAGACGAGCCCTTGGCCCTTCGCATTCCTTACGAATAAGGGATCAAAGTCTAGGGGTGGGATGAGGTAGGATAGAAGAAATAAAAGTAGAAAGGAGACAAAGAAACCCATAAATTTAAATATTACACTTTTTCTTTTGAGGTAAGTTAGGAGAATGTTCACTGGAAGCAAGGAGAAGAAACATAGCTCCTGAACATGTGCTAATAAAGAAAATAATCTGAATAAAAGAAGAAAATAGCTCCTGGATTTCCAGGAGGGGCCCCGAGTGGGTTGCCACACGTGCCCTTGATCCAGAGCAGCCTTTTTCTTTTACTTTTTTTCTTTTTTTTTTTTTTTAGCAGTGGCAAAGTTTATTTGAAAAAGTAAAAATGAAGAGTAAGGGACAAACTGGCTCTGCAGAGCGAGCTTGGGCCAAGTAGAAGAGGAAAAAGCAAGATAAAAGAACACCCTGGAGGAAGCAGGGCGGGCTATGGAAGCAAAGCCACGGTAGCTGCTCCAGAGCTCCCGGTAGAAGTGGAGCCAGGAATTGCCTCATTGCTCAGGTGCTGCCTCTCACGGGTGGCTCTGTGGATTTAAACTGACGGTGGGAACTCAGGCTCTTTAATCCACTTAGTATGTAGGGTTTGAAGGGAGCTGGGATTTTAAAGAAAAACTGGTTATTTTGCATTTTAAATTCCTTGAAATTAGGAACTTAGTAGGGAGGGGCTGCAACTCTTTTTAATTTTTATTTTTTAAATTTTATCAGTACATTTTAGATATGCAAAATAACATTCATCATATGGGATTTGTACCTGTACGTGATAAATCTTGATTCTTTGTTTTCACTTTCCCTCCCCTCCCTTCAACCCTTCTTCCCCTCCTTACTTACAAAAGCTTTGTTTCCATTTTTTCCTTCTTATTTTTTCTTTTCCCTTCTTTCCTTTCTCCCCCCTCCCTAGTTCCTCTTCTCATTTGAACATTTTCTTTGTATTTCACAATATCTATTACACATTTTGGTCCTTATTTACACCTTTGGTTGCTTACACCAGAAAAACAGTGTGATATTTGAACACGTGTGTCTGATTTATTTCACTTAAGAGTATGGTCTCAAGGTGTATCCATTTACCTAGAAATGTCTCAGGTTTATCCTTATTTATGGCAGGGTAGTACTCCATTGTATAAAAATACCACATCTTCTTTATCCATTCATTGGTTGATGGGGATTTGAACTATTTCCAAGATTTAGCTATTACAGACTGTGCCACTATAAACATGGGTACACATATATTGCTATGGTGTGATGCTTTTAATTTTTTTCAGGAAGATAAAAAGAAGGGGAATAGCTGGGTCAAATGGAACTTACAGTTTTAGTTTTTTGAGAAATCTCCACACTGATTTCCCCAGTGGTTGCACCAGTCTACACTCCTACCAACAATGGAAAAGGGTTCCTTTTCCCCTACAACTCTGCCGGCATTTGTTATTGGTTGATTTCTTGATAATAGCCATTCTTTCCAGAGTGAGATGGAAACTCAGCATTGTTTAAATTTGCATCTCTCAAATGACCTGTGATGTTGAGCATTTTTTCATATATTTATTTGCCATTTCTACTTCTTCAATTGAGAAGTGTCCATTCATTTCAGATGCTCATTTTGGATTGGGTCTTTAAATTTTGGGGGTTCGGACTTTTTTCAGATCTTTATATATTCTATATGATAGTCCTTTGAGGAACAGCTGGTAAAAAATTTTCCCACGTTGTGGGTTGTCTCTTCACTCTGTTGGCGGTTTCCCTTGCTATGCAAAAGCTTTTTAATAAGATGAGATCCCATTTGTTGCTTGTGGTTATTTCCTGTGTAGTCGGGGTTTTGTTCATAAAGTCTTTGCCTACACCTATGTCTTCAAGAGTTCTACTCATTCTTTCTTCTAGTAGATTCGGTGTTTCTGTTTTAATACTTAGATCTTTGATCCATTTCAATTCTAGTTTAATCCATAGGGAGAGATGTGGGTCTAGTTTTAGTCTTTGGCATGTGGAAAGTCAGTTTTTCTAACTCCTTTTTTTAAAGAAGCTATCTTTCTTCCACTGAATGTGTTTGGCCCCTTTGTGTAAGATAAGGAGGCTGAGTGTGTTTTGAGTAATTTCTGCATCTTCTAATCTGTTCCATTGAGCCCCGGGTCTGTTTTTGTTCCAGTACCATAATGTTTTTATTACTGTAGCTTTGTAGCATAATTTCAAGTCAGGGATTGTGATGTCCCCTGATTCGCCTTTGTAGCCCAGAATTGCTTTTGCTATTCTAGGTCTCCTCTGGATCCAAATGAATTTTAGGATTGTTTTCTCTAATTTTGAGAGGTATGCTATTGGTATTTTGATCAGGATTGCATTAAATCTGTGTAACAATTTTGGGAGTATGGCCATTTTCACTATATTACTTGTTCCTACCCAAGAACAAGGGATGTCTTTCCATTTTCTGCCATCTTCTTTAATCTCTTTTTTCAGAGTACTGCAATTTTCAATGGAAAGGTATTTTGCTTCCTTTGTTAGATTGATCCTAAGTATTTCATTTTTTAGGATGCCATTGTGAAAGGTGTTGTTTACCTAATTTCTCTCTCAGTGAGTTTGTTATTTGTGTACAAGAATGCTATTGATTTTTGAGTGTTGATTTTATATACAGCTACACTACTAAATTTGGTTATTACATCTAGAAGTCTTTCGGTGGAGTTTTTGGGGTCTTCTATGTAGAGTATCATGTCATTTGTAAATAATGATAATTTAACTTCTTCCTTCCCTATATTTATTCCTTTTATTTCTCTCTCTTATCTAATTGCTCTGGCTAATATTTCCAGAAATAAATAAACCTATATATCTATATATCTATATCTATATCTATATCTATATCGACAGAGAGAGAGAGATTTAGTAAGAGTGGTGATAATGGAATTCCTTGCCTTTTTTCTGATTTTAGAGTGAAATACAGTCTTTGACCACTAATGTGATGTTGGGTGTTAGTTTGTCATAGATGGCTTTTATCAGATTGAGATAAAGATCATCTATGCCAATTTTCTGTAGGGTTTTTAATCATGAATGGGTGTTGGACTTTGTCAAATGCTTTTTCTGCATCTATTGAGATGATCATGTGAATTTTGTCCTTGGCCCTGTGATACGGTGTATTACATTTATTGATTTGCATACGTTGAACCATCCCTGCATCCCTAGGATGAATCCTACTTGGTCATGGTGTATAATCTTCTTGATGGTTTGCTGCATTCTTTTTGCCGGTATCCCTTACTGAGGATTTTTGCATCTGTGTTCATTAGGGAGATTGGCCTGCTGTTCTCTTTTTTGGTTGGATCCTTCTCTGGTTTTGGTATCAGGGAAATGCTTGCTTCCAGGAATGAGTTTGGGAGTATTGCTTTACTTTCAATTTCATTAAAGCATTTCAGGAGTAGCAGCATTTGATCTTCTCTAGATTTCTTGTAGAATTCAGCAGTGAATCCTTTAGGACCTTGGCTTTTCTTTATTGGTAGGTTTTTAATTACATCTTCAATTTCATTGACTGATATTGGTTTATTTGGAATTTTTCTATCTTCTTGATTCAGCTTTGGTAATTATATATATCTGTGTTTTCCATCTTATTAGAATACAGGTTCTTGAAGTAAGTATTAATGATCTTCTGGATTTATGCATGATTCATTGTGATTTCACCCTTTTCATTCCTAATTGTATGGATTTGAGTGTTTTCTTTCCTTGTTTGATAAGGTTGGTTAAGGGTTTGTCAATTTTATTTAATCTTTCAAAGAACCAACTCTTGTGTTCATTGATTCTTTGTATTGTTTTCTTAGTCTCAGTTGAATTAATTTCTCTTCTAATCTTTATAATTTCCTCCCTCATATGAGCTTTGGGCTTGACTTGCTCTTCTTTTTCTAGAAGCTTGAGATTCAACATTAGGTTATTTGAGCTTGTTCTGTTTTTCTGATGTGAGAATTCACCTCTATAAATTTCCCTCATAGTACTGCTTTCAAGCATCTCATATATTTTAGTATTTTGTATTAGCATTATCATTTAATTGTAGAAACTGTCTGAATTCTTCTTTAATTTCATCCATGACCCATTGGTTGTTCAGGAGGGTGTTATCTGATTTCCATATGTTTATGTAGTTTCTTTTACCATTGATTCCCAATTTCATTCCACTATGGTCTGATAATATGCATGAGATAATTTCAATTTTGTGTATTTACTTAAGCATGCTCTATGAGCTGGTATGTGGTCTATTTTGGAGAATATCCCATGTGCAGCTAAGAAGAATGTGTATTCTAATATGGGGGGGGACACTTTGTAGACATCTATTTGTTCAAAAATTTGATTTAGTTCTGATATTTCATTGATTTTTTTTGTCTAGATCTATTTGTGACAATGGGGTATTAAGGTCCCCCATTACAATTGTGTTAGTGCTTATTTGATTTTTCACATCTGTTAATATTTGTTTAACATAGTTGGGTGCACTGGTATTTGGTACATATATATTTATGATTGTTATCTTTTCCTCTTGGATTGTTCCTTTAACAAGGATGTAGTAAACTTCTTTGTCTCTCTTGATCAATCTTGGCTTGAAATCCACATTGTCTGCAAATAGAATAGCTACCCCTGCTTTTTTCCAATTTCTCTTACAAGGAATATTGTTTTCCATCCTTTGCATTTTGCAGTCTATGCATTTCTTTTTGAATTAAATGTGTTTCTTGTATGAAGCATATTGTGGATCTTGTTTCTTAATCCATTCTGCCAGTCTGTTTCTTTTGACTCAATTCAATTGGGACCATTTACATTGATAGTTATAACTGATATGTATTGACTTACCCTTGTCACATTATTTTCCTGTTGTTGGTTCCTCTTTTTTGTCCCCTCTGTTTAATTACTTGGCTTACCTCATTCTGTTGGGGCTCATGGAGTTGTACTCTTTGTTATCTCTTTCCAGAATGTCCTTCAGAACATTTTGGAGTGCTGGTTTGGTGGTCATGAATTTCTTCAGATGTTCTTTGTCATGGAAGTATGTTATTTTTCCATCAACTATGAAAGATAGTTTTGCAGGGGTACATCAATCTGAGTTGAAGGTTGTTTTCTTTTAGGACTTGAAATATTTCACTCCAAGCTCTCCTTGACTTAAGGATTTGAGAAGTCTGCTGTATTTCCGATGGGCTTTCCTTTGTAAGTGATTTGTTTCTTTTCTGTAGCAGCTTTTAATATTCCATTCTAGTGTTGAGTTCCAGAATGCTAATTATTATATGTCTTGGGGTAGAATTTTTTTGATCATGGCTAATTCGAGTTCTGTATGCCTCATTTATCTATATGTCAAATTCTTTTCCCATGCTTGGGAAGTTTTCTGCCATTACTTCTGTGAACAGGTTTTTTTTTATGTTGTTTGCACTATCTCCAGCTTTTTCATTGACTCTGACCAATCTTTTGGTTGGTTTTCTTTTTTGTTTGTTTGTTTGCACAATTTAGCAGCTGTTGGATTGATTTTTCATGGTCCCCTGCTATTTTTAAGAAATCTCTTTTTCATGCTTGCTAACCACAATACTGTCTTCTAGATCTGATTTTCTTCCCTTACGTTGGTTCATTTTGCTGTATACACTTTCAATAGAATTTTTAATCTCCAGAATATCTGATTGAGTCTGTTTCATGGATTCCATTTCTATCCTATGTTGGGCATTTATGGTTTCTATCATTTTCCTAAGATCCTCTATTTTTTTTTTTTTACCTGCATCTTCTCTAGATTCACTAATCATGTCCTTCATTCTGGCCATCATCTCTGAGGTTATCTGTGAAATTATTTCTGATTCGATGTTTTCTAGAGCCTCATTCATTTGCTTTGTTACTTCTGTTGTTACCACTTCAGAGCATCCGGGTGAGTGGCTTTTGAATTGTTCCACTTCATTGCTCCCTGGGTTTGCCTTGGGTGAGCTTGGGGGATGGGGTTGCATCTTGCTTCCATATCTTCTCATTTTGTATTTTTTTTAGTTTAATTCTTGCATTGGTGCTTATAAATTGTTTATGGTAGGTATCTTTATTGCTAGTATTGAGAACCCATAGGAAATGACTACTTCTCAGAGATGTCTTCAAGGTGTAGCTGGCTTTTGGGGTTTGAGTCTGTTGCAAGATCCTACATCTTCAATTTATTGTGAATGAGAAATTGCTGCCTAGTTGGCCTAACACCTAGTTCTTTGGCACTGGCCTATAGTATTGTTTGTGACCCTCAGGCAATCTCAGTCTTGGCATATGTGGAAGAACAATTGATTAGAACAATTATGTCACTGTGGCTAAAGTAATAGAGTCACTAATAACAATAGCATCAAACACACCCTAGAAAATGACAGACTGGTAACTATTAATTTGTCGCCTTTAACCATATGAATAGGATTTGTAGTTATATAGTCAAATCTGAAACCAGAAAGTTGTGTACAGTAAATAGCCCCTCAATATGGCAATTTTACCCTCGGGTAGAAAATCTAAAAGAGGTAGGTGGAAAAATAGAGAAATAGAGGAAGAGAAAGGAATTAGAAGCGAGGCTGGAGGACAAAGGAAGATTTTGCAAGCTTTGGCAACTGGTGAAGCAGACAGCAGGGAAAAAAGAAAAAAAAACAGAAACAAAGAACAAAACAAATAAACAAAAAGCTAGAAACAATGTTCTCACTTGTATAAAAACAAGAACAAACAAAAAAGAGAAATAAAATCTAAAAAATTAAAAAGTAAAGGAAGAAAAGCAGGAATAAAAAAATATCCACTTCAGGGTGTGTCTGTGCTTTCACTCTTTTACAGAGGGGCCAAACAGAGCCCAGCTCTTGTTGATTGATCCCAGCAAGCCAGCAGTAGAATTATTGTGGTGGATAATCCTAGCACACCTGGGCCTTTAGTCCCACTGAAGTTCACGCTGCTTCTGGTTTCTGGCTGTGAGGCTGGGACCCAAGTTTTTCAGCCCGCAACATTCTGAGTGACTCCTGCAGGCTTGAACACGGCTCCCTGTCAACTTGAACTTTGTTGTGCCTCACCCTGACACTAGAGCTGCTAGACGGAGCCAACCTGCAGCTGCTCTGAGTTCTGACTTCTGTTGGCCCCTTTCCAAAATGGCTACTGGCCAGTCGCCCTCTCCTGGGGGGGCATCTGAATCCAAATAACTCACCAGCTACTGCAAACTGCAGTGTCCACTGCTCTGTTCCACTGGTGCGTTTCTCTGTGGAGGCCTCTGGGGTTGCCAGTAGTCACCCGGCCTCTTCAGGTTCAAGTCATCCCTCCCACGCCACCAGCTGGTGCTCAGGGAGAAAGAAGCACTGCTTGCCACCTCCCTCCTCTAGTTGTGGTCCCTTTCTTTGCTGTCTCCATGGGCTCTAATTCTCACTTCAGATCCTTGCTGGATTCTGGGCACCCACTTCCCTCCTCCTTCTCTTCCTCACTGCTATATTTCAGTGTCTGGACTCCAAATATCAGAGAGGCTGTTTCTCTGCTGCTCACTATTTCACCATCTTCCCAGAAGTCCTTCAAGACTGTTTTAATACTAGATATAAAACCTGCAAATTTGGGAAGTCTAATTGACGTTGGTGTTTAATACCCCAGAAGAAGCTCTGTTTCTGGGGTTATCTGTTAACACATTATTTTCATCACATCAGACTGTAAGAGATCTGGGAAATAAAAATGTGGGTTTTTTTTTTCATAAAACTACCATCATACTAAATTTTCATAAACTTTAGTAAATCAACCTAAGAATTGATCTAATAATATAGATTGAGAACATAATTCTATTGTCTGGAAACTTAGTCACTTTCCAATAGTAAAATCAATTGATTTTGAATATTTTGGGTGTTTTTTCCTTTAATTTCTTTTTCCTATCATTGGCAACATCTAATAATATAAATAAATTATAGCTCTGCTTTTATGTTTTCATCATATTAAATGCTTTGTCTTTTTTTTTTTTCCTTGCATTTTTACCCTCCCAGGGCCCCATTTCCCAGAGGAATAGTTCACTTCGACAACCAGGGAGAGCGCCTGCATGCTCAAGGTAAGGTTGAAATATAAATAATTTTGCATGACTCCTGTTTGCAGATTAAATTAAAGCAAACAGTACTACTGCCTTTGCAAGAAATGTATTTCCCAAGTTCCATTATACAATTAAAACCAATATTTGAGTAAATATGCTCCATTAAAACATTGTTTTTTCAAACCACAGTCTACTTCCCAGGTGTACTAAGGGCTAATTAACTGCTATTAGCAATTCCTCTAAAAATGGTCATACCAATTAACGTTTAGTTTTAGAGATCTTATTAGTGATAAGTGGAGGGGGGAATTTTCAAGATATGGTCAAAATGACCTCATAACATTTCTAATTATTCGTGAACAAGTGTTGTTTACTTGTGTGTGTGCTTTTTTTTTTTTTTAAAGGCAGCCACTCTATTGGTTGAGAGAGAGAATGAAAATATTTGGTGGTAGTGATTAAAGACCCAGAAAGCCCCATTTTTTCAGTTTGGGGTTTGTCTTTGAGACACAAATGACCTTCAGTTATTTCCCACTGTTACACTGAGTCTCCCTCTAATAATGCCTTTAAGGCTCACCGCTAGGAGTGCCTTAGAACAAAGGAACAGTTAACAAAAGGCCCACCAGGTGGCAATATTTGGAAAGGCATTCAGAGAGCTTTCAAAGCTGTGAGCTATTATTATTCACACAGAGAATGGTCTCAGGAAGTGTAATGTCCTAATTTCATCAGAGGGGCTCTAAACAGCTTTTGTTTTATTTCTTCTACAATGCTAAATTTTTTTTTTTTTTTTTTTTTTTTTTTTTGTACTTTAAAGAAGAGGGTGTGTGGGGTATAGGTGTTGTTTTCTTCTTTTGTTTTGAATTCTGGAATGCTGCAGTTAGAAGCCTCATTTAGTACTGGCAAATATTAAAGGCTCAAATCCATGGATAATACACTTCTTTTGGTGTCCAGTAGTGAGAAATGCTATGGGTGATGGTTACTGTTAAGTATCTTACTTGAGAAGAGAGATCTGAAACAAAAGAGCTTCTAAAAAATGGCCTATCATTATCATTCAACCAAGAGAAATTTGTAGGTACAAAACTCTTATTTGTATCAATTTGTAGTAATTAAGGGTTATGTAAATAGAGTGAGTAAACTCTTCCTCTTTTGCTGTAATGAAAGTGGTTAGCACATTTGAAGCAAAAATAATAGAAAAAGGTAGCTCATTATAGTCTAAATAGGGTGCCTTGCTATAGATCTCCTTATATCTGGGACTACAAAACAAATGCTTCTTTTTCTCTAAAGACCAGGTAATAAATATTTTCTGCCTTGCAGCCAAACAACTTCTGTTACAACTATTCAGCTCGTCCTCCAGAAACAGCCACAGACAATATATAAATGAGTGGGTTCAACAAAACGGGTTATATAAAATGAGTGGGTTATATAAATGGCTGTGTTCAATAAACATTATTTTCAGAAAAAGACACAGGGTCACAGGCCTGTTTGCAGACCCCTGTCAGATAACTGATGATAAGGGGGCACAAGAGGGTGGAGAGCCAAAAAGAGAGTTGTCATTGGTGCCTCTCTTTTCTCTCCATGTCCCTTCTGAGGTGCATCTTGCTGTCTTAACCCTCTCAGAAATTAGTACAGTGGGGCACTCCTTATTTGAAATGCCTGGGACCGAATGTGTTTTGGATTTTTTCAAATTTTTGAGTATTTGCATATATAGTAAGGTATCTTGGGGATAGCACCCAACTCTAAAGAAAAAATTGTTTCCTATTCACCTTATATACATACCCTGAAGGAAACTTGATATAACATTTCTAGTGTACCTGCAATTTGACTGTGACCCATCACATGATGTTGGGTTTGGAATTTTCCACTTCTAGTGTCATATAAGTCCTCAAAAAGTTCCAGATTTTGGAGCTTTTCAGATTTTGGGTGTTTAGAGCAGGAATGCTTACACTGTATTGATAGTTTTCCTGAGTGGATAATCTCATCACCAGCCATGTGCTTGCTGAGATTCCTTTGTTGGGAGGAGCTGCTTGCTTCTCATCCAAATCTGTTGCTGCATTGTGCATAATATGTCTGTACTTTATATTTCATGACATTTGGGTGTCACTTGAGTATAGAGTTAAAGACTGAAGCAATAACTAGTTGATAGGCAATTTAATTTTATGCTTTGGTCCTCACTAAACAATGGTCTATCAGAAACATAACCATATTAAGGAAAACTTTATATTGACTATAGCAAAAATTTCATCTAAAAAATAATATTAGAGGAAACTTGGGGCGCCCATACATAACAGCACCATCCCGAAATAACTATATTTTTTTGCACATTTGTTTTTCCCATAAGTTTTCCTGTTTGTCCACAGTGGATATCACAATGCATGTGAACTTTGTATATTGCTTAGCATTATTGACAAATATCCTTCATATTCATGAATCATATGAGCTATTATTAGAGTAGTAGAAGAATGTTATATCAATGTATCATACATGACATATACTTTAATTCTCACTATTTTCCAATTTTTCACTAATTTTTATACAGGCTTTTGATGTTTTTATTGTTTGGTTTGATTTGTGTCAGTTCACCCATTTGCTAAGTACAAAATCCCAGAAATGTGATTCTTATTCAAAGATATGATGATTTTTATGACTTTTAATCTAATTTACCATATTTTTCCCAAAAGGAATAACCTACAGGCATGTGGCTTGAGAGTAACAGTTTCACTACAACTTAATCAGAAAGAACATTTAATTTATTGAGTGTCTATCAGTAATGCAATGTGCTGGTTGTCTGGGAATATATATGTGTATACAGGCATGAATTATGTAGCCATTCCACATTCATTATGTGCCTACCATAATCTAAGTTTTGTAGGGTTTCAGTGGTTAGCAAAAGATGACTTCTGTCTCAGTTTGCCTATGGGAATGCTAAGCTATACATAAAGGACTTATAATAAAATATAGGAAATGAGTTGCACCATAGGAAAAATAGTTAAAATATTATGAAAGGTTGGGAAGGGACAGAGAAAGATGGCATCTGAGCTGAACTGTGAAGGTAAATTGGTTTTGGATACTTGGGAGTGGTGATGTTTACCATTCATTGCATAAGCATTTACTGACTGGCAGCTATTTGCCAAGTTCTGTGCTTACAGCTGGTAATATAAAGGTGAACAAGACAGAGCTCTTAGCACATACTATCTAGTGGAGCATAGAGTCTTTAAAAAATAACTGTGAGTGTGACAAGTAGGATAGCATTATGTCAGAGGATTCATGGGGCTTGGGGTGACATATTTCCCTTGGAACAAAGATTTTTGATGGCTCCTCCTTTGGCACAGTCTTCCACATCAGTTACTATGTCAGAGAGCTGCTTCTAGAAATCTGAAAGCTGTGGTAGCTGTGCTGACCAATATCTCTAGTTGAAGTTGGCCAATGTTAGCAGTGAGGTCCTTACCAAGGTGCCAGCTCCTCAGCCTGGGATCAGCAAGACCTACATCCTGGCCCTCACCAGCCAATGACTAAAGCAAATTTCTAAGAATTGTAGTTTCATTTGTGTTTTGTTTTCTCAGCATCTGGAAGAAATTACAAACAGCTGGATAATCTTACTCAGCTTGCTCATTTTATCAATAAGCATTCTTGTGGGGGAGAGTTGAGCAACATGCCTAGGTTCAGGCAGTTGGTGACAGAAATCACAGTACCAGAACCTTCACATTCTGATTCTCATTGTGGGAAATTTGGAACATATTCTTCAGCTGCTTACTTCCTTCAGAACCTGGACAAATAGCTTGAGCCCCACTTCCCTCTTCAAAACAGAGGCATAGCCAGGCATGGTGGCCCACGCCTGTAATCCCAGCACTCAGGAGGCTGAAGCAGGAGGAATACTGTGAGTTTGAGATCAGCCTGGGCCACATAGTGAGTTTAAGGATAGCCTGAACTACATAGTGAGACCCTATCTCAAAAAAAAAGAAAAAAAAAATAGAGACATAATACATCTTAAGTTTTTTTGTGAGATTCACTTATGGTAACATGAGTGTTGGATATATCATGGACATTCAGAAAATATTTGTTCTTTCTCCTTCCCTCCCAGAGCTACCAGTTCACAGGGGTCCTTTTATTAGTAAGGTTACTTGACAGGGTTCATGTGAAGTGAATGGTAGAATGAGAGTCCATTTATGAAACTGGTGCAGAGCTTAGAGTTCTCGTTTCTGAATTTCACTTCACTCTGCCTGGGTAGAGACTTAGGGGGTTTTGTCTATGGTTCCTCTTTCTCTTCTTCTTCAGTAGCTTATTTAATGTGTTCTGTGAACGTGTTGGCAAGACCGAAGAATTTGTTCATCTGTGATTTACTTTAAAATGATTTGTCAAATAAATATAGAGAGATGGATGATTAGGTAGAGAAAATGCGGCTCAACATGAACGATCGCTGAATATAGCTGGTGAGTGTGAACCGATGTTATGCTGCTGGACAATCTATTTTACATTTCTGGATGTTTAAAATGGCCAAGGCATTTTTCCTACATTTCTAGATGTTTGAAATGTTTCTGTTTTTTCGAAAGAGTTGCCTAGGTTTATGTATTAAATATTAATGAAGTTACCCGCATGGCTTCATCACTGTGTAGGGTGCAAAGGGCACATCTGGGTCTGGTCAGGTTCCCAGCCCACAAGCAGCCGTGGTCCACGGTGGGAAATGCAAAGGAAGCAGGCAGTCCTGCTCCAGGCTGTGGAGCACTGGGGTGTGAAATGTACAGGAAAAACGGGGGCGCTTAGCTGGGACAGCTAAACCAAAGCTGGTATGAGAAGGTCAAGCCTCGGCATCAGGCTTCCAAGTTCAATGACCTCTAGTCTGAGACCTGAGGAAAGGAGGAGCTAACTAGGTGTTGGGGGTGTGAGGACTGCAGAAAAAGGGAAATTGTTTGGGAAGAGCAGCAGGCCCAAAGATCTGGAGGGAAAATAAGAGATGCATCTAGCATGAAAGAAGTTCAGCAGTGAGCTGCAGCATCCAGGAGGACTGAAAGATAAGGCTGGATGGACAGATCAGGAAGGCCTTTGTACTTCGGGTTCTGTCCCGAAAGCGGTGTTGAAGGGCTTAAACAGACAAATTTAAAACACCAGTTTTGCTAGGAATGGTCACTCTGGCAGCTGTGTGGAAAATAGGTCAGGAGGAAAGGACAAGATTAAAAGTAGACCAGGTGAAAACAAATGAACATCTGACTGTGGTGGTGACAGCTGGGGCAGAGGGATGTAGATTTGCTTCAGTGCAGTTTAGGTGATGAAATGGACAGGACTGAGTAGGAAGAGGACAGTGGTTAATGAATTCAAGAACTATATATCAGGTGCTTGCTTTTGTAAGCACTCTTTAATTGCTGAGAAGAAAAGTAAGGGAAATGGGGGATATGGCATGAGCGATTGCTGTTTTATCAAGAGGGGAGAAAGGGAGAGGAATCTTTCTCAGGGACACGCAGCTGCGGATGCTAAAGTGGGAAGCAGTCCTCTGGAGCCCAGGCATTCAGTGGGCCCCAGGAGCTCTGCCAGTGACTGGGCTGTAGTGGGCAGAGGCTGGTGCTGGTCTCTGGCGTGAATAAATGGAAGTCTTGCTGATGTTTTTGAGACAGGAAATATTGTGTGAGGAAAAGAATCAGAGACTCAATATTGCAAATGTTGAGTTTAAGGTGCAAGTGTTATCCAAGAAGATGAAATAGGAATTGGGATCTGAACCCCAAAAGAAAAATGAAATATAGCTGTGGGAGTCACTAGCATGCAAGTAGAAGGTTACAAGTGTAGGTAAAATTGCCCAAGGAGAGTATAGAATGAGAAAAAGGAATCCAGAGGAGAATCTTGAAGATCATCAATATTTAGAAGGTAAATTAAATAGACAGTACGCTCATGTTCATGGCAGCATTGTTCATAATAACCAAAAAGCAGAAGCAATCCAAGTGTCCATAGACAGATGAGTAGATAAGCAAAATGGGATGCCTACCTAAAACAATATTATTCAGCCTTAGAAAGGAAGAAAATTCTGTCTTATGCTGTACTGTGAATGAACATTAAGATAGTATACTAAGCGAATAAGCTAGTAACCCCCCCCAAAAGCCCCTAAATATTGTATTATTCCACTTAAATGAGATACCCAGAGTGGTCAAATTTATAGTGCCGGGGGCTGGGGAAAGAGCAGAATGGAGAGTGAATGCTTCATGGGTATGGAATTTCAGTTCAGGAAAATGAATAAGTACAGGAGATACATGATGGTGATGTTTGTATAGTGTGAATGTACTTAATGCCTCAGAATAAATATATAAAAATGATTAGTATGCTAATGTTATGTGTATTTTACTATATCTTTGACACACACACACACACGCACGCACACACACACACACACATTGATAAAGATTAGCAAGAAACAGGAGAAAGGCCGTAGTCCAGCATGTTATCATGGACACCAAGGGAAAATAGCATTGCAAAAATGACAAAGGTTTGATAAGCCCAAATGGTCCACAGAGGTTAAGAGATAATGACTAAAAAGTGCCTATTGATTTAACAACAAAGAGGCAGTTAGTGATGGAGCTGTGGGTGATTTCAGTGGTGTGATCAGAGTGGATGATCAGAGTGGATGCCAGATTGCAGAAGCAGAGAGGATAAGTTCAGATGACACTTTAAGATACTTGATTGCAAGAGCTACTGTGTGGGAGAAGAGCTGATTTCGGGCAGAAGATCTTGGAGCTATTCAAATGCCGCTGGAGAGGAGTCTGTGGAAAGGGCCTGTAAACATCTGGTCAAAAGTTAGACTGGATCTCTGAGAGGGCAGGAGGCCAGGGGTGAGGGCACACCTCATCGTTGCAGCAAGCAAGAAACCAAGCCGGAGAGCTGACCTTCCAGTACATGTGTACGCATGGGGGCTGGAAAAGGTTTCGATCTAATGGCTTGACTAGCTCCTGTGAAGTTAGAAGGCAACCATCTGCTGAGGGAGAAGGCAGTAAGTTCAGGGATAAAAGGAAACTGAGAAGTATTGAAATGCCTGCTTGTTGAATAATGACAGAGCAGTGACTAAGGAAATGGGAGGACGGTCTGGAAGAGCCTCCACTGGGCTTGGAGGCCATGAACGCATAGTCGCGCTGATCTTCTGGACAGGTGACCTTTTTTACTCCAGTAGGGCTTGGCAGTCCATGAGAGGCACATGTACCTTTTCAGGAAAAAGGGGAAATTGATGATCAGGGCAGCACATTTATTTTTAAGTAGCCTAATGCATCCTTCTTCCTCTCTGAAATGTTATAAGAGCCAAATGACTAGATTAGGAGTTGCTAATTGGTTGGTTTATAATAAGTTTAGTATTTGTACAGGGATTGTAACTAACTCCTCTGAGTCCTCTGTTGTCTGCATAGATTATTGAGAACCAGCCGTAAAAACCTTCTGAACAGTTTATGAGCAGGGTGATGGGGTCACATCCCTCATCATAAACTTGTATTGCTTGTCACAGGTACTTCTGATCAAAGAGGCGACTACTGTGTTCCATACGGAAGTAATCCTGCCAACTGCTTAGCAGACCTTTGGCACGTTGCATACCCCTAAAATCTGCCTTTTGCATAGACTACCAGGATCTAGCTAAGTAATAATCACTTTTGCTAGGGAAAATATTACTAAAGTTACTGCATTGATGTATCTTTACCAAAATTGTCTTTACAAGTGGGCTATAGTATGCGGAAAGAATGCTATTGATATCTCACAGGCTGATGCCTGGCTTGGTTGCATATATTGAGGCTCCCAATCAAGAATTATGTTTCTTCCACCCCACTTCACCTATAACTCTACTTTCCTGGTCTGAGAGTTGGTAAAAATAAAAAAGTCAGTGAACATGAATGATAAAAATTAATGATCACAGATGATAGGCACTAACCCTGTAACATTTACTTTTCCCGTTATAACCCAGAACTTTTAGAGAGAGCTATTGAACAGGGCTGTCTGATGATAGACATGCGCTGTATCTGTACCATCTTATTTGGTAGCCACTAATCAGCCACGTGTACTCACTGATGACACCAAATGTGGTTATGAAATTGTGCAATTTGCATTTTACATTTTATTAATTATAATCAAGTCAGTATAAGCCACAAGTGGCCAGTGGCTACCATATTAGCGGCTGTAGAAGCCAGATGAGATAGAACTAAATTTCAGAGTATATCATGTAAATAGAGCCACTCCAGGAAGCACACTGTGATCTTGGATGGTCAGACAAGTTTGACCTGATCCTGCCATCAGCAATTTGGTGATAGCCTAGGGAGTCATGTCAGTGTAAGGGTAGGGAAGGGGGGAGCCAGATCTGGAAATAACCTTTTCAGCCAAGATGCATTCACCTTCCTTTCTACCCACACTGTGGAACACTTGAACACCAGAGAACTGTGTACAAAAGGGCAAAATGTAGGAGAACAAACTTTATTTGATGCCTGTTGGGTACCAGGCATTGGGTTAGCAACTTTGCATATCTTATCTCGTTACTCCTTATGTGTCCTATGTGAAACTTTTTAATGCTTTTTACAAATAAGGAAGTCGAGTTTCTAGCAGATTACTACCTTCTTGTTTCAGATGCATAATTTACTACACAGTAGAGCCAAGACTAGAACTGAAGCCATTATAAATCCAAACCTTGCTATCTCCACAAGCAGTATTCTTAGCTAGATTCACTTTCTTAGAATTACCTAAAAGGTAGAAGGCCTCCAGGGTAGGATGGAGGTAGGGTGGAGGCAATGGAATGTAAGTAACTTTCATTCTCTGGGTGTGTGCGTGTGTTTTAATCCTAATTATCTCAAAAGTTACACCTATATTCCTCTTGTTCTCCCTTCCTTCCCCATCACTTTGGTTTTTTATGTTATCCGGTCTAGAAACACAACCACTAATGTCTAGAAAATGTATAATTATTTGATTAAAATTTCTCAGGGGGGCCGGTGAGATGGCTCAGCGGCATAAGCGCCTGCCTGGCAAGCGCGAGGGCCCGAGTTCGACTCCCGGAACCCACATACGAAAAAAGGGCCGGTGATATCGCTCAGCGGCACGGGCGCCTGCTGGCGTGCGAGGTCCTGAGGTCGACCCCCGGTACCCACAAAAAAAAAAAAATTAAAAAATAAAACTACAGAATAGATTAAAAAAAAAAAAAAAAATTTCTCAGGAAACAAAGACATATTCCAACATCATAATTATCATCTTGGCAAAAAATCTCAAACAACTTGGAATTTACATATACCTATATTTTATAATAAATACATTATCTACAGTCATTTAATTAAACATCTCCCAGAGTTTAGCTGGTGCCTATCAGCCTTCTCAATGTCTCTTACATGTACAACCTTTTCTTCTGCTTCCATGGAATTTCTAAAATTTTCGCTATTAAAAATAATGCAGGGCCGGCGATATAGTTCAGTGGCATAAGCGCCTGCCTGGCAAGTGCAAGGTCCTGAGTTCACTTCCCGGTACCCACATAAAGGAAAAAATAAATAAATAATAATAATAATAATAATAATGCAGAAGGGCCAGGGATATAGCTCAACGGCACAGCGCCTGCCTGGCAAATGCAAGGTCCTGAGTTCGATTCCCAGTACCCCCCCCAAAAAAAACCAGAAATCATGAAAAGCGTATAGTTTATAATCATGCCCTAACAAATATTTTGGTTGTTTTTTATTTTTAAAAATACATTTTATTCTGTATATTTAAGGTATGCAACATGATGTTGTGGGATACATAAGGTAATAAAAAGGTTACTGTAGTGAAGCAAACAGGCATATGTATCATCTCAGTTACCCATTTTCTTTGTTTTGTTTTCATGATAGGATCAGTGAGAATCTACTCATTTAGCGTGATTCCCTCATCAGTGCCATTCTACTTCCTTTAACTCTTTTATACATTAGATTTCTAGAACTATTTGTCCTATGTGCCTGTTATTTTATAAGTTCTGTTTTATTTTTCCTTTTCCTTCTGATCCTTATTCATATAATTTTGCAGAGTTGTTATCAGACTTTATGCACATTTTGTATTTTCCTTTTTTAATTCATTTTATCTCATGAGCAGTTTTCTATATTACTGTACATATTTATGATTGTAGATTTTATTTTACTTTATTTCATTTATTTTTTGTAGTACTAGGGATTGAACCCAGGGCCTTCACAGTGCTACATCCCCTTTATTTGTAACTTTTTAATTTTGAGACAGGATTTGCTAAGTCAGTAAGTTGTGCGAGCTGGACTTGAACTTGTGATCCTCCTGCCTCAGCCTCTCAGAGTGTTGGGATTACAGCCATGTGCCACCATATTATTGTGATTATAGTTTTAATGTCTGTGACATATTCTGTAGAGTTACATACTGTTATTTCTCTGTGCTGTTCCAAAATAACTTTTGTATGTTTTAAATTTACAGATTATAACTGGATAGTAATACTGTACCCATTAGTGGCAGTCTCAGACCTGGGTGTCCCCACGTTGCCTGTGAATTCGGTTTTTATTGTGCTATGGAATTCCTGATTGGATTTTACCTCAGATTTTTAAGAAATTCTTCACATATGTAATTTTTACTTTCCAAATACAATATTCTCAATAGCAAAGGACGGTATGTTCCATTTTAGTTATACCGTGGACACTAGGCACTTGATAACATGCTTTCAGTCTATAAAATCAGCTCACATCAGGTTACTTGGCTACTTGTACTGTGGATAGCACAGACTGTTAGAATCCCTTACCTCAAGTATCATTCTGCTTAAAAGGTGTGCCCTGACACACTTGTCTGTTCTAAAATTAGCCATGCTGCAGTCTTCAAGAAAGCAATTCAGATGAATCACAGATTATCAGGTTAATTTCCAGCTACAGTAGGGAACTTGAACAGCAAAGTCAAGATAAGCCTCTGAGTGCTTCTCTAAAGGACTTGTTTCCAGGCCTGGGGACTTTTTATCTTCCAGCTGGTCTCTAAATCCTGCTTTGGATGCTGACTTGTTATTCTTCTTATGATTTTTCAAGGCAATGACTAGGCTCTATATCTACTTGCTGGAGTTTCTCTCACAGAATTCTTCTGTCTCTATCATTTTTGCTCTTGGTCAGGTAATGTCATTCATGCAACAGTACTTCCAGTTATAAACTGGACTGAAGCATTAGCATCCTTTTTTGGTGTTTTGTTAGAGAAGAGCTTTCCTCCATTTGTCAAAAATATGGATTGTGGGCCGGTGAGATAGCTCAGCGGCTTAAGCGCCTGCCCGGCAAGCGCGAGGGCCCAAGTTCGACTCCCGGAACCCACGTACGAAAAAGGGGCCGGTGATATTGCTCAGTGGCACAGGTGCCTGCTGGCGCGCGAGGTCCTGAGGTCGACCCCCCGGTACCCACAAAAAAAAAAAAATATATATGGATTGAGTACTTGGAATATTGCATGATGACATTACGGCCTCCATTGAACCTATTTCTGTAACAGTCTTGGATTGGGAATATCCAACCACTGTTGGCTCCTGCTTAATGAAACACATACCCTACATTATAAAATGAAATTTGCCTAAATCAGGAATACAACTTTATTAAAAGGCTGCATCTCAAAACATTTTGATATTTTTATTGTATAGCGAAGTGGCAAAACATAAATCTTTGTTTTTAAGTTTCAATTCTATTTAGGTAAAACTGTTTTGGATCTTATGGCAAAATGGTAGAGGAGAAAATTCTGGTTGGAAAAACTGACATTGCTGGTACAAAGAACAAAATCATTTACATGGATGGTATTCACTGTAGTTTTTGTTTGTTGGTTTGTTTGTTTGTTTTGTGGGTACCGGGGGTCAAACTCAGGACCTCGCGTGCCACCAGGTGCCTGTGCCGCTGAGCAATATCACCGGCCCTTTTTTTGTGTGTGGGTACCAGGAGTCGAACTCAGGACCTCGCGCTTGCCAGGCAGGCATTTATGCCACTGAGCTGTCTCACCGGCCCCTTCACTGTACTTTTTAACTGACAGCATTAGGGCTGTTTTATGATGGTTGTAAAAGGCTTCAGACAATGTGCACTTTGAGCTGAGCCTGCCTTTGTGAAATGGCAGACGGAAGGGAGAAAGGATGTTCCAGGCAAAGGTAGAAGCATAAACTATCCTTCAGGCGATAGAGGAAGACTGATTTTAATGCACATAATGGAGGATTAAGGGAGAAAGATAAACTAGGTCCGACTGTATTGAGTCCCAAATACCAGACTATTGTTTAAACTTTACGTTTTATTTTTATCTGAAGCCTTATTTAATCTTTTTTATTAGTGTATGTTTGCAGTGGTTACATTGTTTTTGAGGAACTGTCATGGATATAAATCATATCTTGATCAGTTTCAGTCTCTTTCCCCCCCACCCTTCCCCTCCCTCCTTTCCCTGATTCTCTTCACCATCTCTAAAAGTCTGCCTTCCTGTTTCCTACCATCTCTCCTTTACTTTACTCTTTAATTAACTTATGTTTTGGGCTTATCATATAAAAGAAACCAGGAGATATTTAGCTTTCTGTGTCTGACTTATTTCACTTAATATTATGGTCTCAAGATTCACCCATTTTCCTGAAAATGACATGATTTCATTCTTCTTTGTGGCTGAATAAAGAAGTTCCACTGTGTATATATACTTATGTTTTCCTTAACCATTCATTTAGTGATGGATAGCTAGGTTATTTCCAGAGCTTAGCTATTGTGAATTGCACTACTTTAACCGTGAGTATGCATGTATCATTATAGCATGATGTCTTTAATCCTTTCAGGAATATGGCCAGGAGAGGTATATCTGGGTCAAATGGAATCTCAACCTTTTAGTTTTTTGAGGAATCTCCATTCTGAGTTCCATATCAGTTGTACTAGTTTACATTCTCATCAACAATGTATAAAGGTTTCTTTTTCCCCACATCTTCACCAGCGTTTGTTTTTAGTGTTGCTGATAGCCGCTCTGACAGGGGTAAGATGGGATCTCAGAGTTGTTTTTATTTGTATTTCCCTAATGGCTAAAGGTAATGAACTTGTTTTCATGTACTTATTGGCCATTTGTACTTATATTTTTGAGAAGTGTCTATTCAATTTGCCCATTTTTTATTACATCATTTGTTTTGGGGTGTTTCTTTTTGGTTCTTTATATAATCTAGATATCTGTCCTCTATCAGAAGATTACCTAGTAGAAAAATTAACATTCTACAGGTTGTCTCTGCTTATTTCCTTTGCTGTGCAGAAGCTTAATTAGATGTAGTCCTATTTGTTAATTCTTGATATTATTTCTTATGATATTATAGTTCTGTTCAGGAAGTCCTTGCTGTGCCTATGACTTCAAGTGTTCCCCTATGTTGTCTTCCAGAAATTTCACAGTTTCTGTTTTTATATCCAGGTCTTTGATTTATCTTGATTTGATTTTAGTACAAAATGAGAGCTATGGATCTAGTTTCAGTCTTCTGCATGTGGATCACCATTTTTTTCCTGTGTCATTGGTAAAAAGGCTGGCTCTTCTCCAGTGTATGTTTTTGGCCCTTTGTCAAAAATCAGATGGCTGAAGATACATGGGGTTGTTTCTCTGTCTTCTATTCTATTCCTTTGGTCTACATGTCTACTTTTGAGCCAGTGCCATACTGTTTTGTTACTATAGCTCCATAATATACCTTGTAATCCAGAATTGTGATGCTTCCAGCTTTCCTCTTGTTGCTCAGGTTTGCTTTGGCTATTCTAGGTCTCTTCTGGTTCCATACAAATTTTAGGATTGTATTTTCTTGTTTTGTGAAGAATATTGTTGATATTTTAATAAAGATTGCATTAAATCTATATATTGCTTTTGGTGATATGATGATTTTAATAATGTTAATTCTCCCTATCAAAGAGCTGGGGATATTTTTCCATTTTCTAACATCCTCTTCTATCTTTTTCTTTATAGTTCTATAGTTTTCATTATAGAAAATGAAAAATTACCTCCTTGGTTAGGTTGATTCCAAGGTATTTAATTTTTTTTTTCTTAAGCTATCGTGAATAGAATTATTTTCCTGATTTCATTCTTTGTGAGTTAATTATTGGTCTGCAGGAACACCATTGATTTTTGTCTATTGATTTAGTATCCTACCACTTTGCTGAATTTATTAGCTCTAAAGGTCTTCTGGTAGAGTTTTTTGGGTCTTTAGTGTAAAGGATCATATCATCTGCAAATAGAGATGATAGTTTGACTTCTTACTTTCCTAGTCATACCCCTTTTATTTCTTTCTTTTACCTGCCTGCTCTGGCTAAAGTTTCAAGTACTATTTTGAACAGGAGTGGTGAGAGTGGACACCTTTGTCTTGTTGCTGATTTTAGAGGGAATCCTTTTAGTTTTCCCCTATTTGGTATGATGTTGGTTGTGGGTTTGTCATACATGGTTTTTATCAGTTTGAGGTAAGGTCCTACTATACCCATTTTCATCAGGGTTTTTGTCATGAAGGGATGTTGGATTTTGTCAAAGTTTTTTTTCTTTACCTATTGAGATGATCAAGTGATTTTGTTCTTTAAATCTATTTATGTGGTATACTCCATTTACTTATTGATTTATGTGTGTTGAACCATCCTTGCATTCCTGGGATGAAGCCTACTGGGTCATGATGTATGACCTTTTTAATGATTTACTGAATTATGTTTACAGGTGTCTTATTGAAAATTTTTATATCTGTGTTTATCAAGGGTATTAGTCTGTAGTTTTCTTTTGTTGTCATTGAGTCCCTATCTGATTTTGGTATCAGTGTAATGCTGGCTTCCTAGAATGGGTTTGAAAGCATGTCTTCCCTTTCAATTACATGGAACAGTTTGAGAAGTGTTGGTACTAGTTCTCTAAAGTTCTAGCAGAATTTAATGGTAAATCCATTGGGTCCTTATACTTTATATTTTAGACAGTGGGTAAAATCTGAAGCATGATACAAATACTCTCTAGGAATACTAATGAATTTTGTTTCAAGATGGCAGTCTAGACAGTTTGGCTTCCTCCTTCTCCAGCTCTTTTAATTTAATCAGCGCATACTGTACACATGTGAAAATACCACACTGACCCACATTAGTATGTTCAGCTTACACATGTTACTAATAAATAATTATTAACAAATAAAAAGAGTAAATCATGGCTATTCTGGAAACATTAATGGGTACCAAAAAACTGACAAGCTTCCAGAAGATGGACAGGAGATAGGATTACATTGCAAATTAAGTAAAATAAAGAAGCCAGGCATGGTGGCATACATGTTTCCTAGCACTATTGGAGGCTGAGGCAGGAGGATCACAAGTTTAAGCCCAGCCTGAGCAGCTTAACAACTTAGTAAGACCCTATCTTGATGGATGGATAGATGGACAGATGGACATACAGACAGACGGATGGATGAACAGACAGATGGACGGACAGACAGATGGATGCACAGGGGTTTGGGGAATAGCTCAGTGGTAGAGCATTTGCCTAGCATGCTTGATACCCTGGGTTCCTTCCCCAGCACTGCAAAAAAAAAAAAAAAAGAAAAAAGAAAAAAAAGAATGAATGAATGAATGGCAGAGGATGTAGTTAAGTTCTAAAGCCTTGGGTTCAGTCCTCAGTACCACCACCTCAAAAAGCAAAAGAACAAATATGAAAAAAGGAGAGTAGCTAATCCAATTAAAACAATTTAGCGAATACAAGAAAATTTTAGAAGTGAATAGTGTCCTTAAATAGACAATACATATTGTATCCATTAAACTCCACTGTCCTCCCTCCAAATATGTTTCTCAGATTAAGAACTCAAAAAGCACAAAAGGTCATAGAAATTAAAAATGTAATTGTCAGCTGGGTGTGGTGGCACACACCTGTAATCCCATCACTTGGGAGACTGAGGCAGGAGGATCCACAGGTTCGAGGCCAGCCTGACATAAAAAGATTTGAAAACTTTACCTTTCTTGCCTATCACAAAATAACTTGTAGATGTACTCCAGCAAAATAAGAGGAAAAATAAATGAAATAAAGGATAGCATGGCATCCATAAAATGCTAAAACTAATAGAAGAATTCAGTTATAAGAAATACCAGGATACCAGCAGTAATACCAAAGCAGTTAGTCCAAATTAGGTAGTAGGTTCCATGAAGAATTATTTTAAGGGAAAATTTCTTATGTAAACACAGATCTAGAACATAAGTTTTGTTTTGTTTGGTTTTTTTGGTTTTTTTTTTTTTTTTGTGGGTACCAGGGTTCAACCTCAGGACCTCGCGTGCCAGCAGGCGCCCGTGCCGCTGAGCAATATCACCGGCCCTTTTTTCGTATGTGGGTTCTGGGAGTCGAACTCGGGCCCTCACACTTGCCAGTCAGGCGCTTATGCCACTGAGCCATCTCACCGGCCCGAACATAAGTATTTTTGACAATAGATAATAATGTATGTTTCTTCTGTCAGAAAGCTCTAGAAAAGTTAAAAGCTCTAGAAAAAAAAATTATGTCAAGATTCAAGTTTAATCTTAAAATGAGGTATGCTTCTGAAAATTAATGGCATGTGAAAAAATCCATTTTACTTGTTTTCATTATAATCTTTTGATTGCAAAAATTAATAAGAGAATTATATTTCCTTTTCTTTGGAGAGATTTGATTCTGGAGAAAATAACTAATTACATAATCATGAATGCTGTTTTATGATTTCAAACTTAGAAGCAATCTATAGATGAAACAGGGAATACAGCATAATGTAAATGTTAATTATTTTTATAAAGGAGACATAACGGTAAAACCATACAAGATAAAAGTAGGGAATCCTGAGAGGAAACATATATTGAAGCATCCATAGGTACTGTTCTTGGAAAAAGTCAAGAAACATAACTATAAAAATGTTACTTAAAAATTTTAAATGTAACCATTTGAAAAACTAAAAATAATATTACCAATAAAATTGAGAGGTGAGAACTAATAGAAGTATGTTAAATTTCTTTCCTAGTAGAAGATAGATGCTATGTTAATAAATCAAAAATGGAATGTATATGAATTTTTAGAGAGGCAATTGTAGCCATAGAACAACTAAATACAGGAATAGTTAAAGAGCCATTGATTCGTGAAAATGGGATTGGAGTAGGCGGTTGCAGTAAGAACTGTGTTTACTTTCCATATACATTCTCTTCTCAGTTTTTTTAACATGTGTGTGTTACTTTTATAAATTATAAATGAAAGGTTGTTTACATGTATAGAATGGGTTGGAAGGAAGGGGAATAGAGAACAGATCCTTGGAAGTTGTTGCTCTTGTCAACATTTCAGGTAGTATGAATCTTGTGGAAACAAAGATCGAAAAAGGCAATTAGAGAATTGATAGGGTTTGGTGTTTGGGTAGAAAATTTAACAGAATGAGTATTTTTTAAAGAAGGAATAAAGCAAAGATGTGTAATACTGGTATTTTCAGACTCATCGAGGGGGTAATAACAAAATGATACCCAGGATAACATATTTATTTATAAATTTACTGATGTCTTACTGTTTCTTACCCAGTACTATTTCTCTAGGATAGCTAAAAAGTCAAAATGTAACCATCCATTAGGTAATATTCGTAATGTGGTCGAACATTTGTTATAATAAGAATGTGATAACTCAAATATTTGTTTTTTATTTAATCATAAATGTTACATATTATGCTATTATAGTTTGCACATATTATACTAAACCATTATGTGCCACAGTAAAGAATAAGTTAAATAAAATCATTTGGGTCAAAATTTTCATATAAACAATAAAGCATTGATGCCTCCGGCTAACAGTGTATATTAGTTCTATCAGATATCTTTCAACAATTTGATTTGTGGCGCAGGGAAAGTGCCCAGGTCTTACTGCATTAGAAACACTGACTTCCAGGGCTATGGATATTTGTTGAGTTTTCAGTGAGCTGCCACCCTCCTCTGGTACCATGAGCTGGGACCTTGTAAACTTCCTGGTTTTAATACTGTTCATTAGAGATTTTCACATTACTAATTTGAACCTGGGAAGAACAGAAAGATCTTTTCCAATCCCTCTGTAAATTATGAACTCTGTCCCTCTCTCTTTTATTCACATCCCAACATCCTCCTCTTCTTGCAGAATAGCCACTGCAATTACAGTATCTGCTGAAAGTCTTTTGACTATAAATGCCATTTCACTACAGACTTAAATAGAACAAAGCATTTTATACAACTAAATGTTTTCAGTTTTACTGACAGGTATATAACTTACTTTGCTTCAGGGAACGGAAAGAAGAAACCTGAGATTAATAAAATTTACTTAGAGTATCTACAGGACAGATTCCAAAAGTTCACTTAACCTCCATTTCCTGTTGTAGAGAGATTATGACACAAAAACTCATGCAGAAACTTGGCTCTCACACTTGCCTACTGATATGTAAGGGGAATCAAAGTAGAATTTTTCAATGAATGTAGTGTCTTCCTTTATCCTACAGACAATATTAAGGACGGCAGTATCTCTCATTGCTGTATGTAGGGCATTGCCTTTTGCCAGGTAAATCACTGCTGTGGAGTTTTGAGTTCTAGTCCTAGCTCTTTGTTTGAGTTTGTGGTTACTTTTCCCCCTCCATGTTGGAAATGGCTACAGTGATAAATTTAAAGATGTAAATATATGATTCTTTCTTGTACTGAGGAAGGGGCATGGGGAAAATAGTATATGAAAAGGGATATGGATACACTATAAATCTTAAAATAGCATAATTAGGAGACACTAGGGAATCATTCTTAAAGTCTTTTTAATATAATCCAGCGTCTCACCTTGATTAGTACTAGCAAAGCCATATTTCTTCTCTTAATTGGAATGTGTCTTTTATAGAGTATTTGTGCAATGCATGACATAAGCATGGATTTGCAGCTGTTTCATAACCACTGTGAAGTTTGCTGGCTCTGCTCCACAGCACTGTTTCCAAACTTCGGGAACTCTTTTTGAGTGCTGTGAATGTGGGAGGAAGCCACTAACACAATGATTTACTTTACCCAGAGTCGAGTGTTTTGCGTGCAGAATGTGAGGCTCCTGTTCCGCTTGTCGCGTCCAAAGGGACTCAGCCAAGGGAACTTTTTTTGGACTTGTCATGCAGCCTCAGAACTTACCCTCTGTGGAACTTGGACTATTCTAACCATCAGTAGGAAATAGCAATGTTATAATTCTTTATTTCTTTCACCCATAATTCTTTATGAATTTTAAAGCTATTTTAACTCATTGAAAACATCATGATACTGCTTTTGTTGTCCTAATCTCATTGCACTCGAAAAGCTTGTAAAGACGAGACTATGGTAGCTAAATATTCCAGACTCTCTGGTCACTGAATGGACAGGGACTCTCAGGGGGCCACAACTCAGACACTGTTACATTTACATCATTGTAATTCATTTGACTAAATTGCTATCCTGCTCCTAGTTTTTTTTAATGGAGGAAGCTAAAGTTATTTCCAAATGTCACTTAAAGGACAGAATATTCAGATGAAGAATCTATTTCTACAAGAACATTCATGAAGGATTCAAACAGAGGAAGCTTTTGCTTATGCCGACGCTGGGAGGCAGAACTAACGTTTCAGATTAGGAGATAATCAAATGAAATGTCGTTCTTGCTCCACATGATCGGGGTAAATTTTTAAGGTACTCCAAGTGAAACTTGGAGTTTTTATATTGAAAGTGATAGGGAACCACTGAAGAATTCTGAAAAGAAAGGAAAGATAGAGCTAGTGGTGAAATAAAATATGCAGAGCGATACAGGTTAATTGTAAATACTCACTGAGAAGAGAGGAAGCAAGGACACCTCTCCAGAGAGGTTCAGGAGCTGGACATGAGGAAATGTCTGAGGTAGGCTGTGAGTTGTGGGAGAGGGAAGGGAGGGACATACACGCGCACGTTCATTGTGAAAGGAACAGGTTTGGTGACAGAATCAGAGATGGAAGGGAAGGAAAAGGTTCTGAGGATTCCAGATTGAGTGCTGGTATGAGTCCAGCTCAAGCAGATCCGGAAACGGAGCCAAGTAGTGGGGAAGCTCCTTGCTGAATGCACTAGGTGTTGTCCAAACAGTGCCACCAAACTAACTGCTGCTTCTGCCTCTGGCCCGCTTACTCAGGAAGTGGGAGAATGTGGTGATGAATATAGACCCCACACTACAGGTCCATGGTTCTACAGGATGCCTCTGGAAACCTGAATGGAGCCTTTGATCTGTTGAGTTGCACTTGGTGGCAGCTCTCCGCAGAAAAATAAGCACAGCAAGCAAAGGCCCGTTCTTTTCTGCTGATGTTTCTGTCCCTACCAATGGGGTCAGATTTGTTCTTCCTCCCTCCCCAGAAATATTCAGTTGCTCTGCAGAACTGTTGGTGTTGCCCTATGACCTTTACCTGCACCTGCACCCACACCCTGCCATCTCTATGCCTGGTGACTCAGGAACCTCTGCAGGACTTCGGCATCCAGATGTAAGCAAAGTATGGGTTTCCTCTGTTCTCAGATTACCAGGTTGATGTGGGGTATGGCTAAGGACTAGGAAAGAGAGCAGAGTCCCTCCCTAGAGAGGCTCAACAGTCCCTGACCCAGTAGCCTCCAGCCAATCACTAGTCTTGTGACTTATGGCATGAACTTTAGGTTCTGAATCTCTAAAGGATCTTAAGCTTTTGATACTTGAAAGTCCATTTTTGAGGCTCAAAACTTTTTCTTCCTCATGTTCTCTGCCATGACCAGCTTCTCTCCACCATGAGCTTACAAGTCTGCTTTGAAACTCACACTGCTTATTTTCTTAATCTCTTGCATTTCTGCTTTAATAACCCCATGCTAATAAAATGGGAATGAGAAGGTAGACTGGGGTGTGATGGTAGAATGTGTTTTTCAAAGATGGCTATCATCCGTCTCCTGTGTTTTTCTTACAGTTTGAGACTGACATTTATCGCATTTGCTATCTGAAGTGGGTCAGTATCCCTTCCTCTTGGACATGGGGGGACTTAGTGGCTACTTTAACCAGATGTAGTGGAAGACTAGGTTTTAAAACTGCCATGCCCTTCTGCCTGCTCGGTAGGGATAATTGCCCTCGGAACTCAGTCACCGTGCTGTGAGGGTGTCTAAGCCTCATGGAGAAGGCTTGTGTAGGTGTCCAAGTACTGTATAGCCTCAGCTGGAGTCCTAACCAAAAGACAATATCAGCCACCAGTCGTGAGTCTGAGGCACCTCTAAAGCTTTCGTATCCATCTCTCTTCTGACTACAGCAGCATGAGAGATCATAAGTGAGAATCACCTCGCTGAACCCTGTCACCTCCCAAATGATACAATAAAATGATTGCTCCTGTTGTAATCCACTAGGTTTCGGGATGATTCATTATGCAACCGTAGAGAACCAACAGAGTATTTTGTTATCCTTACTGCATAAGAGACTACCCCAAAGTTCACTAACTTAAAATAACCATTTTGATATATCATGGTTTTGTGAATCCAAGATTTAGGATGGTGTTGGCTCTATCTATACGTTGTTGGCGTTGGGAGCTGGAGCTGCAGAATGCCTCTTTAATCATGTCTTTGGAGACTTGGTATACTGTGTGGTCTCTCCCTCACCCCCTCTTCCTCTCCACAGAGTCTCATCCTCTGAGCATCTACACATGGTTTGTCTTTCCCACAGCATGGTGGTCCCAGGGCAATCAGATTTTTCACAGGGCAATAGACTGCTAAGAAACCGAAGTAGAAGCTACCAGTATTGTAAGGTGTAGGCCAACAACAGCAACACAACACCCTGCCCTGCCAAAGGACAAAGCAGAACCCAAGTTTGTATCTCAGGATGTGACCTTGTAAATTCCATTACAACTATTTTATAGATGAAGAATCTGAGGCTAAGAAAAGTTGAATAATTTGGCCAAAGCTATACAGCTTGCAAATCCCTAGATTCAAATTCAAGTCTTATTAATCCAAACCATGAACTCTTTCTACTTTGCTACTGTTGTGGTTTGGATCTGGAATGTCCCCCAAAGCCTCATACACCCACAGGTGGGGCTTGTGAAAGGTGATTGTATTATGGGGAAGCTACAGCCCACCTGCTGTTAGGAGGTAGGGCCTGGTTACAGGCCTGTCATTAGGGGGTGTGACCTGGAAGGGTATCTCTCCCTCCTGGCCCCTTCCTTTTCTCACTACTTCCAGGCCTCTAAGACATGAGCAGTTTTTCCTCTGCCCAGGCCCTCCCACCATTCCATTTTCTGCATTTGAGGCTTCCAAACATGGACTGAAACTTCTGAAACTGAGCAAAACTAACCTTACCTTCTTTAAGTTGCAAGTGTTGGATATTTTGTCCCACTGACAATGAAAAATGACTAAGACAGCTACTCTTTTTCTATGCAAATATAGTAAATATACAGTTTATACCTTCTTCTACAGTGCTGTCTTTAGGAAGATTGCATCCCCACCAAACATGCACACATACACACTGCAGCTTTAGTTTTAAAATATCTTAAAGCAATATTCCAAATGGCCTGCCTTGGGTCATAGGCCTACGTCTGAACTTGGGGCTGGAGCTCTCTTCAGGACTGGGGGATGCAATACTGTAATTGTCAGGCTATGCTAGACCACAAGGTTTGAAGAACTATGCCCTGGAAGAAGGAGAAGACCAATAATACTCAGTAAACATGCTCTTCGTACTACATGCCATTTCTTCTCATTTATAACCATTCTTTTGCATCTCTGAAGGCTGACAGGGTCTTCCCTGAAGAGGAACTGTGACCAGGAGGAAAGGTATGAAGACAGACAGTGTAAGAGCATTGATTGTAGATCTATCCATTGATTCCAGAGAGTTGATTCTGGAACTATCCACTGACTGATAGACTCACTGTGTCTCCCTGGAAGATCCCTTTGGGTTTCCTAGGGTCTGATCCTTTTCACAGAAATTAACTGGAAGATTCTTGAATGTGACACATTATGATTTTGTGTGCTGTACTCCATAGTTGGACCTCTCAAGTTCATGTTCTAAATGTTGAGTGAATGCAAATTGAGGACATGAAGATATTTGGCATTCTAAGATCTAATTAAAACATTTTGATGAAGAAACAAAATAAGCTCTAGTTAAAACATTTCTGATGGAAACAGTCTTACTTCATGATTTCCAGTTGCATTCCTTTTTCTTTTCTTTTTTTGTTTTGTTTTTGTTTTTGTTTTTGTTTCCTAATGAAGTAAGCTGCTTTAATTTTCTTTTTAAAAATTTTATTTGGATGAGGTCAGAAATTGGGGAATTTCTCTTCCATTACTCACACTGCTTCCCAGCTGCTGGCCTCATGTTCCCTTCGAATGCTGTCAGGGAACCATCCCTGAGCCACAGCCCCGCTGAGGAACACCACCACCCTTGATAGAGAAGCACTAGTCTCGGGAAGACCCTCAGTCCCAGTGTCCCTGATTGCCACTTGAAGGCCTGGGTTCTGAGTGGCTCTGAAGCTCTGGTGGCCCTTGGTACCTGATAGAGCAATTGTTCCCCTACCTTCTCCTGGCTTTGTATTTATATTAAGGGGCTTCTTTACACAGTTTGGACTTCTCAACATCAAAGCCAGCAACAAAGCCCAATGGGTTGGTTGACATTTGAGAGTCCCTCAGGAATCTTCTCTTGAAAGCCTCAGAATCTTCTGGAAGATTACTGTTGGTGGTACTTAGAGTCTCTTCAATTCTCTTGCCACCCAACTGAGCCCAGGATGCCTCTCATCCCTTTGTAGTTGTCCAACCCATTCACTTCATCAAGATGCATTTTTCATATGGAAATGAAATGGGAGGAGGAGACAAAGGAATTTCATAAATTTGGGCACAGAGATATTGTAGCGAGAGCACTCAAATAGGCGTTTCTAGAGCCGAGTGGTTGAATTATAGCAGTCTTGGTATAGTCAAAATGAAAACAGATTTTAGCTTTGAATACAAAGACCAAAAAATGCCTTCCTTCAGAAGGCATCAAAGAAATGGACATTGCTAGCTGAGGTTTACTCAGAAATAAAATCATTAATCACTGTAAGCAAGGGTAAGAGAATTATTTTACTATCAATCATATATACTGCTAACCCCAAACCTTTGTATTTCTTCATCCTGCCTCTTCTATTTTCCTTAACCATAATTTACAGTTGCTGTTCTTCACTTCTTCTAATCCCTCTTTTCCGTGAATACTGCTCTCCTGTGCAACCTTCATGTGTCAGTTCTTCCTGTCCTTTCTCTCTTTACCTGGTTTTACCTTCTTTCTCTCCCCATGGAGTTGCCTTTATGGCAGCAAACTACATCCCTGTCCTCCTGCAGGGTCGTCCCTGCCACTCCAAGCCCTGGCTTCTGCATTCTTCCTCCTAGGTTAAGCAGACCTTAGCGGAAGGCAGGGTGAGAAAGCAAACAAGAACGATGTCTTTGACAGCTGGCAGATGTGTTCATGTGCAGTTCTGCCACTTCCTGCCTGGTGATTTGGCTCATTTAGTTAATTATCTCCTCTGACAAATGAGACTTAGAATACCCTCTTTTATACATTTCTTTGAGAATTAAAATATCCACTCACTGTGAATCATAGCATTTGGCCCATCAAAGAATGCAAATATTAGTTGTTGCTGTTACTATGATTAGAGAACACGCCACATCTTGACTAACACTGACAATACTACTACAAATGAATGGTTTCTAACTTTGGTTTTAAGCCCTTGTCTTTACAATGGATTTTCAAAGCCTTGCACATTCTGATTCCTTTGTGATCTTTCTGGCCTTGTTACCTACAATTACTTCCCCTGCTCCCCACAATACACATGTATGCATACTCACTCTGCTGCAGACACATCTGACTTCCTTATTGCTTGTTAAACAAGTCACACACCCACCTCAGGGCCTTTGCATTTGCTGTCATCTCTTCCTGGAGCATTCTTCTTATATCCATGTGGTTGTTTCCCTCACCTTCCTCAGGTCATTGATTAAATATCACCATTCTAGGAATACCTACCCTGGCCACTCCACTGAAAATTGTAATAAATAGCCTTCTTCTGTACTCTTGGTCCCCCCTTCTCACTTTATTTTCCCTGTAGCATTTACCACCATGTAAAACACTATATGTTTTCATTATGTATTGTCTCTTTATTCCATCAGATATAATTGTTCATATACTCAAGTATGTATTCCATGAGGACAGGAAATTTTATCTGTTTGGTAAATTCCTGTGTCTCCAATATCTAGAATTATTTCTAACATAGTAAGTGCTCAGTAAGTATTTGTTGCATAAATCATTGAGCCCTAATTCAAATATTACTACCACAGTGAAGCTTTTCCTAGTTCCCCCAGCATGATTAATTTCTGTATTTCCATGGTACTTAATACATTCTTCAATTATAACATTTATCACATTGTATTTTTATGAAAATCATGTTTAAAGCTCTTAAATTTAACCAGATGGTATAATTCAAAAGCACATTTTTATTTAATAGACTGAAACCTCACATTGCATGGATTTGATCAAGTGCTTGCAGAAATCGTAATGCTCTGAGCGTTTTTAAATGGCATTCACTTCATGTTCTACGAGTTATTCCATGGAATTAAACTCAAGCTTGTGAAAGATCTAAGAAAAAGAAAATAGGAAAATAAATTCCAAAAAGCAGAGAAATCTTATCTTATTTGGTCAACTGTTGTGTGTTTTGACATTACTGAAACCTTGCTATTTTGCTAGCAAACTGGGATGAGATGTGAAAAATTCTGCCTTAACATAGATATCAATGTGGCTGACACATCCTCTGCAAAGACAGTGATCGCAAAAGTCAGTACTGGAAAGGGCACACCAGTCTAGGGTGATTCTGAAGAGGAGTTTCTTCATCTGGGAGAAAATATCCCTGAACTTTTCTCAAATAAAATGCTATTATTTAAAGCCAGGAGGCTTGTGTGTATCATAAAATTCTCATCAGATCCAGAGAAAGAGCTAATAAAATCTTCTTATGCTTCTGGGTTAGAAATAGTCAGCAAGGAACGTTCTTAAATACAGTACGCTTCTATGCCATCGATGTGATTTCAGGGCCAGTGTCATTGGCTAGCCAGTCATGTACTTACTCACTTTGAGGGAGGAGCATAATGGAAGCCTTTGATTGCCATTCCCCTGCCATTCCCCACAGGAAAATGTCTTAGGACATCCTCATGGGGAGAATGACTTGTCCCGGAGCAGCAAAGGTGACTGCTAAGTGGAATCTTCTGTCTGTATTTGGAGGTGTTAACAATCAAAGGAAGTCTTCATCTGAGATGATGTGACAGCTGTGAATGCCTTTGACAGTGATGATTAGCAGCTTCGATGAACACATTTTAACCTGAAAAGGCATTCGTGATGAGTATGTGTTTCTGGGGTGGGATCAGGATTAACATCCAGTCCTGGCTAGTGTATCCATTTCGTCTCTGTTATTGTATTTTGGATTACTCAAATCCAAGGCAATGCAAAAATCCCCTTTCTAGATGAAAATTACACACTGGGAAAGTAGGGATACTATGATTTCTGCCAATATGTAATTATTGGTACTCTCTGGTCTAAGTCCTAACAGAAATATGATTGCTATGCCCTAGGAAATTTTATACCTATGAAAATTAAAATTTATAGTCCAGTTTAGTCTTCCATGATTGGATGTGCGTTTAGGACCTGCTAATGGTTTCATTTTTAGTTATTGTTCTCAAGCCTGTGGCTCTCTGTTTTCTGGGTCTGCCTTAGAAATCCTGCTCTCCAAACATGCATTTTAAATATTTGTTTTCCTTTTTTTTTTTTTTTTTGGTGGCTCCTGATCCTACTAGAATCAGAGCTCAGAGGTAGGATCAATCTATCTGAGGTCTAGCAGGTGCTCATTAATTAACATGTTGGCTCATTTCCAATATAGCTGGAAGTGTTTTAGTACAAATACTTGATTCCCATTAGTTGTTGGGACTATATATATAATCTTTGATTTAGTATCTCCTTTTTTCCTTGAATATCTTGGTTTGATCAGAAGATTCATGATTTTGCAAAGAATTGCTTCACTTCCTACTTCATTTTCTTTAACTTTTTTTATTTCCTTATCCTACAAATACTTAATGAACACCTACTACATGTGAAGCCCATTGACCACTAAGATGTCCTGTAGATATTTCTCTTATGTCCAGAATACATTGTGAGAACCTTTCTTCCAAAATAACAATTTCATCTGTATTTCTAACTTTGATAAATGATATTGTCACCTAAGCATAAACTTGAGATCCATTTGCAATGCCTGTTTCTCCTTTGCTACCCACCCTTAACTCCCACCTGTGTCCATGCCCACATCCAATTAGTCACCTAGATCCTAAAAGTAATACCCTCTAAATATCTCAAATTTTCACTTTCTTCTACAAACCCTTGACCTTTGTCTTACTGTAGTTCTTCATCACTTTTTGACTCATTTTGATCTTCTTCAGTATACATACTGCTGCTAGCATCACACCTTATTCATATACATTTCATTATCAATTTCCCTTCCTACACCACTTTATGGTTCTAGATCATCTTCAAGACTAAGGCCAAGTTCCTCGGTTTGGCCATAAGACCTTCATTCTCCTTGGTGCTTGCCCTATCTCCCATCACTGTGTACTCTGCTCTCGCTCCATATTAAAAAACCTGCTGCTCCCCAGACATGTCATTCCCTTCCCTCCCTCTGTGACTAAGCATATCTGCTTTATCTTCCCCCTTCCATTACCATTCCTCTTTTAAATGACAACGTAGCTTGATGCCTAAACCAAGAAACCCTGACATTTAATCCTGGGCAAGTTGCTTCTCATCTTGGAATCTTAATTTTTTCATTGGGGTTGTTGTAAGAGTCAATTCAGATATTTGTTGAATTAATTAAAGAATTATACATTCATTTAGTAGCTACTACCTACCAGACCCTGTTCTAAGAACTTAAGCTGTAGCAGTGAATAGAATAGTCAGAGGCCATTTCCTAAGGGAGCTCGTGTTCTGTTGCATAGGAAGGGAACAGAAAAAGCTGCTACTGTTACTACTCATCCAAACCCAGGTGTCATCAGTGACCTAGGGGAAATCTTCAGATCTACTTTCCAGTTTCTGGTGTTCAGTGCTCATTTTCTGTGGTCCCATATTACCCTATATGATACCACAGCAATTATGTTGTAGTTATAAATGCCAATTATTTTTACCTTGCTTACCCACAACCCTGGAGTTTCTTTGAGGTCTTATTTTACCAGCTCTTAGTACATAAGAAAACCATTTGTAAGTGTTACATGGATGAATGAACATTTTAGGGCATAACATACTACTTTAAAATAATAACATCTGCTACTAAGGAGGATTTGCTGTATGCCATCAGTATATTAAGTGCTTTAAATGCATTTAACCCCACAGCAGCACTGTGGAACCATTATTATTAAACTGCCTTATAGATTAGGAAACTTAATCTTAGACATGTAAAATAACTTGCCAAAGTTACATCATCAGTGGCCTGCTTGAGATGCCAGAGCTCCTGCTTATATCATGATGCTTGATGAGAGGAGCCATTTTCCATGGACACATGGAGGTGTAGGAAAGTGGTCTGCACATACTTCATTTTAGGTGCACCTGTGTGCATTAAACAAAACCTTAATCCAGTCGAATGTACAAAAATGGTTCAGCCATCCCTCCCCCAATCTGTGTTACTCTCCATTTGCTGCTGGGGGCTGAAGAAACAGAAACAGGTTTAAACTTGGTGACTAGCAGTGTTACAGCCTCTTCCAACTTAGGCTATATTTGGATGGCTCCATCTCTTGGGTGAATATTCAGTCTTTTAGATGTGCTTCCCTTTCCGTAACCCCTCTGCAAGATAATGTCTGTAGGATTGAATAGGGGCTTGTAGAAACTGGCTGGCCCTTGGATTTACAATATCCAAGTCTGCTGAGGAGTAGCTGGTCTGACCCTGTCCCTGGCACTGTGTAGCTTCCTCAAAGGTAGCTGTTTGTATTCATTAGACTCTACCTTAGAAGTTCCACCCTGTAGAACTGGGTATTGTAATAATGTCTCCTCCCACCACCATTACCATAAACTCAGCTCTCTGATAGCACTGTGCACTCAACCTCCTTCCTATGCCCTACAGGGCAGATAGAAACTTGTAGATATGTTCCGCATCATGTTTCTATACTTTGGAGAGTCAAACTCAAGCCTACCCTCTCTCTAACCATATCAAGTCACTGATCAATCTTCACTGTGATGGGGCCACACCTTTTCAGGGAAGCGAGGTCTTTACTGTCACAGGGCTATGCCTCTTTGGGAGGAGAACTGTTGAAACATTTTTTCTACACAGTTGTTTCCTAGACATATGTGAAATGAGACAAAAGAAAGTCTCTTAGGTTTTGGCTTTGCCTTCGGCCTTTTTAATGTCTCCCTTCTAGAACATGAGCCTGGAGGCCCGCAGATGGGTGACCTTGGTTTTTCCCACCTTCATTTCCATCTTCCTACACTCAATTAAGGCTGGAAAGTGTGGGTTTTTCCCTCCCCTCTTCCTGTCTCTTCGGCACTTTCCCTATATTGTATCATCCTCTTTCCCAAAGTGGAATTTGCCCTCCCTTTTCCCCAGGGCTAAACTGGAGGATGACTGCCAGGTAACCTGATTTATGGGGAGAGGAATGAAAACACATCTGTTTAATATTTTCAAATTATTACCCCTGTTACCCCTGCATCTCGGAGGGTAATCACTGGTCTCGAGAGTTCTCCATGTCCCTTTATAGTAATGTGGCTCAGAGCAGTTGTAGAGGAAGATTTACAAGGGTTCCTAGACACCACCTTCACCTGACTCACTACTCCTCCCCTTTAAGCCCATTAACCAAATTCTTGGCCATCTTCCCCTCCTTCATGAACAGCCTAGAAACAAAGTGGGAGTATTCGTCCCACAAATTAGCTGATATAATTAATGAGCTGTACGTTCAAATTCTGACCAATGTCCTCATGATAACACCATGTCTAAAATATTGCTTAAATATGGAATGATCATGGAAAAAATAAGCTATACTACAGAACCCCAATTGTGAGAGCATACTTTGAAAATATTGAATATTTGATTTTGGACTGTGCCTTTCAACTTCAGACCATCACCGCCCCACAAAAGGGAAGCTTTTGTGAAAGGGAACAAATCAGTAAGAACACACAGCAGTGGGTCAAGAAATAGAAATAGTAAGAGGAAGCGTGGGTCTTTGTAGCAGTGACTACCCTGTTATGTCACTTTACCTCATTGTGGAATGTGAAGCTTGCCGTGTATATCTTATACCTAGATATTTATCTGTGTACTTTATAAGTCATAGGTCAGAACTGGACACTGATTATGTAAGAAAAAATTCTCATATAAACCAAGATGTGAACAAAGAAATCAACTTGTACACAAGCGAAGTAACAGGGGAAGCAGAAAATAAAATTATTAAAATAATAGCCCAAAAGGAGAGTATAAAATAGAAAGAGGGGGCCCCTTGTTTGAGATTATCATTACCATCTGGGTTGTGAAACATTTGATTCCAACTCCAGAAGCTTGATACCAGAAATAACTTATAACCAGGGACATATGCTGGAGAGTTGTCAGGAATGACAGAGATTTCACTTATTTTAATATCTGTATCGCAGAATGATGAAGCTGATAAATTGTACAATAATGGGAAGGAGTGAGCTGTAGCCTAGTACTTTCCGCCACATATATTTATGCTGTGTCTTTTATACCCCAATTCTTTCCCATCTCATGAAAGTTCAGAGACCACTTCTGATAAGTAGAGAATCCTTCAAATTCTTTCTGGAGGACAGTACTGGGCACATTTGGTGTCTGTAGAGAGTGTATAATCTAATCCACAGATTTTACTGTTTATGCAATTCTATTCACAGTCATCTTTTCATAATGGTCATATTGAGCGTGCAGCTAAAGTATTTGATTCTCATTCTTGATCTATAGTATCTCAGTGCACATCTTGTTTCACTGACTTATTTACCATTTCCTACCTGTGTGACCTTTAGTAATTTAAACCATCTAGTTTACTCATTTCTAAAATGGGGATGATATTAATAACGCCTGACTCACAGCTAACGTGTTTGAAAACTACATCACAGTGATAGAGAACAGCTTGAATGTTGAGACTCCCAAATATTAAATGAGGTAGTCACTTGTTATTTGCATGGAAATAAAATAGATGGCCAGCAGTCAGTGATCTGTGTCAGGAGGCAGTATAGAGAATTTGAATGGGAGGGTCTTGGCTAACTGTGATACCATACTCTAAAATGGTGGGTTTAAAAAAAAAAAAAAACACCTTTTTTGTCACTCTTCTATACAGAAAATCTCTTAATTTGCAATCTTTAATCCTCACATTATTAAAGGAAGGGCTATACATTGATTAGAAGAAAAGACAGCCTCCTCCTAGGTGTTTTTATTGATTTATTTTTCCTTCTATTGAGGAGGTTGCTGCTTTGGAGAGTGGAGGAGGACGCTAGAAATTTTAACCCCTTTGATTGGACACCTTTCCTAGAAAGTGGCCACGAGATTTTAGATATTTTCCCTCCGAAATGACCAAGATTAATTTTCACGGCACGGAACTTGGGACGCAAGGAGTTAAAGGGTCTCCCACGCCCCTTCGCATGAATCCTTCTTTTGTGTACACAGCTGCAGCTGGAGCACGGGTCGGAAAGGAAACGGTTAGAGGGAGAGCTGGTTTCAGACAAGGCTGGTCTGCGAGGGGGGCTGCGCGGTGGCCTGGGGTTTTACGTGCCAGATGTAGGCCTGCCTCGGTGCCTGCCTGCAGCCGCTGGCGTGGTCACGCCGCGGCCCAGTGTGAATTGAGGCGAGGTGATGAGTTAGCGGGTTGCTATGGTGACGGGCGGGCCACGTGACCAGGTGCTGCTGCCGGCGTTCTGACGTCAGCAGCCTGGGGGCGGGGCGCGGGAGGGCGGGGCGGGAGCGAGCGGGGAGAAGGCGGCGAGCGAGCGAGCAGGCGGCAGGCGCGGTCCCTGCGAGCAGGCGAGCGAGCGGGAAGACGCAGCCTCGGTGCT
Organism: Erethizon dorsatum; assembly: GCA_028451465.1. Taxonomy (NCBI): domain Eukaryota; kingdom Metazoa; phylum Chordata; class Mammalia; order Rodentia; family Erethizontidae; genus Erethizon; species Erethizon dorsatum. The sequence continues at coordinate 12,617,568 of CM051838.1, read as the reverse complement.
CAGCAGCCAGCCCACAGCGGTTTATTCCCTTCTCCGGGAGTGCGCCAATGCCTGGGCCGACCCAAACCCTGTCCCCAAATGGCGAGAACAACAACGACATCATCCAGGATAACGGGACCATCATTCCTTTCCGGAAGCACACAGTGCGCGGGGAGCGGTCCTACAGGTAATGGGGCTGGCACCGGGGCGCGCGGCGGGGCGCGCGGAAATCCGGCCCGTTATGTAATGGAGCGGACACTGCCCGCCACCGGGCTGCAGACGTGCGCTCGTGAAGGCTGGCGTGATTCTTGCTCTCTGTTTCCATGTGTCACGTTGGGCATGCATCGAGGCTTCACGATTGCAGATGGAAAGCATTTTGTGCCTAGGTTTGCTGCCTGCAAAGGGTCTCCCTCCATCTCTTTCCTTCCACATCGATAAAAATGCATGCTGTTTTCGCCCCCTCTCCGGAGAGAGACAGGCTGTAGCACTTCCTTTCCTTCTTCCCTTTTTCGATTTTAAAGGAGCCATTAGGTAGCTATGCCTGTAGGCAGAGAAAACAAATGGGAGGATGGCGAGAAAAACGTTTGCGCTTAACCTGGAGAGCGTGCGGGAAAGATGGAATCCTCTAGATTAAACTGCAGTCTGTGATGTTAAACCGCCAGATTGATGGAGCTTTGTAAGAATTCCGCTCGCTGATTGGTGCAGGGCTTGACAGCAAAGGTCACAGTGTCAGACATAAACCAAAATTTTCTCCTTTGAACCCTGGATTTTTTAGAAAGAGACTGGACTGTAATGAACCTGGAAAAAACTGGGTGGTGTTAATTCATTTTCTTAGGAGTTTATGGCCTCCACAAGGGTGGGGGAGCCCTTCCTTCTTATTTACAGTAGAAAGGTAATTCCTGGTATTTTGCTGAGGTCTGATTTGAGGATGGGAATGATCTCGGTCATTGTATTGTGAGCCTTTTGATTAATGAGTTGGCCTGTGCTGTTGGCATCATTTTTACATTAACGTATCTGGCAATATGTACGCGTAGATAAGCTCATTAAAATTGTTTGCATTGTTTGATAAGGATAACAATGTAATGGAGAGTGCAGCTAGGGTCTCAGGCAGCTCAAGGCCAGACTTAAGAGAGACTGATAGCTTCGGTCACATTTCCTCTGAAGTTCTTTTGTACTGGGGTAGTTATTTTTATTTCTTTATTTTTTTTTTAATTGTCAGCATAGTTCTTTTTTTGGTACATTTTAGATACGCATAATGATAGCATTCATCATAGGGAATTTGCACCTGTACATGATACATCTTGCTGCTTCTTTTTTCCCTGTTCTCCTCCCCTCCCTTCAATCCCTCTTCCCGTCCTTATTTACAAAGCTTTGTTTCCATTTTTTCCCCTTATATTCTCTTTTTTTTTTCTTTTTCTCCGAAGGATGGGGTAGTTATTCTTCAATGTTACCTCGATAACCGCCAACAATGCTTTTTGCTTTGAAGTGAGCACACACACCACTAAAGCTAACGCGCATCCTTTCTGCTCATAAGCAACAGGAAATAACCCGTTTTTGAAAGCCTTCATCCACACATTCAGATGGTATCATGGGCAGGCTATTTTGTGTGCATAAATGTTGCATATCATAAAATAGGACCAAAAGTACCCCGCTTCCTTTCTCTTTGACCAAAGGCACACACTGTTTGTTGACTCAAAAAAAATTAAAAGCAACCTTTGCCCTGTCATCCCTGGCAGTTACATAAACACTTGGAGTTAATTTTGGCTGTGCCCATGAGGTCACCAAAATCTCATGCCTTATGGTTCCAACAAATGTGTTGACATGGCATCCTTAGGGATTTCAAGTGCTTGTTATTCTCTTAATGTAAACCAAAATTGATCCACCACTCTTGGTATTCTTCTTTAGGAGACCCTATGATTAGAAAGTTGGGCCCCGTCTCTCATTACTCCTCTACCTTTGTCCTCTGTGAACATCCCAAAGCTTAAAAACAGAATTTAAGAAGAAAAAAAAATAGATTTGCTTTTAAACTTCACTTACTTGAACCATTCTTATAAGTAACCCGCTTGAAGCTCTCATTTCCTAAGTAATTTAATTTATGCTATATAGGTAGCAGTTGCTTTTAGGATGGGGTTCAGATTTTACCACATTAGCCAAAGGAAGTTGCCCAGTTGGGTTTCATTACTCATTTGAACCCACTTGAAATGGCATTCGAAAATAATTTAACAGAAAGGTTCGATGTTACTTTCTCATGATAAATTATTGTTTTAAAATGAAATTTTATTTGCTTCTTTAATTTGATCCAAATTACTATTTCCATTTTCTAAATTATTTCCAGTTTGCTTTCTGAGTCCTTTATAATAATACCTGAGATTATTTAAAAAGCAAAACTGAATTTAAGTAATGATCTGACTGAACAAATTCTTAAGTCACTAAGAGCGTCGTTGCATTTGTATTTTTTATAATAGGACTAGTAGATACTGTAGTGAGAGGTGTCACGGGGTAAGTAAAGAAAGACGCCTCCAAAATTGCATTTGTCTTGCATTATACAAAAGGATGCACTTAGAAACAGCCACACTGGATGCTTTCCTTGGTCTGCTTCTCTTTCAAAGTGGATGACCAATGTAATGTGACTACCACTTTTTGTGTGTGTGTGGGTGTGGGGAGAGACCTAGGGAAAGGAAAAATGTAACACATTTTTCTCTCCGGAAATGTTCCATCATTATTTTGGCATCCCAAGACTGGAATAATATAGCCATTTAATTGCTAAGGAAACTTGGAAGACAATTTGAAAGCTCAGTAGAGATTTAACCAAATAAAAGTTTGACTTAGGCTGTAAGCTCAGGGATAGCCCTCAACAATGAGATGTGCTTGAAAGTCCTCTGTGGAGTCCCTTGGGGCCCTGGGTGAGCCCAGGACCTTGTAGAGGCCAGAAACAATTCCATTGTAATAGGAACCTGCAAACCCTTTATCTTAGGCTTCATTTTCTACCTTTGCTTGTTATGCATAAAGGTATCTAGTCCCATTCTTACAGAAATGTGAGATTAACTTCAAACATTTAAAACAAATTGTTTCTGGACTGGGGATATAATTCCAAGGTAGAGTACTTGCCCAGCACATGGAAGTCCCTGAGGTTCATCTCTAATACCTCAAAAAATAAAAATTAAAACCATGTAAAACAAATTCTTGAAAGAACAATGTAAATAGAAGAATGTGGCTGTTACTGGAAAGGCACTCTTCTGGGGCTCTTTGCCATGCTTCCAGCGTAGGTGAAAGGAGGAGAGGGTCTCTAGAAGATAGGACTGTGCAGCTCAGCTAATGGGCAAGCAGTCACTCTTCTGTTTTTATAGCATTTGCACCAGATTGTTCACAAATAAAAGTCATCTGTCACTCCTGACCCAGATATCGTGACCGAGGTATCCGCTGTGTAAACAGCCCATTTTCACAACCCGGAGTAGAGTAGGTGGTAGATCATTATTGAAGGTAGTGTGAACTCTGATTAGAAAAGCAAATATCCTATAGATTAGTAATTCCAGTTAAAAAGACCAAATGCAAAAATGGCTCAGTGAAGCCACATAGACACATTTCCACGGCTCATGTCCACTGTTGAGTGATCGCCTCCTCGGCCTCAGCTTCCTTGCCACATTTAGGAGCACTAGAAATCCATATATTTTAAGAACTACTTAAAAAGTAAATGTGGTGAGCGGGGCATTTGAGGTGACAGTGTTTAGTTCACAGAGTGCGTGAGTTGTGCTCTGGATTTCCCTGGAGAGGATACTCCCTGCAGCTCTGTTTTATGCAGATGCGGATGGGAAATGAGATTTATTAACTGGCTCTCTGCCCTCTGCATCTTTGTTTGCATACCCCAGGCTTTTGAGAATGAATGTATGAGGCTAGAGCACTATTTCAAAATGGGTGTTTGGACATGGAACTATAGTAGCATGTGTTTCCAAATACTTAAAAAAAAAAAAAAAAAAGTTACTTGGCCCCATGAAATGGACTTAAAAAAAAGCAAAACTAAAATGTAAGTCTAAAATATTGGCCTAAAATACCCAGCTTTGCTAATTTTAAAAAATGAACTGTGTTAAGGGAAACAAAGAAGGGTATATAGTACGGGGAGTTATGAAAGTGTGTTCTATTCAGGAATCGCTGTTATAACATGGCTCACTTTTTACCAGGATGTAGATTTCAAACCGCGTCTCCCAGAAGAGCAGCTATAGATAGCAAAAGTCTAGCTTCACGTGTCTCCATCGTGCACATGTTAGTACCATCTGGGTTTATACTGTCGATGGAGATTTTTTAAAATATTGATTTGGTCTTTAGTATTTTTCTCAGTGTTTGTGAAAGACAGAAGATTACTTAATGGTTTGTTAGGTGCCCAACCTTGTAACTTCTTTTCAGGATCCTTTGTTGTGGCTTCTGTTAACGGGTGGTCTCCTGAGTGCTCTTGCACCCCAGCTCTGTAGCTGGTCCTGGTGTCTGTTGACACTGCGTGAGTTAGCAGTAATGTGTCCTCAGTAATTTAGAAGTTTGATTTTCTTATGCATCATCTTTTTTATGTTTATAGGGACCTCTTGAAGCTGCAGTGAATAATCCCTTAGATCAGTGGAGGGGGAAATGTTGGGACTAATGTAAATATTCTATTTCAATCGGAGAATTAATTAATTCAGTAAATATTTAGGAGTCTGCTCTGGCCAAGGTCTTTGCTAGGTGCTCCTTCAAAGCAAAGTCAAAGTTACAAACAGTTCATTTTATATCAGATTTACAGTCTTAGTCTGATAGCGAAAGTGGTTTGTATTTCCTGAGCCCACAGTGCCTTAAAGTAAGAAAATACAGTTTTAAGGTGAATATGCTGTAGAATGCCAAAAGAGACTGTGGGAAGTGCTGTGTCTCGGTGAAAAGATGCAGGCTTTAGACTCAGACATGATTTCGTTGGCCTGGCCCCGCGTATGTTGGGCAGTGCTAGAAAATAAGACAAGAACATTGCAAAGCAGGCAGGGTAGTAGGACCTTGGAAACAGGAAACTACTAAAGGCTTATTACCTGACAAACAGTGCACTGAGGACAGAAGTACATGTCGGAATCCATCTCCTGTTTTGAAATGTGAGTTGAAAGGAGAATGGGTGCCCCAGCCTGTGGGCTCCAAAATTAAAAGGGATGTGAAGTGCTGTGAGAGAACTCGAGACCCTTAACCTGCAGGGATCAAGGCAAGGTAGAGCGATGGATGTTCCCTGACGCAGACAGGCAGCTTTCTGTGTGTAGTAGCAGTAACGTAACTTCACCTTGTAATAGGGCTGGGACTTAGGTCAGACAGGGCTTTTGTATCCATGAACACGCACTTCCTGGCTAGCAGTCTGACTTCAGGGTGGTCAGTGTGGAGCGCTACTCTGATCCTCCCAAACTCGGAGGCAGGGTGTCTGGTACTTCACTGCGAAGGCTCCTCCTCTGCTGTGTCCTGCGTAAGACTTACAGACAGGGCTGTGAAATCGCTCAGGACACTCACGGTTAGAAGACATCGCTGTGATGGAGGCCACTAAAGTGGACCGAGAGTTTGCCTTGGCTCATAATTTATCAGTTTTCTCAATTTCATTTTCAAGGACAAATTGATTTGCATCTCTCCCGTCAAAAGTACCTTTTTCCACAATGAAATATGTTAGAATATGTATGTTAGAATAATTTCATCCTTCAGCTATCAGCTGTTCTACCTCTGTCACACTCCATTGGTTATGTCACAGTCAACCAGTATCTTAAAACAGCCCTTTTTCTTGGAACGCTCCATGCACATCCTGTTGGTATCCTTTGCTTCTCAGCTCATTTTAAAATTCTGATTCTCATTGTTTATCTCAGTGTTTCTCGCCTACATCGAGAGAATGCTTCCAAAATGAACACCTGCAGTACACATAGAAACAGAAATTATGTAACTTTTGCCTTGATGAATCAAAGAAATTTCTCCTAAATATGTTTTTGTTAAATGCATCTCTAAAATGATCATTTATTGTAATAAAAATAAATCATTAGGTAAAGATTGAATTTTATGGGCCACTTAGCAATAATTTCTTAGGTTACTGAAAAAAAAAAAACTGTACATTTTTAGTGTCAGATTTCTCCAGGCTTACTAGGATTTTACTCAGTTGAGTGTGGACACATTTTCTCTTACTGTTTTGTTTTGTTTTTTTTCTAAAAGGGCCGAAGTTGGTGACGGGTACACAGGATGATCAAGTTGATGGCAGCTTTTAGGGATGCTGTCCTTTAATATGGAGCTAGTTAAGAAAATATAGCAAGATGGGCTGGTGAGATGGCTCAGCGGCTTAAGCGCCTGCCCGGCAAGCGCAAGGGCCCGAGTTCGACTCCCGGAACCCACATACGAAAAAGGGGCCGGTGATATCGCTCAGAGGCACAGGCGCCTGTTGGCGCGCGAGGTTCTGAGGTCGACCCCCCGGTACCCACCAAAAAAAAAAAAAAAAAAAAAGAAAATATAGCAAGAGCTCGGTATTTCTTTTGTTTTTAGGCCTCATTCGGTTCCAGCAGGTAAAATGTTCCAAAAGAATCTAATTTGGGTCATGACTTTGGAACAGAAAAGGACTAGGGCAAGAGGGAAGAGTATACTATGTACATCTGTGTGCGCACACACAGGCGTGTATTGGTGGAGATCTGTACACCTGCGATCGTTCCCGCTGTGTGGTTTTGATAGCAGCACTGTGCTTACCAAAGGCATTTGTCTAATCTGCATATTCTACAAGACAGACTTTGTGGAGATTTTTTTTTTTTTTTTTTATGTGAGTACTGGACCTCGCGCTTGCCAGGCAGGTGCTTATGCCGCTGAGCCATCTCACCGGCCCTGTGGAGATATTTTAATTGTACACAGAATCAATTTCGAAGTTTATGGCCAGCGTTTGTCATTTCATAAAATGTCTTCTTCATGGGAGGTTACTTTAGATTTCTGCAATCCTGTTTCATTTTTCCTAGAAGTAGTGTTTGTTTTCTTTTGTTTTGTTTTAAAGACATTAATTCCTTGTTCTTTATTTAGTGTCATCCTACCCTGGCAAAGCCCTAGGAGGTAATTTGTCAAAAATGCCAGAGGCATTGACATCTATGGGAAGCTTTCTTCTGTTCACAATTATACTTTGATTGTAAACAGTGGTATCCTTCACTTAAGGGCCCTCCACAGTTCCCTGCAGGGTTTTCATTTGGTGCCCTCAAATCCAGGGGAAAGGGAGCTGCAAAAAATGGCTCCTGCCCTCCTCCTGCCCACCATCTACTCCCTTTCTGGAATGACCAAACATGTTTTGAGATTGCTAATAATGTTTTTTTTTTTTTTTAAGTTCCCAGCTTTGGCTATTACATGATTATTATTAAAGTCGGAGCTAAAATTCTTTGTTCAGTAAGAGACTTACTGAGTTCCTTCTGTGTGCCAGTCTCCATGCTGGGCCCTTAGAATACAAAGATAAATAAGACACTGCCCTGCTTGAAGGAGCTTCTGGAGGCCTCGGTTGCAGCAGGAGAAAGCCTGGGGTCCAGGGTGGAGAGGAGAGGTGCCCACACCTGGCCCTGGAAAGTACCCAGAGTGTCTGTTTTTATCTGATGTATGGCTGTTGTTGGTTCAGAAGTTTTCAGTTGGTTCAGTTGTCTTAATAAAAGTAATTTTGCTGTTACCACTCTGATACCTGCTAAGGGCAAAATTATCACTGCTATAATTTTCAAAAGCTTTCAGGAATGGAGTATGTGAGTAAAAACTGTGTGCATATTCTACTGTGACCTATGCTTATGTTTTTTAACATAAACTTGAGCATCGATGAGTGACTTTGGCAGGAAAGTTTCTTCCTTAAAAACATGACATGAGGAAAAGTAAAAGGCTTATCTCTCTTTTTATTGGCACATGTTTGTAGTACATTATGATTACATTCATCGTGGGGAACTGGTACAAGTATGTGGACATTTCTCAATTCCTTTTTTTAAAACTCCACTTCAGCCCTCCGTCCCCGTCCATGTACCTCTTGAAACACTTCTGGTTAATGTCTTCTGATCCTTCAATTTTTGTGATATATATATTGGCCATCACTAGGTCAAAAATAATGCATTACTTGTTTATTAACTTCCATATACAGCGAAGAAAATTGAAGTATATATTTATATTCACTTGATATATATAGGAAAGTGAAAGGTAAGAAACTAACAGGGATGAGAACTGGGTAGATTAGTCACTATGTATCTGTTTGTTTTTTTTAAAAATTGAAACTATATAAATGCATCACCTAATCAGACAGTGATGTTTCACTTAGTACATTAACAGCAAGGATTTTAAAAATTAAATGAATTTTAATTTAAATTTAATTTCATATGTAGAAGTACGTTCAAAAACATCTCAAAATATCCATGGACTTTCTAGTCACGTAGGGGAGACTCATCGTGTGCCTAACGCAAGTACCATTCTTACATTAAAGCGTCGCAAGTCGCAGATGAACCGCGCTCTCCCAGCCTCTGCCCCGTGCGGCCCTTCACGGTTTCGCGCGCAGGAGCCCGTCATCCACGTTTTGATTCATTTTCTCCAGCGCACACCAGAGCCTCCTGTGTTGTTTTTGGTGGTGTGTCTCGCCCGCTTAGTATGCTCCGTGAATTTTGTGCTGACTGTGAGGATTATTTTTTAATATCCTCTTTACATTTCTGTTTTCTTCCATGTATTGAGCCCCTGCTGTTCGTCAGGTACTGTATGGGGGCCATAACTGTGAGAGTGCAGGTAATTGCCTTTTTTAGCTGTGCTTCTACCATCTGTCCTCCGTCCTGCGCCCCCCAGCCTCCGGCCTTAGAGCAGTTAAGGAGCGGTATCTGCCCCTCGTGTAACCCCAGGGTCCTGTGTGCTGGTCAGGACACAAGCGGTGTGCGTTCTGTGTGTCTCTGCCACAGCCCTCTCACCCACCAGTCTGGGTGAGGTCTGGGGGAACCCAGGGCAACTGACCAACTAAGAAAAAACAGTGAAGAGGGGAGCTTTGCAAATGTTATCCTCGCCATAGGGACCTGCTCATCTCGAGCAAACCTGAAATCGTTAAAGAGGCGGTGGAGCTTGTGACTGAATATCTCGGCTAGAAAAGGAGGAAGCAGAAGACAGAGTCATCGGTGCGTGGGGCGGGAGGCAGGCCTGTGCATCATGGAAAAAAGTGAGGGTTTCCCAGGGTGGACGCCCCAGGCCTCCTCTCATATCCATCCCTCACTTTCAATCGTTCTGTCTTTCCTCAGGCAAATCTGCTTCTCAAGTGTGTACTTAGTCTCCAGGAGAAGAAGAAAATGATGTGTGCTGCGCGAACCTAGGCAGGCAACAGGAGAGAGGGGGACCAGCAGGACTTTCCAGATCTTTCATGGGAAAGATCTTGAGAGACAGATGTAATGTTTGGGAAACCAATTTGTCTGTCCTTGGAATTTGGCAAGCAGATAACGTTGTCACAGCACTGACTTGCAGATGTCCTCATGGACACAGGCAACTTAGCTTCAACCTGTTTGATGTGTGCTGCTGCCTCTCGGGCCTGGATTGAAAGGATGGTCGGGGCCCACCCAGCCCCTTCTTCTCCCCCTCATTAGGACCAGTTGGGGGTTCAAGTGCCGAGCCAGGGAGCTGCTTGGAGAAGCAGGGAGGGGTCCTGGGCAAAGCTCGGCTCCGGAGTGAGACTTCTTTTCTCTCCCGGCCCCTTTCTGACTGTATGATCTGGGGCAGATGTGTCAGCCTCTCTAAGCCTCGTTTTCCTACTGTGCATATGGAAATAATAACAGCACCAGCTTCATGGAATTCCTGCGTGCATTAAATGAGATACAGAGCATAACACCAAGCATCACCTGGTGCAAAGTAAATTCCTCGAAGAATGTTAGCAAGCATTATTGCTTGTCATTTAAGTCTGCTCTTTTATTGTGTCTTCGTAATAATCTGTGATCTCAATGTCCTAAGTACCTAGTATAATACCTGGTAAAAGGCCAAATTGAGTCTGGAAAAAATTCAGACCAGCTACACTATACACAGTCTTCCCCGCTATCCACTTAATTAAGAATTAATTTATGTACGGTTAACTGCATCCACTTAAAGCATGTGACTCAGTAAGTTTTGGTAGTATGGGCCCTGAGTTCATCACCATAGCCAAGATTTAAACCCTTCCATGATGCCCCAAAATTCCTTGTACATTTTGCAGTCCATATCTCCTCTGTGCACCGCCCCAGAATCCACTTCTGTTTTCCGTTACCACAGATTAGATTTCATTTTATATGAATGGAATCATACAGAGTCCAGTGTGCCTGGCTGTTTTGACTCAGCAAAAGGATTTTGAGATCCATCCATATTGAGTATATCTGCAGTTCATTACTCTTTATTGCTGAGTAGTACTCCATCATATGGCAATACCATATTTTGTTTATCCATTCACCAGATGATGAACACATTTGAGTTATTTCCCAGTTTTAGCAGTTACGAATAAAGCTTCTGTGAATACTCATGTGCAAATCTTTGTGTGCCTAGGAGTGGAACGATTGTGTCATGTGGCTGGTGTTTGTTTAACTGAAAAGAAACTGCAAGCAATTGTCCAAAGTAGTTGTTCCATTTTGCATTCCTGTTAGCAGAGTGTGGGAGCTCAGCTTCACGTGTTTGGGAACACTTGGTATTGTGTCAGACTTTCAAATTTTGGCTGTCCTTATTCAGGGGTATCTCACTGAGATTTTAATTACTGTTTTCCTGATGACTAGTGATGTTGGATCATGCTTTCTTTAGTGGTGTGTCCAAATCTTCTGCCTATTTTGAAAAGTTAGGTTAATTCTTATTATTATAGGAGGATTGTGAAAATATATTCTGCATACTATAATATAGTTTCATATTAGATTTTGATTTATCCGGGTCTTGTATTTTTAACTTGAATATAAACGCTAAAAAAAGGGGGAGTAGGGACCAGTGAGATGGCTCAGCGGCATAAGCACCTGCCCAGCAAGCACGAGGTCCTGAGTTCAACTCCCGGTACCCACATAAAAAAAGGGGGGGTAATTGCTCCTGTCTTGGTCTACAATGCCTATTATAGCAATTATGCGCTTGGTCTGTTACATAGATTGAAAATCCCTTGTCCAAAGTGCTTGAGACTGGGGTTGTTTCAGACTTTGGATTTTTTCAGATTTTGAAATATTTCCAGGAGCTCTACTGATAGAAAGGCATCCCTAATCCAAACGTGTTTGAACGTCATATCAACTCTAAAATTATTTTGAATTTTGGAGTTGCATTTCAGGTTTTGGATTTTTTTTTTTTTTTTTTTTTTTTGTGGGTACCGGGGGGTCGACCTCAGGACCTCGCGCGCCAGCAGGCGCCCGTGCCGCTGAGCGATATCACCGGCCCCTTTTTCGTATGTGGGATCCGGGAGTCGAACTCGGGCCCTTGCGCTTGCCAGGCAGGCGCTTAAGCCGCTGAGCCATCTCACCGGCCCAGGTTTTGGATTTTTAAATTAGGAAAGCTCAACCTAATTGAAAAAGCTCAACCCTGTACATATTAATATTAAAAATTGAATGCAAAATGGTAACAATAATTACATGAGCTCAAAAAATACTAAATCCACTGTAAAAGTGTTATATGAGAGTGTTAAATTTAGTAGCTAGAATTTCTTTAGGGTCTTGACAGATTAAAAAAAAAAGCTCTTAATTCTGTGAAGAAGAATGCTATAATTATGTAGATATTCTTTGTATCAGGTATGCTCTTAATGCTAGATCAAATGTTCGCTATTAAGAGGAAGATATGTACAGAATTATTTTTTTTTAATTTTTAAATGCAACAAGGAACCATTGGTGTGGTTTTAATGTCTTGCCCAGGATAATTAAAGCTTGGATGGCCCCTTCATTTAAGACTCTGAGGCTGACATCCCTCAGCTCTGCCTCCCTTCATTCCCATTCTACCTAATTTGTCAGTTTTGTTGTTCTTGCCAGTTTGGCTCCTGACTTCCCTAAGCCCGCAGGGAGAAATTGCCTCAAGTTAAATTTAGAGACCAGGCAGGAGCTTTGTGCTGTCAGAGTTTTACCTGAGAGGCAAAATCTACTGAAGGACTTTGTTATCTGTGTTATCTGTGAGGGTGGAGATGCTTGGCTTTCAGAATCTGTTTGAGAATCTTTCCAGCTAAAACCCAGTTTCTTAACCATGTATATATTTCAAAATCCAAAAATACATTTCACAAATGCCCTGGGCTTACTAAGTAGATTTTGTAAGTGTAACTTACTTTCTTTTTCATTTATTCATACGATTACCAAAACCTTTAGGCCAAATTTCAAGGGAATTACTGTCTTCCGAGAGGTCAGCAGTGTTTGGCTCTCCAGGCAGTGGACGACGATTTTCTGTGCTCTGGTCAGGACTGGGCAGGCCACAGCTACTGGAGGACTGGTGGAGAGCTGACTGTTGTTTTGCTTTAGTGTAGGACGTTCCATGAAAGGAAGCCAAATACTATTAGACAGGACATCCTGTGATTCCCTTAGTTTACTATAGCCAAGTATGGGATTTTTTTTTTTTTTTTTTTTTTTTTTTGTAATAAGATGATCGCCTGCTTCCTTTCCTGTGCACTAGGGAACTCAGACTGTTGATATCCATTTGGCTTTTAGACTGCAGCAACAACTAAACCCCCAGATAATCACCTGAAGACTCACAGATGGGGGAAAAAAATTCCATGTCTTTTTATGTGCACGAAGGATGTACATTAAAAGTAACCATCAGTTCTATTGTGTTTAGATAATAATTATCCAGGAAAGGGGAAGAGATCAAACTCTAAATTCTTGGAATTAAACATGTTAGAAATCTAGAATCAGGTATATTGTGGAATACCTACACAGTTAAATATGATGCAAGCATTACATGTGAAGAAGATGAAAATTACTCACCTATTAACCACACAAGCTCATGATTATGTATATATGCATTGTCTTAGCTTCTTAGGGCTTCCACAACAAATGACCACAAACTGAGTGGCTTAAAACTCTCATGCTGGTGGAGGTCGGAAGTCTGAAGTCAAGGTGTCGGCGGTACCACGCTCCCTCTGAAGGCTCTAGGGAGGAGCCCTGCCGGTCTCTTGCTGATCTGGCCCCATGTGTTCCCTGGCTTGTACTTCATTACTCTAATCTGTACGCTGTGTTATCCCAGAGCCGCCTTCAGCTGTGTGTTTATTGCATGGCCTTCTTTCAAGGACGCAGTCACTGGATTTCAGGCCTACCTTGATCCAGTGTGACCAACTGTTCCCACACAAGATCACATTCTGTGTTTCTGGTTGATGTGAATGTGGGAGGGACACACTTCAATTCTCTGTATAGATTATGTATGTAGGTATGTATGTATGTATGTGTGTGTGCATGTATATATATACGAATTCATTTTTAAATTGTATGTGAAAAATACGTATTTGTACTCTTCTACACAAAAGTTTAGAAAGATAGGAATATAAGTGTTACCCACTGAGTGATAGAATAATGAATATTTTTATGTAACTTTTTCTCTATTTTCTGTAGTAAAAATATACAGGTTTTGTTATGGTTTGTATCTAGATGTCCCCTCAAAGCCTCATGCAGTCATGGGTGGGGGTTTTGCAGCGGTGACTGGATCTAGAGTGTGTGATGCTGGGATGAAACATGCGTGATTACTAAATCAGTCCGCTGATTGCCTTGGTATCGCCCTAATCCCCAGTGGCCTAGATAGAGTATAAAAGGGGCAGAAAGAAGCTGCTAAGGTCTCTTGCTTGCTTTGCTGCCTTCTTCCTGCCCTGCCATGTTATGAGCTGTTTCTCCTCCGCGATGCCTGTCTGCAATGCCACCCTGCCTTGGAGCCAGCTGACTAAAGACTGAAACCTCTACAAACTGTGAGCTGAAATAAACCTTTCCTCCTTTAACTTTGGGTGTTGGGTATTTTCTCTCAGCAACAAGAAAATAACTAGGGTTTCTAAAATAAAAATATGTGTTTTAAAATGAAAAAGTAGGGCCGGTGAGATGGCTCAGCGGTGTAAGCTCCTGCCTGGCAAGCGCGAGGGCCCGAGTTCAACTCCCGGAACCCACATACGAAAAAAGGGCCGGTGATATCGCTCAGCGGCACGGGCGCCTGCTGGCGCGCGAGGTCCTGAGGTCGACCCCTGGTACCCACCAAAAATAAATAAATAAAATAAAAGGAAAAAGTAGCACTGTGAGTATATAGCCCAAGTTGACATGGAATTAGTGGCAATCCTCCAGCCTTAGCCTCCTGAGTGCTGGGATTTACAGACTTGTACACTACACCACGCAACTTTGACATCTTTTTTTGGCGGGGAGGGGTTGAGACAGGGTCTCACTCAGTAGTCCAGGCTAGCCTTGAATTTAGGGCAGTCCTCCTGCCTCAGCCTCTAGAGTGCTAGGATTACAGATGTATGCCACCACGCTCAGCTTGACATCTTTTTAAAAATAGTAGAGGTTTGTTTGTACCAAGATCCTACCTTGCGGCTGTTGTTTCTTCGCCTTGTCAAATTATTATGAGATACTTTAATCTTGATTTTAAATAATCCTTTTTAACATACACACATATATAGTCAGTTGATATTTTATGGTATCAAATGTTTATTATGTTTAATATTATGTTAATTATAACAAAAGCTGAGGCTGACATAATGTAGAGTAAAATTGCTATTGAGTCAACCACTGTAGTATCAGGTCTTTGGTGTAAGTTTGGAAAGCCAAAAAAAAAAAATTATGACTATTAATTGTTGAATTCAAACCTAATTTTTTAAACTTGTTTTAAAGTCTCTTAAGTCAGATTAATCCTAGGAACCTAGAAACTAGACATGGCAACAGGGTGGGGGCACTTTCCCAGATTTATGAATTTCGCCTGTTCACATTGACTCCGTGCTGAGTGGCGTGTAACACACGTATGTACTGTGCAACTCACTCCACCCACTCACGCTGCTTATTCTTTAGACATTTTTATCCATAGTAACATCTCTAATTATGGAGTAAAATAGTTTATAACATCTTCCCATAACTAATTTCCTTTTTCTTAATTACCTTTGCCTGTTAACCCATTGCTCTGTCTTTAGGAATCTCAGTCGTAATAAAACACACTAGGTCCACTAGAGACCACTGTCTCCCACACGTTACGTTACTACCGTCTACCAGATCTTGTCCTTTGCTCCTGTAGGTCCTTACTTCTTTTTTTTTTTTTTTTTTGTGAGTACCGGGGGGACGACCTCAGGACCTCACGCACCAACAGGCACCCGTGCCGCTGAGCGATATCACCGGCCCCTTTTTCATATGTGGGTTCCGGGCGTCGAACTCGGGCCTTCGCGCTTGCAAGGCAGGCGCTTAAGCCGCTGAGCCGTCTCACCGGCCCGGTCCTTACTTCTTAGAACTGCAGAGTCTGAAGAAAGGCTACAAGCGCCAGTTTCTCACTCTCTTCTCCAATCCAGGGTCTTGCCATGTGTCTGCCCCTCTGTTACTTCTGTACCTGATCAGTTCGAGCGTGGCATAATCACTTTTTATCCTGGTGCGCAGTGTGTTGAGTCACTTTCCTATTGTACAATATGTAATACCTGCGACTTAAAGGAGGAGAGGTTTATTTTGGCTCTAGTTTCAGTCCAGAGGGCATGGGGGAAGAAAGCTGCTCTTGTCAAGGCAGCCAGGATACAGAGAAGGTAGGGACCAGGGACAAGAATGTACCCTTCTAGGTCATGCCCCCAAGGGACCTACCTTCAACTAGGCTCTACCTCTTAGCTAGCACAGCCAGCTACTGAGCTCATCAATGGGTCAGTCCAATGAGTGTACCACCCCCAAGATCCAATCACCTTGCACACATGGGAATTTGGGGGGATATTATAAATTTAAACCATGGACTCGGTGTCTGCACTTCCCTTTGAGAATTGTTAACATTACCATTGACTTGTAACGAGGCTGTAGAAAGGAAGGCAGAGTACTGCGAGTCCGAAGAGAGAGAGAGACAGACAGAGAGATGGACAGAGAGACAGAGATAGACCCGATGTTTGTCAGGGGCTACTAGATACTTCTGATGGAAAGATCTGTGAGTCTCTTCATTCTTCATTCCAGCAAATAAATGGTAAGTGAGTTTATTCATTAAATAAAGAACAAAACCTTTTTCACTCCAATGTACAAGACAGTGTCTGGTTGCCTAAGCAAGAGTATGAGAAAATTAGTAATAGGGAAAGAAGAATGAACTCTGATCGAGGAGGTAGAAATGTAGGAGGTTATGGGAAAATCTCTTGCTCAAATGAGAGAATTATTTCATCTGGGAAAGGATGAGGCCCTGGGAAGTGGTAATAAAATAATGCTCCTAGTTTTGATAGTATTTCCCCACACATACACAAGATGGCTGAAGATTAATAATCTTAGTTCAGCTATGGCAGTGACCAGAATTTCCATTTACTGTTTCTCAGAATTACAGGAGAGATCCCATATTGTGTGTAATTTATAGGATGTTTTCTAGGGTTGGAGAGTGGGTTTGTTGTAGAAGCTGATCGATACCTTGCCAACAACGTAAGGTTGAAAAGTTATACTGTTTCCCAGTTTGAAATTTTCCATTTTGCTTGTGTGTCTACTTTGGAAAGAACTGAGAGTATGTGGACACAAGTAGGGCTGAGGGGATATGGAGTCAGATTTATTGGAATATTAACACTGACCTGCATTTCCTTCATCTTGTGACTAGGCTTTATTTTATTGGTACTTTGTTTTCATCTCCATTTAAAATTTAAAATTTATTTTACCATCATTTAAATACAGACCTTTGGATAGGCACCAGTCTCTTAAGGGTGAGATACCAGGAGATTTTTTTTTTAACGTAGATTTTTCTAAACATAGTCACGATACAGACCTGAAGTAGTATTTTGTTAGCTTTGAAAAAGTTATAAGCGGTAATGTCTCTGTCCATTTTGACTAATCCACCACAAAAAGCAAGTTGAGAGACTTGGGTCCAAAGTGTGTAGTAACTAGAAATGTGAAATGTAGTGATTCCTAAAAGATGAGCATGGCTTATGTGTTACAGCTGGTAGGTTTTCCAGCCAAAACCCCTTCCCAGCAATAAACTGAGTAGTCTCCCAGATCTCTACATTTCAGCCCTTTTTTTTTCCCCACAGAAACTTATGTTAAAAAACCATCTTAGTTAAAATGTAAAATGAAGTCTTGATAGAATTTTTAATAAAAGTGGTTTTATTAAGGTCACACTTATCTCCTCATTGGAGTTCTTTTTCTTTCCTCTTAGTTTCATGGGGTGGGGGGGTGGGACATGTGAGCGCAGGAGGGATTGGTTGAGAGCAAGAATCCTAGAATCAGACCCAGGCCCAAATCTCAGCTCTGCTGCTTAATATTTTTAATGGGTCAAGTCACTAACCATCTTGGAGTCCGTGCCTTTGCATATATTATGGCATAAAAATGGCTGTTAATGGCATTGTTGTGAAGACAAAGTAAGAAAGTGCATGTGAAATGTTCACTGTTGTACTGGGCATGTGGAAATTTTTCAGTAAATGCTAGTTATTATAGTATATCATCTAATCTAGGCCCTGTGCTTTACCAGTTAAGAAAAGGAGATGCTAGAGAGTTAGGCACATGTGCCCAAGTTTACCCAATGGGTTGACGGGAGAGCTCTGGCACTAGAAGGCACTCCTAGATCAGAGCTTTCATGAAGCTGCAGAACTACATAACGTACTACTTACGTTTTTCCCTAGACATAGAAGAGTCTTTTAATCCATTCGACCCTAATTTATCCCTCCCAGCTACCTCACATAGCGCTGTGGGCAGGTGTTGACAATTGCACGCATGCTATGACTTTCTCCTCCTCACAAAAGTGTCCCCCACATATTCATGCAGCATTGATGTACCATTGTATGCACCCACCAGACATTGGCCTAGGCCCAGGAGAGAATTTTATTTTTGTATTAGTAGGTAAAATATCTTCTATAAAGTACCTGCTTTCATAGAGCTTGCCTTCTGGAGGCAGGAGATGGTGGACAGACAATAAACAGGACGATCACAGACAGTTTCAGGGAGGAAGGGACAGCACAGTGCACTTAACTGGAGGAGGCCACTTCAGAGGGTGCGCGGGGAGGCCTTGCTGAGGAGTTGACAGCCAAACTGAAGCCTGAGGTGCAGTCAGTGGTGCCGAGAGCTAGAAGGAGGCTCTTTTCCTGTGCATCAGCCCCAGAGCCCCAATTGTCCCTGCAAACTGAAGCTGGCATCCGTCATTTGTTTCCAGTTATGAGAAAGTGTAGAAGAGGCGGGTGCCGAAGATGATGTGTACCTGAGGGGGAGCCAGCACACCAAGCACAAGAGGGCTCAGAACTTGGAGGGGGCGAACACTCCCACCAAACAGGTCCACCCTTCAGTTGCCACACTCTCTCCTGCTATGTTCAGGAAGAGTAAAATCACTTCATGCAGTGTGTTAACAACTGGGCACTCAGCAGGGTACCAGTGGCACCCGTGTCCTGGAAGGTGGAGCAGGGGCCGTGGTTGGAGGGCAGCTTGGAGCCTGACTGAAAATGACCTAGGATCCTGAGAGGGGGTGGAGGTCCGAGGAAGAGGGAACAAGGCCAAGTAGAGCTGGGAAAGTAACCCGAAGGCATATGGTCGAGAGGGGCAGAGGGACTGGGAGCCAAGAGTGCTGGGCGGGGTACAGAAGAAGTTGGTGCCCTGAGGAGATGGGCCAAGCCTTGTGGCATGGGAACGAGCTCCGGGTCATTGGAATTATTTTCAGAGCACAAACGAAGCCACCCACTGCTCAAAACAGATGGACATTTAGGCAAATATAATCAGCTGCTTTTCTGACCATATGAAGAAGTAGATGCCCAGTGTGTGCACATGCATGTGTGTGTGTGTTTATTGCCTTAGCCTTCTATTCTATTCTATCATTATATGCAGTTTTATTCATATCTGTGGACATTATGAGTGCCACAAAGAACTTTTTTAGAATTCCAGAATTTTCTCATTTCTTGGATTGGAACCAGGTTTCCAGTTCAAGGCCATAGCTATTGACTGAATTCTGAGTTAAAAATGAGAACAACAAAAATCCACCTATATATGCTGCCTTGAAAGTTTTATTCTTTTTCCTTTAATTGTTGTGTAGCCAAGCTAGGTATTCAAGGAGCCACCTAAAGAAGGTACGCTTGATAAAATTAATGCAGAACAAGGAGAGTACAAAAACGGGAAAGTTTTGAAGGCTAATTATGGAGTCTCTTTTTGTAGACAGTTGAAGGAATCTGGATATTTTAGTCATATTCTAATAGTTTAAAAAGAATTGTAGGATACTTGGTGATATGGCAAGAAAGAGCTTACTTCATCTGTTTTTTAAAGTAATAATGATAAGATGAACAGAAACTCTAAAAAAGAACATTATTTTTCTGTTCTTTGTCGCTGGCAGGTGGCAGGTGGCAGTATTAGCGGGAGTTAGTAGTTCTGATTATTGGACTAACTGAAACTGTGTCCACATTAAAAGCATTATCATTAAACAGCAAAATGATAGCAAAGTGCACGTTGATACTATAATGGTGAGCAGCCTAGAACATTCTGGAATACAACAGGCAGTTCAGCCCTGTGATTAAACTCAGGTTTGTCTAATGTTTCTCAAAGTGCTTTAGCATGCAAGTTTCTTTCATTGGTTTTCTTCACTGTTTTGGAACTACTAATGCCTAGTTGTGAGAAAAAGCACATTTCAGTGGCTGTATTTTTATTAAATATGTGTATTCTGTCGCTGTGGGCAATGTCGTGCTGTTTCTCCATGGTCCTTGTGTTAAGTACTCACCGTGCTCGGACCTCTGCCACCACACAGGCCCTGCTGGGAGGAGTCAGTCTTGCATTGTCTGCCTGATTCCATCCCAGAGCCCCAGAAACCTTTAAAACTATAATGGATGCACATCTGTCTTTGAGCACTTGCGTGTTTTATTACCTGGAGACCCAATATAACCTCTTTAATTCCCAGTCCTAGAATCCATGCATACATCTATTGGCCCACTAGTTAAATGGAAGCTTTAAACATCTGATTTTAAATGAAATTCTCTGGTATCTGTAATCCCTGCCCAGGGAGATTTCATCTTATCAAGGTTTGTCTTTCTGTGATACCCTCTTGAACCCCGTCTTCTCTTCATCCTCATCTCTGTCTTTAAACAAAATTTCTCCCTGCGCCCACATTTAGGTCACAGGTAAAGAGAAAGTGATGAATTGAGAATGATCTGGTGATATCCTTTCCTTGGTGCCGTGTTTAAATCCTACCCCTCGTGGTATTGAGTTTAGAGAATGAATTAGGCACAGCTGAAAAGTGGAGGTGTTTCTGGTTCAGGGGACACATTGACACTGTCACTCCCTACAGATGCGCAGTTCCTTATTAGGGACGGCAACAGAATACTTGACATCAGCCTTTTGTTACGGGCAGCCTGGAAGAGGCACCAGGCAGGACATCTCTGTGTTGCTCCGAGGCTTTTCAGAGGAAAACTCACACATTTGAGTGAGGCTGAATCTCTTCATTCCCTCTCAAGTTGAGAACATAGATATGAAGCAGAATTATTCTTTGAGAGCAACCTTTGCAGTTTCTTCCTTTGCCTCTTGTGTTTCATTTCCTTTAGAGTAAAAAGGCATGTTTATAAGTACATTGAAATAATGCATTTCCCCTTACCTGATTTGTAGGAACAGGCTAACTTTTTTGTGTGTGTTTGGGTACCCGGGGTCGACCTCAGGACCTCGCGCGCCAGCAGGCGCCTGTGCCGCTGAGCGATATCACCGGCCCCTTTTTCGTATGTGGGATCCGGGAGTCGAACTCGGGCCCTCGCGCTTGCCAGGCAGGCGCTTATGCCACTGAGCTATCTCACCGGCCTGGAATAGGCTAACTTTGGCAATACTAAAAACTTTAACCAAAGAACACAGTGTAGCCTTGACCAGATGAAAGTCCAGTGGTCGGGAAGGAAAGCATTCTCACAGATCGCAGGTGCTTCACCCACCTGGGCATGTTACGGAGACGTGGTACAAACCACTTCTTCTGAGACACTTAGGAAGGTCTCGAACACTTGGCCAGCCTCACGGGCTTCGAGTGAAGTGCTGGAATCTTTAAAACAGCATTTAAGAAAATGTGTGGATTATAGATTATTATTAGGGCCTCACAAATCATATGCCCAGACTCAAAGAAATTTCTCAAGTGCAAGAAAAATAACATTTCTTGGTATCTCTTTTCCAGTCTGCTTTTTGTTTCATTTATGTGAAACTGAGTGAAAGTGCATTGCGTGTATTTATCTTAGACTGTGGGTGGTGGATGGTTTTCCCTAGTGATGGCAGAACATGCTAAAAATAGAGCCCGTCGTGAGAGAGAAGGCTGTCACAAACATGAGTATCATCGGTGCAAAATATGTGAATGGAATATATTGGCATGGAGTGGATAGACTTTTCACAACTTTTTATATTGAACATGAAGTTTCCAATTGAATATGGCATTCTTCAGGGAGTGACATAAAGAAGCTAAAAGTCCAAAATGCCTTTTAAAGGTTCAGCTTCTCTGTGGGTTTGGGGTAAATCTAAGCCAGAGGGGGCCTCGTACAGAGCAGCAGACAGGAGTCAACCACTCATGGAGGGCTGTTCTTCCGCAGATGGTCATGTCTAAACTTGGGAAGCCTGGCATACTCAGACTGTAGTTGTTAAAAAAAATCAAAATCAAAATAGGTTCCGCATGCCCGATTCCCAAAATTAATTTCTTAAATCCTTCGCCTTATATCTACACACCCAAAACAGGACCAGAGCTTGGGTCCTAGGACCCCTGGCCTATCATGAGCCCTGCTAGGGAAAAAATACAAAACGAAAGCCATAAACACCAAGTTGTCCAAAAGGAGTGGCAAGGGAAAATGTAAAGGGGAAAAGAGGAGAGTGAGCCCCTTCCCCTGAAGTATGGTTGTGAGAGTTTGTGTGTGGGGTGGGTGAGGGTTGGAGAGACAAAACATATTACATAAGAAATCATTTCAGTGAACACACCTAATGCTAGCCGTGACATTTTACGCATTTGTCTAATTTTGTAGAGACACTCCTCTGGAATGATCTCAAAGCTTGCCAAATTTTTTCCCAGACAAATTTGTATAATACTTTGTAATTGGGTTTTGGGCTTGTGACTAGTAAGGCAGTAGAATTCATATTTTGGTTTCCACAGTTTGGGGCTTGCCCATCCTTTATCCAGGCTTTGCTCACTAGGCTAATTCACGTCCCATTGACTCACATAAAATTCCATTTGTTTTAATAAGCAGAAATGCAGTGTCTAATTTGTATGGTTCAAAAATTGCTGCAAAGCATAAACTTGCTGTGCCTCTCCACCCAGTGCCACTGCTGAATCTCGAATACAAGATGAAACTAAGCAGAAATCAGTAGCACATTGGTCTCTGCCTAAGGCTGTCCTTTTTCTGAAGTCATATATCAGTAGCCACCATCCACAGATGGACCAGTATTGGGTCTTGGCTTACTGGAGATATGAAGGGATCTCTCTCTCTCTCTCTCTCTCTCTCTCTCTCTCTCTCTCTCTCTCTCTCTCTCTCTCTCTCTCTCTCTCTCTCTCTCTCTCTCTGTGTGTGTGTGTGTGTGTGCGCACGCAAACTCCTGTTTGCAGAAAAAGAAAAAAATTCATTGCCATCCTCCAAGAAAAACATTCCAACATTCACAAAACAATGTATAACTATATTGTGGGTTTTAGTTTATTTTCAAGTAGGAGCAATGAATGGAATTTCATTTTATAATAAAATTTTAATGCACTATTAAAATATAGTGGTGTAGGGATTGAAATGCTACGACTGTATCCCTTGTCTGGTTTCTGTGATGATGCACTTACCGAATCTTAAATTCATAATGATCTAGGTAAGATTCTTGGGAGCAGTGGGCAATGCTTTGACTCCCTTTCTTGGCAAGTGTGACATAGAGACAAATGCTTATGTCCTAAAGACCACATGGCTAGTCATCAGAGAATATACTTGTTTTCATGTAAAAGACATGCTAAAGATCCAAACTTGAAAACAATTTCTGCACGGTGCTTTGGTTCTTTGTATTCAGTATGACTTTACCTTCTAAAGCCATTTTTCTTAATTTTTTGGAAATTAATAAAATAAATTAATATTTGAAATGGTTATAATTTATACCTTCAGCAGGATGTTCATGTGTTCAGTAGTCTTCTCAGGGACAAAGAGTTCTGGATAGAAGTTTGCGTCTCTCAATCAACAGGACACACTTAGCATCCACATTCGTGAATGAGGAATTTGTTTTGTTTTGTTTTGTTTTGTTTTGTTTTGTTTTGTTTTGTTTTGTTGGAGACAAGGTCTCACTCTGTAGTCTAGGCTGGCCTTGAATTCACTATGTAACCTAGGCTGGCCTCGAACTCATGGTGATCCTCCTGCCTCAGCCTCTCAAGTGCTGGGATTACAGGTGTGAGCCGCCGCACCCAGCTTTGTAAATGAAGAATGTAATTCCAGCCCTGCTTTCCTCACAGAATTCTTTAAAGTGTCCAAATGGGAACATGGAGTCACTTTATCTCTGATGTAAAAATTCCTTGTGTCATCTGCAGAACATTTCCGCAGACTCGGCAGGGACAGATGCTTTTACCTTTATATGGTCAATAGATTGAGACCCAAGAAATTAATAATGAAATCTCACGATTTTGAAGTGTGAAATTTTTGGTTCCCAGATAATTTTGGTTTGAAGATACTGAAATTATACTCATAGAAAAAGAGGGAGCTGGAAGGATTGAGAAGAAAAAAGGTGGGCAGCAAAGAATAAAGGAATAAAGTTCTTTTCCCACTTTGGCAGCCAGGGGACATACTGGGGGTCCCGAAGGGCACTTCTTTGACGGAGATGTCGTCAGGACTCAGAGTTGTCAGGTTACAACCAAAAGGCCTGGCACATTTGGATAAGGAACTCACAAAAGACAGCCACGAAGTCAAATGAACGTAGAAGCATCTCAGTGAAATTTGGAGAAGGTAGATTATAAGAATAGTTCCATCGGCATGGGTGGTAAATAGAAATATCATTGATCCCATTGCTAATTTGAAGTAATTTGAAGTTCGTTTAATTTAAAATTAACACAGTGATGGCGAACCTTTTAGAGCTTTCAATGACACAGACAGCCCGCTGTGGCACCTGTGCTGTAGATTCGCCACCACTGAGTGTTGTCAGCGTTGTGCTTTAGGAAATATTAAAAGAATTCCTCATTTTCACTGGCTCACCCGAGCCCTGGAGCTGCAGGGGCGTTAGTTGGAGGTGAGAGCAAAGAGTCTAGTGAATAATTAACCAGCTAATTAACTGGAATTTCTCAAAACACAAATCCTCGGCTGTTTCCATTGTTTACTACCTGCAGACTGGCTAGTAAACTCTCGGAAGACATATAGTGCTTTTACTTACCTTTGTGTGCTGAGTGTTTAGATTATGAAAGGACAGTTGTCTCCCCGTGACTGTTATCCGTGAAGACCTGGAGGAAAGTGATTCATTGACAGGCTGCAGCAACTGACTTCTTTCTTGTTCTCCTGGTGGGTTTTTTTTTGTTGTTGTTACCAGGAATCGAACTCAGGACCTCGTGCTTGCCAGGCAAGCACTGTGCCACTGAGCTATATCCCCATTTCTCTCATGGATTTTTTTTATTTGTTTGTTTATTTTTAATTTATTTTAAAGAGAAAAAACAATAAAAACAATGATACAGAATTTCAGAGCAAGATAATAGATTAACAGTGGTTTCTCATGGATTTTTTAAAAGCTGCTGTAACTTTTCTGCCTGTCCTTTTGTTGTGTATTTTTCTCTTACATAACCACAAAATATTTTTATTTACTAATATAAGGACTCTATCCAAAATACCCATCTGTTTTTAGTTTTTTATTTTAAATCAATCTGGAGCAAAAGTGTTCACCTTTATTTGGTTTAGTGCCAGCTAGCATAATTCTGGGCCTTCACACCTTACCCTCCATCCATACATTGCCTGGAAATGTAAAAGCTTTTCATTACTTCATGAAGAAGAAACCATTAGGAAAAAGGCACACTGATAAAAGTTATGCAAAAATTACATCAAACAGTCCAAAATATTTTAAATTTTGAATTAGTTATCCTAAGGTTTTATCTAATTTATACAGATGGTAAAAATCGATTGGATTTTTAAAGCAAATAATTTAATAAATGATAGATGTTATCACAGCCCCACCCAGAAAAACTTTTAATAATGGTATAGAAAAGCAATACTCAGGGTCAATGCCATAAGATTTTTCAGATCTTCCGAAGAGAATTTATAAATAAGGGTGCTCCTGAGATGAGCGGATGGATATTTGTTTTTATATTTATTTCTACGTGTAATCTTCATTTCACATGTTGAAGCAGAGAGCAGATTTTGTCACTTTAATGAGCGTAAATAATCCAAGCACAACTGTTTCATAAATATATAGACTTTTGGGTAAAACCTGTAAACTATAGATTTTGCTATCCTGTCTGCTTATGTTTAAACATACTGCTTTTGTATCTGTAAATATTGTTTACCATTGAAAGGAATGAGGAGCCCTTGGACCAATGACTGCTTCTAATTCTGAGGCAGGAAGGGTACAGGTCGAGCCTGGAATATCTCATACCAGAAAGCCAGAAGTTACCAAAGACTGCCAGGACTCAGAAGAACTCGAAAGACAGCAGCTCTTGCAAGCTTGTGTCAATAAATATATAAACTGTGATGGACTGAAACACATCAAATATGTTTTATATAATTAAACATATATTTAACCTGATATGTTTTATATAGTTAAACATATCAAATATTTCAGTTCGTGAGTTCATAATTATACAGTACAGTACTTCAAAAAATAAAAAAACATCGGCCATGTTTAGACCATATTAGGGACCACATCACTGTTTTGAGAACTGATAAATGAAGCAAATCAGGCATCTATTCTGCCTTTCTTATATGAGTTGAACCTCAGGATACCTAACAGGGAACTTTCTCTATGTATACTTATTCTAGCTAATAAATCAAGAATGAATAGTAGAATATCACTTTGAAGTTTCTAATGAAGCATTGCATTTAGGCCAGTATCGGTGGTGGGTAACAATACATCAAAAAGAGCCAACCACACATTATATGCCCCTTGATGGAAATTCAAACACTGCATGGAGTGCCCCCTTCCAATTGGCACTGGAGTCGGATGAAGCCCCTAGATCAAATTACACTTTAAGAAGACTACAAAGGATAGAGTGCAGCATTAACCACACCAGTGGGATGCAGTGCACAAAATCCAGAATTAGAAACTACCATACAACCTAGTTCCTTCAACAACACTAAAAAAAATTACAAGGAAAGACTAGAGGTTAAGAAAGCCGTAGATAATAGAAATCTAAGGAACCCACCAAAGCATCATAGTGTATGAATGTTATTTGAATCCACATCCAAACAAAATTGTAAGATATTATAGTATTTATTTGATCATATGAAGTAATTTTAGGTGGATAATACTATTGTGGTTTGGTATTATTTAACGGCCTTATCAGACACACACTGAAATACTTACAATGAAATGGTGTGATACTTGGCATTTACTCCATATAAACTGGTG
Organism: Erethizon dorsatum; assembly: GCA_028451465.1. NCBI lineage: Eukaryota > Metazoa > Chordata > Mammalia > Rodentia > Erethizontidae > Erethizon > Erethizon dorsatum. Next base: position 12,591,067 of record CM051838.1, on the reverse strand, counting down.
TAAGGGGCTGAGTAGGATTGTAGAGCGGAGTTTTTAGTATAAATGAAACAGGATTGATTGAGTATTGACAACTGTTAAAGCCAAGAAGTAACAATCACTGTTCTGTTATTTTATTCTCTTCCCTTTTGCATGTATTGAAAAACTTCCAAAATAAGAGTTTATACATATCTCTGCATATCCATTCTATAAATTTAATAAAGCTGTAAAGTTTCACCCAGGTTTAAATGTTAAAAAGAATCCTTTACCACTACATATCTATTAGAATGGCAAACTCTTAAGACACTAACACTTGGAAGTACTTATAATGAAGTACTGTGATTACGAAGTCATGTGTAAAACTAAAATAATATTCTGCTGTACTACTGTAGATCTGGTAACTTTATAGTATCACACATAAGCTTAAGATCAAAAGTGAGACTCTAAATTATGTTATAAATTAGGAATTTCCGGACCTAAAGAACTATGGTCCGTTTGGGGGAGATGGAAAAGATGATGCATGAAAAATTTGTGAAATGCAATTATGATTGGTACATATGTGGAATACAGGGAGAAAAAGAAAAAGGTAAGCCAACAAAAGGCTGAGGCAGGGGGACTTTTACATACCCTAGACCTCTGCCAGGATCTTCCCTTGATGATCTTCTTTAGATTCACATTCATTTTTTTCCATGTAGGTAAATAAACTTACTTTTGTTTGTTTTTTTCCTAGTTGGGGAATGGCAGTCAACGTGTATTCTACCTCGATAACCCAAGAGACTATGAGCAGACATGACATCATTGCATGGGTTAATGACATAGTATCTTTAAACTACACAAAAGTGGAACAGCTTTGTTCAGGTAAGAGATCATCTTTTAAGTATTTCCCTGAAATGTTTACTGACTTGAAGAATGTAATTTTATGAACTGTACATGATATGTTTTGGGTAGGAAAAATGTATATCAGTTTTGATATATAATTAAAGGAGAAAATTCAGGTACAGCTAAAGAACAGATGGGAGAAAAATGTCTGAACATGTAAAAGCATCAAGCTGTCCTGATGAGTATTGTGAATTACCTCTGGCTTGCTCTCTGTAACTCCTTCTCTCTAATGCTGTCTCCTAGCCTCTGTTCATCACCCCATTTGCTGCTTACAACAGAGTCAATCTCATAGCACCCTTCTTTACAAACCTTCAGGGTTTGTCCCTCCCACAGGATAAAATTCAGTCCTCACATTGCTAATACAGCCTTTTTTCTTCTGGTTGCCACTTACCCATCTTCACAGTTTCATCTTCCACATCTCTGCTCCCTGTACCTCAGCCCCACAAAACACTCCTTGCTCCCTGAAGACCGCTCTCCTTTGACATCCCTAGATTTTTTCATACTCCCTTGGATTAGAAGGTCTTTCTTGTTCTTCATGTTTGCGTAAAGTCCTGTCCACACTTTGAAATGCAGCGCACCTGCCAACCTCTCTGTGAAGTGTCCCCCAAGCTCCCAGACTACCAGCTTCCTGCATGTTCCCAAAGCGCTGCCCTCCCCTCCAGAGTTACCCACAGCGGCATGCTGTGTTATAATATCTGATTCCTACTCCCCCAAAGGTAATGAGAATTCTCGAGAATAGACTCTTATTTTATTTCTTGTTAAATGTTTGCGTGGCACTGTTACTTGATACCAAGTAGATCTGCAAAGACTGCATATTGAGTTAAACTTGTTTAAAAAAAGAAAAAGTTTCAATTTCAATAATAAAGTAGGGATATATGTAAAGTAAAATAATCCATTCTTAGGTTCAAGTATTTATCAAGGAAATAAATAGTCCTTCTTTGGAAACAAAAAGTATTTTTTTCTTATAAACTAATAGGTAAGAAATTTCCTCTCTGCTTCTGGCTCTAACATGACAGTACTACGAGAAAGAAAACATTACTGGAATGTGTTTGTGGGTAAATCCCTGAGCGATACTAGATACCAAAGAGTCATCAATTTCAGCTGATGCATTGTTATTGGACATTTTGCTGTCTTTCCCAGTGAGTTGTGTAAAAACAATTTCATGCCATGCAGTCAGAACTTGGCAAGCCCAGGTGGTCACTCTCAGATCATGTATGCATCCAGCACCCACCAGTTTAAGTATTCTCCCTTCGCTAGGTCTGGATTTGACCGGAATACATTAGAGGACTAACGTTCACTGCTAGTGACATTTCTTCCTTCTTGATCCTTTTCCCATGAGGAAGACACTGTGATTGGCTGGGCATTGCCTTCCCCACCTCTCTGTGCCTAGGACTCAAACATGAAGTCCTGTGACTTAGGTCAGGAGAGGTAGTAACTAACCAGTTTTTTTGTCCTTTAATACAAGTTAGAGAAAAGTGGACTAGGACTATGATGCTATAGCAGATATATATATAGTTGGCCTATTGAAATGGCCCTAAATTACTTTCAGAAACAACTCTTACTGTATCTTACTCAGCTCCATTCACTCAGATATTATTGTGTTGTTTTTTGCTATGCATTCTAGTGCTAATATTTTCTTTTTACTTTCATGGGAAAAAAACACTTTCTATGTTAGCAACCCTTTGTTTAATAGCATCTACCAATTTCTATTGAAATTTTACCCATTCTCCACAGTGCACAGTGTTCCTTTAGAAATGCACATTTCGGGGATGAACAGAAAGCAATTTGCAACTAGTAGGAGGCAAAGACAGAAATGTAAATCTTACCCACAGTAAGTGGGTGTGTGTAAGCAGAGATAAGGGGAATGAGGTTGGTTATCAAGAAAAGCAGAAATAAGAAGGAAGGAAATAAGGAAAAGAGTTATAGAGAACATATCTACTTTGGTCTTAAATGTTTAAAGAATCCCTGAGGAGCCTCCCATGCAGTATACTTAGAGAATTTTTGGTTGCAAATAAAATGAGAGCAAATTAGAATTTTTTAAGGTATAGTAGCAAATGTTTTTGAGCGATATATATATAATCTTTGCAGATCTCTAAAATTTTCCACAAGGCAAAGTCAATAAAACTTTAAGCAGCATTTGTGAAGGATTCTGGTGTCGCTATCTTATGCCTTATCGGCATACATTTGACAGCCATTTGCAGCTACATTGCCACTATCAAGTGTGGCTCGATCAGACTAAGTAGACAGCATTTTGATCACTATTGAACAAGCATAATTTCCATTAGGATAACTTCTGGCAACCTAAGTTTACAAGGTTGGTTTAGAAGAACAAGATAGATTTAAAGGTTCGTTTCTGCTCTTAAACATGTTTCTTGCTGGAAAATAAACCTGTTAATCTCCATACTAGAGAGAGGTCTTTTTAGCTTAGGCAGTAGTTTTCTGTACACCAAGTATAACCATTTTTTAAAGTTTTTTAAAGGGGAGATGGTGTAGTAGTATACACTGTGGAGCAGATGCATGTGTACTGAAAAAGCAAATGCTCGGGAACCCTTGACCTTCTAAGTCAGTACCTTTGGGAGTACAGCTTCAAAATCTGCATTTTAAAAAGCAGCCCACGTACTTTTGTCTGAGCCTAGAGCTTGCAGGACATTTTTGAGAAACCCCAAACCACTAAAAGTGAAGTTAAATTATCCAAAATCAGTCTGGCACTGTATCCTTATTCATAATTTAATCTGCAACTTTTATTTTCAACAAGGACATTTAGCAGAAGGAAGCTATCTTCTTAATTATTTATGAATTTATTTATTTATGCCCTCATTGTTCTAGAAGACATTTAAAGCAGCTAGGACAGTGCTGTTAGGATAAGAATAAATCCAAATGTTGTTGACCTATGTGATTTATCCTCATATTTATGAATAGGCAAATTTGGGAGGTAATATTTTTCTTCAGTGTTTAATTACATTTAGTTTACCATGTAGGTTTTTATGTTAGTAGCATGCTCTGGAAAAACATGCTCAAAATACTTTTATGTATCTAAATTGATTTTTTTTTTCCTTGTTCAACCTCATTTCTTCCTCTGCTTTATGAAAACTTATGTTCCTATCTTAGTCATACCATTTTTGCATTCTTCCCCTATTATTTACCCTTTTTCTTTTCTTTCTTTCTTTTTTTTTTAAATCTCCAGCTAAGAGATCTCCCTCTAGCTCAATATTAAAACTAGCATCAGTTTTTCTTCAGCTCATAAAGAGCTGAAAGTAGTACTTCATATTGAAGTTGCATTTTCCTCAGAATTTTCTGTACCTTTGTAACATCTCTTTTGTTTCTATATAAGCATTTTTTAAAGTTTTTTTAAAGAGAAGATAGTGTAAGAAGGTAGAACACTTGGGAACCCATTGTAGTAAATTGCAAACAATGAAAATGACTCATTCTTATCTCCTGTTATTTTATCTCAAGATGTAACCTTATGAGCTTTTTCTTTCAGCATTAAATCTGGGTCACGGGCTTATGTTCATACTTCATTTGCATTTATTTCTTGTGAAAAACAACTTTTAAATTTCACGTAAAAAAGTGGCTGTATAAATGGAGTGTGAGCTATCAATGATCTATAGATATCAACTACATATTGCTTATATAATAGTATGATGATGTGCTGCTTAGCTACATTTGTTTTGAAAATGAATCATTGTCTAAAAAATAGATGATAGAAAACAGGGAGGTAGACCTTTTGCAAATGGGAAGGGGATCTAGGGATGGTGGGAGTGGGCAGGAAAGGGAAAGGTAGGGTAAGCAAAAAAGATTAAGAAATGATGTGTATATGTACCAATGCCCCAGGATGAATATATTCATATGTAAAATTTTTGGAAAAAAATCAAAAATAAAAGATAAACCTTTGGATTTTCCATTGTGGAAGGGGGAGGGGTGAACCATATGTAATGTCAGATTGGTTTGGCTTTGAAGTATTTTATGTTTTTGCTCAGTTGCCTTTTTGGGGCAGGAGGGGATGTTGTGTTTTTGCCTGAGTACTCGCTCAAACCATTTTACTAGATGTTTTATGAGGTGGTGTAGAGGGTGAGTAGGCACCCTAAGAAAACCCCTAAGAGCACCTTTAGCAATTTGAGATATCTCATTAGAGATAATAAAAGAACAGTGGATTGTAATGGAAAGGAAGAGGAAAAGCAACAGGGAGGGGAGTCTGACAGGAGTGAGGAAGAACACCTTTTCCTCCTCCTTGCCCTCTCCCCTGCCCTGACATACCAAGCCTCCTTGAAACACAGTTCCGACTTCCATTTTTCTGTGCCCAGTTCCTTTCCCTGAGGCTGAAACTGAGCAGCAAAGCTCAGCCCCCAGTCTGCCCTTCCTTGTCTGTGCACCTTCCCTCCCTCACAGGACAAGACAGCAGCAGACTACAGCAAATGCTGGGACGCAGACCGCCATGGGGGAGGGCATCACCAGTACAGGACTGCCACTCTACCCAGTGCTGTCACTGTGCTGTCAGGGGTTCAGTTACTTTCCTGAGCATTTGAGTGTTTCAATAAAATGTCATTTGAATTAAACTATTTTTTGATGAAAAAATTTAGGTATTTTTCTCTACTGACTTGAAAAAGAAAGGTAGAAAAATGATGATACGATTCATTTTCAATTTGTACTTCCCCATATTGGTTCAAGCTTTGTCTTGGACCAAGTTTCTGGTATTTTCTTATTCCAGGAAACCTTCCGAATTTGGCTGAAGATATTGTAGTAGCATTTGCGGATCTGGGTACATGGCAGCTCTGTAGAAGGGACTAGGATTTGCTGTGCGCTCTGAGGTTAACACAGGGGTGGCCATCAGACCCGAAGCTCAGGTCCTGTGCGATTCTTCCTGATGGCAGTTGTTTCTGAGCCCAGCACAGTGTTCTTCGTGACCATTTTTGGCTGCAGATCTGTGCCTGTTAAATAGGTTGGTCCCAGCCTAGCATAGTGTTCCCTGTGCTTCCTCTCTTCTGTCCTCGGAGACCTCTGTCAGGAGGACAGGTTAGTGTTGAAATCAGCTCGGAGGCTAAATTTAGTAGGGTCACTCTTATCGGCCCTTTCCTATTAAATAGAAAACAAGTAAAGATGTTCCGTCAGTGTCTGCAAGCCCAAGAGTTTACTTAGCTTTATAAGATTATAAACTGATATTTTCTGTAAGAAAGCTAAGACATCTCAGATTGTTACTATTATTAGAGAGGTAATTGTATTATAATGGAATATTATTCATATTTGGACATACTGTACAGAAGGCTTTTTGTTTTTGCTGACAATTTTTCTCCCCAGTTTTATTTGATGTAAGCTAATTTTAAAATCAATTTAGTTGGTCTCAGCATACCAATTCCCTGGAGAAGAAGGGAACAAATGCAAGCCAGGTACCAGCAGGGAGGGGGTCCAGCCTCAGGTTCAGGTGCTGGGGTGGGGGTGGGGTTTACTCGGGTGTCTCCACTGGTACACGGGCTAAAAGGGAATTTGTTTTTTCAGCAGAATATGAAAAATAGAAGGGCTTTTTATTTTTTCTTCTAAATTTGTTTTTTTGCCTATATCTTGGCACTTTGCTGCCGAAGATAAATATAAATTGGTGTTTTTGTTTTCCTTGGGGTATTTTGTTTAACTGCCTTTTCTAATGCTAAATACCACGGGGGGGGGCCTGTGCATTCACCTTCATTTACCAAGCTGCCTCTGCACATTTTGGATTTTACACATATGGATGATACATCTTCGAAAGCAATCGGCCACATCACCTATTGTTACTATTTTCAGTTCTGATAATCAGTGTAACTTAACAAACATGTTTTCAGCCCTACTTTGGGTTGGTTTCTGGGGACCAGGTGATAAGTAAGACATGGTCATTGTCCTTGAGTCCCTCAAATAGCTCAGTACAACAGAGTCCTGTCCTACAAAAGACTAGAGAACATACTGTGGTGAGTCTTGTTTTGGGAGAGCTTGGGGCATACAAAGGAGGAAGTAAGGAAAGAGAGGCAGGAACAAGGAGGTCAGTGGAAAAGACATTCATTCAGATTCTTTGGGAGTGACCAGTGCTTCTGGGCAGCAGAATGGCCACAGATCAGAAACCCCTGAGAATTGCTGTCCTCCGTCTGGACAGCTAGCTTGTAGAATGTGTGAGGGCTTTAGTTTTTTTCTTCTACTGATAGACTCCCAAAGTAGGGTGGCCTCTGTCTTGAGATATGGGGACGCTAGGCAGTAACTGAGGCAGTAATTAAGTGCTTTCTTAGGTCCAGCTCCGGATACATGAAGCACATTGTCTTCTCTAAGAGAGGGTTTTTCTGATGATCTCATCAGCGGAATATTGGTGAAAATTGGTCTTACTCTACTCATTTGAAGCAACTATGCATACGTGCAAGACATTCTCAGGAAACCATAGAACTGTTAAGATTTTGGGGAGGAATGCAGCAGATATTTTTAAATTCCATGAAGCCAAATGGTAACTGCTTTGGTCTCTAATTGGGCAGCTGTCACGTGACTATATTAGCATTTTTCACATGACTAGACCTGTAGATCCATCTTTACGTCCTTTTCTTTCAAATTTCCTTTTAGGGTAATAAAACGAGGGAATTTTTTTTTTTAAGAGGCTAGGGAAATAAAACAGGCTAGGAGAAATAAATCACCTGGAATGTAATTGTTTTATTGAAGGCTGGTAGTGTATATACTTAATGAAAAATCAAGGAATATGTAATCACAATGAATATAATCTAGTTAATAGGAACAAAGCCAACTGGGTGTTACATAATTAGAAAATTAAACCAGTGATTGCCTTTGTAAATTCTTAATAAGGTCACAAAAAACAATAATTTTAGGAAGTTGTTAAAAAAAAACAACAGTATTCTTTCTTAAATCCAACAATTTCATCTCTTACTGTTTCCCTTTATCTGGGAAATTCCCAGAGATCAAGCTGAGTGCAGTCTTCAGGGTTCTTACTCAGTGTACTTTATTGCTAATTCACAAACTCTGCTAAGTGTACTGTAGTAAGACTGCTGAATTTTACCTGCCCAGTGGTGGGTAGATGCAACTGTGAGCCTAGAGATCGAGCTCTGCTATACAGTGCAGTAGTGGTGACAGTGCTATGTATTACTGAGGAAACTTGGGAGTCACGGCTCTGAGTCCAGTAAGTTTAGGGCCCAGAGCTCTAATTCCAGGGCTAAGGATCTTAGGTAGAGGGTGTGGGAACCCTTGCTGGAGCCAAACACCTGATTAGTTTTAAGACTTATTCTGACTCATAATTCTAATTACAGAAATCTTTCAATTTTGTCTGTTTTATAAGATGTCTATTTTTAAACACATGATGACATGCTTATTCTGAAATTATTCATCGAGATCTATAAAACCAGTATTTTAACAAGAAAAAAAAAGTATGTTCCAACATATTGAAAGTTATTTTGATTTTTCTCGAGATGTTGGTTACTTTACATGATAGATGTGTCCCTTATAAAACATTGTTTTGGGGCCAGTGAGATGGCTCAGCGGCGTAAGCGCCTGCCTTGCAAGCGCGAGGGCCCGAGTTCGACTCCCAGATCCCACATACGAAAAAGGGGCCGGTGATATCGCTCAGCGGCACGGGTGCCTGTTGGCGTGCGAGGTCCTGAGGTCGACCCCCCGGTACCCACACACACACAAAAAAAACATTGTTTTAAATTCATAGTGCTATTTTTTCTTTCCCTTCTCTTCCTTTCAGTTTAAAACATCTAAAGACATCTACAGGAAGAGTGTAAATTTGGGGGAAATAGTTACTTCCTTTTACAAATGAATTTGTGATGACTTAGGCACCTCATATGTTTATCTGAGGAAAGACTTCAGAACTGGAGAAACCTTCAAATGCTTTTCAGCAGATAAACTAGAGGATCTTAGCAATGTGTTCATACCCTTTCTTTGCTGGTAGGAAGCCAGGGACTCCATTTTATTCTCTGATTTTTGTCCTGTGAATCTAAAACGTGCATTTTGAGATTTCATATTTCGTATATGAAACAGTCCAATTCAAGTGCATTTTTATAGCTGCATTTTAACCAGGCACGTACATGCTTTTATACTTTAGGAGTATAATGAGTCAAAATACTTCTTTTATATCTCTCTCTGTACTGCTTTCCATGTGCTTTTATATGTATTATTTCCTTTAATTCTTTTAACAACTCTGTTAGGAAGAAGAGCAATAATGAGAGAGACAAACAGACAGACAGACAGAGGTATATCTCTGTGTATCTATCTGAGCTCAGACAGGCCAAGCGTTCACAGCTGATCTGCCACTTACACACCAAGATGTGGTCCTTTCCTCATGTTGGACCTGGACTTGCTCTAACGAGTCCTGAGAGGACTTCACATCTTCGTCTCCCCCTTTCTATGCCATTTAGGAAAATAGAACATCTTCCAGAATAATCTTGTTACAAGCTTGGTTTCCCCCAAGGACTTACTCATCAAGATATCACTGTGTCCGTGTTCTGGATTCATTTTGAGAAGTCCGTGTTGAGGTAGCCATGTGAAGAGGCTCCATCAATACTTTCCCTAACCTTCCTTAAAATGAGAAGTTGATGTTTTCTTAGTCTTACATATAAAGGGGTGTGCTGATGCAACGCTTAAGGGAGTTATCTGTTTCCCAGCTCCAGCCATTCTCCAACATCAAACCCTTTCCATGCAGGAGTTCTAGAGATGCCAGTGGTCGTGGTAGCAGATACTGCTAGCACAGTAGAAACATGACCTGGACACCATCCCCAGTTGTGTTCATCAGTTTTCGTTCACTATAATGAAATTCTGGAGATAATCTACTTAAAAGAAGAAAAGCTTATTTTGGCTCACAGTATTAGAAGTTCTAGTCCATGATCAGTTGACCCCCTTTCTTTGGGCCTGTGGTAAGGCAGTACATCATGGTGGGGACACGTGGTGAAACAAACTTTTCAACTCATGGCCAGGAAGCAAAAGAGAGGAGAAGGGGCCAGGATCTCACAGTCACCCTCAGAGGTGTGCCCCCGGTGACATGAGGATCGCCCACAAGGACCCCCTCCCAGAAGCTTCACTGCCTCCCTAGGGTACCGGTCTAAAAATGTGCTCACCTGGGCCGGTGAGATGGCTCAGCGGCTTAAGCGCCTGCCCGGCAAGCGCGAGGGCCCGAGTTCGACTCCCGGAACCCACATACGAAAAAGGGGCCGGTGATATCGCTCAGCGGCACGGGCGCCTGCTGGCGCGCGAGGTCCTGAGGTCGACCCCCCGGTACCCACAAAAAAAAAATAAATAAAATAAATAAAAACGTGCTCACCAGGAAACCAAGAGAGAGGCTAATTAGAATGCGATTCAGTCCACTGCTGCACTCCCACAGCCAAGATAGTGGAACAGTTCTACGCTGCTGACAGAAAAGCTTCACGGAGAACATTGGCGCTCGTGCTAAGCTTGGAAGAATGAGGTTTCCATTCAAGTGTGAAAGGTGACAAAGGGACATTTTAGATTTTAAAAAATTGATCAAGGCAGGGGGAAGGTTCCAGTTTCACGCATGTTAAATGTATATGTAAGACACCTGCAATGTGTATTGGGATTCAGAGCAGCAAAAGGACAATAAGGCTTCAGTAATAATTCCTGAAGTATCCAAAGAAATTGAGGATTATTTCAGTCTAGAAAAGCTTTTTGTCTCAGCCATATTTGGATCTTTGGCCAAACACCCATGCAAATTTAGTAGATGGTTAATAAATATTATGAAGTTAAACTGAATTGACATGCTATCCAAGCTAGATTTTTAATGTAGATTTAGGCTGAGAAAAGGAAGATGGTGATGTTGAGTAAAGGTATCATTTAGATATCATTTTGATGTTTTCTGTGTTGCTTTACTTATTCCTGCAGTAGGCAGATATTTACTGAGCACTTACAGTGTGTTAGGTGGTAGGCCAGAACTAGAGGATCAGCAATATACAAAATCAACATCGATCACACCAGTTAGAACCTAGTCCTTTACTGCCAAAGCTCTCATTGATGTACACTTCTGTCCAGAGCATTCATGTTCCCTTTTTTCCAGCTTACATGAATATAAAGCCAAGGCAGAACAAGGACAAAGTGCACATCTAGCCTGCATCACCACCAGACGGTTTCTAACAGTAATGAGCAGTGTGTGCATGGAAATACCTTTCATGCTAATGGGCCACTCCCTTTCTACACCATTAAGATGATCAAGCCAAGCAGCCCCAAATTTTGCTGCTTGGCAAGAAAACATTTTTTTCAAACCTTTTTTTTTTTTATGTGGGTACCGGGGGTTGAACTCAGGACCTTGCGCTTGCCAGGCAGGCGCTTATGCCACTGAGCCATCTCACCGGTCCCTAACCTATTTTTGTCTGAATTTTTTAAAAAATGTGTAGTTTACCCGACATATAGATGTTACATGAAAAAAATGTGTCAGAAATCACCGTCAAGTGTTTGGACATACTGGAATCCCCTACTTGGGAACAGAATAATTGAATTGCTTGGCAACTCTTAAAATAACCATCACTCTGCAGATCGGGGATTTTCCACCCTGAAACCATTACGTAATGATGACATATAGCAAGATACTGCTCTTTATTTATCCCTTCCCTTTCAAGGGTGTGTTCTTCCTCAAGTATTTATACGTATAAGCTTTTATGACCAAATTGTTTGACAGTAAGCATATAAATGGTGAGACTAATGCCAGCATGGTTTCCTGCAACTTCTCCTCACATTCTCCATGAGAATCGTACTCTACTTTCATTTCTTTTAGGTAACATCTTATGGCAATTCATGGCAGAACTGTAGAAAACTGTAGAAGGAGTCACAGCTTAATAAAGTCATCTATAGCAACTTTAAAATTACACATAATTGTGTTACAGTCTATTTTTAAAAAATTAGAAGTATTTCCCTGTGTCTGTCTTTGCTTTCATTTCTACTGTGGTCACATAATTAAGTCCCTGAAATGAGTACTGTACAGTCCTCACACTAATTTGAATTCCTCCTAATACAAGAATTAATGCTTAGAAAACAAAGTGTTCTGGGATTAATGTGGGAAATACAAAGGAAGCAACTCACAGTAGAATATTCGGTAATGTATCACAGTCTGCATGGATGTTTCCTGAGAGCTACTCCCGAGCTCTCCACAGTTGTGCTGGGGTTGTAGTCAGTGGTACAGACCTTGTCTAGCATGAGTTCCCCGCAGTTGCTGGGGGCTTCCTCTGGTGCCCTGTCCAGCCTAGGCCCCTCTCTGGAAGCTGTGAGGAGAGGCGTGTCCTCCCCTGGAAAGTGGTGGCTGCAGATATTAACGGTGTGGGTGAGAGCTAATGAACTGGACAGGGAGGAGTGAAAAAAGGAAGGAGACTTTGTCTGCAAGTCTTGGAGAGAAAGGTGAAATGGTTTAGATCTGGAGAGAAACCCTGCAGCTCCCAGTCCCGGGGCCAGTGACTTCTGCAACAAAAACAGCAGCCTGAGAAAGGAGTGCCTTGTGTAGGGGAGATGCAGGTTTGTGCTGGTCCATTCATACCACTGTATCTTACGTGTATGCAAATCCTCAGCGACGCACACTGTATGTGAGTTCATATAGTGGCGTGCCATGTGTAACTTTTGATCTCTTAAAATTATATAGGAAATGAATCAAGAGAAATTTCCTGAGAAGATATAGGAGAGGTTTATCCACTTTGTTTCTTACACTTATTACATTTGCCCTAAAAATAGATTCTGAACACTGGAGCTTATAGAAGGCTCCCCATGACCTACCAAATTAAGATCCCTTTTTCATGGGATATAAAGCCTTGAGCAATCTGGCTGCAACCCACCTCTGCGGCATCCAGCCGCGAACAGCTCCACTACTTACGGCCTACGCTTTCCCTCTTGCTCGGAAGGCCATCTCAAAAACTGCCTTCCCCCGTTCTTCCTGACCACCTACAACAAGATATGAGCGCTCTCTTTTCAGTTTGCAGACTTTACAAAGTCTTAGGATCGTGGAGTACTTGTTTTAAATCATCGCATTAGGACTCAAGCTCCTTGTGTGCTTGATTTAACTTTATCTGTTTGTTAATATTTGTTACACTTTCTTGGCTTTTTCTTGAGCAAACTCTGAACTAATTCTTTTACTGATTATGTGTTTCTGCCGTATAATTTGGCACGTGTATGTTTCTGCTGACTTTTCTGTGTTATTTCTCTAGTCTCTCAAAACTGTGTTATTTGGTTAAGAGTAAGATCATTCTTCTCAGTAAGGATTTGTTGGTTTATTGGTTTTTCATTGATTAATAAAATGGCATCCTTCTGTGCCACCTACAAGTGGCATTGCTGTAGAGGTGACTTATAACCACAAAAATTACGTAGGAAATTAGATGTTTTTTCAGATTCTTGCCTCTAACTCAAGTTTTTCTTTACATTTTTGTTCCACATAGTAACATATATTGCACACTACTTAAAAAAAATTTTTTTTTATCACTTCTCAACCTTTGGCTAAGATCAAGTGTAAAAACTTTTTTGTCCATTAAAGTAGAAAGGTAACACAGACAAATATGTGGAAACATGAAAATAGAGAGGCTCTATCCCTTGATGTTAGAGCTTAATGGAACTTTTCTTTTCCATAACCTTAATAAGAAAATAGAAACCCTTCAGAATAGGTTTCATAAGTATGTTTCTAGCTTGTTTTTCATTTGTAATAAAGGCTTTTTATGTCCCCTTTCCTCCTCTGTCTGGAATGCCAGATTCTAACTTTAGCTCTAGTCTCTGACTCCAGCCTCTGGGACATCTTGCTGCCAGTTTCAGTACTGGGCTTCTGGAAGCCCATGACATTTTGTACCATGTACCATTCCAGCCCGCTGCTCCAGCTCCCCTCCTTCTTCCGTCTTTCTTGACTCCCGTGTGGGAGCCAAATTTAATCGTATGAAGTGAGATACATGAGACAGGTTGCTTAGGTAAAAGCTGATGAGCACATTACCCAAAAGGAAACCACTAGTGCTTGGAACTAACGTGAAACTGAGCACCTAGCACTGGCTCCTTAATCAGCAGATGAAAAGAAATCTTTCAAACCAATAAGCTGATTTTCCAACTGCCATGTCTTTATTCCTTCAGTCGTCTTAATCATTTTCTGTATCACTAGGCAGATTTGAAGTTTTGTTATTTTTCTTCCTAAAATATTGTAAAACCCAAGCTAAAGGGTAATTACAATTTGGTTGAATAAAACAACTGCAAATAGACCAGTTACATTTCCGTGTTTTGGGCAATGTTCTAGTTTTCAATGCAGTTATAAATAATTTCTGTGAAAATTATTCTTGCAAATACCACTCTTAAAATATCAGCTCCCTTGTGAATATTGTATGTTTCTGTTCTAAATCTCTAATTTTTGCTCTGAAATTCACTTTTTTAAAAATATCACTACCTAAATCTTAATGAAAAGCTGTTTGGTACTTAGGTTTTTAACTACATTGAAAATTGCCTTTTCAAAGATACGGAAAAATATTCTTCATTCTTTTGTGACATTTTCATGAAGACACTTTTAAATCAACTTAGTACATTGATCTTAATACTGTATCAGATCAGTTTTTGCTGCAGCAGGTTTAATTTTTAAAGTCGTCTTGCAGTATTCTCAATACAATTCTGATCTAAAGGTAACATTATTTTTCAAAAAGTACTCTTGGTTCATGAAGGAAGATTGTGACCAGAGAATGCTGGTACCTTTAACTGCAATATGCTGCAGACTTACAAGATTCATTTTTATCATATGAATTAGTAAAACACCTCAGTGCATTTATCAGATGAAAGACCAATTGTGGTTTGATGAGGCCTTTTAATTTATCTGCTGGTACTTTAAAAAATCCATCTGCCTGAATAATGATTGCTAGCTTATTTATTGCTTTTTTTCTATAAAAAAAAAGAGATGAGAATGTCCTTTGACAGCTTTCTCCATGTTGAAGGGCAAGGATGGGGTGCTTTTCAACGCGTTCTGCAGTTCACAGAAGCCTTCTCTCTCTGTGGGCAGGTGTTGAAATCTTCCTGCTGGTTATTGCTCCTTTCCTCTATATGGAATCAGTTGGAAAGCTACTTGTTTGGGGGACTTATTTGCAATAGGAACACAAAGTTTCTGACATAACTCCAAGAAACGGGAAGAAGCAGGAAGTTGGTTGAGGAGTGGGAATTCAGAGGGATCAGTCTTAGTTGAAACCAGATTTTTGAACTCTTGATCTTTATTTTTGCATTTGTGACCAGGAGCAGGTAAGGTAAACAGTGTCCTAAGTTCACATTAACAGAGTTAAATAGTGCTGCAGTAACTGAAGCTGTGAAGCTGCTATTTGTGCCAGGAATATGAAAGATGCCTGTAAAAATAACACCACTACGTACTTAATCATATTTTTGTTGAATTAGAATGATACAGTTGAACTTCGGGATTTAAAATTCTTTTAAAACATTTATCTTCCAGAATCTTCTTTCACAATTGCCATTAAACTCTTCCAAACCTTGTATTTGTGTAGGTAGAGATTTTCGCTGATGTGTTGGAAATATGTAACCCTGTATTTTGCTGCCTCACTCTCTTTAGTGAGACCTGATTTCCCACAGGGGACACTTCCTTCATCATGAGGTTCAGGCTTCGATAACAGGCAGCTCTGCAGGAGTATCAGTTCAAGGAATGCACACAGCAAGAAAGCTGGAATGATTCTGTGATAATTGTATAAGAACAATATTCTAATATAAAAGATATCTGTAATTGTTAATACTTAACATGAAGATGCCAGAAGAGTTACGTTACTGCGTATATAAATGTCAGGATTTCAAAGAGGAATGTATGAAGATGGGGTCACCAGAACTTAATCTGGGGAGGGATCGTGGGTCCTGGGGTGTTGCCTCCTAGCGTCTTCCCTCACGTTAACTACCGCAGAAGATGTGGATGGCTAGAAGCAAGAGCCCTGGCAGAGGTCTTAGTCATATGAGGATGAGGTGTCACTGTCTTCTAATTAGCTGAAACATCAAGTAGCCCTTAAAGGAGAAGTTGGTGACAAACTGAGAATTAGAGAATCATCTAATTTTAGAACCTCAAGCTCTATCCAACACTGACATTTTGCAGATAAGAATACTGTTGGTTCAGGAGGGTGTGATGGTGCGTCACAGCCCATTCGAGATGGTGAAGGCTTAGATCCGCGGGCCAACACCCCTGTTCTCTATCTGCCCCATCCTTGTTGATTTGAGTTTGAGTGAATACACTTTTTTTTTTTAACAAATCATTTAACTGCAATGGTTCCCGTTAATATAGGATATGACTACATAGATGTATCTAGTAAATTAAAGTTCTCATTCTTTTCTTCTAACACTTCTTCAGTACCAAATGAGATTACAGAAAGTGGAAAGTTGTAACTAAATCCCTCAGTGATACAGGCATCTCTGTGTAATAGTTCCTTGGCTTGTGAGAAAATCAGATGGGCAATTGGAGTAGCTGTTTGTGGCAGAACTCAATATGGCTTGGTATCT
Organism: Erethizon dorsatum; assembly: GCA_028451465.1. Lineage (NCBI taxonomy): Eukaryota > Metazoa > Chordata > Mammalia > Rodentia > Erethizontidae > Erethizon > Erethizon dorsatum. The sequence continues at coordinate 12,574,780 of CM051838.1, read as the reverse complement.
TCTCCACAGATTGTGTCACATTTCTGGAAAAGTGCTGTGAAATATTTTTTGGACAGCAGTAAGAGTGTGTGTGTGTGTGTGTGTGTGTGAGAGAGAGAGAAAGATAATTGCATATATGTATATGAGCAATAAAATTATATAGCGATGAAGTGCTTATTTTCCTTTTATATACACATTATATATGTAAAATAAAATTCTGAGTATATTGCTTGTATGCTAAAACATAAAATCGTAACATTAGACGGGTTGACATTTTGTCTGTCTAGCCTGAGCTTCTCCTGTAAGTAGGCAGGGAATAACTGACACCCCTCCCCACAGTTCTGAAGGCTCGTATGTTTTCTTGCAGTTTCCTTTGTAATTCCTTTTAGAATTACAATCTAGAAATTTTTTCAAACTCTCATTGAATCTTTGAGTTTTCATTTATAATGTCCAAGAAGCAGCACAGAGAGGAGCAAAAATTTTTTTTAAAAATCAGAGTTCAGGTCAGAGTTTGAATTCCACTCTGCTATTCATCAGCTTGTCAATTTTCTAAGCCTTGTTTTCCAAATTTATAAAATAGGGTAATGATATAAAATTGCCTCGTAAGGAAGGATACATTGGTGTTCAGAATTATAAAAATAGATGTGAAACCTCTAACAGATTTTACACAAATATATTTTCTTTCAATTTTTAGTATGCACATTCCATAAATTTATTATTATTGATATTTCCTTCAAAATTTACCTTTTAAAAAGTTCATCCACAATAAAAGTTTCTCCACAATAAATATCATCATTATGTACTGCAGATATACTAATAAAAATTTTAAAAAACACTTTAAAAAATAAAATGTCCACTTTTTGTGATACTGCTCTATTGCTGAAATCCTGGGATCTGGTGTAAATGAGTTGTCTTATCACGCTTTTCATCATCATTTGCATATACCTGTTTGTTTTTTAGCTCTGCCTTCCTCATATAGTGCCCCAACTGTTTATTTTGGATTCCTGTCCCCAAACTTGTCAGTCTTGTTGATGTGCACTTTTGATGTATAACAGCTGAAACCATTCGTAGGGCTCTAGGTGCATATATAACATGTACTATAGAAGGAATAGTTTCCCTTTCTTTTACCTATTTCCAGAGCCATGTTGACTGACTTTTGTACTGCAGTGGCATCTTGAGCTAATGGGCCTGTCATAATCAACTTCTTGGCAAATACAGCATCTTCCAATTTGGATTGCTTTTAACCAAGTGCACTATGTTGTATTTTGCCTTCTGAAGCTTATCGTTCATATTTATGCGGATTTGATCTCCAGAGTAGTTCTGGTTTTGTTTAGATTCTTATTTTGCTTTTAGCTATACTCCACCACCACTAAATTGTAAAAGAATATGTAGCAATTCTTCCTGTCAGCCTCTTATTTTGGAATTTAGTAACATTAATTAGAATTTTGCTGTTTGCCAGCCCTTATTGTAATTCAGCTGCTACAACCTGCCGATCTTCCTTTATGAACCACATTTATTGAAACCTTCTTATGCCAGGTACGGTATTAAGCAGTCAGGTAGAAAGGAGACCAAGGACAGGTAAGGTGCAAGCACTCTTGAACATTCCCTAGAGGATAAACCACAAAGCAGCATATGCATTACAGTGAAATACTAGATGTAAAACAGGATGACGTGACAAGGAGTGACCGGAAGACCACTTCAGGTGGCATAGTAAGGGCCTCTCTGAAGAGGTGACATCTAAGCCTAGATCTGAATGGCAAGAAGGAAGTAGCCACGTGAAGTTACAGATGGAGCACAGTGTAAAGTGTTCAGGGAGAGCAGGAAGGAAACCAGAATAAGAAGAGCTTCCTCGAGGGAAACCAGGCAATGAAGAGGTAGACAGAGACCCGAGCACAAGGCATTGAAGGCCGGGGAGGAGACTGGATTCAGGTAGATAATCTGAACAATGTGATCTTGGGCACAATATGATGAAAGTGGGATCTATGCAAAATGTAGATCACATTATTGTATTGCAATATAAATGACCCAAAGATTTGATTTATGACTGCCTGAGACTTCCTGGACAGAGGCAATAATTCTTGAATTTTCTAGTTAGTTGGCACCTATTTTGTCCAATTAAGAAAGAAAATATAGAATTTCAAGATTAAGAGGTAGCATAGAATAAAGAAAAGTGACTGATTTGATAACAGAGGAGCTGTGGATGACCTTGATGAGACCGTAGTAAGTTTTGAAGACAATCGAATTCTTGTCAGATTGAATTGGATTGAATTGGATGGCAGACAAAACAGTGGAAGCAGGGACTATTTTGTCAAAGTTAATTGATACTAGAGTAATTTATATGCTTTAGGAATAATATGTACAGAGGGAAGTTTACAGAGAGCGAGGATATTGGCAGAAGTCACTCATTGAGAAGGTGAGAGGAGATATGATCCAGAGCACCAATGGAGGGTTGATTTTGATAGAAACCAGAATACAACAGCCTTGTTTAGGTTATGCCCTGTTATAGTTGAAGATGTTCTTAGTAGCACAGTCAATTTCAAGTTATCCTTTTCGTGTATATCTTAGACGTGTCCCCTTCAGAAAACCCAAGTAGAAAGTACCCAAATGGGCATACCTCAGGCAACAGCAACAAGCCTTCAGCATGGTCCTGAGAGTCAGTTAAGATATTTCTGAAAAATTCTCAAGGAGAATTCTCAAGTCTCCTTTGACTCCAGCACCTAAATGCTCCTGGAAGATATCTTTTACTGGAAATGCTAACGTGATCTACAAGACAGCCAAGACAATTAAATGGAGATGGGATAGCTTTTCAAAAAGATTGGGGCTGGGATAACAGTATTCACATGCAGATAATGAAGTTGGACTCAGCTTTATACAGAAGAATTAATGAAAAATGGATCACAGACATAATGTAAGAAAACTGTACAACTTGTAGAAGAAAGTGTAGATGTAAATTATGACCTTGGATTAGGCAACGATTTCTTATCTATGACAGTAAAAGCACAAATGACAAAAGGAAAATTAAGTAAGTGGGATTTATTCAGAATTAACTTGTACTTCAAAGGATACCATCAAGAAAGTTAATCTGTAGATGAGAGAATATCTGTGGCAATTTTTTATTTTCAACCTCTTTAATATGTAAAAGTGCAATAAAAAAGTAGTCAGAGTTGCAGTTTTTAATATGTTCTTGGAGTGTTGGCCTCCCGAGAGCATTACCTTTTTTGACTCAAAGACAGACTTAAGTTTGAGAAAGACCTCATTCCATGGAATTATGTTAGCTGATTTATCATGAAAATTAGAATATTTGTAAATCCTATATTGATAAGGGAATTGCATATAGCAGATGGAAAGAATTCTTACAACTCAGCAATAAAAAAGCAACTCAACTTTTAAAAACAGGTAAAGGATTTACACAGACATATTTGCATTTGCAGAGACAAAAAAGATATATAAATGGCCAAAAAGCACATGAAAAAGATCTGTAGCATCATTAGTTATTTGGGAAAACAGTCCAAAAGTACTATGAAATTCCACTTCACACTCACTAAGATAGCTAGAATCCAGATAACAGACAATAACAAGTGTTGACAAACATGTGGAAAATAGAAATCTTCATACATTGCTGGTGGAAAAGTAAAATGGTGCACCTGCTTTGGAAAAACAGTTTGGCGATTCTTCAAAATGTTTAACATGGAAGTACCACATGACCTGGTAGCTCCACTTCTATATATATATATATATATCTGAGAGAATTGAAAACAAACATCTATACAAGAACTTGTACAAAAATGTTCATACTGGTAAATCCAAAATGGTCCAGAATTGAAAACATCTCAGGTGTCCACCAATTGATGGTTAGATCAGTAAAATGTGATATATTTTATGCAATGGGGTATTATTATTCAGCTATAAAAATGAATGAAATTCTGACACAATGCTACCACATTGGTGAATCTTGAACAGATTTTTTTTCTGAATAGAAGAAACCAAGCACAATGGCCACATATTGTATGATTCCATTTATATGAAATGTGTAGAATAGGTGAATACATAGGGACAGGAAGTAGATTACTGGTTACCAGGGTCTGGGGGAAGGAGAGAATATAGAAAGTGGTTGTTAATGAGTATGCAGTTTCTTTTTGTGGTAATGAAAGTCTTCTAGAATTAGATAGTGGTCATGGATATACACTTCTGTGCATACTACCAACTGAATACTTCAAAAGGTTGAACTTTGTGTCATATGAATTACATCTCAATAAAGCAGTTATTAAATAGTAAGATGACTTCTGTTTTTAAAAAGCTCTTATTTTTCATGTGCTATGAATAACAAAAATATAATGGAAAAAATAAATTCATAATAAAATATGAGAAAATTTTGAGGGCCGGTGAGATGGCTCAGCGGCATAAGCGCCTGCCTGGCAAGCGCAAGGTCCTGCGTTCGACTCCTGGTACCCACATAAAGGAAAAAAAAGGGCCGGTGATATCGCTCAGCAGCACAAACGCCTGCTGGCAAGTGTGAGGTCCTGAGTTCAACCCCCGGTACCCACGTTTAAAAAAAAAAAAATTTTTTTTTTTTTTTTGAGAAGGAGGAGAGAAAAATAATCCTACAGATAGCAATACATAGTATAGAATTACAGAACTGAGAGTGTGGAACTATCATGGAGACAGACCACAAAAATGTAAAGTCTAGAAGGAGACATAAGCGTACATTTTAGGAAAGTGATACATAGGATAGTATAAATAGTGCTCCTTATCAATGGGGAAAATGTAGATTACCTATGAAATGTTGATGTTCAACACCTACCTGACTTTATCAGCTGGCATTTTGAGTTGAAAATAGCAGAAGTTAATCTTGGCAAGTTTAAGCAGAAGATGAATTTTCAGGAAAGAGATTGAGTAATTCAGAGTGAGTGGGAAGCCAACCTCAGAAGAAGAAGGAACCAAAGGATGCTGAGGAGCTGGGAGCATAACTTCCGTTGTGCCACAGGAACAGGGTGGTGCGGGTGCTCCCATCGTACTGTCGCTGCTTGGGACTGTAGTCCCATTCCTGCTGCCAGGACTAAGCTCTCACAGTCTCTGTATTTCTGTCACTCCTGCCATTTCGAGACCTGGGCAGGCACATCCGAGGCAGCGCTCTGGTCATAGGCCTGCACCCTTATTGCTGGAGTTGGAAAGGGAGACCTGCACACCTTCAGCTACTGTGGCAGGAGGTAAAGCCCTGTGCATCTCCCCAGGTAGGGAGGTGTCCAAATGGAGGGAAGCCAGAAACGACAGATTTCCAGTAACATTTGGAATGACTAAAATTATATCATAGACCAAAATAAATTCCACATGGATTCAGAATTTAAATGTAAAACTTGAGATCATAAAAGTACTTATTATATATGAATATTGATGCAATCTTGGTTTAGAAAAGTTGCTTAGTATCAGAAGGCTATTAAAAATATTGGTGGATTATGCATTACACACATGTACTAATAAAAGAAATACTGTTGGAAAATATCCCAAAAGGGACTCATAGTTAAAGACAAAAGTGTACATATAAATAAATAAAATAAGATGATATTTTTATTTTTACCTTTTTCAGAAAAAAATATATCCCCCCAAAAGGAAAGGATTAAAATGACATATATCAGAATGTAATTAGTGGCTATCTCTTGGATGGTGACACCAAAGGTGATTTTTTTTTTTTTTTTCTCCTTTGTTCTCTTTCTAAATGGAAGGTGTTTTTGGGGTTTTTTTTTTTTTAAGTTTTTTCTTTTTAAATGTAAGTGATTTAGTTGGTTGGTTTGTAAGTAATGTCTGGGTCTCCATGAGTAAATTTTATCCTAAACTCTGCAAAAGTGAAAATAAATGTACAAAGCAGGTAACAAGACGATGCTATGTAAAAATAATGTTAAGGTAGCTATTGGAATTTACTACATCTTATGACACTTCAAAAAGAACTAAATGATTGAATGATGACTGTAAGACTGCCCCCCATATCATGATATTTCTCATAAACACCCTCCACCATGTTTTTGGTTTGGGTTTGATATATTTTGTCTTGTTTTTGAGAGACCGCATCTTGAAGAGGAACTCACTAGCTAGTATTCAGGGTATCGGCTTTTAAGTGGATGCCGGATGTAGGGACTCTGGTGATTTTGTCATGGTCTGTATTTCCTCACTTTCTGCGCTTTCCTACAAAATGTTAAGTTCCCTCACTACTTTCTGTTCTACAACCCTTAGATCCCTGGGTTGGTTTTTTTTTTTTTTTTTTTTTTTTTTTTCTTTTCCTCTTTAGCTGGGATTCCTGCCTGAGTAAAGGATGTTCCACACCTATTTGGCATAAGAGACAGAGTGGGCCCTTCCCGTCTAAAAATGACTTGCCCACATGGAAAGAAAGGCTCCTCATGGAAGCCTTAATGCTAAAGGATGAGGAGGCCCTTCATGTTCCAGAAAAACTGATCATTGCCCATTCTAGAAGCAGACCAAGAGATCTCAAGACGGCAAACAATTTAAAAATGGCCACTAGTTTCCATTCTTGCCACTCAGTTACTTTTCTCGTTGAAAAATAACTCTGGCTTTGAATTTCTTTTACTAAACAGCATGATTTTCAAGAAATTGTTACGTTCTAAGAGTTCTTCAAATGGGGGGAAAAACACCTTGTCCTATGACCATGTCCTCAGGGGACTCGAGCATTTCTGTCATGTTTCTCAGTCATGAACAGCAGGACTCTGGACTTCAGTAAGTGTCGCAGTGTCCCTGTCTTCATCCTTCGTGTTAAAATGGGAACCCCATCGCTCCAGACCACAATTACATTGGTATGCAACTGTGTTTGGCATTAAACAGCTTAGTGATACAGTTTTTACCTGTTATTTTGCAAGATGGATAGGGAATGTCTTCAGCATATTTATATATTTTGAGCTACACATTTCATGTGAACTTCTGTAGCTCATGTTTATATTTCTCTTTTCTTCTTAAATGCATTTCTGTTGACAATGTGGTGCAGATATGGTAGTATCTAGATGGGGAAAAAAGTATGTTCCTTTTTTCTGGTAGAAGTTAGGAAGAATTATCCTTACCCTGGTTTTCTTGGCATCAGCAAATGAGCTTCTGCTAAGAAGCTGGTCAGTAATGGAACCAGGTGGTACTGTGGTGCGTGCTGTGCAGTCCACAGTGGCCAGCAGTGGGAGACAAGTGCGGCTTCGGTGAGACAGGGTCCCTTCCCTCTAGCACCTAGCTCCTGTGGACAAGGAGCTGTATGTGCAGTGGTTACAGGGATGCACACAACCAGGCATGCTCTGCTGTGAATGATGGTGCCTGTAAACACAATCTCTTTCCTGCCTTGCAGTCCTCAGTCACATCTGGGTTGAACAAGACTCACACAATTACTTTTCTTGTCTTTCTAGGAGCAGCCTATTGCCAGTTCATGGACATGCTCTTTCCAGGCTGCATTAGTTTGAAGAAAGTAAAATTTCAAGCAAAGTTGGAGCATGAGTATATTCACAATTTTAAACTTCTGCAAGCATCATTTAAGCGAATGAACGTCGATAAGGTAGGAGATTCATTTGTACCTCCATAAAATGCATCCTTTCATTAAAATTGTTTTCAAACAGAATGCAAAAACCTAGGAACATATCAGCAGGATATTTGTTGATATCTCAACAAGTTGGGATCTATACATAGCATAAAGCATCAACCCTACTTCCCATACTTGAATGAGTTTTTATTTCAAGAGATTGTCTAAACTTACAGCCATTAGACTAAAAACTGTAATAAGAATCACAAATGTTAAAATGTTGGTGTTGTATTTTAGCATTGCAGATGAGAAACTTTTATGTTTTCCAGATGCCTCTGTAGTTCTTTGTGTATTTCGTTTCTTTGGAAAAACAACATATTATCGTGGAAATAGCATGAGTTTGAATCCCAGTTCCATGACTTCAGCAAGTTATTTAAAGTCGTTGAGTCTAAGCTTATCCATCTGCAAATCTGGGATGGACACCCCTTACCTGTGGTTATAAAGTTGAAATAAGGGAACACATGTAAAAGTGCCCAGCATAGTATATGTCCTCAGATTCTCAATGTCCATACATTGTCCCTTTTTCCCCCTTTGAATTATTATAATTTTGTCCTAGAGCAATACAAATGGAGTTAGGTACTAGAGTCCTTTTTTTTCCCTAATGAAGAACTATTGCTTAAATCCACACAGTCTCTTTCTGTATGTTTACTGCTATTAAAATACATATTTAATTCTTATTTCTCATTCATGATATATCTCTTAGAATGATTAAACTTGGAAAGAAGCGATTTTTGGTTTTTTTTGAGACAGGGTCTCACTATGTAACCCAGGCAGGCCTTGAATTCACAGCGATCCTCCTGCCCTAGCCTCCCAAGTGCTGGGATTATAGCTGCATGCCAGTACCCCTGGCTAAGAAATGAATTGTGAATAATGGAAAACTTTTATTTGAATAAATTATAATAATAAATGGACTATGGCAATAGAAAATAAATATTGGATTATAAGAGATTGAGGTTAAGTTTAGGAGTTTGATAAATTATTTATTTTTAAAACTTAATTCAAGTAGTGTCTTCTTAAGTACAAACATTCTTACCAAACTATTAAGAAAATCCAGCTTCTCATTTTCTCAGAATTTTTATTTCAAAATATACGTTATCTTTAACATTTTAACCTTTCAAATCCTTTTCAACTCGCTTTATATCTTTTTTCTGTGCCTAATTTCCCATTAGGTCTTCCTGTATATTTTCAGAAGCCAAGCTGTATAGGTTCTCCTTGCTTTAATAAGTTAACAGCTCTACTTGTGTCTTTTTTGTCCATTTTTCTATTCATAGTTCTACAATAGGAAAAAACACACGTCCACAGATTTATTAATGGAATTTGCTGTATATCAAATTAATGGGCTCCACGTTTTTAGAAGTGAGTACCTGGAGAACAGACGAAGTTGCGTATGTTGAAGGAAGTTCTCGCAGCGGCCTGGCCTGTTGACCTTTGTCAGCCTCTGTAGCTTTACTAAGTTGCGTTTGCACCCAGAAGTCCCATGGGAGGCAGTGTTACGTATCTGTTGCATCTGTCATAGCCCAGCAGTATCTCAGAAGGTTTTGTGCGAAGTTTTGCTTTCCTGCTCAGATTTTGAACTTACGCCCCTGAAACTTCCATTTTGGCAGAATGCAACATAAATTGGCCGAAGTCAACATAAGTAAGAACCTTATTTTAACTGGTAAGGTACCACCGTCATCTAAAACTGTAAATTCTCACAGTCTAGCAGTTGACAAGGTACAATAGTGTACGTTCATTCAAAGGCTGTATTCTCTAAGAGATCATTTTCTAGTAATCAGTGACACATAAACAAAAGTTTAAAACTCCAAAGACATAAAAGTAACCAGTACAATGAAAAATTAGTTAACTGTATGTGTAGCAGGAATTCTTCCCCACGAGCGTTAAAGGGAAGCGAGAGGAGGGAAATATCAGCGCCGAAGTGTTGAGTATCAGAAGAGTCTTCATGAAAAATGTGTTCTCTGAAGTTTGCTTCTGTTTATTTTGTTCTGCACTTGGTTCAGTTCCTATTTCAGCTGTAAAGAAAGCACTTTTGAGAATTCTATTACTAATGATTTAGTTTAATGGATGGCCGAAAATGTATCAGTCACTTTCTCCTTTTAAACCGTCATTGATATTTAAGACTTTTCAGTATTTTTTAATGTCTTATCGATGCATTTTAGAATGTGGATGGCATATAGCTCCTGAGGAGACAAAGCCTTGCCAAAAGTTTAATTTATGTAGTTTCCATTCTTACTGTTTGTTATATAACAAAGCCAAATGCTTTGAGCCCTAGGTTTCTGTCCGAATCACCTGTAAAAACACACACACACACACACACACACAGTCTGACTCGCCCCTTAGTTTTGTCACTCTCTCATGGTTCCTATTCACCTAGTATTCCTGCCCAGAGATATAGGAAGTAAAATCTGCGAAGGTACAATTCAGAGGGCTCAGTACCTTTCCATTGTCCTTAAAATATAGTGGCCCACTGAATGAGAGCTAAGCGATCAAACTCCATTTTTTCCTTGTTATAATTCTACAAGCTCCGGTAAGGGTTGTGTAGGGAATACTGGTTGACTCTTTAGCTTGTGGTTGGAAAGGTCACTGCATGAAAAGCTGAGCTTCCTGCTTGGAAGCTGACAGGAACACTGTGCACCTCCTCCTCCGGGGCCCTCCTGTGACTCGCGTTTCCTCTGCACTCTGACGGTGTGTTCCCTGTGCTCCCCAAGAGCCCGTGGATTACAGGGCCTGGATTGTGGTTAGTCTTTTCCATACTGGTCTCTCTACGTTATAAATGAGCTCCGGGAAAGCTCATTTTGTTTAAGATGAACCAATAGATTGGTATCCGTCTTTTACTTAAGTTTTTTCATTTGTACTCTCTATTAGCTATAATCCTTTTAAGAGTTTATCCCGTAAGCTTGAGTCATTTGTAGGAAAATGGGTGCACCTTGAGAACATAATATTAAGTGAAATAAATCAGACGCACAAGTTTAATATCACATGGTTTCTCTTATGTGAGAAACCCAAATTATAAAGAAATTAAAGAGCAAAATAAAAGATAACAGGAAACAGGGAGATAGAGCTTTTGTAATAAGTAAGGGGAGCAAAATAAAAGATAGGGGCCGGTGAGATGGCTCAGTGGCATAAGTGTCTGCCTGGCAAGCGCGAGGTCCTGAGTTCGACTCCCGGTACCCATATTAAAAAAAAAAAAGAAGAAATGAAGGGAGAGGGGAAAAAGAATTAAGATGTGTTATATACATGTACAAATTTCCCATAATGAATGTAATTATTATGTACTGCAAACATACTAATTTAAAAAAAAAAGTGTCCCATAGAACTGGGCAAAATGTTACAAAGAAAAATACGAAAGCTCATGAGTCTTAAAACAGCACAACAGGGCCGGTGAGATGGCTCAGCGGCGTAAGCGCCTGCCTGGCAAGCGCAAGGGCCTGAGTTCAACTCCCAGATCCCACATACAAAAAAGGGGCCGGTGATATCGCTCAGCGGCACGGGCGCCTGCTGGCGTGCGAGGTCCTGAGGTCAACCCCCGGTACCCACAAAAAAAAAAAAAATTAATAAAAAAACAGCACAACATCCCAAGCCCATGTTTTTGTGGAGCACTTCCTTGACAATCCAGAGCCTGTAAGGGAAGACTAGCCCCTCTTGACAGCTACTGGTATTCCTTCTTTGTCTAGTTTGCTCAGAAGTATTAAATATTATAGGAGGACCATGTTTTTGGGTAAGTTCTTCTTTAATATGATGAAAAATTATGATAATTGTACAGCCGGCTAAGCAGCTGAGAAGAGATCAGTGGTCGTGAATTGCAGGTAAGTAGGAAATACTCATATTTAGGGAACACTTCAGTTGTATTAAATACCAGCAAGCCTGGGGTCCATGACTCACAGTGATTTTATGTCCTAGGTAATTCCAGTGGAGAAGCTAGTGAAAGGACGTTTCCAGGACAACCTGGATTTTATTCAGTGGTTCAAGAAATTCTATGATGCAAACTATGATGGGAAGGAGTATGATCCGGTTGAAGCGCGACAAGGCCAAGACGCAATTCCTCCCCCCGACCCTGGCGAACAGATCTTCAACCTGCCCAAGAAGTCACACCATGCAAACTCCCCCACAGCAGGTACTGTCCCCGCGAAGTTGTGGGGTTGCTTTCATTTCAGAAAACTGCTCAGACCCTCCTGTGCTTCACGCTGTGTTTGTGAGTGATTCTTCACAGCAGTCGATACTTTAGGGACTGGAGTAGTTTTTATTATTGTCTGTCTGGCCACATTTATCTTTCTGTGATCCATTTGTGATAAAGGACAGTCTTGATTTAAGCTATTGAAAAGGCAGAGATGGGCATGTTACGTCATTGGACCAGGGTGTTAAAATAATACTCCAAGGATAGATTTATTTTTCTCTCAATTTTCAGAGAAATTTCAAGTGATCTATTTTGATTTTGACCGAAGTATTTTTACTGCTTAATTGCGGCCAGTATAGACCATAACGTGACTGATTTATGTGGTTACATATGGATCATCTATAATCCTTCAAAGGAAATCACATCCTGCCATCTGTAGAGACGGTGCCAATATTTATGTGATAAAGTGAAACAACACCTCACTAATTCACCCCCTTCCAAAAGTGAGTCATCGAGCATTAGTACCTGGAACTTTAAAATATTTTATACTCTTCTGAATAAAAACCTTTCTAAACTAAAACCATCTTCCCATAAAAAGCAGGCTTCCCCAAGCAAAATGTGTGCTTGTAAAATTGGGTCATTATTTTAAATACCAGTTGGGTTTTGGACATTTAAGCAGTGATATCCTCAGAAAGGATTTGTGTACATCCCAAGTATGGAGCCGATTGTTCAAACTTGTTAAATAAGTAACTTATACTTATTTCTGCCCAACCTGCAATCAGAATAGATTAGAAATGGTTAACAATATTTTCATGGTAGTAATAGCTTTGTAATCATAGTTTTCCTCATTAAGCCTTTTTTACCCTTATTTTGGTATTTATGGCTGTATTCTGAGACCACTAGAAATCTGGTATTTTAAAAATTTTATATATGTGTATATCTACATATATGAAATATGCATATTTACTAGGGTTTTAGATGAATTCTTATTCATCTGGATTAAAGCAGAGGTAATGTAAAAAAAGAGAAATAGACCACTCTGGAAGATGTTTAGGGGGTAAAATAGATTGGATGTTGGTAATGAATGGGTACTAGGTAAAAGAGAGGGAGGCATCAAGCATGACTTTTGTTTTTTTTTCTTTGACTTGATTTGTCTTACACACCTGAAAGGAGGAGGATACTGTTCAGGAAATCCTAAAAGAAAAAGACTTGAGAAGAAATTCTAAGTTTGCTTTGAACAAACTGAGTTTGAAATTCCTTTGTAACATCTAAAAAGAGATCTAAACGGGCAATTTGTGTAAATCACATTTAGCTATAAACTCATCAGTGGACTAATCCACTGATAAGTATCATACCCCCATTATCCAGTCACTTCCCCAAAGGCCCACCTATGAACACATGAGGCTTTGGGGGGACATCTAGATGTAAACATAATATTCTACCTAGAAATCATTTACTGAAATGATGGAACAAGGACTGGGTTAAAGAATGAATTGGACAAAATAAATGGAGACTATCAATGTCCACTCTTGGAACTATAGAACAGTGATCTGTACCCTAAGAAACTAAGCACGGTCTTCGGGAATATGTACTCATACATGCAGGGGGGGGAGGAAGAGGAAACAGAAAATGATGATCATCGAGAAGAAAACCAGGAGAGCTTAACATGATAGAAGTGAGAAATTTCTAGAAAGATAGTCATCAACAACTCTGCATATTAATTGTGAAAATATCAAATAGAATGCAGCCTTCAGAGAATTGGTCCATTAAGATGCTGAGTGCTGGGGCCGATGAGATGGCTCAGGGGCTTAAGCGCCTGCCCGGCAAGCGCGAGGGCCTGAGTTCAACTCCTGGAACCCACATACGAAAAAGGGGCCGGTGATATCGCTCAGCGGCACGGGCGCCTGCTGGCACGCGAGGTCCTGAGGTCGACCCCCCGGTACCCACAAAAAAAAAAAAAAAAAAGATGCTGAGTGCTTAGGCCAGCACTGCAGCAATTGAGCAAGGTCGTATGGGTTGTGGAAGTGAGGTGATAAGCATAGGACACTTTTCAAGAAAAAAAAATTAAGGAAAATAAATACAGTGGGTTGGTATAGGGAAAAAAAAACTGATGGCAGTTTAAGGAAATAAGGAGAATGATATTCTTCTTGATCTTTTTTGTTTGCTTTAAGGATAAGGTAAAATGATCAGGTTTGCAAGATGGGAGAAAGAGCCATGGAGAAGAAATAGTTGAAAATAGGAAAAACAGGAGTAATTGTAGGGGCATGAACTTGAAACTGGAAGGGGAAAATGAAGCCAAAGGCACAGAGGACTGAAAGGAAAAGGAAGATTTGTTTTTCTGGAGCAGAAGCGGTGGGAGAGATTAAATAAAAATTAAACCATAAGGAGTGTGGGAAACAAAAATGCATGTGGTCTAATTAACCACCTACTTTGGTCAGTAACTTTCGTCAGTCTAAGAGCTCGAGTGGAGAGGGGTGGTGTGTCTTCTCCAGAGTGGCATTCAAGAGGCACAACAAGTGGGAGGACAAGGTGAGAACATCAGGAAGCCTGGTATTTCTCATCTTAATGTCATTTTCTGTAGATGTTAGCGATAGACACATTGGTCTTGAAACTCAACTGCCATTTTTTCAAGTTTTAGTAGTGAAATTGAACAGACCTCAGAATATTTTTCTTCCATAATCATAATGTCTCCTTAATTTCTTTTAAACTTTGTTCCTACTTTGCTAAGCAGAACTGTCATTATGCTGCCTTGGCGTCATTTTCTAGGAATTCCCTCATCTGTCTTTCCCAAAAGCCACAGAGAAACTTGTTGCCTTTTTGATAGAAGGTCCATGAACCTGAGAGAGAAATACATATTTTCCAGAGCTTAACCTCTCAGATGACAAAGCTCAAGAAACACATTAAAGTCAACAGAAAAGGGGCCGGTGAGATGGCTCAGTGGCGTAAGCGCCTGCCTGGCAAGCACGAGGGCCCAAGTTTGACTCCCGGAACCCACATACGAAAAAAGGGCCGGTGATATCGCTCAGCGGCACGGGCGCCTGCTGGCGTGCGAGGTCCTGAGGTCGACCTCCAATACCCACAAAAAAAAAAAAGTCAACAGAAAATAAATTTAGTTTTTCATGTTCTGGAAGGCAGCAATTCCTAAGACTGTGTTCCTGATGACTTTGACCAGGTTTGATCAAAGTTCGTGTTAATCAGGGAGAAAGGTATCTTCAGGAGTCAAATTAATCATTGCCCTTTTAAATAAAATGTTGTAACAATGGGACATTGTGAGGTGGTAAAATCATACTGGGGGAAAAGTTATAGAAAAGTGCAAATCACATGTAGAAAATCATTGTTAAAAAGTATAATAGGAGAAAGACTCCTATATACTCATTAAGACCTTATTTTTCTACAAGTCCTAATATCAATATCCAGATATTGGGAACACAGCCAAGAAAATGTAAGCCAAAATGTATTCTAAGAGTCAGAATAGGTGTTGTAAAATATGTGGTATTAAATTCATGTACTTTATTTGTGAGTTTCTAAAGTACTTACTCTTTCTTAATTTAGACATAGCTATAATAAACACGAGGATATAGTTCTGATCACATAACTTACAAGAGTACCTAGGTACCAAGAATATGCAAACATCAGTAAAAGTAGAGCCAGAAATCTTAAAATCTTACTACAGGCCGGTGAGATGGCTCAGCAGCATCAGCGCCTGCCTGGCAAGCACGAGGGCCCGAGTTCGATTCCCCGAACCCACGTACGAAAAAAGGGCCGGTGATATCGCTCAGTGGCACGAGCGCCTGCTGGCGCGCGAGGTCCTGAGGTTGACCCCCGGTACCCACACAAAAAAAAAAAAAAAAAAAAGAGTTTTACCTGTTTTATCTTCCAGCAGATTGTTTCTGTTTTAACATTTATATCTTTGATCCATTTTGATTTTAACTTAGTACGTGATAAGATATATAGGTCTAGAGTAATCTAATCTCTCAAAGAGTTCATCATTTCCTAATTGTCTGCATTAGTGGAAACAAGCAGTGGCTAGTATAATCAAAAATATAGAAAATAGTCTTCAATTATTTTTTTGGTTTTGGCTTTGGAAAACTTGATTCATTTTGCAGTGGATTTATCACTCCCCTCAATATTTCCCTTGGCTAATATTAAAATTAACTTGCATGCCCTGTTACACATTAAAAGCAGAAAATGGTAGCTCCAGAGCATCTTGTATAATAGAGGGAATAGATTAGAGTGGAAAAAGTGATTGTAGAATGGATTATCCATATGATAATAATTGAGAGGACCTTGTTTATATTAGCAAGAAAAAAATTGCTAATTTACATCATCCAGATGTAATTATCTGGATAATTTACATCATCCTGAGTGCTTAAATAGCCACACACCAGAAGGGATTTGCTGATGTATAAAATACATACATTCCACATATTTGGTACATTCTGTTTTTGTGAGAAGGTGCTAGAGTTTCTGCCATTTCAATACAGATAAAAACTTTTCTTCTATGGATCAGAGAAGCCATAGAGTAGTTTGGCGTCTGTGTGTAGCCAGGTGACTACCTGTACTGTAATCCACGGTAGCGTGAGCAGAGGTGTCATGTAAGGGAAGATGGCTTCCGGGTAAATTTGATTCTGAGAAATTGCATCTTGAATTGCTTTTGATCTACTAACCAGGGGAATGCATTAAAATACATTTTCATAATGAGAGATATCTGTTAAGTGCACACATCATTGTGAATCATGGTATTTACAAATTTATTGCTATAAGCCATATCTGCAACTGGAGATAGCTGTCTGGGGAGATCAGTTTTTATGTGTGAGCACTTACTAAACTAGGAAGGAAACTCAAAGTCACAGTTTCTATAGCAACTACAGCTTAGATACATTGCAAATTCACATACATTAATGTATTTAAATCAAACTCCAATATACAAATATAGTGTGATGGATTTAGAGTTGCTTTGGGGATTGAGTCTGAGCTTTCTCTTTTCCTTAGGGACTTCAGTGTTTCAGCCTTAAAATCAAGTTAATGGAAATACAGAAAAGTGGTTTCAAAAAGGAAATAACCGGGCTGGTGAGGTAGCTCAGCAGCATAAGCGCCTGCCTGGCAAGCGCGAGGTCCTGAGTTCGACTCCTGGAACCCACATACGAGAAAAGGGCCGGTGATATCGCTCAGTGGCACGGGCGCCTGCTGGCACGCGAGGTCCTGAGGTTGACCCCCGGTACCCACCAAAAAAGGAAATAACTAAGAAGTATAATAGAATAATAAAGTATTTGAATAATCATGATTAAATCCCTAAATATAGATTTAAATAAATCCTATGAGATTTTTCAGAAACTGTATTGAATGTTTAAATACTCTCATTCTCAATTACCTTTAATTTTGGATGCTCTTAAGGCAGTCACACAATCTTAAAATATATATTCATTTATTTGTTTAGTTATGTATGAACATTTATTGAGCACCTATAATCTAAATAAGCATCACCTCTCTCACCTTTGGGGAAAGAACAGTGGTTTTTTACTTTTGTTGTTGTTGTTTTGGGGGGTGGGGGAGGGTTGTTTTTAAGAAAGGAGAATGAAATATAGCAGTAGGAGTGGTTTCTGTCCTCATTCTGATTTGACTTTATGGCCTAAAATATGGTCTTCTCTTGGTCAGTGTACCATGTGCATTTGAAATGAATGTGTGTTTTGCAGTTGTTGGTTGCAGAGTGTCTTGAAATACCAGTTAGGTCAAGGTGGTTGCTGTTACTAAGATCCTCGTAATCTAACCAGGTTGTTTCATTTCGTTTCGTTTCATTCTGGGGAGACTGTTGTTGTTGCTGCTGTTGTTTTGGTCTAGCTCTAACAATTGCTGCAAAGAGAATGTTAGATTTTCCTGCATTGATCATGGAATTGTCTGTTTCTCTCCAATTCTGTTCTTTTGTTGTTGTTGTTGTCATTGTTGGATGCATACATTTATTATTAAGTCATCCTGTTGAATTGACTTTATGTTTTTGAAAATATTCTTTGTTTTAAAGTCTACTTTATCTGATAATAGGGGCTGGGGATGTAGCTCAGTGGCACAGCACTTGCCTGGCAAGCGCAAGGTCCTGAGTTCGATTACCAGTTTGGGAAAAAAATATACATATCTATATAGATAGATAGATAGATAGATAGATAGATAGATAGATAGATAGATAGATAGATATAGATAGATAGATATAGATAGATAGATATCTGATAATATGGTCATTCTAGCTTGCTTATACTGTTTGCATGATGTGAAAGGCTCAGTAAAATGTGTTTTGTAGGTAGGATATAATTTGATTTCTTTTTATTCATTTTGATAATCTCTGCTTTTTAATTAGTATTCATTTATATTTAATGTAATTACTGATGTGGTTGGATTTAGACCTATCAAATTATCATTTGTTTTGATTTTTCTGTCTTTTTATTTGTTTTGCTGTTTCTCCTTTCTTATTGACCTCAGGATTTAAAAAAATTTTTAAATTTAATTTTAATTATTTTTTAAACTAAGCCTCTTTGCATTTTTTTTTTTTTTTGTGGGTACCAGGGGTCGACCTCAGGGCCTCGCGTGCCAGCAGGCGCCCGTGCTGCTGAGCGATATCACCGGCCCCTTTTTTCGTATGTGGGTTCCGGGAGTTGAACTCTGGCCCTCGCACTTGCCAGGCAGGCACTTATGCCACTGAACCATCTCACCGGCCCTGCATTAATTTTTTGTGACTACTCTAAGAATTATATATTCTTATCTTTTTACAGTATACTTCATATTATAAACCTTATGTAGACTGTGGAAACTTGGCAAACCCCCTCCCCACTGTCCTTTAATATATTTGTCATATGTATTAAATTTCCATACATTGTAAGCCCCACAAAACAATGGTACAACTTTTGCTTCAAACTCACATTGCCCAACAGTGGCTTTTGAGCATGTAAAATGTGCTTTTTCTTTATTAAGATATGTAGTATGTATAATATACACACTGGATATGAAAGACTTAAAAAATAAAACATTAATTTACATCGATTACATGTAGGAATCATATTATGGGTATATTTCATATATTTTTCATATTAAAATTAATCTTTTGGGGCTGGTGAGATAGCTCAGCAGCATAAGTGCCTGCCTGGCAAGCTCAAGGTCCTGAGTTCAACTCCCGGTACCCACATAAAAAAAAAAATTAATCTTTTTAACTTTTTTGATGTGTCTATAGAAAATTTTAAGTTATTGTGGCTCACGTATTTCTATTAGGCAGCATTGCTTTAAACAGTATGTATTATGAAGAATTAGAAAAAATATCTATTTTTCATATTTTTGCTATTTATAATTTCTTCATTTCAGAACATCTGAGTTCCCTACTGGCTTCATTTCTTTTTAGACTGAAGAACATTTAATATTTCTTATAGTGCTGGTTCAGTGGTAACATACCTTTTAGTTTTCCTTTTTCTGTAAATGTGTTTATTCTTAAAGAATATTTTTATTAGATGAAGGATTTAAGCCAATCTTTTTTCCCTCTTTAGTCATTTTAAAGATGTTATCAACTGCCCATGGCCTACAAATTCCATAAGAAGTATTCATTCTAACTACCCATTTCCTGTACAAAATATAAGATAGAGATTTTATTTTTATTTTTAGTTTCCATCAGTATGACTGTGACATACCTAATCACATAATTTTATTTGAATTAGAGTTCCATAAACTTCCTACATCTATACATTTATGTGTTTGGAAAGTTTATAGCATTGTTTTCCCAGTTCCATTTTGTCTGTCCAACTCTTTTAGGATCCATTTATCCATATGTTAGAGCTTTTGAAATTATACCACAAGTTTCTGGAGTAGTGTTATTTTTCTTTTTTCCTAGTCCTTATTTCCTCTGTAAATTAAATGTTTTCTACTGATATATCTTCAAGTTTATCCTCTCTTTCCCCAGGCATCTCCATTCTAGTATTGAATATAATTTTTATTTTAGCTATTGTATTTTTCAGTTTGTTTGTTTTTTCTTTACTGAATTTGCCTATCTTTTCATTCAATATGAGCATATTTTCCTTCTAGTTAGCTGGTCATGTTTACGGTAGCTGCTTTAAAGTTCTTGTCTGCCTACTCCATCATCCTGGCCTACTAACTATTGGCACCTGTTGGTTGTCTTTTCCTTTCAGAGTATATCACATTTTCCTAGTTCTTCATATGTCAAATGGTTTGGATTATATCCTGGATGTTATGCATATTAGTGTTGTAGGGACTGGGTTTTGGTGCAAAGTGTGTTGATGTTTTTGATTTAACAGGGACTTACCTAGAATCCAGTGGGAAAGTACTCGAGAAGTTAAATGCCACTGAAGGGGTCCTAACCTTGGCATCAGGCCTGTGCCTTTATGGTAGGATTCCTTTTCCTTATTATTGCTAATATATAACTCTCCATTTGAGAAACTCCACCCTTTACCTGCAACTATTGATCTTACCCCAGAGACTCTAAGAAATGCATTTTCCCATGTCTGCTCTTTAGACCAGTACTGTTCACGATGGCATTTTATGTCTCAAATCTAGGTAGGGTAGACATAGGCACCCTTCTTGTCCTTTCGTCAGGATGAGTCATTCCTATTTATTCTTACAGTTTCCCAGCAGATACTTGCTTGGTACTGCTATCTCGCAGTCCCTGGTCACTTAACCACATATCCGCTTAATCACTACCTTCCTACTTCAAGGATCAAATGTTAATTTTCAGAGAGTGTACAACATCAGCTCAGTACGAGAAAGAAATACATGTTCCTTACCAGCACCATAATTAGCAAGGCTTCTTTTCAAACAGATGTTAACAATCCTCATTTTACAGCAGTGTTTGTGTCTTTCATTCAAGCCCTGTCCTATGTCAGCACTGTATTCCTTTGGCCTGCTCATCATAAGAAATTGCTAAGCTGCATTCCTCTTAGTGGCGGCTCCCTTAGCTACATTAAGACCTGGAAAAAATGTAAAGAGGCACTTTAATGGCCCAGCTAATTAAATTTTTAGAGACAATCCCTGGAAAATAGTAGTAGTGGTGGTTTTGTTCCTTCTGTTATATACCTATCATATGTAAGATGTGTAAGAAGCTAGACATTGAGGTACTTTCTTCTCAAAGAATAATTAAATCTATATTTCCCTACTGTCTTTGTCTGGGCTACTGTATCAAAATACCATCAACTGGGGGCCGGTGAGATGGCTCAGCGGCATAAGCGCCTGCCTGGCAAGCGCAAGGTCCTGAGTTTGACTCCTGGTACCCACATAGGATAAAAGGGCCAGTGATATCGCTCAGCGGCACAGGCGCCTGCTGGCACGCGAGGTCCTGAGGTTGACCCCTGGTATCCACAAAAAAAAAAAAAAAAGAAAGAAAGAAAAAAACAACCATAAACTGGGTTGTTTATAAACAAGAGAAATTTATTAGTCACAAATTCTGGGTGGCAGGGGCGTTAAGTCCAAGAACAAAATGCTAGAAGATGCAGCACTCCCAGTATCTGGTAAGGACCTCTTTCTCATAGCTATTCTTAACAGGTGGCACCTTTACACCATGTCCTCAGGTGGTGGAAGAAGCAAACTAACTCATTTGAGCCTCTTTTGTAAGGGCACTAATTGCATTCCTGAGAGTTCTGCCTTCAGAAGTAATCACTTCTGAAAAGTCCCATCTCCTAATCCCATCACGTGGGGATTGGGTTTCAGTGTGTGAGTCTGGCCAGAGAGGCAGGCTGTGGCATTCAGGCCACAGCCACTTACCTGTACTGTTGATAAAACCACAGCATCAAAATATGAGTAGTGCTCTGCCTCACCCTGATATTGAGTATCTGTGATTTAGAATATTGGGCACAGATAAAAGCAAAAATCAGCAAGAATTTAGGAGATTTCCAGGAGGAATGGCCTCACAGTGTCTGTGGAAGAGTCAGGCATTTTTCATTTTCATCCCCATTTGTTTGTCTACCGAGACAGTATTTTTGACAGATGCTACTAATTCAGTTTGTAATTTTTAATTATTTTAGCTTTCTAGAATCAAAATATATACATAATTTCTTTAAAACTAGACGTTTTTAAAGCCTACAGATCAAACCTATAAGATGTGGTGCTATTATTATAACTCTTATATTCTAAATCTAATAGCAGTAAGTTTTCTAAGAAATTTGGAGGAAAGGAAAGCATTTAAAATATAGAGGGAGTCAGTAATATTAGCAAGTATTTATTGAGCACACATTAAGTGCAGCTATCATTCAGTTTAGCTTCACAGCAATCCTAAATTGCTATTATTTTCTTCAGTTCAGAGTTTAGAAAACTAAAATACAGAGGCAGAGGTTCAGTAATTTGCCACAGTCCTTTACTAGAAGGTCACTCAAGATTAGAAGCCTGATGCTGACTCCAGAGCCCCCACTTTTTAACATTAGATGATATTGCAGATATCACTTACATGGTCATGTGCTTTATGTTCTTTTTTTTTTTTTTTTTTTTTTTTGTGGGTACTGGGAGTCGACCTCAGGACCTGGCGCGCCAGCTGAGCGATATCACCGGCCCTTTTTTCGTATGTGGGTTCCGGGAGTTGAACTCAGGCCCTCGAGCTTGCCAGGCAGGCGCATACGCCACTGAGCCATCTCACCGGCCCCTGCTTTATGTTCTTATCTCCTCCTCACACTACCTTGTCACAAACTAAATGCAAATTGCATGGTCCATGGTTTTGAGTAAGAAAGAGTTACTGTACTTTGCTTACATTATAAATACAGGAAATATTAAGCCACTTGTTCCATCTTATCAGCCCCAAAGCTGAAATCAGCATAAAGCCCAGAATTCTGAGTCCTCGATTAGTTGGATTACTAACTTCTTATTTCTTAATTCTTCAATTCAAATATCTCTCTGGGCAAATGGTCTGAGGGATTTAAAAGTGAAGAGGAAGCCCCTGAGACAAAGTTGGCGTGCATTTCCTATTTGCACATGGCACTCTGCCAAGCGGGTTGGTGGCATCCATGATTGTCCCTCCTGTGTTGGGAAGTGGTCATCCCAGCCTTATAAACAGCACTGGGTCCTTTCATAACCAGCGTGGGTTGCTCTTACCCAGCTGCTCCGTGGATATGTTGAAATGTTTGTCAATTCTGAAACAAAGCCTACGTGTTACCTTTGACCAGTCGTCCTTTTTCTCTTCATAGGTGTAGTAAGGTGAGATTTGCTTTTCAACCTGACAGTAAACCTCCTCTGTTCTCAAAAGAGAATGACATAGCACTCACTCTCAGTTTCCATAAGTAGAATATCACAGGTTGCCTATTTTTCTTTTTCACCGGGTCCTTTTTTTGTCACTTGGTATGTTGAGCGGAATAGAAAACAGTTTTGACTTGAAGAATTTTCTAGACTCCCTTTGAATCAGGTGAATTAAACTGTAAGCCAGTTCCACCTTGTTTAATCATTGTTTCCCCATAGGCCGATATGCAGGAGGCTCTTCTGTAGTATCTGATGAGTTGATTGCGCTTGAATCACTCACTTGCGGTCCGTGAGCCAACATGTGGCAGTTTTTCAAGTCTTTTCAGCCGTCACCTGAGAAGCACATTGCACTCTTAGTACCACGGTGCTCAGGAAATATTTCTTAAAATAGCAAACGGTTCCTAGTTCTTGGAGCCCTTTCCCCTTGTGCGAACGCTTTACTGGAATTCTCATTAATTCATGTAGTCTCTTGTCGAGGTACCGGGAGGGATTCTGGAGAGCCAGTGATTCCAACAAGACTGCGCTTTTTAAAGAAGTTACAGCCTGGGGGAAAACGTAAAGCAAGGAAAGTGCTTTCAGGGTGTAGAGGAAGTTCGCCTGAGCAGGTCTCATGCTGTATAAAGATTTCCTAGAAACAGTGAAGTTCAACCAAGACTTAAGGGATGAGGGAAGCTGGCCGGATGAAGAGCGTGGTGCTGAGCTCTCCAGACAGAAAGAGCAGAATGTCGAAGTCGGGAGAACGCGCGCTCTGTTCAGTGTGTGTTGCTCTGCAGGGATGTTTCACGACATAAGTCTGCAGAGGTAAGGCGGGTCCTTGTTGCTGCTTCAAAAAACAAAAGAGAAAGAAAAGCACAGACTTACAGTTTAAAACAACACACTTGTATTATCTACAGATTCCGAGGCACAGCGTAGCTGGGTCGTCTGCTTGAGGGTCTCACCAGGCTGCAGCCCAGGTGTCCACTAGGGCTGTGGTCTCATCAGAGGCACCACCAGGCAGAAATCACTCCTTAGCTCCCCAGCTGTGGGCAGTTTTAGGCTCTGGTTTCTGACTGGACACCTCACAGTTCCCAGAGGCTACTTACACTTCCTTGCCTTGTGGGGTTTCCCAGCAACATATTTCTTATGGCAGAGATTTCTTCAAGGCCTGCAAGGAAAGCCCCTTACCGTGTCTGCCAGCAAGACAGAGTCCTGCACGGAGTAATGTAATGGCGGGGGTGACGTCCCATCATCTTTGCCATACTCTGTTGGTTAGAGGTGTGTCACAGGTACACACACACACACACACACACACACACACTTCAGAGGGACAGATCTCACAAATATGTGAATGCCAGGAGGCTGAGATCATTGGGGTGGGGGGGTCACCTTAGGGCCTGTTGGTCACAAAGGGTTACAGATTTCTCCATTATAATGCAGACTGCGTTAAATGTTAAAGCAGAAATTTGCTCTGCTTATAGAGCACACATTAGAATAAGAACACGCTTACAACCCTGAAGACTAACTGACCGTGTGGGAAAGGGTGATGGCCTAACAACTTGATGATTAATGAGATTTGGAAAGGAGGAAGCCCAGGATAAGTGGCAACTTGTGCCTGGCTTGGTGGTTGGTTGGCATAAGCAGAGAACCCCAGAGCAGAAAGCAGCTGGGGCAAGGCAAGGAGAGGACCATTTAGATGGGCTCTGCTCTTGGTATCGTTTCCCGAACTCCAGCCTGCAGTGTGGCCGCAGACTGTGTCCGTGCTGGGCAGTGTGGATAAGAGACTGTTACTAGACCCTGAGACTTGTAACCATCAGAAGAGGGACACTGTATGTCAGCAGGGACTCTGACTGAAATTAAAGGACAGTACATCGTAAGGTAAGCATTTAGACCCCCCATGGCCATCTTAGTTTATAAGGCTCTTGCTTAAGTGAGTGCTGCATGCCAGAAATTCAGTGGAGCCCACGATGGTGTTGTCATGGTAACACCTGTGAGTCTTTATCCTCCGTGGGCTGGCTCAGTCTGTGGGGCTTTTTCAACCACTGCCGTCCCCTCTCCTGCAGCAACAGGCCAGGGGCTGCAGCTCTCAGTTATTGCTGGGATGTGACGTGTGTGGTTTTTATTGGGATCACTTCTATTTCTCTGAGAACAGCTGAAAAATAAGAATTTAAACTGAGGTGGTGATTGGATTTGTTACGTGATACATTCCAAGCACACTTAATTTTCTACCAAGGTGCAAGAGGCATGAAAAGTGAGTAATTTATAGAAAGAAATACCATACCATATTGAAATAACAGTTTAAAAGTTAGAGAATTTTTAAGACTCGAGCCATTTCAAGATGTGAACTGCTTTCCTGCATTTATCCCCCTATGAAAAATTCTCTGAAACCAGAGTGACTCAAGCAAAGCCTGAAAAATTCTGGAGAATCACATGATGGCTAAAAATAAGCACATCATCTCCAGCAGGGACAGTAAGCAGGGCAGAAGTAACTCAGTACATGAACGCTCCCGCTTGCTCCATGGAGTCACCCTCTGCCCATCACGGGGGCAGGCTTTGCAACAACCGTCAGCCGAGGGGGGTCCTGGGGTCCTTGGGCGCTGCTCCTAATACAGAGCAGCCCCGCCCTCGGGAGGCCACAGCCTCTCAGCTTGCCTCACTGGCGTGCTCTCCCAGCCCTGCACAGAGCCATTTATCGTGATGACCCCTGAGCAGCGAGGGAGGCACGAGGCTGACTCGTGGCTCTTGTCCCTGCCTAGTTTTCCTTCAGCCCTCCCCCTGGAATCGATAGCAAATGCGATTCATCGTGGAATGTTTTTTGTTTTTGTTTTTTTCCTGTTAACAGAGCAAAACGTAGATTGTGTAAATGACTTGGCATTTGGTGCCTGTTCTATACGGGATAGAGTAGGGTTTTTAAACTATAGCATTGCAAGTACTTTATGAAAAACAAAACACAGTTCATCTTGCCTGTTTCCAGAGGACTCCCTGCAGCAGCCTCCCAGCTGGCCTTTCTGTATGTGCCCGTATTCTGTTCTCCACACAGCAGACAGAATGAGCCTTTTAAAGCCAGCGCGAGGACAGTCGCTGTGCTCAGGACCCTGCACCAGCTTCTCACGGTAGCCTCTGAGGCCCCGCGTGACCTGGCCCTCCTGTATGTCTCGGGCCGCCTCCTGCCTGCGGTGCCCCACGCCCTCTTTTCAGCCACCTGCCCTGGCTATTGAACAGGTGTGGCAGGACCCTGGTACAACCAGTAAGCCAGTGGTGGCGAACCTATGGCATGTGTGCTGCAGCGGGCCGTTTGTTGTATCACTGAAAGCTCTAAAAGGTTCTCCATCACTGCAATAGGCCTTTCCTCTGCCTGCACCGCCCCACACCTGGCTATCCAGAGGGCCACCTTGTTCATCTCTCTCCGGTCCTAGTTCAGACCTCACTTTCTCAGCAAGGCCTTAAAGTCCTAAGGAAAGCTCCTGCCTTTGGCATGTCCCTTGCAGGGGTCCTGGAAGCTGCGACTGTTGGAGTTGTTACCAAAGCTAGTAGCCTCTGAGGACTGCGACTTGTGAGCCAGGGTGACCCCCATACCCGCCTGGTGGCTCTCGCTTTCCAGCAGAGCTGCTGCAGGAAGAACACCTGACACTACCCTGCTGGTGCTTGGTGCTCCTGACCTCTGTCCTGAGTGGACTCTGCCAAGCGTGGCCTGTAGGTCTGAGCGAGCATTTGAGACTGGAGAAGACCAAGATCCTACATAAAACCACCACTCAGCTACCCCTGACCCTCCCTCCTCACCCCTCCCTGCTCTACGTTCCTCTTTTCCATAGCACTGGTTTTCTAGCTTACTGTCACTTATTCATTTGTCTGGTTTATTGTCTAGAACCCCTGTTAGAACATGAATTCCACATAGACAGGCATCTTTTGCGTTTCATGCATTATCCCCAGCGGGCTAGCTTGCCAGATACATAATAAGGGTTCATTAAATGTTTGTTGCATGAATGAATGAATGAATGAATGAATGAAGCTAATTTAAGGAGCGTGGAGACTTGAGCTGCAGCCCCACTGATTTTTACTATAGTCAGAGAATGCATGGAGTAGGAGATCCTATGCTTTCGAGCCCACTGTTGGGTTATAGGCTTATCAATTTTTGTAAAGGTTCTCTTGGAATAAAAATGAGTCTCATTTCCTTATTATTTCAGCAGTTTTTTAAATTTGCTAGTATCAGGAAATGGGAAGCCACTGTACTTTTGTAGTATTGGTAGAATCAGGTCTCATTTGCTGTGTGAGAATAGTAATGTGGACTAATATTTATTGAGCACTTACTATGTGCCAGGCTCTTGTATAAGAACTTGTTAAGTATGAACTCATGTACTCCTCCCAACCCTGAGAAGCAGCTACTGCTATTCCTCTCTTAAGCTCAAAGCAAGGTGGGCAGCGAAAGTCACCCCATTCAGCAAACAGCAGAGCCAGGATTCCTGTGAAGGCAGATGGGCTGCAGAGCCACACTCCTAACCACTGCACTCACCAGTCCCCTGCCAGGTCTTCACTCCCGCATGATTAACATGGTTCACGCTTGCATACAGAGCCGCCCCAAAGCTGCTCAGAAGGGAGTGCCCACTTTTACAAGCTGGCACTGAAATAGTAAAAAGGAAGAGGAGCCAGACTTTGCCACTGGCTGACTGGTAAGGATAGAGCCAAAAGGGCTATGAACTGCTAATTCCAAAATGAAAGAAGCAGCCTGTTAATGATCTCATGAACCAGTGATCCCAAAACCCTGTTAGAGTTCCATTAGGATTGAGCTCTGGCCACTGGTATCGTTCCCCCGCAGAGCAGGGCAGATGTGGAATCTGCAGAGAGAGGGGCCGCTTTTGAGAGAAAGGATCAGCTTTCTGGAGTTGGCAGTCATTAGAGCTGTGTAAGAGCCGTCAGTCTGATGGCTGATGTCACTGAGGAAGTCATCTTCCTGAGGGAATTCTGTTCTCATCAGTGTAGCCTGAATGCCTTCCCCCAGGAGTGGCCTCCTTTTTAGTTTAAACTTTTATGATCACAACTAAAAAATAAAATCTGTTTGCCAATGTGAAGAGGATAAGAAAGCAATGTGAGATCCATCCACAGGTTACTAATCAATGCAGATACCAGGTATCTTCCGCCATGTTTCAGTCATGCTGTGGGGTTTTAAATGAATGGGAAGGATGGCGCGGGTGGTGTAGGGAGAGGAATAGTCTCTCAGATCAGGGAAGAAGTTGAGAATGAGCAGCAGAGCGGTGGCTTCCTGAATGTGTATGCACACGTGCCCATGTTTCCAGTGTGTCTGTGGTTCTTGTCAACAGTATTAATGTCATATTTTTAGCTCCTCTGTTTATGATTTTGGCAAAAGGAAGAGAGCAGATTATGTAAGAATTTCTAAATTCCAGCAGAGCCTTGGCCATGAAGGATAAAGCCAAGCACAGTACATTTATTTGCTTCACCCTTCTGAGTCCACTGCGCCTCAAATGCCCAAAATGTTGTTAGCATTTTCCATAAACATGAAGCAAGCTACTAATTACCGACATTAGACACAGCAATGATCTGGCTTCACTAAGACAATGAATCAGGCCAGTCACTCTCTGTTTTTTTTTTATAACTATGGTTAAAATGTCTTAGAATCATATTTATACCCCAAATCCTAAAGGCATTAATTAAAACACAACTGCTCAAAGGCTACCATTGTGAATCATGTCCATATCCAGTGGGCAAAGTCAGAGAATTACAGGGACTTGTACAGAATTTATGTCTGTTTTCCTCTGCTTCTGAAACTCCTTTTTATTTTAAAAGGAAAAATTAAGGAGGAAGAGAAAAGCTTGGGGGCAGAACAATTGCTTGTAAAATAGGGCTACTGCTAATTATGTTTTCAGGACATCATCAAACACAGCTTGGAAAAAGGTTGAAATGGTTAATAGCTGTAAGAAAAAAATCTATATCTGTGTTGTAGCCAGAGTAGCTGCACTCTCTTCAAAAGCTATTATGTAAATGTTTTTCACATGAGTACCATTGAGGGAAGAGGGAGGAGAAGGCGCAGAAGTGGGATCCCTGGTGGAGTGGGGCATTCTGGGAAACAAGAAGGTAGCTGTTGAGGACCTCGTTATCTTAGAACCAGGGTCAGACACTGCAGTACACCGTGGGCTCACTTCACAAGATTGCAGTGCAGATAGCAGCTTATGTAGAAGTACCTTGCCAATGTTAAATTCACTAACATTGGTAACTGTATAGTTTTCCTTTTATAGGGTTTTTTTCCCCCCTTTTTTTAATTGGTCATTCAGTTAACGGGCTTCTTTCTGGTAGATATATATAGGCACAAACATACTTTGGGTCACTTTCACCCTGCCATCCCCCCCCAGCCCTGCCTTCCGTCCTAGTTTCACATTTGGGGAGATTCGGTATGTATATTTTGCTCATACCCGTCCCTCTCATTACCCACCCTGACTGCCCTCCCTCCCTCTTCTTTCCTCTTGTCTAAAAACTATGATTTTCTGATAACATCCTTATAATAGTGACTTACAAAGTGAGAAAAGAATATGTGGCCTCAGAAGCTAGGTACAATTTAGAGTGGGGGGGGGGACAGTAAAACCTATAAAGCAAATAAAATTCATTCCAAACTGTCTAAAGGATATGACAATATATATGCCTTAGGATATTGTCACTGTTATTAACTCTAAGAAGTAAAACAGGAAATCATTGAGTATAAGGAGGCCAAGTGGTTTCATTTCTTTTTTTTTTTTTTTTTAATGAGGGTACAGGAGTCGAACTCAGGACCTTGTGCTTGCCAGGCAGGCACTTGTGCCGCTGAGCTATCTCACTGGCCCTCATTTTTATTTTTTGTGTTTACATTTAGTATTTCTTAGTGTATGTGACTCATGTGGCAATTGTGGAGGAATAAATTACTTCGTATCAAATTGTAGCTTACAGCGTTTAACTGCATTCTTCTGAGGATGAGCTTTGGGTTTAATCCTGAATTGTGTATTTAAAAACCCTCTACCTGATAATACTAGCATCCTTCAGCCATCTTTCCTATTTTTTAATTTCTTCCTATTTATTCATTAGAGGAGTACAGATGTACAGTTAATTAGTGCCCGCCTCTTAAGTCCTCATTTATCATTTATTTCCTGCTATCAGTTTCTTTCCAAACAACTTAGTAGAATTTCAAAACCCCCTCTAATTTTAAATATCAGTAACTGATTATTTAATTGATGTGTTACTGCGTTTTCAGATTAGTGTTCTGTTCCGTTCCTCTTTTGTTCTGTCTGCACCATGTCGCCCATTAGCGATGTGAAGGGCAGGGGAGGGGGGACCATTCTTCCCTCGTGTGCGACTGCGCATGTGTGGGGGAGCCCTTGACCCCATGTCAGATCTCCCTGCCTTTCCCTTCCCATCTCGGGGGGTGTCCACCCGTAAAGGACATTCATGTGGCCCAGTGGGAGAGACCTGGGCCCTGGGCCCCAAATGACTTTGAAGAACTGGAGAAACACGGATGCCACTTTCAAGACAGAGCCTCTCTGGAAACACAGCTCGGAGCGGCAGACACAGGCAGGTCTGAGTCGGGCTCTGCAGCAGGGATGTGTCTCCTCAAGGCAGGAGCCACGCTCGCATCAGTGACTGCAGCAGCTCTGTCCTCTCTGCTGTGAGCCACCTCTAGTGTGTCACCACTGCCCTCTGTGTTTCTCCCAGCCAGCTTCCTGTGCTTTTTCATCACTCCTCTGCCTCCCATGCCACGCCCTGGGGCTTGGCTTCCCATAGCCCCTTGTCTTCCTCCTCCTTTGTATCAAACACGTACTTTTTTTTCAAGCAGCATTCCATACCTTAAAAACGTAATTAGTGGTGGCCCTGTTTTACAAGCAGTTAGCTTCTGTTCTGTGTTTCTTTTGAATTGAGGTCAGACGGGATACAGCAGAGGCTAAGAACATGAGAGTGTCTGATGAGCCCTGCCTGGTTACTGTAACCGGCCACGGCATAGTTGCTGCCCTGCCTTATGGAGGGCTGCCCTGGGAAAGCCCTGTGCAGGGCTCTTGTCCTCAGAAGAGATGCGTGAACATGGCAGAGACTTGGACAGCCCAGGGCAAGCCACGTGGCTCTTCCCCACTCAGGCACTGACCGACTGCATGTGCCCACGGAGCCTGTTCTCCTGAGCCCATGGGTGAGGGGCCTGCATAATAACACCAGGCAGCCTTGAAAGGAAACCAAGGAAGGAGGCTCTTCGCGGGAGACAACACCTTTTGTTGGTCTCCTTCATGTGCTGCCAGCTCTTCTGGCCAGTGACTTTGACATCGTCATGAGCTCTACAGACTTTCCGTGGTGTCTGTGCTGGAATGATCCCTCTGCTAGGAACTCCTGATGAATCCTGAAAACTTCCATGGACCATGGTTGTGTCAGGCACTGTGCTTGGCCATGGGGATATAGCATGGCAAACAAAGCAGATGCAGTTCCTACATGGTGGCTACCATTGCAGTTAGTACAGCCTATCAGAAAGTGCCCGTGATGTTGTGGCCACCGGAAAGAAGGAGACCTGAAGGACAGCAGGGCTGGTCGCTCAGAGGTGGTGCATGGAGGGGGATACAGCCCAAGTCATGCGGATGGTCGCGGAGTCACAGGATGCTAGCTTGTTCTGAGAATGCTGAGGATGCCACGCCTGGGAGTTCTTAAATGACTCCGTGGGGACACAGACACACTGTCCCGCTCCTGTTCTCTGTGGGCTTCTACAGAGGGAAGGGCCTTGGAGCTGTGCACCAGTCATGGATAAGCAAACCCCAGCGCTCCGCAATCCCCAGCATGCCCTTTGCATAGATGAGGTTTCCAGGTTCCTGCACATTTACTCTTTAGGACACTCAAGATTATTTTAAATCATTCCCAATTTAGTATTTCCAGTTTAATGTATTTTGAGCATTTCCCTAGTTTTTAAAGATATTTTTCCCCTGGTACAACAGAATGGCATGTACAAGTATTTAACATCTATAATGCTGTCAGTGCTTCTCAAGGGTGTGTTTGTCTTGAATCTGTAACTAATGACTCCAGGCACCTGAAGACACACAGATACAAATTGTATAATCTTCCCGTTGGCTACTTTGTAATTAGGGTATTGGTTGAAACTTGTACTTGCTGTCACATACCTGCCTTTATAACCCCTTGCCTCTTTTGAATGTGTCAGAAAACAAAAAAATTGAGAACTGTCAAGTTGGAAATAAACTATAAAGTTGGAAGCCACCTAAGCAGGTTTTATTTGCTTGTTCATGTATTTATTTAAACATCTGTTCCTTCACCAAATGTCTGTTCAGTCAAGCATTGTGCAGTGCACTTGGTTTACAATGAATGAGACCTGTTCTTTGTCCTCCAAGAGCCTTCTGGAAGGACAGAGTGTGAGGGTGTGGGGGGATAATCAGGCTGGGGAGTACACAGCAGGGTCACCTACACCAGACAGGGATGGGTGGAAACAGCTGCCCCACCCTGGGACTGCATCCATAATAAAAGGGAGAGGAGGGTCGGGACCCAGAAGGTCTTAACCCACACAGAAGCTGCCCTGCGTGGACCTTGCGGTGTCCGCCCTGGCTGTAGAAGCCGTTCGTGTGTTTGTGCCACGGTCTGAAAGCCCACCGTGAGCCAGGTGCCGGATAGGTGAGGGCTGCCCTGAAAGCGGTGCTCTTTGTTTTTGAATTTATGTCATTATGAGAACTACTCCTTGGATCTCTGATTTAAGGTGCTCACCCTTCGCCCCAAGTCCACATTGTAAAGATGCATTTTCCCCCTTTGTAGTTAAGTACAGAATGTTACAGGGTGACACCATGACACATAGGAATATCCTCTTCCCTAAAAACCTGTCACCTAATGTTTTGATGAGCCTTCCTGGAATCAGCTGTAAATTATGGATAACACAAAATTGTGATTTTTCTAACATTTTTTCTATATTACTGGCTGCTGGTGTTCTGTAAAGATCTTTACAGTATTTTTCTCCTCTTGCCCCCCCCCATTATGGGCTGATGGATTTTTATGCCTCAGTGCATCACAGTAACTTGCAGCCATTATTCCTCCTAATGCACAGACTGCCTCATGTGGCTGCCCAGGAGCGCCTTCAAGCGGTTTCCTGTGTCCTTCTGACAATAGTACTTGGGCACATCCTTGCCTTTTTTTTTTTTTTTCCCATGGGTACTGGGGGTCAAACTCAGGACCTCGCGCGCCAGTAGGCGCCCGTGCTGCCGAGCGATATCACTGGCCCTTTTTTCATATGTGGGTACCGGGAGTCGAACTCAGGACCTTGCGCTTGCCAGGCAGGCGCATACACCGCTGAGCCATCTCACCAGCCCACATCTTTGCTTTTTGACACAAGGTGTCCTGGGCTCACCTGGTACGTTCCCTGCTCCATCCTGGGGTCAGTGATTTCTCAAGAAGCCTGTTGTTGCAGAATGACATTTAGAAATCAAGATTAGGGCATCGGGGTGCTCACAGGTATGGAGACCTCTTTGCTCTTGGACTCTTAGTGGCTGAAGCTAGGAAATATATGAAAAGAGAAAACAGACATTTGTTTTAGTGTTTCTTGTGAAGTATTACTCTGTTATAAGGAATTTCTCTTGTTTGTTAGCAACTCATAAGGGTAATAATTTGAAGTTGTCTAAAAACCTTTCTTCTTTTTTTTTTTTTTTTTTTTTTTGTGGGTGCCGGGGAGTCGACCTCAGGACCTCGCGCACCAACAGGCACCCGTGCCGCTGAGTGATATCACCGGCCCCTTTTTCGTATGTGGGTTCCGGGAGTCGAACTCAGGTCGTCGCGCTTGCAAGGCAGGCGCTTACACCGCTGAGCCATCTCACCGGCCCCAAAACCTTTCTTCTTAAAAAGAACTTGAAGTCCCTTTTAGGTGTTACTCTCCTCTGTCTGGAGGGAGAAGGCACAGCTGCATTAACCTCTTGTTATTTGAGGAAAAAATATTCTCATAAAGTTTATTAAGTTACACAATATGACACTGCAGTTTAATCATGAGCAGTTCTTTTAAACATATTTGTGCTGGTACTTTTTAGTAAATTCCTTCTATACCGTACATTAGCCATATATCTAAAATTCATTTTAATGTTGCCAGTACTTACAGTGTATTCTGGTTGCTTTCAGGCGCGGCTAAATCGAGTCTAGCATCTAAGCCAGGTTCCACACCTTCTCGTCCCTCGTCTGCCAAAAGGGCTTCGTCCAGTGGCTCAGCGTCGAAGTCTGATAAAGATTTAGAAACCCAGGTCATACAGCTTAATGAGCAGGTAACGATCGCCTCTGCTTCATCTCTGGGAGCGGTAACAACGTCTAAGGGCGGGGAGGCCAGACCCATGCAGGCCTGGCTCGGGAAGGGAAGGGAAGGCAGAATCAGTGGTTTCGAGCAAAAGCGAATAAAAGGAATTGTAACTGCTGTCACATACCTTCCTTTATGACCCCTTGCCTTTTTCAAATGTGTCAGAAAACAGAAAAATTGAGAACTGTAAAGTTGGAGATAAACTGTAAAATTGGAAGCCACATAAACAGTAAAATAAAATCGGTAACCTATAATGAATGAAACACGTTAGTCACAAATCTTAAAGCTGTACGTTAAGATGGAATAGATGAGTCAGTGCTGCTGCAGGCCTGCACGCCACCCTCCTCCTCTGTTCCTCAGTGGCAGTCCTGAGGTCCGGGCTAGACCATGCTCTAACTCCCCACTTTTGGCCAATCTGGAGAGGGTTAAAGGCTGCTTTAGGGTAAGGCTGTCTCCTTCTCCTTCCCTGTTCTCCCTCACACCCTCCCTCCTTCCCTTATTTCCTTCCTTTCAGCAACTCTTTGCTGAGCCTGTTTTATGTGACAGATGCTATGCTTAATCCCAGTAGTAGTCTTGAAGCAGGATAGATACCTTCCCTGCCCTCAGACCACAGTTATACACGGGAAACTGTTACTCAAGCAAAACAAAAACCCAGCCCTTCTCACAGAGGCAGAAGTTGGGTGCCCTGAGAGCACTGAACTCAGGGCTGGGAAGATCCGAGAGGCTACAGCAGTATTTTAAGTAGAACTTTCCTTTTTTAATTTAATACGGTAAATCTAGCTCTACTGGCTTTGAAATTTCCAATATAAAAGCTTAGGTCCACTTTCTAACTAGCAATAGCTCTTTTTGCCCAAGATTATACATAGTGTAATAAACACTGGGGGCCTAGGGGTCACCACAGAAGTGCTAGAGTTTATCATCCCAGCCCCTCCGCCATGGTGAGAGTGGCCTGGACTTCAGGTCCTCAGGCTGTTCCCAGCCACTCACCCAGCCAGGCCAGGCCCAGTGATTAATCTTCGATGAGCCAGCAAGAATCTGGAAACAGTTTCTGAGATAATTGTATACTTGTAGTCAAGAATCTAGTTTAAAAAACAGGCAGTAGCTTAGCAGGGGTATTTCTTTACTATCGTGATCACATTAATGAAAAAGGGTAACATTTTAAGTCACGGGGCAGGTAAGACTTTGATTTAGAAACTAGAATGTCCTGATCACCTGCTGATCCTCAGTTGGAGCCCAAAGACAGCTTCTAGTAATAAATTTCTCTCAGATAAAAGGCAGTAAGGACAGTGATAATGAGCCCTAGGCCACAAGCCTAAGGCTCCAAGCAAGTTGGAGCGCTCTAAAGAGAACCAGGCATGGGTCAGTCATACTATGAATTTATGCCTCTTCTCTTCCGAGGAATCCAGGTTCTTTTGATATTATCACCTCATCCTCTTCAGGATTCCTCTCTTCCCTGAGTTCTCTCTCCACCACACCCAAGTTTCTAGCCCTCCAGCCCAAACTCTTGACCACATGGAAACCCCAAGGTCCTTCCTACCATCCCCAACCCCGTCTCTTACAGCCTAGAGCAGCCAGCCGGCTTGTCTCGTTGGGACTGGCTCACATTAGAGAGCCAAATCATAAAAAGAGTTGACCCTCTCATCGCCAGACCTCCAAAATGCCTCAGCTACACTATCCTACCATCTGAAATGCCACTCTAGAGAGGACAGCGAGGGAGAAAAGAGGAACGGCCCATGGGCCTTCCTTGCTCTTGTTACCCCTTTATTACTTCAAGAGGCTGCTCTTGCCCTTCCTGCCCCCTGAGGCCCTCACACTGAGGAGAAGCGTACCTGCCCCCAACCCACTGTGTCGGGGAATGTCAGACGCATCCTAAATCAGGAGGCCTTTATTCAAGATACATACTGAGCACTTACTGCAGATGCATTTCTCTGGCGATGTGGCGATGCAGTTGCTCCCTCCATTTCCTGTCCCTGAAGCTTACACAAGGCCCCCCTGAGGCTAATGGCTGGCCACACAGGCATCACAGAGTTGGAGCTAAGAATGCCAGGACCAGGAGGAGCCAAGTGGAAATGCTTAGGCAGAAGCATGAATTATAGTAGTAATAGAGAAAGTGACAAGTGCTGTAAACTTTAAGAATTTTCATTTGCTTGGCCTCATGCCTTTATTCAGACAATCTCCCATGATATACTATAAAAGTAACACTGTACTAGACAATTCCAGTGATAGAAATGAATCAAAAGATGCAGGGGTGGAAAAGACAGATAATTAGGGACACTTTCTGGACAGTGTGTTAGCCAACAGGAAGTGGGTTGGAGTCAGTGCTGGGCTCGAGAACTTCTGGCAGAGATGAGGTAGGTGTTGGTTAGCCCAGGTGGAGACTGTGACTGGCATTTGGACTGCAAGTCCGTGAACACGCTGAGAGGAGTTGGGAAAACTATGAAAAGGGAACGTCCCTCTGTGGCCCTTACCCTTGACTGCTCCTGAGGGTGCTCCTGAGGGTGTGTCTCCAGCACCTCCTCCATCACTCAGGCATCTGCCGTGACATGCGAGGGATGCGCCTGGCATCAGTTGTTGTGAAGAGACCGTGAAAATGGAATTCAGTTTGCTAGTTGATCTTTCATCATATCATCTAGCTGCTGACAGTTTTTACTAGGGAATGTTTATAGCCGAGCACCTCTTACCTAACACATCTGGAATACCACCAGAGCTTGGTGGGGCCAAGTATTTACACAAAAGCCTCATTGTGCAAACCAAAGCACTCAGAAGGCAGACGAACCTAAGTTTCTGGAGTTGACTGTGTCCTTGCTTGGTTGGGGTGAGCTAGCAAATGGTGGCACATCTGCTATCACAGATCCGTCTGGTGCCACCAACGCAGGGTTGATACGGATTCTGTGGCTGAGCTCAGAGAGGTGGCTTGTTTGTTTAAAGCAGGAAAGGATTCCTAAAATAAAAGTTTTCTTCATTGTGAAATTCAAGCTGGTTGCCATCAGTTTTTGCACATGTCCAAGGTCTAGTATTAACAGAAATAAGAGATAAAAGAGTTGGCAAACTGACCCTCCATGCCTTAGCTACACGAGTGTGTATTGGTGAGGTTAACACTGAAAGGCCATATTCCCAAGTCTTCGGGATAGATCTGAGTTTGCCAGGTGTGCAACAAGCAGATGGTTGCTGCACGTGCTCCCTGTATTTTTGAATGAACCAGTGATTCCAGACAAATAGCACATGCAAAGGCCCAGACTTATAAAAAAGGAAATTTTATAGCCCAAATGTAATTTTTGAAAACTCTGTTAAGGGTGATTTTTAATGTGCTGGAATAGAGATTTCACCTAAGGTGGACCCTAATGACTTCATACGTTTCCCAAAGATTATACATAAATATAAATGAACAAAGTATTTAAAAAAAGGGAGTGGATTCCCAGGGTCCAAGCACAGGGTGAATGTTTGAGCCTGTGTGTAGCTGCTGCACTCACAGGAGTGTGGCCGCCTGAGGTCTGAAGCCAGGTCCCCCCACGCCCTCCTCGGAGTTTCTTCAGCCGCGGGCACTGCGGGCCCTGATTAACACTGTTAGTGCCTCCCCATCTCTTGCACCATGTAAACAGTATGAGAAGCTGCACAATGCTACAAGATCCTTTAACCAGCAGGAAGCAGGAAGTGAGAGCTGTTTTGGTGAGGAAGTAGAGCTTGCATGCCATCCCACCTTTCCAATGGTGCGACCAACGCCAGAACTAGAGAAGTTCAGACAGATCCACCCAGCCAGCCTTTCACTCTCATTCATTTCTCCTTGTGCTCCGAGACCTAATTTCTTGGTGGAGAGCATTTGTCCATTTTGGTTCAGTATCATTTTTGAAGGGATCTAAAACTAAGGTTAGCTCTTAGTGCAAGGGTTCTAAAGGAAGGGTCCTCAAAATAATCTAACCACACTTAGAACCCTTTCTGTCGTCTCTCCTCCTCCCTCCCATTCTCTTCTTTCCTTGTGGAATATTCTAGTCTGTTCAGGCTGCCATAACAAAACACTATAAGCTGGGAGATTTATAAACAGCAAATTTATTTCTCTGGAAATAAATCTGGAAGTTTTAGAAGTTGAAGATTGAGGTGTCAGCAGATCCAGTGTCTAGTGAGAGCTCACGAAGGCCGCCTTCTCACTGTGGCTTCCTATGCTGAAAAGATGAATGATCTCTCAGGCCTCCTTTCTAAGGACACTAATCCCACTCATGAGGCTCCTCTCTCATGACCTCATCACCTCCCAAAGGCCCTGCCTCCTAATGCTATCACACTGGGTTTAGTGGGTCAACATAGGAGTTGAGGAGGGGACAGCACACAAACATTCAGATCATAGCAACAAATTAGGAGAAAGACGTGGCCCAGCCCACGCTAGCAGAAGGAGGGCTCCCTTCGGCCAGGGTAGCACTGTGCAAGTGGAAGGATTCTAGTTGATAAACATTCAGTTGAAAGGAATGACCAGCGTGCTCCTGAAATTGGACATTTTGGCCCCAGCTTAAACGCTGATGACAGCCCTGTCATCTCCATCAGACTTGCTGCTTGTTCTCTGTGTGTCTCTTTATATGTTTTGGGTCCTAATATACAGTCATAATTGCTTGCTTACTTTTTGTTGTATATTTGGGATTTTCTCCTCTACCCTCACCCTCTTACAGGTACATTCATTAAAACTCGCCCTTGAAGGCGTGGAAAAGGAAAGGGATTTCTACTTTGGGAAGCTGAGAGAGATCGAGCTGCTCTGCCAAGAGCATGGGCAGGAAAATGATGACCTCGTGCAGCGGCTAATGGAAGTGCTGTATGCTTCAGAAGAACATGTAAGTATGCAGAACCCTCCTGGTCAGTCTGGTGGATCCCCGAGCCCTCGAATGCTTCCCTGGGGCCTCATGAGAAGTGTAGCTCAGCCAGTGCACTTGACAGTCCCGGAGCAGTGTGTGTCACTGTTGCTGTGACCCTTTGATCCCGGCTTGTGGGACATACATCTGTAAGTTAGTCAGGAAGAGGTGGATAAAGGTGGGACTTCGAGAGAAAGGCACTGGTGTGGCCAGATCCCAAGAGGTTCTCAGCTCTGAGCAAGGAGCAGTAAGAATTTGTGTAAGGAATCTTCTTTCTTCATGAAAGATCAGAGTACAGTTAAAGAAGAGAATAATCTGGATTCTTTTCCCTTCACTGTAAGCCCCACCACCTTCTGTTTTTATCTCATGGCTGGTTGTCTTGGTAACTCTTTGTCAGGAAAGCCAGACAGGGGGCAGCCCTTTATTAAAAATACCTCTCGAGGCCTCCTTTGTGGGGAGGACCTGTCACCAGAGTTGCTGCTCATGAGAGAATGTGCCAGGGGAGACCTAGGGTGTGGCTCTGTTGGGTGATAAAAAGTGGATGTGCGGAGTGTGGAGGAACAATTGGCAGAGATGGGGAGGGGTCTGCCTGTGTGGGGAGGGAGAGGCCTGGCACCCGGAAACAGAAGTGAGAGCTGGTGGAGCATCACCTTCCATCGAGCTGAAGCCAGAGACCAGGGCTTGGAGTCTGAAGCACCTCTGTATACTGAGACGAAACTGGTGCAAGTGTTCGGGTCTCTCTGACCGGAGTCCCGTGGACCCTCAGAGGATGCTGTGGTGCAGACGCATGTCGTTGTTATTTTTCACGGAATGTGACAGGCCACCAGCAGGGTTATTTCATTTTACTGCAGCTGAATAACAGGCAACATTTATTCTGTTTGTGACTTAAAATCCCAGCAATGAAATTTGCTTGAGCTGTGAGGCACCGTGTCAGGTTCGGGAGCTCACCGCCACTTTTGTCATTTCCCCGCTATTGCTTTTGAAGCTTCTTTCTTGGTTACCAGTGGCTCAGAATGTGGACTATGAAGCACTGCGAGTCTGCCTGGTTAGGTCCCTGAGGCGGAGATAGCTTCACAAAATACAGTTCTTGATATATTCAGTTCTGACAGAAGAAGCAGAGGCTGGTGAGAGGTGTGTCTGTGACCACAAGTGGCGTATACGTAATGTTCTGGATGTGCTGGCTGCTTTGTGGCTGTCAGGCACACGGTCAGTTATGGTTATTGCCGTCACAAGTTCGTTTGAGGCTCAATCAGATGAGGTCTGCACAGCACCAGGAGACCGAGCGCACGGAGCTGCTGTCGGATGCCTGAGAGCAGGAGGGAGTCGGGCAGGCAGGTTCGCATCTTCTTCCCAGGCCTGCACTTCCAGCAGCGGAGGCTTCTGATTCTATGTCAGATCTTGCAGCTGACCTGAGCCACTGAATTCCTCGCTGAGGACAAGCAGGCCGGCCCTGGCCAAGCACTCTTGCCCCCAGGTGTGACTCCAGGGAGCTCCGCCTAGATGACCATATCCAATGTTGTTCTCCCATTGCCACCACCACGCACACACCCTGACACCACCGTGCTGCCCACCAGAGCCAGCATTCTTGCATGTCTGCACAGGCCTGGCGTGCGATGTGCAGGAGGAAGTGTCAGCGCCGCGTTCATGATGCTGTGGTCTGACTGTGCAGCGACCTGAGACGGCAGAGATTTCCGGTTGCCAAGATGCCGGAGAATCACACGCTGGATCGTCGTGTGCTCTCCGTTTAAACTAGATGAACGCGGGTTGGCTTTTCAGGGAGGGGTTTTTGGTGGGAGGGATCTCTTCCCCTACGTGATGACTTATATTTTTATTCAATAGTGACTGGTCTCTGATTATTACAGTCAAGCAATCCTAAAATATGATGCTTGGAAGATGTAAAAGTCCAACTGGGAGTTC
Organism: Erethizon dorsatum; assembly: GCA_028451465.1. Classification (NCBI taxonomy): domain Eukaryota; kingdom Metazoa; phylum Chordata; class Mammalia; order Rodentia; family Erethizontidae; genus Erethizon; species Erethizon dorsatum. Next base: position 12,533,933 of record CM051838.1, on the reverse strand, counting down.
TGAGTAGTGAAGTCAACAGGTGGTTCAGGTCCCAGATGTAGAGACCTAATGGAAGTTTCCAGAGCAGATCACCAGCTGGCTCTTCAGTGCCCCTCCTGCTCGTTATCACAGCATGCTTGGGGTCACAGGTGTCTCGGCTTAGTCTTTGGCTACCTGCTCTGCTGCGGATTCTGTCACCTGGGATGCGCCAGCTTATAAACAGGTGCTTGTTTCCCGAGGTACTGACTGTCACGGGAGCCACTGTTAAAATAACCTGAAGATTTTCTTTCAGCGGGGTGTGGTGGTGCATTCCTGTAATCCCAGCACTGTGGGAGGCTGAGGATGGAGGATCGCAAGTTCAACCCCAACCTGGGTGACTTAGACCCTGCCTCAAAATAAAAACTGTAAAAATAAAAATAGCTGGGGATGTAGCTCACTGTGAAGGCCCTGGGTTCAATCCTCGGTACTGTCCTGGGGACAAGAAAAACTAAAAGATGTTCTTTCTCCTCAGCGCTTTTTGATTATGTGTTTCTGTCGCTGAAGGGTTTTTGCACTCCGCTGGATGAAGCACTGGGTACACAGAAAAAGGCACAGCCCCTCCTCCATCAGGAGAGCTCACAGTCCAAGGGCGAGAGTGAGCCAGGGACACAACTAACTGGAGACTGTCAGATTATGATAATTGCGATAGCAGAGACATACATAAACTCAGGTGGGAGTGCATAGAAGCTGCCGGGAGGGCCAAGCAGAGAAGATGGCATCCCACTGGATGTTGAGGATGACCAGGAATATCAACAGCTGTAGAGCTAGGATGAGGAGAGTGTTTTTCAGGCAGGAGGAAGCTGCACAAACAAAGCAGAGAGGAAAGAGCAGCCAGCTGTGGCCGGCATGGGTGGTGATGCAGCCGATGCTTCTTCCTGCATCTAGGAGCCGTCACACTTCTGGAGGACCCCTCCTCCCTCCTTGGCCCTTGCTTACCTACCACAGTAGCCAGACCCTTCTTCAGGACTGTCTCCCAACTTGCTTCTCTTTCTAGCAATTATAATACAAGCAAAGAAGTCTGACAGTACACAGCTAAGCATTCATAGAGATGTAAGGGGTTGATAGGAGATGTGAGAATTAAGTAGGTGCCACCCCAGGGCATTAGTCCCACATTTGGCAGAGGTTTTGCCTGGCCTCCTACTTAAAACCTACAGGTATGTTTTAAAGTTCTTCATTTTTGTAAGGGACATAAGAAAATATATATATATATTTTTTTCTGGGAACCCACAATAGCATTGTAAGGGTTGGGAGCTGTTGCTAGTGATACGTGACATCTCAGAATGACAGAAATGTGCTGCCACAATTTCTAGATGCCTTAACATGCACCCGAGCATTAGTATCCATTGATAACTGGAAGATTTACTCCTCGTGCCAGGATTGCCCAACACCATAAGCATGGTTTGAAGTCTGCTGTTCCTCCAGATGTTTAACATTGCCATCAGTTTCCTGTGGCTACGACTTCAGCCCAGTGCGTGTGCAGAGCTGCCCTTGGCCAGATGGGGACCCCAGGGCCATAGAAAAGGGTGATACACCTACCTTCTTGTTCAGCATGTTTGGAAAGAAGGCCTGAGGAAGAGCCCCATTTAGTGGGTCCTGTTCCTGCACTTATTACAGGCTAAACAGTTACTTGAATTCAGCTCTTCCAATTTTCAGTTCTGGGTTAACGCCATTATTCCACACTTAACTCCCAACTGTGACAGAATTTTCTGTAAAATGTAAAACAGATCCTCATTTCTGAGCCCTTCTCTTTAGCAGTTTAACGTGCACAAAAGCAATTACATAAAAGCGTACCTCACAGCAGCTGCAGTTTGATCGGTACAGTAAGGAAGACACTATGCTAGGCTGAAGAGTTAAGATGGTGAATAAAGAGCAGCATCCCAACCCAGAGGGGATTGGACTTGTGTCCACCTGGTAGGAACACTCACAGGGCCATGTACGCCCTCTACCAGAAGCAAGAACAAGGGGTGCAAAGCTTAGAGGAGCCATTCATGTGGGGATGAAGGCAGGGAGATTGGCTTCAGGTACTCCCAGTGTTTTCCTCATATAGAAGAGCCCACGGCAGAACAGACACTGGAGTTCCAGTATACCCTTCCCATTAAAGTCCTGTGAGCATTAGTTTCCTTCATCCCCTAAACAAGAGAAGCACGCCTGTCCACACAGAGGCCAGTGCCTGTTTCTAATCTTGTGCTACCTCAGGACAGAATACCCTCCCATTCCCTGTGAGAGTGCCACTGTCGACTGAGGCACTTCTTGAGCTGAAAGGACCACCTTCATGTGTGCCAAGCAGTGGCCAAAGCCAATGGCAAAGGATGCTGCCAAGAGCACAGCCCAGGGACCATCTGGTGCTACGGACCCAGGTCAGAGAGCATTGGCGATAAGGAATGAAGGATTTCGAGGGTCCGAAAGACAGCAGGAAGTGGTCAGTGAGTAGGTTATTGGGTATCAACCTTCCAGAATAGAACAGTCCTGGGAGGTGATAACAGGATGTAGGCGTGGACATGGGGAGAGCTCACATTTACCAAATAATGTGCCTATTGGTATGGAGCCAGGAAAGAAAAGTGCTACATTTGATCCTAGGCCTTCAATACAATGTCACTTTCTATAGAAAGGGTTGCTTTTTTAAAAAATTATTTGTATATCTAGAATATATTCCAAAGAGTTTGGAAGAAATCATAGGCCCAGCTCACACTTAAAATGGTTACTATGTACCAAGCACTCTTCTAGGCACTTTGCTGGCTTTAACTCATTAAATCCTCAGTTGGCTTCACTGAGTCCACTGGTTCATTAATCAGTGAAACAATGAAAACTCTGTTACATAGGGACTCTTTATTGACCCCCACTCTACAGACAAGAAAACTGAGGCACGGAGCAGTTACACTGCATGCCCAGAGTCTCACGGCTGGTGAATAGGACTGGGACGCGAACTCCAGAGTCCACGCTCCTCACTTCCCATTAGACTGCCTCGTGGAAGAGACTGGGTGTGTGACCTTGGCTGGTAGTCTCGTAGTCTCGGTCATCCATTCCTGAGCCCTCTGATTTCTTCCTCTCCACACAGCATGTGCTGAATGGTACAGTGAATGACATGTACCACAGTTTAGTGAAGCCCAGTCCCTGGCTTTAGGAACCTCCAGGTCTGGTGGATGGGGCCAAAAGGTTCAAGACAAACAAGATTCCGCGTCAGAGTTTTATAGCACAGGAAGAGCAGACTGCTGTGGGAGAAGGGAGAGGGGTTATTCTGGCTCAGGGATCTGGGGAGATGATCACAATTATTTGGAATGGATCTTCACAGGTTCATCCCTGGCTTCAGGGAGTAGGGGTTAGATAGGAGGGGGATGGGCTTGGATGTGTTGGGAGTCAGTGTACCAAGCACGTGATGTCACACGCAATTCTGTGTGTGCCAGTGTACCTGCCAGACTGCATCTCAAAGCCCTGTATTGAGGAGGCAGTTGGCTGTTACTGATTGGCCTCCCTCCTCTGCTTGGATAGTAAAGAGCTAATTATTCCTCATGAGGTCAAAAAGTGGAAGAATTCGCAGCTTTGGCTAAGTTGCTGTTTGTGATGTTCTTCACTGGGTTAGGCAGATGAATAAATACGACATTGGGAACCAAGTAGAGGAACCACCTCACTTAACCTGGTTCACAGTCAGTGACTAGAAAGTAAGCAAGTAGGGCCAGAAGCACCCTAAACGTGTGCCCCAGAGTCCTTGAGCCGGAGCTCCTGTGCTGTCTGTTGAGAAGGGCCTCCTCACCTAAGGCAGCCCGTGAAACACAGCCTCCAGCCTTTCTTCCCCTCAGAAACTCTGACAGGTTGCTTCTCTGGTTTCTAAGTCCACATCAGATTAGTGACAAATTATAACAAAGGGTCTGCTTCAGGCAGACACACAGGCAAGCAAGAAGAATGGCAGCAGAGGAGGAAACAGGAAGTGGATCAGAAGCACCATATCATGGGCCATGAGTGTAGGGGGCAACCATCTGACGCAGCACGGAGGCCTGGGTGCTGTTATGTCCCTGCTGGCTCATTCGTGATTATCATGATACTGTGGAGTCACTGTGATTGGTTACTCCTTTACAGAGGGTAGGAAAGTATGTGTTCCGTTCTAGGAATATTTCTTTCCAAGACTGTTGGGAGAGAAGTACGGAACTAAAGCTTGATGGCCGTGCTTTCCATGACCATTGTTCACTGATGGCACAGGGAGGTGAAGGCATCCCTGCAGGTGCGCTGGCCTGAGGAGCTGGGAGACATTTGCACGGTGAGCTCTGCCTGAGCTTGGTATCTCCACAGCCTGGCGACACCGTGCTGCACAGTGATTATGGCCTGGGACCCTATGGAGCCGCAGACACAGTAAGTTATTTCAGCTCAAACTTCTCTGTCCCACAGGAAGGCCACACAGAAGAGCCGGAAGCAGAGGAGCAAGCCCATGACCAGCAGCCCCAACAGCAGGAAGAGTACTGAATCATCCTGGCAGCTCAAGACACTTCCATTGTGCATGGGAACTTTTCTTCTGGAGAATTGGAATGTGCGGCCTCAAGCTCAAGAGAAACCAGTTGTTCCCAATCTGCCGTTACCATCAGCGCACTGTTGCATACGCCAGCCCTGCACTTGGTTCACATTTCCTTTGCCAAGATGCGTTAGCAGACGGCCATTCTGGCCGCCTACCTGAGATCATAGGGTCGCATACCTTCCACTTCACTTGGCTGCTTGAGATTGGTTCTGCTCTTTTCCTCATTTCTTTCCAGAACAACTCTTCCCTGCCCCAAAACTACCACCACCATCTCCACCCCTTTTTATCCTGGTGTGAAACAGTGGTAATTCGATATATGGTATTTATATTGGCATTTCTCAACCCAGTGTCACTAGATGTCACATGCATTTGTGGTGCTTTGATGTTTGCAAGTCTAACTTCTGAACATAAATTTGGTCAAATAATTGGAACAAAGGGAAACAGATACTTGATATGAAAGCCATAATGACAGTGACTTGTGTCGTAGGGGAAAACATAGGGTCGGTTTCTCCTCTACTCACAACAATAAAAGGAAAAAACTGATAGGAAACTAGGACTTGAAGGCCCAGCCAGCAGTGTTCGTAGAGCAGCATGTTAGACAACCACGCAGAATGTGGTTCGTTTTGAAAGACATTCACTCAAGGAAAACACCATCTCAACTTCGCCCTCTCTCTGTGTGCTCCTGCCCTCCCGCCCCCCGCCCCAATTCCCGATTCCCAGGTTCTCATGTTGTTTTCTTTCTCAGGGTCCTCTTTGGTGGGCAGCCACTCTCCCCAAATGCCATCAGTAATCCGCAGTTCAAAGGGCGTCTTGGTAGCTACAGACCCTCCTGCCTCATCCCTCCTCTTCCTTACGTGGGTTTCAACCCAGATCCTGTCATTCTCACTAGGGAGTTCCTCCTGAAGGGTGACTTCGGGGTGTGCAGGCCAAGCTGCATCGGGCTCTGCATCAGATTGCACACCGGCTGAAAGGCTGGAAGCAAAGATCTCAGTCACAGGAGAGCATTAGTTCCAAGGGAGAATCATAGTTCTGCATTCTGGCAGACACTGATCAACAGCACAGAAAATCCTGTGACTCCTGTGTCTTCTGGAACAAGGAATCTCCCCTTTAACACAAGGGCCCTCCTTGTCATCGACATTTGCTAAACCATGGCAATTCATAAACAGAGGAAACATTGATGAATTAAAAGCATTCCTTATTTTTTTAACTAATATTTGCACATTTTTCTTAGTCTCTTTCCAACATCTTTTGCCTCTTTTTCCCCCCTTTGACAGTTTTCCCCCCTTTGACAGTTGGTCTCCCTTCCTGGATCATTCATTTCACTTGGTTTCTAACTTTAGATTTACTTTCTTATTAGCAGGTGCAACAAAAATAAGAAACAAATGTCCCCAACCCACTCTTCGCTTAATTAAAAAGCTTAAAATAAATTCTGAATAATGTATCATAAAACTTTGAAATTTCTTTATCAGTCGATGGAATAATTCTAAATTCTAGCATTGAAGCTTTGCACCAAAAGAAGTCTTTCCAAAATAAATCTTTTGCAGCAAAGTGGTATTTATTGAGTTGTATATGGAAAAGATGGCTTGTATTTTTGAGATTATTACAACACACTGTGCAGAATTGGACAGATGTTCCGTGGTGTTTGGTTTCCCTTTCTTCTCTCTCCTGCTCACTCTGCGCTGTAGCGGCAGCTCATGTCTCAGGCGAGAAAGCCTGGCTCCCAGCAGTGACATCCTCCCTCACCTGGTTATAGGTAGTGGTTGTGCTGTATACAACATCATGCTTAACGGTGCATCGCCCCCTTATCCTGTTGTACTCACTGACTGTAAAAATAGCTCTTGTAAAGAGGCACAATAAATAACTCCTTGCAGATACTTTCTGTGGTTCCTAGGATATTCTTCATCTGCTCTGGACATCTCAGAAATACCCAGTGCCAGGTGGTCCACGACCACACTCCTATCATGTCGATGCACAGGAACAGGTATCAGGGAGTCAGGATCCCGTCTTCTCCAGAACCACTTGATACCATGCGATTTCCATATCCCTCCCTGATGACTCCTGCCGGAATCACTCCATTCCTATCCAGCTCCCCAGCCATCTAAGCTAGAGACACACCGGCAGAGAGCTCTCCCAGGAGCCATCTTCCATTCTCCTTTCAGTGGCTTGGGGCAGACCATTTAGAGAAGAGTTATGAATTCCTCTTCCTGTTCCCACCTTAAAAATCTTCTGTTGTGATGCATCCTAGATAATGTCATGGATGCTTTGGGGAATCTTAACAGCTGTTTCAGAGTCAGCCTTCTCCGGCTGTGACCCCTGCCACCGTACAACCGCCACTCACTTCCTGGGTGGTGGGACCCCATCGTGCTCTCATCTTACTATTCAGGGCACGTGTTCCTCCATGCCCCACCCCCAGTCGCACATCACTGTGCTGGGCGCACAGGTGTCCCTGGATGTGTGCCCTGCTCACCATCTCAGGAAGATGATTTCTTAGGATCACTTCATGCCCATTGTTGGTTGGTTATAGCACTTCCATTGCCACTGTCAGATTGGAAGCGATTGAAGCAGGGGGCAAAGAGAATGCTCTTGTTCTTTCTAAGCAGAAAAGCAGGAAAAACAAAAAGACAAACACTCTGTTGACCCAAGAGAAGTAAACTCCAGAAGGGAACCAAGAATTCCTCCCTTTCCTGGTGAGTATTTCCATTATTCCGTTATGGTTTAATATGCATTCAGATTACTTTTACTAAATAGTACACCATAAAGCTTTTGTTATATATTAAATGTAAACTGAAAGGAATGTAAACATATGTATTGTTAATTATAAATATAGATAAGTAATGACATACTAGATGAAAAAGTCTTATTCAGATGTATCACATTCATTTTACATTACCCACCTATTGTCGCATGGTAGAGTAGTTCTTTGTCTGAATATGTGAATAACTTGTGTTGATCTTTTTACATATTTAATAAAAAAAATATATGTTAAAATGTGGATCTAGATTCTTTTTTTATGCTAAAGCTTCTCTTTTCAGGGAGCATGTATATGCGATAGGAGATTTATATGGATTCACACATCTTCCCACATTTACACAGGGAAATGGGGTGTCATTGTTTTTGTTAATGGCTAGAATTTCAACAGCAATTACAGATGCTTATTTGGTATCAAGTACAGCAACTATAATACCATTTTTTTAAAGATGTTACCAAAAAAATATTACAAAGATAAGGCATTCCCTTGGGAAACACTTTGCTTGCAAGCAAACAAACAAAATCCTATTTCCTACAGGACCAATCTGCTCCATCTACACAGGACAGTGCTGGGTAAATGGGAGACTGAGGGAGAATCAGGCGGGTATTTCTAAGTTCTTGGTGAAAGAACCTGATTAGCAAAAGCTCTCTGAATAAGTGTTTCTCCTTGTCCTTGTGATGTCCTTGTGATGTCTCCTTGTGATGATTTATTGACATGAGCTATAAATGGAATACAAATTTATAGGCACAGGAGTGTGCAAAAGGGGGAATGTATTAAAGGGGCCCCCTGAGCCGCCTGCAGAGACTGTAGAGCAGATGCCTAGCTGTTGACTTGGCTCTGGAGCGCACAGGTGCAGGAGTTGTTGCCCTCAGTACCCTTTCCACCCAGAAAGGTCTCAACTATCCCTAAACTGCCTTCAGGCACCATCTAGAGGCCAGTTGTGTTCTGTACTATCCTTTGGCAACTCTTCCATTACTTTTTTTTTTTTTTTAATCAGAGAGCAGAGAAGTAGGGGAAATAACGGAGGAAGAATACTCTACCAGTCTTCCTGTCTACATCCATTTCTCCCAGAGCACACTGGTGACAGAAGTCTGTGAGCCACTGCCTTTTTGTGAAATCTTGTGCCCAAAACATGTGTATTTCCCACTTGACTCACCAGTACTGAGGCTTTGAACACTGGACCTTAGACTTCTATATACAAGTAGTCAAAAGTAACTGGGATTCATCATAAAGTTATGATAGTAGACTAGTAAACCTATCACCAACAATTCAAACATTGTAAAAACAAAACAAAACAAAAAAAGTTTTATTAAATCTGAGCTCTTTCTAGAAATTTAATGTGTTGCTGTTGATACTAGGGAGAAGCTCACGAGTCTAGAGTCAAAGAATAATACTAGAATTTCATTAAATTTGAGTTTTTAAAATGCCAGTTATACAAAATTAAACACAGTTGCAAGACCTCATTCTTCTAACTGCAAGAACACAGCTGTGATGATCCTTACGGCTGCTACCACTAGTAAACGTCACTGACCCAGTGTCTCGGCACTAAGGCAGCACTGCCAACCAGCACCAGTGTTGGATCGAAGCACCTCTCTGGATGTCTCACAACTCCTGTGTTGGCGAACTGGGAACTCATAAAAGATGTTCTCCATTCATTACAAGAATGCTGGCTTGTTTTACCTACAGGGAACCAAAGCTTGAAGAGATGCCTGGAGGAGCCTCATGTGACACCAGGAATTTGGATCCTACGACTGCCCAAGGCCAGGGCTCCTGGCCCTGATCTGCACCCCACATCTGTACAGGTGGTGTGCACAGAAGGTACACAGGTACTCGGCGGAGGCTGAGCTTGCCTGTGGCCGTGTAGGAATGCCAGCAGAATGGAAGGCCCAGCCGAAGTTAATTTGTTGAATGCCTTTTTCTCTCACTCCACTGAAAGAAAATGTTAAGCCTTTTTAGCTTGTCAAGTTGTAATTTCTTAAACAGGTTTCTTGTGTTTTGTAGCTCCTTTATCAAGACAGGGTGTAAATTAAGTAATTTTAAAGGGTAATGACACACGAATGTCACTTTACTTTATGATTTTCAGTAAAAACCAGCCCAGTACCTCAATGTATTCCTTGTCAGAGACTCGTAAAGTTAAGCGCGCACCTCCTTCCGAGCGGCAGACGTCCCTCATACCTTTACACTATGGCATCTCTTCGGGTCTTGAAAGTTATCTATGAAGGATATGTTTCTGATAGTCATTAAAAGGTTTTGGTCCAATCTCACAGCTTAAATGAAACTTTGGGAATTAGAAAGTAATGAAAAGTTCTCATAAATATGTTCAAAATTTTATTCTGACCCCAATTCAGAGCTTACTACTAAGGGTGCTGTGTTCCAATCCAGTGTATTTATAGGGGTGAACTGTGGCCTCCTACTAGTGGAACAGTTTTTACCAGTTTGACAGATTTCTAGAAAAAGGTCACACAAAATGAGTTTCCATGATCGTTTCTTTTCTTTTCTTTTGTTTTTCAGCAGTAGTGGGGATTGAATTTAGGACCTTGCACCACAAGTGCTCTACTACTGAGTTATACCCATGCCCCTTCTTGTTATTTTGGGGGAGGGTCTCAATGCCCTGGTTGGCTTCAAATGGCTGATCATCCTGTGTCAGCCTCCCAAGTAGTTGGGATTCTGAGTGTGTGTCACCATACCTGGCTATGTGTTAGTTTCTTATAGGCTAAGTTATGTCAAGATAGAGTCAGGAGCCTTCCTATCCTGCAGAGAGACATTGTCCTATTAGCTGAGCTTAGAGAAAAAAAAGGAAATGTGAATTTGCCCCAGAACATTTTCAGTCTTTTTTTGGGGAGAGGGCTTTGAAACACCATAATATACTCCCCAGTCATAACTAGGACATCCTCATTCCAATATCCAAAGTTTTGTTCAGTTTCCCTTTCTTAAAAATTTGGATACAGTGTAGGGATGAGAAGCATTCCTTTCAAACCAAGGATTTAATAGGCACAAAGTGAATGGCTGTATTTGTCACACCCATGATAGAACTGAAAGACTCAAATATACGTTGATGAATTTGCAAACAGTGGTGGAAATCAAGAAGCATGTTGGATCTCTCTAGTTTTTACTAAGCAAAGACTACCGTGTAGTAACTCCTACTTAGAACACATGATTTTGTTACATAATAGTTTCCATTCAACTTAAAAATTGTATGCTGAACTCAACATAACATGAAATGACTCGGAGGCTGCTGAGAAGATTCATAATCTAGCATGGTTCCATTCTCACACTGTTTTCTAACTGCTGTAAATGCCTCTCCCTCATTACTGTACTTACTACTGGGGGCTGAACCTAAGGCCTTCACACCAAGCTATATACCCAGATCTTTTTTTTGTTTGTTTGTTTTTTAACTTTAAAATAGGGTCTCACTAAGTTGCCCAGGCTAGGCTCGAACTTGTGTTCCTCCTGCCTCAGCCTCTCAGAGTGCTGGATTGGCGGCCTATGTCATGTCTGGTTTCTGTCATCACTTTCCTGTGTAACTGTGCTCTATGCTGAATTCTGTGAAATGGGAGGAGGAGGAGCAGTGAATTTGTGTACAGAAGCACTCGTAAGCCCAACATAGGTGTTTTGTGGTGCTAAATTGATGACAGGCTTTTGAAAACCTGGAACAAGGGCCCCTTCACAGCTGTGCTTAGCAAAGCTGTGCCTGTGTCTTCCTGCTCTCTGGTTGACTCCCTGGGAGCCCTGTTCCGTAGTTTTCCTTCTGAAGGGAAGGGCGTGGGTTATGAGAGGGGGTCCCTCTTGCCTTCTAAGTCATTGTAAGAATACTCTTGCATCCTTCAAGTCACTTGTTCCTGTTCCTAAAATACCTGCCGGAGACCTGATCAGATCATTGGCACAGAGGCGGCCCACTAAGGACAGCCCTCGTGCCGTGAGATTGGATCCTTCAGGCAGGCACTGCACACTTGCTTGAGGGCAGGCAGGTGAGATCCAGGCCCTGAGAATGGAGCCACGGGCCCAAGAGGAGGGCAGGAGGCAGAGGCCAGCGAGAGCACTGCGCGAGGACTGCCCTGTCCGCCAGAGACACGTACAGGCTCCTGGGATGTGGCGTGTCGTGTGATGGTCTTTACAGTCATTTGGTTCCTTGCTGTTACTGTCCTGGAGAACCCAGGCCCTGGAGACCACACGAGGAACCAGCTGCTGCCTCACAAAGATCACTCAAGGTCATATTTCTTTTCTGAAAATGGTGTCTACATTCAAGTGTCGACTCAACTGTCTGCCCAAGAGATAGGAGGAAAATTACCAAACATGGCTTCCTTTAAAACATATATCCAAAAGCTACTAATACTACCCAAGAAAGACCCGAAACCAAATTGTAAGCTAAAAAATAAAAATGAGGAGGGAAGAGTCTTTTTGTTTTGTCCTCCAGTTTAACTTTTTGAAAGCTGAGCACCAAGTATAAGTGAAGCAAAGCAGTCAAAATCAATCTTTTTACTTCTACAATACCATGACACTCTCCTTAAATCATCCTAATGCAACCCTATGGAAAGAGGCCATTGCAGTCAGCTCACCTGCTTCAGTCCAGAGCAGTAAACTGAAGTCATTCGCCTTGTTAAAGCAGCGTTTTGTACATAAGGAAATCCTAGCCTTACACATGCCCTTAGGTCTCCTAGACCTCCCAGGACCAAGGGGATCAAAATTACCTCTGAGCTCCCTGAGTAGCCAGCAAAAAGAGGGTGAAACCATTACTCAATTTGAAGTGTTCATCAAATGAAAATAGAGTTGCTTGGGAGTAGATTCTTAGGCCTGAGAGAAATTTGTGTGTGACGACTCCTAGTTAGAAGTCAAGTGGTGTAAGGAGCTTGACCTTCACAGCATCTCACAGCACAGTGTGACAACCTCACAAGCCTGCTTCCAGCAATCCCTGACGACACAGTGCCAAGATGCAGCTCAGTGAAAAGCAGTCTACCAGAGGCCAAACTTGTGCCTATGATGGTTACTGAGGCCGGGCTGCTTTTCAGGAGTATGAGAAGCACAGTGGGAGAACGAAGCCTACATCTCGCAGTGTCAGTTCAGGTAAATACTCAGTGGCAGAGTGGCCTTACATCACTTGACAGGTACCAGAGGCAGACGCTGAGTGCTGCTGATTAGGACCCAGGCTTTACCCATCAATCAGCAAATGGGTGAGGATGCTCTCAGGCTGGCAGCTGAGGAGCCTGGTCACAGAGGCCACCACACCCCATGGGGCCAGGAGAGGGCAGACCACACAGACAGGCACGGCTTTGTCCCAGAAGAAAGGTAAAGGTGAGCTTGTTCTGGCTTGGTTGGTTTTTCCATTATCCTTGGCAACTTACAGACAGGGAAATTTTCAGTGTAGATTATGAAACTGTTGGCTGTTCATTACTCCTATAACCCTCAAAATTATCCCATTGAAAACTGGTGTGTTTCCCAAGTCAAAACATACGATGGGGCCGGTGAGATGGCTCAGCAGCGTAAGCGCCTGCCTTGCAAGCGCGAGGGCCCGAGTTCGACTCCCGGATCCCACATACGAAAAAGGGGCCGGTGATATCACTCAGCAGCACGGGCGCCTGCTGGCACGCGAGGTCCTGAGGTCGACCCCCCGGTACCCACAAAAAAAAAAAAAAAACATACGATGAAGGGAGGGGAAGGGAATGGGAAAAAAGGAAGAATCAAGATATATTATGTACAGGTACAAATTACCTAGGATGAGTGTGATCATTATACATGGCAAATATGTACTAATAAATAAATTTTAAAAAGTACATCTGTAGGAGAACGGGCATTCATACTAAATCAATAAAACCCTTTAAATGTTGCAATGAATTCACACATAACCATGTGAAGAAAAAGAGTATATTTTGAAAATTATCTGGATTCAAATCCCAGTTACACCACTTCCAGCTGTGGAATTTTCAGTAAGTTGTACATCAGTTCTTCACCTCCCTTTCCTCATCTAAATATGTAACTTTGCAAAGTTGTTTAGAAAAAGAATTAATGTATATAGACTACCTTGCACGTTGTAGATTATTAGTAAGTGCCAGCTGTTGTTACTCATTTTGGTTTGATAGCAGTCCTGCGAGGGAGGTAACCCATGTAGTATAATAGTATTATTATCACCCTGGCACTGGACACTTCAGCAGCTCCTCTAGAGCATCAGGTGCAGCTCTAGGGGACCAGGCCCAGAGGGGACCTCTAACCCAGGGGCAGTCAGTATTTAGGACCCGAGCAACCACATGGTCTCACTGTGAACCTAGTAATTAAATGCTTCTCTGCCTTCTTTCCTTTATACTGAGCATGGAGAACGTTTTAAGTGGGTGGTCCCAACTGAAAGGTTCCAGAGAGAAGGGAACCAAAAGGAAGGATCATGGCAAGCAGATGTTAAACATAAGCAATTGCTGTGAAATAGAAAAAGATGAAAGTAGCCTAAGCAAAAGAAAGTAGACAGGAAAAAAGCAAGGGGCATTTTAGCTAAGGTTTTCTAAAATCTGATTGATCAGTTATATAGAAGGGACTTTCAGGAAAATGGCAGAGTGGTGAGCAGCAGAAAAGCAGCCTCTCCAATATCCGGAATCCAGACGCTGGAATATAACAACGTGAGGAAGAGGAGGAGGTTGGAAGTGGGTCCCCGGGACAGAGCAGGGATCTGAAGCAAGAATCAGAACCCACAGGGAGAACGAAGAAAGTGACTACCATGCGGAGGAGGTGGCAAGCAGTGCTTTCTCCCTGAGCCCTGACTCACTCTGCGAGGGGTGGCTTGAACCTTCAGATGCACAGTGACACTGGTGACACCAGAGGCCTCCATGGAGAAACACACCAGTTTGAGGAACACAGCAGTGGACACACTGGACTGCAGTGGCTGGTGATCAGACCCCCCCGTCCCCCAGGAGAAGGCGATTGGCCAGTAGCCATTTTGGAAAAGGGCAAACAAAAGTCAGAACTCAGAGCAGCTGCAGGTTGGCTCCGTCTAGCAGCTCTAGTGTCAGGGTGAGGCACAACCAAGTTCAAGTCGGCAGGGAGCCGAGTTCAAGCTGCAGGAGTCACTCAGAGTGTTGCGGGCTGAAAAACTCGGGTCCCAGCCTCACAGCTGGAAACCAGAAGCAGTTTGAACTTCAGGGGAACAAAAAGCCCAGGTTTGCTGGGATTCTCCACCACCGCCATAATTCCTCTGCTGGCTTGCTGGGATCAATCAATACAGATCGGAGCTCTGTCTGTCCCTCTGTCAACCAGTGACAGCAGAGACACACCCTGAAGTGGACTTTTTTTTCTGCTTTTCTTTCTTTGCTTTGCTTTTTTTTTTTTTGTGGGTACCAGGGGGTCGACCTCAGCACCTCACGCACCAGCAGGTGCCCGTGCCGCTGAGCGATATCACCAGTCCCTTTTTCATATGTGGGATCCAGGAGTCGAACTCGGGCCCTCGCGCTTGCAAGGCAGGCGCTTACGCCGCTGAGCCATCTCACCGGCCCTCTTTCTTTGCTTTTATATTTTTAATTTTTTTTTTCTATTTTTTTCTCTTTTCTTGTTTGTTTTTGTTTTCATACCGGTGAGAACATTGTTTCTAGTTGTTTGTTTGTTTTGTTCTGTTATTGTTTCTGTTTCTTTCTTTCCCTTCTGTCTTCTTCACGAGTTCCCAAAGCTTGTGTAATCTTCCTTTGTCCTCCAGTCTTGCTTCTAATCCCTTTCTCTTCTATTTCTCTATTTTTCACCCCAGCCCCTTTTAAATTTTCTCCCCTGAGGGTAAATCCACCATATTGAGGGAATATTTACTATACACAATTCTCTGGTTTGTTTTAGATTTGGTTATATAACTACAATTCCTGTTCATATGGTTAAAGGTGGCAAATTAATAGTTACCACAGTTTGTCATTTTCTAAGATGTGTTTGATGCTGTTATTACTTATTATACTACTTTAACCAAGGTGACATAATTGTTCTAATCAGTTTTATGGAGACCACACGTACGTGTAATCTTTAAGTCAGAGGTAACTGAGTGTCTCTCCATTGGAACTTAAGACATTCTCATGCACTGAGGCTCTTGGGAGGGAATAACTTCCCCAAGTTTATAGAACAGAAGGGACTTTGAGGATGATTCAGTGAAACAAGAAATTTCATAAATCCAGTTGAGCTCCTAGCTAATAGCCAGCTTATCTGCCAGCTATGTGCATGAAGAAGAATCCAGCTCCATCGAGCCTTCAAACAGCTCCAAGCATCTGTCCATGTGACAGCAGCTATAGAGAGACCCTAAGCAGCTATTTCAGGGACCATAAGAAACAAGAAATAGGCTGAAGTCACTAAGTTTAGGATGACTTGTTACACAGCAATAGCTAACTGGAGCAACAGGAATAGTGATGGAGAACAGATTTTCCTACTTTATATAAACATCATGCAAAAAGAACTAAATCACATTTCTGCTGTAACAGCTATGAAATAAACTGGGCACATCACTTTACTTTGGCAAAACATAAATGTACAATGAGAGAATTGGACCAGGTAATCTGGGTCCTAAAAGTCCTGATTCCCAATAAACTACACAATCCAAAAACTATAGCCCCCCCCAAGGGTCAGTTCACTCAGCCAGGCATCACTTTCCTACCCCAGAAGTGGGGAGAGAGGGGGAGCTCAAATAAAATTATTCTTTTATAGGCTATTTTCTGAAATAGAGGATAACAACAGTAGGTATCAAAAATGTATGGACTAAAATGTCATTTTCACAGGTACTTTGATTTAATTTGTTTTTCTCATTCGATTATTTGATCTGAGGTTACATCATACCCAAATGAAACAAGAAAGTGGAGTTATAAATTCAGATAGGTTCAAAGTGAATTTTCAACATGAATTTGTTTAAAAAAACAAAGATCCCCACTTTGTTCCTCCAGGGCTCTTGAGTAGGTGGAAGCCACAGGTAAGTCATCTGTTACACACAACATACATCTTCCACATAACCTCTTCTCCACAGTGAAGGCACAGCCTTCCTTGCCTCGACCACATTATGACACTATTTTCTCACTACCCAAAAGAAAGAAAAGATCATATTTGCTATGTATCCTTTGTCATGGCCATGATACAGTTTTTCAAGCAGTGGCTGGGACAAGTACCAGCCCCAGCCTCTCCAAAGGCCCTGTAACCATCCAGAGGACCACAGGGCCAGGAGAAATATAGCCAGTGAAAGGGCTCTGATGTCACTTATCTGGCAACATCACTCTGCACCAATAACTAAACTAGTGTGCATCTAGGTGACCAGGGAGGCAGCATAGGCTAGAAAAAGCTCATTAAAATTCATCATTATATGTAAAAGTTCCTGTTCCTCCTAGCTTGTTCTCTTCTCCAAACTTCCTTCTGCTGAAAATGCCTTCCTTGTATTGAAGACTAGAAAGCCTAGGTTCTTTGCCATGATAAGGTAATGGGAAATGCTTCCTTTGGACAGATTTCTTCATTGGTAATGATTTTAAAAAAATAGTAATTTAAAACACATATTTTACTGGACATAACTATTCACTTTCAATACAGAAATCATACTACATACCTTTGTCTGTATTCCCAAGTTGTGAATGTCCAAAAAGAAAAGCTAGCCATTGCCCCATTCGCGCACACAGCGCACTCTGCTTTAGCCACCTCTGATAAATGCTGTGGTTTGAATGTGCCGTCCAAAAAGCACGTATTGGAAGCTTAATCCCCAGTGCAACAGTGTTGGGAGGTGGGGCCAAATGGGAAAGTTTGGGTCATGAGGGCACCATACTTGTGAATGGATTAATGCTAATTTAAAAGGCTCTGAGGCCATAAGCTCAACCTCTTGCTCTCTTCCACCCACGTGATGCTTTCCACCATGGGATGACATAGCTAGATGCAGGTCCCCTCAGCCATGGACTCCCTGGCCTCCAGAACCATAAGTAAATTTCTGATCTTTAAAAACTACCCAGTCCTAAGAATTCTCCTATAGCAGCACAAAACAGACTAAAACAGTGACCCTGTAGCTGGTCTACAGTATGACACTTCCTACATGCGCTCATATCTTCTAGCACAGCAGATAAGGATGCATCTTTGATGTTTGGCAAACTACTGGATTACTTACTGAAATTTACTACTAGTTTCCTTATCTGAAACAAAGGGTGACATCAGTACCCCTCCTGTGTGCCCTCAGCCTAGTGCATAACAAATGCTCAATAAATAATAATTATACACATAGGCATTTGGCACTATGCATAATTACCTGTGTGTACTTATTAGTGGAATTATTTCGTTAATTTATGAACTCTTCACTAGCAATCTCCATGTATGGTAACCATATAGAGTATGTCTGGCTCACCATCCTAACCCTAGCATGTATCTCACTAACTGATACAACAAAGGTACACAAAATACTTACCAATAAATTAAAAGCACCTAAAAATAAGGTTATTGTGAGAATTTAATAAAATAATACATGCAAAGAGTTTAGCAGTGTGCTTAGAAAATACTTAATATTTGGCACACAGTTGGCTGCTGCCATTAGTGGTGCCAGTAGAGGTTGGGGTGATATTACTACTGTTTCTCTCAATCCAAGTGTGAACTAAAGTATGATGTGAAGTACTCAGGAGGCTGAAGCAAGAGGATTACAAGTTCAAGGCCAGCACGGACTATGTAGCAAGACCTGTCTCAAAAAAAAATCAATCAATAAAGTATTACGTGAAAAGAAGATACTTTCTCTGCTCTCCAGAGACCAAGACACCCACCAAAGAGACAGTTCTTACTCTTCTTAACTCCCTGCTAGTATTTCCATTTTCAATTCTAGTTCTAAATCCACCCCCATTTGGGGGCAGTTTACCCACTAGCCGTACACGCAACTCCTCTGACCTACATTCAACTCCCAGAAGAATAAAGACTCCCACAATTAACTGGTAGTTGACAAATCTTCTTCTTAATACAAAGCACTGGAGATCTTGGAGCTACACATTCTAAATGGTCTCTTTTGACAGAAAAGGGGATGGAAAGCCCTGGTCACCTACCACCGTCTTTTTTTTTTTTTTTTTGTGGGTACCGGGGGTCGACCTCAGGACCTCGCGCGCCAGCAGGCGCCTGTGCCACTGAGCGATATCACCGGCCCTTTTTCCGTATGTGGGTTCTGGGAGTCGAACTCGGGCCCTCGCGCTTGCCAGGCAGGCGCTTACGCCGCTGAGCCATCTCACCGGCCCTACCACCATCTTAGAAGTAACTCGCCCTGTGTTGCCACAGTTTTCACTTGAAGGAGGTAGATCTCTCAACATGTTATACTGTGATCCCTGGCAATGAAGTCTATGCTTACACTGGGCTATGATTCAAAGGTGGATTGATTTTTCTACATATTTAAAACCTCTCACATCTAGCAATTTTGAGCACATCACATAAGTCAGTTTAACAAATGAAAGAAGGGAGAAGTGCAGTGACAAATTTAACATCAGACTTGTTCCTATATATAGATTTTGCCCTCCATTAATACAGAGAACAAAAATTAAATTTTATGTTAGAGAAATTTGCAATCCAGGAGGCAGAAAAATAGAGTTGAAAACAGAGTGTCTCTCGTGAGCATGGAAATTTAGCATCATGATTTTTTAAAAGCTACCACTTTATCACATGATAAACCTTTGGAGACTGAATTCCATCAGTAAATATTAGATTATAACTATATGATAGTGTTTAATTTTGAGCTTTTCTTATATAAACCTCAAAACCAAAATTGAAAGGTCATGAACAAGAAAAATAAAATATCAAGTTACAAAAAGATTTAGCAACGCTCTAAACCAGTAATTCTCAAACTGTGATCCTGAGAACTTGGAGGTCCCTATGAGCCTTTCACTCTCAGAATTAAAGCCATCTTCATGTTGGCACTAAGTTACTCTTATTTGCCTTTTCCACTCTTATTCTTTCACTGGTATACAGTGGGTCTTCTCCACACTTACATACGGAGTGATATCACAGCAGACCGGATGCAAAAGCAGATGCAACAGTCTTAACTGTGATGCTTCAAGTAGTTGCAAACAGCCAGGTTGAAACCAGGGTGAAAATGAACCCAGGATTGGCCGGCAGGTACTGAAAGTGATGATGTCTTACAAATATTTGGAAATACTGAACTGCAGTGGAGGTGAGCGCTCAGAACCTTTGATGTGGATTTGAAGGCTATGCCTCTGTAGTGACCAGTAGCATCTCAAACATGAGTAGGTCCACCAAGTAAGTGAAGATGAACCATGGAGCTATTCATGCAAGAACCCAAGGGAAAGGGGTACATTTTGGAGTAGGAGATGTTGGAAAAGGCCCCCTCAGAGACCAGAATAATGCAGGGTCCTGAAAAGTATTTCAGCATGACATAGCCGATGGGTAATAGGAAGGTAGAAGAAAGGACAAAAGAAAGGAGAAAACAGATTCAAGGAAGAATGGCTAGTTAACAATATCAAAGCCACAGAAAAGTCAGAAATGGTAAATTCTGAGAACCTAAGGGATTTGACAAGAATTAGGTCATTGTCAGCTTCAAAGAGAATTTTTAGTTGAATAGTGAGGTCAAAACAACACATGAAAACTGCATGGGGGAAAAGTCTAAAAGCAAAAGGAAGAAAACTTTTAAAGATGAGGGGAAAAAAAGAAAAGTCCATCCAAGATTTTTTATATTTAATCAAAGACCAACCGTATACAGACATGAAGGAAATCTTCAAGGACCTCAAAGCCCCCGAAGGTGCTAAAGACACAGGCAAAGGCAAAAGAAAATACTGTGGGTACCGGGACTCACCCGCAGCTTCAAACCAGCCTGTTCATAAGGCCATTTTCTGGCCCATCAAAATGGAATCCTGCAATCCAGAGATCAGAAAATACCAAGGCAATGAGCTAAAGGTTAAAAGATCTATTCTGGTCATTTAAGAGGAAATATTTAGATCTGAACAGAGATCTTTTCTGGCTGTGCGGTATAAATAATAGAAATCCAACTAGCAGAACTTCATGTAGGAAAATGAATTGCTATGACAACCACAACTCAGTCTCCACAAAAAGTACATAAAAATAGGAACCAGAATGAGAAAATTATAGAGAAATGTGACTTTCTCTGATTTGGAAACAATTTCAACTACTATTCCTTAATGTTTTCTTGATTTGGCTCTGGTAAGAGAACATGAAAATATTCCTCCACTTCAATAGCTTCTTTGTATTACAAATTAAAATAAGCAGATCATTTATTGAAATGAAACTAGAAACCACAAGACCATCTAATGACTTACCCCGCTAAGATGCCCCTTTCCCCTTCACTGTTGGCCTCTAATATTTAAAGATCACACCACCTTACATAATAGACTGCATGAATGCACTAAATTGTGGGCAAATGGTAAAAGCACGTAAAGGAAATGTGGAATCACTACATCTTTAATTGCCAGATTGTAAAGCTTCAAATCAGTGACCAAGGGCCATTCTCTTACCTCTCCTTCAGCATGTACCTTTATGAAGCTTCTCAACTTCTGCTATGAAGTTTTCTAATTATTTTATTTTATTAGGTAGAGTATGGCAGGACCCAATATCCCCAGCTTCTCTCGGAATGCGCTAGGCACTTTTTCTGAGCACAGTCTCCCAATGCCAGAACAATGAGACCTGCAACTCCAGCCAGTTATCCAAGGATTTGACCTTTTGCGTGGTGTATTTGCCTTAAGATATTTTCATTTCAAGGTAAATAAGCTGGTTACATATAGTTCTCCATCGAGCCAGGTTTTTCAACCCCTCCCAGGGCCCTTTAGAGTTCTGCCTCCTACTCTCCCTTGAATAGCCACTTGCTCAGTCCTCAGACACCCTGCTGTAGCTCCAAGCTGTCTTTCCTCTCTGCTCTTGCTTCTCCTCATGCGGCCCGGTACCCCACCTGAGGTCAGGCCCGGATGCTGTCCTTTCATCTCTCCTGCCCCCGTGCTCTGCAGTCCAAGTCCAGTCCTTCCCCTCCCCGACCCCGAGAATCTCAGTGTTTGGAACTCCAAGCAACATCCTTGCCAGGCGGTGTGATTTGGACACGAACCAGTTCTAATTACAGGTGTTCTCCAACAATACTGAGTTCCCCCAGTGCCACCCAAGTTCGACAGCTTGTCAAGCAGAAGGAGAGTAATCCACTGATGCAGTGTGCCTGACAAAACAATCACACGCAGGGGTCTTTTTGATGCTGCTGTTGAAATATAAAGCATATCATCTCCTGTACTACCCAAACTAACTAAAATCTATCATTTACACCATGATAAACTAATTATAAAATAGAATATTAATGTCACCAAATTCAGAGTATATTTTGCTAGATCTTCCTTAAGTAAACTTAAATGTCTAATCATCTCGGTCACCGGAATTAAATTGAAATTCTATACATCCCTCTCTTTAGTTCAGTATACCAAGCTACATAAAATCTAAGCCTTTACATAAGATTCAGAAAGCACAGGGCGTCCTGAGATAACGTTAGCTGTCGCCAGCACCTGAAGGCTTGAGATGTCTTTTCAAAAGATAGAGAGCTGTGAAATATACAGTATAGAAACTGCCTGGATTTATCAAAGCAAGCTTGGTTTAGGAATTCACATGACCTCGGGCCAGTGAGATGGCTCAGTGGCATAAGCGCCTGCCTGACAAGCGCAAGGTCCTGAGTTCGACTCCCGGTACCCACATACAAAAAAAGGGCCGGTGATATCGCTCAGCGGCACAGGCGCCTGCTGGCACACGAGGTCCTGAGTTCGACCCCCGGTACCCACAAAAAAAGAAAGAATTCACATGACCTCTTTGGAAGAACATTTGCCAGGGAAATGACACTACTGAGGCCTTGCAATCTTTAGTCACACTGGAGAAGGTGAGAGCAGCTATGAA
The DNA here is from genome assembly GCA_028451465.1 of Erethizon dorsatum. Lineage (NCBI taxonomy): Eukaryota > Metazoa > Chordata > Mammalia > Rodentia > Erethizontidae > Erethizon > Erethizon dorsatum. Next base: position 12,511,848 of record CM051838.1, on the reverse strand, counting down.
TATAAACCCTCTGGGTTGCTTGGTGAATATGTTATGTGAGAATACCACCAAGAGAGTAAACAGAAAACAAGCATGCCGAAAGCACCAAAGGGATTAAAGCTCCATAAAAACTATCTTTCTTCAGGGTTTTCTTCAGATAAATCCTACAAAGAAATATATTAAAATGTGTTTTAGGAGACTTTTTAGTGATGTGCTCTCCAAAGTCTAAAAGGTTTTCATCTTTGCCAAGCAGGAGTACTTGAGCTAACCACTATCTAGCAAAAACATCAAGATCCTCACTGGTGAGCACACCCTGGGTTCTCCACCTCTCTGCTCTTCCCACTCCCACCTCTGACCTCCTCCCACCCACCGAACAAGGTCCAACCCCTTAACACAGAGGAGAAGAAGGTGTGAGAAGGTCTGATGTTGCCTTTAAGCTCTTCATTCACTGCTCCTTCTTCCTTTAATGTCAGAGGCTCAGCTGGAGAAATGGTCCTTCTTAGGAAATTTGTCTCTCATGAGACACAGAACCTATGTCAAGCAGAATTTTATGAGGTCCAGTGTCTTTTCCCAAAGAATCAAAGAAATTGAAAAATGTACCACATTGCAAGTGAGTTTCACTGCTGAGCTTCAAATTCAAGTCATTCTGAACCAATAGCCTATTACATTTTCATCTAGTACCTTCTTTTCTACCTTTCTAGGTTAACTTTACATGTAAACGCTGTACAAAGTCTAAGGGCAAGACTATGTAAAGACTTTTATGTGGCAGGCAGGAGGAAAAAAACACATTTAACGAAGATTTATTATAATTCTACAAGGATAAGTTGTACCAAAGTAAAAATAATAGAAATATTTTACTGTCTTATTATAAAATAATATAGTTCTTTACTAGCTACACTAAATTGCTGCCTGCAGCAGTGGTAGCACCACTAACAATCACTGGTGTTGTTATTTCAGTCTATATGTGTAACTTTATTTTTTATTTATTTTTTATTTTTATATGTGTTACTTTAGAAGTATAAGTTGACACAGGTTGTTTGGAATTTTTTATACCAGATGACCAGCATTCCTATTTTTTTTTCCAATTTTAGTATATGTGCTACCAAAGTGGACTAGCACATGATAAAAATTTGCAATTTTAAAGAAAATGTCAACACCAAATCAATAAATAATTTTAAATGTTCCTCCTTCAGAAAGCTGTTTCTATATACGTTGGCCAAGTATACACATATCGTAATTACCAGCTCCACTGGTGCACAACAGACCAGATTTGAATAGGACTTCAAATTGCTGATTTAATAATCAGTCTCTCCAGATACTATCCATCCCAAAAGGAAAAAATCAAACACACCAACAGAGCACCTAGGGGTGACGAGGAGCTGTTGGAAGTCATAAAGACCAACCAGCCATTCGGTGCATGAGTCCCTTTATAAGATCCCTGCCGCAGAGTCAAGTGCGTGCATGCCACACCAACACCAGTCACCTAAACGCACCGACCAACAACTCGCTGCATTCCAGGAGAAGCCAGCATCCCTCTTCAGACAGCTCTGACTATTGCATGTTTAACTGTAACTGTCAGAGTAAACACATCAGCAATTGGACTGAGGACATAGCTGTGTGTTTATTTTCCTCAGTAACACAAATAAACAGGGGTGTCTGCAATCAATGAAGTCTAAATGGGGTACAAATATAATTCGTGACGCATTTGTTTAGACTACTCGAAGCAGTTCAGGTCCCTAGGCCAATAAAGAAACAATGCATAAAGGATAGAAGCAGGCTTGCATTATGCAGCTACACTGTGGGGGGGGTCTTTTTTTTTTTTTTTTTTTTTTTTTTTTTTTTTTTCCTCAAATAAAACTGCCACTGACCTAAACATTTCTTCATATAGTTCATTCAGCACTGTTGGGCAAATGCAGCGAAGGAACTGCTAGGTTGTTTTGTTTTGTTCTATACCACAGTCACGGGACAGGTTGGAGCCTCTTCTGACCAGATAACCTTGAAAGGGGTGTAATCAGCACAGAGTTGAAACTGCGCAGTGTAAAAGTTACTCGACTATTGAGATGATTCGTGATATTCTCTGAAATAGTGATTCAAAGGAGAACCAACCTTCAGAAAGTATAGGCGTTGTAAACTTAGAATGTGACTGTTAAAAAGTGACATCACAGACTGTCCAAGTAATGAACTGACACTCATACTAGTCAAAATAAGAACATTTAGGAGGGCCACTTTTTCATCTTTCATATTTTTGTTTGTTTTTCCATGCCTTTTTCTCAGGGGAAGGTTTTTATCTCAATTTAAGGGTTTGTAATCTAAGTAAATAGCCTAAATACACGCTCTCCCTGTGTACATACTCAAGATTATAACTTGTATTCTTTGAGTTTAATGACCACTGGAGTTAGACTGTTTCCCATTAGACAGAGAAAGGGAGTAGGGCAGAAATTCAGTAAGTGTTCGAGTAAAATACAGCCACCCTCGCATCTGTGTTGTATTAGAGGAGACACAAGACAAAACACTGACTCTTGAGGTTAAATCTAAATTTCCTGCTGCAGTTCTGAAAAAGCTTGAGAGTCTAGATCAAAAAAGCAACGAAGAAAATGGAACCCCAAAAATGTCTTAAAACATGTTTCAAACGCTATTAAATGCCAACTCTTAGTATTTCTTTGAAACACCACTTTAGTCAGCAATTACCCAACAGCCACAAACGACAATCAATAAAAATTCTATATAGTGTCCAAGCATTTTTCCAAGCTGGGGAAGACACATCTACAGTCTGTCTTGAGAGATATCAAAGCACCTCCTGCAATTCTCATTTCACTGCAAGACGTTGAATTTCCACATCTTCTTTTCTAGTATATTCTTACATCACCCTTAAATTTCAAAAGATATTACTTCTGTCTCCTTTTGGAATAAGGTGTTTATTTTTAATTTCATAGCTCAGGCTGCAAGAAGAAAACCCAAGCCTTCAATGGATCAAAGGTCTACAAGCAACACAGATTGTCACAGCAAAAACTAAACAGCATGAGGCAGGGCCAGCATTTGAGAAAGTATCCTTAAGTCTACAGTTGTGAGCCTACAACCTCTTCCTTATCAAGCCTTTGAGGAAGTAATGCTGATCTGCTGTGTGGCTGTCCATTTGAAAGCGTCTTTAAAATCTACCATCGGTCAAGAGTTTGTTATTCTGAATACTCAGAATGAAACAGCCCCTCATACCAAATTCCATGTCTTTGTTACTTTTCTCTGGTTGCTGAGACAAAATACCCGATGCCAGGTGAAAAACAGCAAGAGCAACCACAGCAAAAAAGGGAAGAAGCAAGCCTCTTTTTCTGCCTTATATTGTAAGCAGGCTCCCCCCTCCCTCCCAGGGTATAGAATTCACACCATCTCCATGCCCTCCTCTTGCACAGGAGGAGGACGTTTACAAAGTGAGGACCCTGGCCCCCTGTTGAGTGGCTTCCTTTGAAATTTCTCAAGTTGATACAATGTATCAACCATTACATTCCATGATAGAATAAGGTGCATATCCTAAATCTTGCCCATTAGAAAAATTTTCTCAAAATCTCCAGAAATTCTGGTTGAACCAAAGGACTAGGATTTGTTCCTTCCTTCCTTCTTTCTTTTTCTTTTTCAGACATGGTCTCGCTATGTAGTTCAAGCTGGCCTTGCTATATGGCCCAGGATGGCCTTAAACTCATAGCAATCGTCCTGTGTCAGCCACCCGAGTGCTGGGACTACAGGCGTGCACCACTACGCCCAGTTCAGACAAGCATTCTATCAACTTATACCTCAGTTTCAGGATCTAAGAAATCTGGATTCTATGCTCGATTTTTCAAACCTTTTATTTATTCCATGTCCTATGCCAATAGCCTATTAAACGTCTATTACAGCCCAACAAATCCGCTGTTATTCTTTCTACTTCTTACTCAGTTAATCTTGTTCAGTTTCCTTTCCTGTTTCCTCCCCTTGGTGCTAGAAGGTCTTAGGACTCAGCTCTTGATTTTCTTTTCTGTCATTACTCACTCCTTGGAGAGCACATCCAAGCTATATATGCCAGTGACTCCCAAATTTACATTTTCAGCTCAGAACACTAAAGTTCCATCAACTCCCTATTTAACATCAGTTGGATCTCTAATAGACATCTCAGGCTTAACACATCACAAATTGAGCTCCTGATTTCTGTCTACGCCCATTCCACAAACATACCGCCCCTACAGGCCCCCAGTTCTCAGCTGACAGCGACCCATCCAACAGCTGCTCAAGACAAAAGCCTTAGTGTTACACTTGACTCTTATTCTCCACATTTAATCCATTAGAATAAAGCTATTGATTCTAAGAACACCACCAAGAGAACAGTATATCCAGAATCCAGTCCATGCCCTTCTCACTTTTACAGCCACTACTCTAATCAAGGCTTATTATTTCTCACCTGGGATATCCAGGGGCTTCAGAAACGGTCCCTCTGCTCTTATGTTCACCTCCTAGAGAGCCAAAGAGACATCAGTGATTCCAAGTCATTCTCCTGCTTAAACGGAACTCTACCATGACCACCTCAGATACAAAGAGAAGCCCTCATACCGGTCTCATTTCCTACTTCTCCCCCTTGCTTAAACCGCTTGTCCGTCAGTGCTTCAGCACGTTCTTTACTTCGGCCCTTTGAACTGGTGTTTCCCTCATCCTGCAGTGCTTTCCCCCAGAGAGCCACATGCGTCTCCCGTCTCCCTCAAGTCTCTGCTTAGCTCTTCCCTGCTCGGTGAGTCCTGAACGCTCATGTAGTACGGCGACCTCCCTCCCTCTAGGTCTGAGTCGTTTCTCTGTCATGCATTATTTTCCTTCTCAAAAGTATTTATCATCTTCCAACATACTATGTCATTTACTTATTTTCTGTTTCATCACTGCATATGCTCACACACACACATGCTCACACACACACGCTCATGCACACACATGCTCACACACACACATGCTCACACACACGCTCACGCACACACATGTTCATGCACACACACATGCTAACGCATATGCTCTCACACACGCTCACACACACATGCTCACACACGCTCACACACATGCACACACATGCACACACATGCTCACACACACGCTCACACACACTCACACACACGTTCACACACACGCTCTCACACACGCTCACACACGCTCACACACACGCTCACACACACGCTCACGCACACACGCTCACACACACACGCTCACGCACACGCTCACGCACACGCTCACACACACATGCTCACACACACGCTCACGCACACACTCACACACACGCTCTCACACGCTCACACACACGCTCACACACACGCTCACGCACACACACTCACGCACACACGCTCACACACACATGCTCACGCACACACATGCTCACACACATGCTCACACACACATGCACGTGCTGTCACACCCTAAGAATGTAAGCTTCACAAGGGCAATGGTTTTGTTCATGTCATATTCCAAGGGCATGGAACATAGGCATTTAGTCAATACTTTCTAAATACTTATTGACTAAAGTTCACCAATTTGCCCATTCTACTGTCTGAAGTTTTGCATCACTCATCCCTTTTTAGACTGATTTCCCCAATCTCTCCAACAATATAAGTACCTCTCTTCCTACCTTCAAGCTTCAATATAAAACTTTCCCCGTCTGGCAACTTTACTGCATTTCTGCCTCTCTGTTAGCCACAGGTATTTATACACTAAGTCAATAATTTTTTTTTTTTACTTAGCTTCTGTGTTTGCCAACTCTGTAAATGTTAAATCGTTCATACGTACAACTAAACTCTCAGTTCTTTACTTCACAATAAATTTCGTTTTGAAGCCAGGCATGGTAGCACACACCTGTAATCCCAGCTCTCAAGAGGCTGAGGCAGGAGGGTCGCCAAGAGTTTGAGGCCACCCTGAGCTACATAGTGAGTTTAAGGACACCCTGAGCTACATAGTAAGACCATGTCTCAGAAAAAAACAAAAATAAATTTCATTTTTAAATTTCATTAATGATTTGATGCCTTTAAATATATTACACTACCATTTAAGTAAATAGCACAGTACGAATATTCAGTTACTCTCCTCTGTAGATTATAAAAAATAAATAAAAAGTACAACACATCAAGAATATTCTTAGTTTTGGGAGAGCTATAGGCATTGAATTTGTGAATGGTTCACGCCTTTGAGATGATGAAGAGGGAGAGAAGAAAATCAGCGAGTTTCTTGGCTGTGGGTAATGTAAACACTGACAAATGTACGAGCTTTCTTTGGTGAGAAACTCGAAACTCACTGTTATGGGTTGAACTGTATCCCCCAAGAAAGATATGGTGAAGTCTCAAGCCCTAGCTCCTCAGCATGTGGACTTTATACTAAATAAGTCTTTATAAAGGAAATCAAGTCCGGCTCATTGGGGTGGGCCCTAATCCAGTATGACTGTGACTTTAGAAAAGGGGAGAATTTGGACACAGAAGCAGACACACACAGAAGGCAGACGATACAAAGACACACGAGGGAAGATCGCATGAAGATGGGGAAATGGGGCCAACAAGTCGCTGTGGCTAACAGAAGCCAGGATGGAGGTCGAGAATTTATCTGCTTAGTCCCTTCAGAGGGGACAGGGGCTGCTGACACTTTGATATCAGATTTCTGGTCTCCAGAGCTGTAAGACAATAAATCTTGTTGTCACAGCTGCCTTAGGAAACTAATGTACCGATCGTTTAAGTGCTGTGGATTGAGCGGAGATCTGGTTAGATATCTAGGGTTTAAGATTATTCGGGTTGCAACACGTTCCATGAAACTGAAGTTCGTCAACTGACTGTCTTGTTTCTGAAATGACTTAGTAATTATTACTGCATAATCATTTCACCGATTAAATGCATCATTGGAAATAAAGGAATCGTCTTCCCCTTATATCCCAAGAGAGTATCACTCAGTGCCTTTATAACTTCTCCAGGCAAGCTGGCCTGCAAAGCTGAAAGTCAGAAAACACTGCACATATAAATTAGCAAGTATATATTTGAATACACACGAGGAGAGAAAAATTGGAAAATTGTTCAAGTTTTCCAAATGTAACTCAATTCAACCTAATTGGATCAAATTTTAGAAAAATGTCAGGTTTGAGTTACCTGGACCAACTGTCTCCAGTCCCTTGCTTTCTGGGTTATATACTATTTAACTTTCTGGCTTTGATAACATGGTCCAAACCATATTCTAAAAGGAAAAAAAAACAAGAGCTACTGTTCGAAAGTTTGTACTTCATGTATGAACTCAGCTCAGTTCCCTGGCAGGCTGAGAGACTCGGGTTATTAGACTTTTCCTAGGTGTGAGGGTGAGAACTGAATTCTGGGGATGAAGGACTTTGAATTGCTTCCTGCTACTACCAGACCCAGTGACATCAGCCTAGTTGCACTGATTCCTTGAACTAAATGTCAAGAACTCATTTTTTCCATTACTACAATGTGCACAGTTTTGAAAAGAGAATAATTAAAGTTTAATCATGTCTCTCAAATATTGTGTATTTTCTGGCAAATTAAGAATCATAATTAGGAAATTGGAGACACAAATTATTAATACTATAAATTACAATAATTCTAGCATCTACTGAGCAGTTTTACTAAAGTGCTAGATTTTCCTAGACATTTTTTCTACTCATCACAAAAACTATGCAAGTACAATGTTATCTTTCATTTTAGTGGGGGCGGGGATGAAGTTCAAAAAAAGGCTAAGAAGGGCTAAGTAGCAGAATTAAGATTTAAAACCAGACCTTCCTAGCTGCAAATTAAGCGACTGAACATCTAGCATTACAAACACCCAGTTTCCGCTACTTTCCAGAGTTTTATTTGTAGTCTTCTTTAAATTTCAGAACCTCATAGATTGGTATTTCTGTTATCCTCTGTCACATAAGACAGAACAAGAGCTCAGAAATGATAAGGAACTTGCCTAAGTTCTCCTAGCTAGCAGGCTACGAACTGAAGTCAAATTCTGAAGTTTTCAATTATAAAAATAACTTCCCTGCGCTAAGCACTGTTCTAAGCTATTTAGAACTTTACCATACATCCTAAGAGGTAGGCAGTCTTCTTGTTTTCCATATTAGGAAGATGAAATTAAGAGAAATGACTTAAGTATCTGTGTCACAGAGTAGCAGGGCTGGAATGCAAAGCCAGGTATGAGGATGACAAGCCCATACTCCTGCCACTGCACCAGGCTAGCTTGCCTGGGGCATTTAAGTAATTCAGCCAGTGTCTCTAGAAACACAACGCTCACTTTCAAGGGCTTAGAGCAAAGGCAAGCATGTGAGGTAGCATTAGGATTAAAGTAAAATAACTGATGACACAGCAACAAGAAAAAATATGATCACAGGTTAGCAAAAGCCAAGTTCACATCATCAATGTACACAGCAACAAGCATTCACTATTTTCCAAATACTTATATTCCTAGTTTGATTTATATAAATTGAAATTAATTAATTTACATAAATGAAAACCCCAGCAGGAAGAAGGACAGATATATTGCAAGGGATGAGCTAGGTGTCAAGGAAGAGAGGCCAATATCAGAAATCTCTATTTCTTTTATTCATTTTACTTCATTTTCAGAGGTTCATCCCTCAACAATAGCTACACACACACACACACTCACACACTGCCTTCAGTGACAGAATTCCCCTTCCTACCTCTAGTTGAAATGCTAATTTGGTGGGAAATGAGGAAGAGGTTCCTTTTGAATTCAGACTACTACCTTATGATTAACTCTTTTCCCTTCAAAGAAAACCTGGGATCCCTTTGCCAAAAAGGCAAAGAAAAAAATAGGTCCGCAAGACAGTACTTATGAAGTGTTACGACATGCTTCCACTTATGTTCTCTCATTAGAACTTCCCAGCAGCTATGGGAGGTTGATGAAGTCTCCATGTAACCCTCATTTTACTGGCAATAAACCTAAAATCTGATTAAGCCATTTGTTCAAGATCACAAGGCCAGTAAAATGTAGACTAGAATCCAAGCAGGTATCCTGTTCTACAATCTCAGGTTCTTTCCACGACAGCACATGTTCTAAACCCCTTGAGAAGTAGCTGTCTCTCGTCATTCCTAGCATTTTAGGAACCAGTGTAGCCTTAGGGTTCCATTTGGCACCACTACAAACACAGCCTCTCTTCCCCATTCCTCACTGCCTCCCACTACCTCACTGCCTCCCACTACCTCACTACCTCACTACCTCACTACCTCACTACCTCACTGCCTCCCACTACCTCACTACCTCACTACCTCACTACCTCAGTACCTCACTACCTCACTACCTCACTACCTCACTACCTCACTACCTCACTACCTCACTACCTCAGTACCTCACTACCTCAGTACCTCACTACCTCACTACCTCACTACCTCACTACCTCACTACCTCACTACCTCACTGCCTCCCACTACCTCACTACCTCACTACCTCACTACCTCACTACCTCACTGCCTCCCACTACCTCACTACCTCAGTACCTCACTACCTCACTACCTCACTACCTCACTACCTCCTTGCACCTTGCTTCCTCCAAACCCTCACTGAAACATAATCTGTAGCTCGTGCAGGCCTGAATGCGCAGGGAAACAGGAACACTGCTAACGGACTCTTCGCTTTTACAGCCCCACGATAACTACTACTGTGATGCTACCACAGTGTTAGACTAATAATAGGACTGATGCTACCAGTAATAACTTACTGAGTTTGGATTATATATCAGGCACTTTACATATTTATTCCTCTCCAAAACATTCTAACAAAGGATAGCAATCATTCCAAAATACAAAATTCTCTAAAAACCCAAACGTTATTTCCTAAGCATACAGCAAACTCTTTCAGCAGCAAATCCTGACCTGAGCCAACAAAGGATTTGAATAATCTTTACTTATCCAATTAAGGTGAACATTCATACATTTTGCTACCAAATTTTTTTTTTTGTGTGGGTACCGGGGGTCAAACTCAGGATCTCGCGCGCCAGCAGGCACCCGTGCTGCTGAGCGATATCACCGGCCCTTTTTTTGTATGTGGGTTCCAGGAGTTGAACTCAGGACCTCACGCTTGCCAGGCAGGCACTTATGCCACTGATCCATCTCACCGGCCCCTACCAAATGGTTTTAACGTGTCTGATTAGAGGGTACCACTCCAAGCTGTGCAGGGAGGTAATATATTATGTACTTTGGAGTATGTGCACTTTTTTTCTTTCTAAAATAAAAATGCTGATTTCCAAAACATATCTGACTACAAGGATTTCAAACATCCTCACATTTCAGATAAAGAAGCTCAGATTCAAAAGGAATACAATTTTACTCCATATTCCTCTGGGCCATTGGAGCCCTTTTACAATTTATTAGTCAATACTTGTAATAGTTGAGTTGCGTCCTCACAAAATTCATGTTGAAGTCATAACCTGTTGTGTAAAGAGGTATAAAGTTAAACCAAGTCCTGAGGGTTGGGCCCTAACCCAATAGGACATAATAAGAGTTGTAAGAAGAGGAAGAGATGCCCATGTTCTCTCCCTGTCCACAGAGGAAAGGCTACATGAGGCGACAGTGAAAAGACGGCCATCTGCAGGCCAGGAAGACAGCGGTCCTCAGAAGCCAGCCCTGGAAACTGGATCTTGTATATGTAACCTCCAGAACCTCCACTGAAAAAAATAAATGTCTGTTGTTGAAGCCACCAAGTCTGCGCATGTGTGTGTTATTAAACAGCAGCCCAAGCAAACTACCAAAACTATATTTCCTTTTAATTAAAGAGTATAGCTATTATATCTGGTAATAAGCTAATATTTGTATTAAAGAGGACCATTTCAATGTACACCCCCTTTCTGCTTTAAATGCAACTGGCTTGTAACTGAGCTGCAAGAGCCCAGCCTGTATTTATCATCTCTTGTTACCCTGCCCAGTCTTTAGTGAGAGTCATTCAGTAACACTGCTAATGACAATGACTTCCTACATACTAGGGTCTGTTTCTAGTGTTTTATGTACGTCAACACATTCAACCTTCACAACAACCTATTAAGATGGGTGCTATTATTCCTACTTTCCAGATGATGAGCCTGAGCACAGAGAGGTTAAGTATATTGTCTTACTAGTAAAACTAGCAGAGCCAGCATGTGAACCTCAGCAGAAGCCAAACAGGCAAAAATCCTTTTCTTCAAAGTATTTATAGTGAGGGATAGGGAACGAAGGTAATTAAATAAGTGAATTATATACGAAACAAGAAGGTCAGAAATGCATAGAGAGGAATGAAGTCTGAGCACTTGACTACTGCACTACACTGCCTCACAGTAAGTAGAATGCCAGGTCTAGCTTATATTAGAAAAATATACTGAATAACAGCCTCCAAAGTAATCAAAACAATGCTCATAAATGAGCACATTTGTTTAAATATCTCAAGAACTTCTCTTCTACATATGATGGATTAACAGGGTAAATCTGACCAGATTTACAGTTACCTGAAAGAATTTTAAAAGATTTTAAAAGACTACATATATGACACAATGGCTCTCAAAACACTGAATATCCACTGATGAAGAACAATACTATTCCTGAGAGATAAGAAATAAATGAGGTGAAACCCCACGATTTACCCAGCTGCTGGCTTGAGAGAATTTGCCACCATAGTGCACCGAAGGAGAACCAAAGTATGCCACTAAATCTGTAAAGTGAAATTATAGCTCCAAAAGACTATAAAAGAAGAAATGTCTCAAGTCAAATACCTCAGCACCCACCTTAATCTAGAACAAAAAATAATTCAACCCTAGGTAGGCTGAATAAAGGAGATGATAATGATCAGTGTTGAAATAGCAAGTGGAAAAATAATAGAGAAATGACATCAAAATCTGGATGACATACAAAATTTTGATGATATCAAAATCTGGACATTTAAAAAGATCAATAAAGTTGATAAATCTCTAGCCAGGCTAATCAGGAAAAGGGAGAGGGAAAGAGGGAGAAGGAGAGGGGGAGAGAGAGAGGAGTCAAATCACCAATATCAGTAAAGAGAGAAGGGACATCACTTACAGAATCTACATATATTTAAAAGATCATAAGGGAATATTATCTGTAACTCTATGCCAGTAAATTAAACAATTTAAATACATGTACTCCCTGAGAGATGCAAATTATCAAAGCTCCCTTGTGGGAGTGGCTGAAGCTGGAGATCTATAACATGTGCAGGGCTGGAGCAAGGCCATCCCAAGAACAAAGAGCACCTGAGGTGAGCCATGTCAACAAGCCACTCCAGCTGGGAGAACTCAGGCGCCCCAGGCTGCCATACAAACAGGTTGCTAGGCAGAGGGGTGTCACGTGACATCAACCTGCTGAGTGTATAAATAAACATGCTGCGGTGGTTCATTTCCTTTCCTCCCATCCTGCAAGAGCAACCCACCTGACCTCAGCTTTCTGTACTCTGACTCTTATCTTTATTTCTCCATTTTCCCACGGTCCCCCCCACACCCCGCCCCAGAACTTCAAGAACTGCACTGGTCGCGGCACTCACTTGAGAAGAATGTAAAAATAATTAAGATGTGTTAAGTATATGGACCAACTCCCCATGATGAATGGAATCATTGTGTACTGCAAACAGCAATAAAATTAAAAATTAAAGAAAAGGAACTCAAAAATCAACAAATGTTAATGAGGTTGTGGGGCAAAAGAAACCCTTCTACGTTGTTGGTTGGAATATAAACTTGTACAACCACTATGAAAATCAATATGAAGATTCAAAGAAAAAAGAAATAGAAATTCCATTTGACCTAGTTGTACCTCTTTTGGGTACCATCCTGAAAGAGTTAAAGATATCATATTACAGTGACACATCCATACTCATGTTTATAGCAATACAACTCACAATAGCTAAATCTTTGAAGCAGCCTATATGCCCATCAACAGATAAAGAAAATATGGTGTATACACACAATGGAGTACTACTCAGCTATACAGAAGGATATATTTGAATCATTCATAGGAAAATTGATGTACCTTAAGACCATAATGCTAAGTGGAATAAATCAGACACAGAAGGTTAAATATCACATGGTTTCTCTTACATTGTTGCGGAAAAAGCCAGTACTGAACCAAAAGGAAAACGCTCCACACCGAGGAGTTCGGAAGGCAACTGATTTATTAACACCGGCAAGCTGGTGGGACTGAGTCCAAATCACCAGCATTGGCTCAAAGTGAAACAGAATCTTATATACACCTTAGCAAGCAGGAAGTGCAAAGCTGATAACAGGTTTTCATATAATTGGCTACCTGGGCTACATGAATCCCATCGTATGTTGTCAGGCAGATTTGCTTTAAGCAGGTTTACTTAAAGGGAATTGTTTATCACAAGGCAGGAACATTCTAGGAGGGAGGGGGTTGAGCAGAGCGGGTAGAGTTAACTGTGTCCTTGACTGGGCCAGTCCGTTCTGGGCACAAAGTCCTTGAAGCAAGTTGGAAAAACCATATATTTTTAGGTAGGAAAAACACAGGCATTACAGCTGGATGCTGTCAGGTGGACCTAGCTATCCGGAAGAAGCAGCTGGATGCAGACAGTCAAGGCTGTCTGAGCTTAGGAGTCTAACTACGTGAAAGCAGCGTGAGCATCTCTTGTCTCAGTATAGCAACACGCTACTAATTGATTTTTAATTTCTTTCTTTCTTTTTTTTTTTTAATGTGGGTACCGGGAGTCGACCTCAGGACCTCGCACTTGCTGGGCAGGCGCTTATGCTGCTGAGTCATCTCACCGGCCCTGATTTTTAATTTCTAATATAAAATTTCTATAAATTTACCATTACAATATGGGACCTAAAATACAAATAATTTAAAGAACAAAATGAAAGAAAGATTATAGGAAACAGGAAGACAACAGACTTTGTGGAGGTAGGAAAGGGATCAGGATGTGAGAGGAGACAGAAAGAAGCAGAGTGGAAGGGGAACTAAAAAGGATCAAGATGTGACAAGTTTATGTACCAATACCCCATGAAGAATTTATTTAGTATATATCACAAGCATATACTAATAGAAAAAAATGTTTAAGATGTTATAAAGCTACCATAATTAATACGGTGTGGCACTGTCATGAAGATAGAAAAATGTATCAATGCACTAAAGACTTCATAAATGGACCAGCACATGTATGGACATTGGTTTTCAACAAAGGCTCAAGGACAGTTCAGTTGGGGAAAGAATAATCTTCAACAAATGGTGCTGGAATATAAAAACAACAACAAAAGAATTTAGGTCAATACTTCATACCACATATGAAAATTAAGTTAAAATGTATCAGAGACCAAAATATACAACCAAGAACTATAAAACTCCTCGAACAAAACATAAATGAAAAGCTTTATGACCTTGAGTTAGGCAAAGATTTTCTAGTTACAAAAAGCATTTTCTAGATACATAAAGCAGGACGTAAACTAAAAACGGTTAAGAGATTGAAAAAAAAAAAAAAACACAAGTTGGGAGAAAATATCTGCAAAATATGTATCTTATAAAATGCTTATATCCAGAATATATAAAGAATTCTCAAAATGCTGAAATGAAAACATATACAACCCAATAAGATGGGCAAAAGATGTGAACAGACGGATGCTCAATGTTGCTAGTACTTAAGTTATAAGTAATTAAAACCATATCAAGATATGACCATTTAGAATGGCTAAATTAGAAAGAGCCACAATAACAAAGTTAGCAGCAGTTAGAAGTCACTGTCATATATGATACTATGGCTGTATCAAAGACCACTCTAAACCTTCATGTCTTAAACAGTTAGGCCAGAACTCAGCATCTCATCTCTGTTTCATTCAGGGCCATTTAGGATGGCTCAAAGGCTGAAGCTGAAATCTTCTGAAGACTGGCTGGTTTCCAAGTCCTGTGGCTGACAATAACTGCCAAATGAGACCTTAGCTGGAGCTAAATCACAACACAGATCTCCATGTGTCCTTGGCTTCATCACAATATGTTGGCTCATCCCAAGACACAACCAGCCAGCTACTGTGTCACCTCTTCTAACCTAGCCTTTTAAGTCACAATGCCACATTCTATCCTCTAAAATCAAGTAACTAAGGGCAGCCCATATTCAAAGGGAGGGGATTCGATTCCACTTTGTGACAGGAGAAGATTTGTCAAAGGATATGCAAATGTGTTTTAAAACTAGCACACTAGCCAGGAATGGTGGCACACACCTGTTATCTCAGCACTTGGGAGGCTGAACCAGGAGGATCACCATGAATTCGAGGCCAGCCTGGGCTACATGGTGAGTTCAAGACCAGTCTAAAGTCCATAGTGAGACCCTGTCTCCAAAAAAAACAAACACAAAAACAAAAAACTGCTGATGGGAAATGCAGATTCCTCTCCATTCCTTTCAAATATGTGGCCATATCAGAAACTGTAGTGGAAGGAGTTCTACATTAAGACCTGGGAAACTACATTCAAATTCTGATACATAGAGATATAGATGGAGATATGGATATAGAGATACATATCAGATATATATTTTTGAGACTCTCAATGTCAATGGGCATTGATTTTCCAGGTTCATAACAGAAACTGTGCATCTAATGTGTTACAGATGAGGTTGAATTGGGACAGGAGAGGAGAGATGGGATAAAGGCACGGTGTACGGTTCAAGTATTTAGAACAGAGAAGCAGTAGAGGTAGCAGGTAAACTACAATATCTAAGCTCCAGAAAGAATGCTTAAAGCCACTGACTTGTAACCCTCTTCAGGCAGGACCAGAGCTCACCTGTGGGACTGCCCCCAGGACCCCGAAGCATCAAACCCAACTCTCCCCCACACCCACATTCCCCTCCTGTCAGACTCCACCCACAGAACCACCTCCACCCCAGTGCCCAAGCAGGAACCAGGCCTCGTGGAAGACTTCCTGCCTCAATCATTCCCAACTTGGAGTCAGGTCCTGTAGATTCCAACTCTGTCATCACTCGGCGCTGTCTCCTCTGCCCAGAAATCCTTCCTTGACCCCTGAAGAGCTGAAATATAGGTAACCCTTCTTCTGTCTTCCCATGTCACACCTGGGCACACTCTGCAGACATAGGGTGCCCTGCTGAACTTCGAGTCACCTCGGATCTTGGGCCATGTGTTACTACACTGACTAAATGGAATGACTGTTCGACATATGGCTGTCAAAGCAATGAACACGCAATTTAACCCACAGCCATTGTAAACCCTGCCCCGACACAGCCGTTCTTAACCACTTCCCCTTCTTTTTTCTCTCCATAGCACTTACTGCCTTCTAACATGTTATAAGTTCACTTATTTCTGTTATGTAATGTTTCTTCATCCTCAACTCCCCATGTAAGATCCATTTAATGTAAGCTCCATGACAAAAGTGATTTACTGGCTGTTCATTTACTGCTAGATATCAAATGCATAGAATAGTGCCTGACACACAGTAGGCACTTAATAAATGTGAATAGATGATGATCAGCCAGTGTGCTCAGCTAGGTTCAGACGGCCATGGAGTTTTCTAGGCAATGATTCTTCTACGTTTCCTAGTAATCTGGCTTCCCTGATATGCCACCCTCTCCCCACCTGGGATAATTTCCTCATTTGCCTGGACAATAGCTTATTATTAGGGCAGGTGCTGAAGCAGCTACCAGAGGAAATGCTTCCCATCCCAACATCTGGAAAACTCACTTAGAATGTGTTTCAACCCTGTGTGCCAGGAAAACCAGTCAAATAATAAAGTGACTAGAAAATATTATTTTCAAAAGGCATTTAATGAGGAATGAGTTGGTGCTTAAAATTTCAAATGCTTGTCAAAATTTAACATTTGAAAAACTTAGTTTTAGGAAATATTAAATTTTGGCTTAAGTTCCTAAGTCAATGGTAGAACTATCATATTTACTTTTATAATAACCAAGTCAATATTAGGGTCTATTTATAGCCAGCAAAAGTATGTCATGTTATCTTTTGTTATGAAAATTATGTTCTGTTACATTTTAAAAATTCATATGGGGTCTGAAAGATTACTAAAAATTATTTACTCATGATGCTATACATAAAAGAAGGGAAGAAATAAGTTTTTTCAATACTTACCATATGGTAGACACTTTAGATATGTCCTGCTAATTGTCATGAACCAGGGCTGTAGGCACAACTAGACCTGTTTCAGGTTTGAAGGAACTCCAAATCAGAGCAATGAGTAATTCCTGTAATATTTTAATCCTTAACAAAAAGAAAGCGATCTAAAATTAATATGGCAAAATGATAAGATTTGACAAAGCTAAATGGTAGGTAAGCAGAGTTCTAATATACAGTTCTCTGTGAACTTGAGATAATAATAATAATAAATCATGGTAATAATTTGGTTATAATACAGTACTAATTAGGGGCAGAGTTCTAATTAAAATTCATATGTTTTATTCAAAAGTCCATATTTTTTCCACAATATTGTACTCCATAATTTTTCCCCAATACTCCACAAAACAGAAAACATTACGTCTTACTAGCATATGTCCAAGTTAGAAAACCTGCAAGACAGGTAAAATTCATCGCTAAGTAGAATTATTATCAGCAGTGCTAATAATACAAACATGACAATATTTTGGGTTCATGTACTACCTTTTTACCAATGTTTTGAGATGTTCAACAATGTTAGACTAGGAGATTTAGAAAATTATCCCCTATTCCCTAAAAACATTTTAGGATATAGCCTATTATAAGTTTAGAGCCAGCCTTGTTCTTAAAATCCAAGACAATTACAAATAAGGTCATGCTGCCAGGCATGGCAGGACGCAGCTGTAATCCCAGCTCTTTGGAATTCTTAGGCAGGAAGATCAGAAGTTCAAGCCCAGCCTAGTCAATGTAGTGATTTAGTGAGACCCTGCCTCAAAATTAAACAAAAAATAAAATAAAAAGGGCTGGGGATGTAGCTTAGTACAAAGGCCCTAGGTTCAATTCCCAGTACTGCAAATAATTAAATAATGTGGGGCATCAAATTCAAGAAATATTATGGACAAAAAGGAAAAGTGATTAAACCAAAAAGAATATGTGGGTAGACCGTAACTATGAGCAGGTTATGGAAGAGGAATGGGAAGGAACTCTGAAACTCAAGGGATAAGAAGAGAAAGTAGGAGAGAATTTATTACACTTTAAAAGGAAGAATAAAATAGGTAAGACATGAGTGAAATCTGGAGATGGAAAAAGACAAGAGTTAGAAAAAATAAAAGGAATACAGAATAAGAAAAGTTAAAAATTAGAAAAGAAAGAGACAAAGAAATAATAAGATAAAATAAATGACATAAAGGAAGGTAGACACAGCCTTCTAGTCATTTCATAAATTAATTCCATGTCCTGCCATATGGGGTTTTCCCTCCCTTTCTTGACATTAACAGGATCAGCAACTCTGAGTGATACATTTTGCAATAACAGAGCAATAAATTGAAAGCATCAGTGAGCGGAGAGACCCCTCACAATGAATATTAAGCACTGAGGAATGCAAATTAAATCCCCACATGACATAATACTTAGAAATGTGGCACATGGCACTGAAACATGATGTTGTTTTGGAACCATTTTCAATTTTGCAGAGAGCCTCCAGACCACAGGCTGCTGTCACAGAATTTATTTCTTCCCTCCTGCATCTACCCAGCTGTAGACTGGAATCTGACTCCATCTTTACTACTGAACAAGCAGGAGGAATCTTCATGAGCGTACCCCTGGCCCACACGCACCCTACCCGCATGCTGAGCCAGGGTGGTGCCGCGCTGAGCCCCTCAGCAACACACATCAGTGGAAAGGTGTGCTGTCCCGAACGTTTTTGCTCCCTCTGTTGCGTGGAATATGATAAAATCACATTCACAGCATATAAACAATATCAGGTCCTTACTAAATCTGTAGCTGAAGTCAATTTTTTTTCCAGATTCAATAGTTTCCTTTTCATTCATAAACATTTCTTTCTAAAAAAATGGTAGAAGCCAAAATCCATAATGCTGTAGAGGGAGATTTAGTAAAAGTATTAGTTTATATTGCCCAACAAGGATTTAGTTTAAATCCTTAACAATTGCCTACTTACATCAGGGTACTGTGGCCTACACAAATATGCTAATTAAAAGATCAACCGTGTGCTAGGTGATTTATTAATGCAAAAGTGCTCTTTACAGATAGATTGCTCCTAAGGAAAAGTGACACGAACATAAAAGAGTAAACACAGCTCACACACTCTGCAATTATCTCAACCTCCTGTCACTGAGAATCACCAATTGCCAAGCTCACCATGGCCCTGGAAACTACCGTAAGCCACACAATCTTAGACTTAGAGCCCTAAGTCTTTGCTCCTCATCTCTTCCCCTCCTCTCTCTGTTCCTTTAAAACTGCAACCTCTCCAGGCAGATCCCACCATCCCACCTCCCACCTGCACAGCTGCTGCTGTCCTCCCCCCACCCCCTGGGGCACCCTGATATGGAGCCCTCAGGGCCACACTCCTGCTAGAAGTCAGTGAGGAAGGGTCACAGGCCTCCAACTAGGAAGAGCTAGGATTGAGCCCCAGGTTTTCCATCTGGTAACCGTGTGCCTATGGGCAATTTAGATTACCTCCTGGAGCTTCCAAGTTTTCACCCTTAAAATAGGGACAAGATCCCTATTTGGATCTACTACCATCATAGGATTGCCATATGATCATCATATGATTATTGTGAAGATTTCATGAGCCTGATGCCTGGAAAGCATCTTCCAAGTGCTAAAGTGATGCGTACTTATTCACAAGTAGCCTTTTCAGAGATGTAAGGGTAAAAAGTGGTCCAATTTTACAAATTACACTGTAGGGGAAAGGTCACTGGCTTGAAAGTCACTTAGCCTCTCCGATCCACTGTGCAATGTAATGGTTTTACTAACTTGAAAATCTCTAAAGACCCTTCAAGTACTAGTGATTTTAGAGCAGCATTCTTCAATGCACATATGTTAAATAAGCTTTTGGGAGCTAGCGTGGGAATGAGCTAACATTATAACATCGCTTATATGGAAAAATGAGTTCAGAGCACTGACAACAGGCTTACAAGTGGACTTTTGGAACAAAATCAATTCACAGTTTGGAGACGGTTTGAATTGCTATGATAGATTTCCATTATTAAAAAAAAATAAAGCCTTTGGTGAAGTTGGGAAATGTCTCCCATGCTCTTCTGGAGTTGATTTTCCACATTTGTGCCTTGACACTGGATGAGATCCACATTGTACTCAGGTTTTTAGTTAACCAAACCAGCACTGTGTCTAAGGACAAAGCTGATTTCCTCTTTGGCACATGGCTGTGTGTGTGTGTGTGTGTGTGTGTGTGTGTGTGTGTGTGTGTGCGTTAGAGGGAGAAGAAAAGGAACTGACATAAGATTTTATTTAAAATCCAATATTATATGAAATTGTTACATGTTATAAGAAGTGTTTTGAATTATTAGAAAAACAAATCCACAATAGCCATACACACTTGTTAGTTTCTATTTTCTTTTCACATCATTCTGACATTAACTGTTTGAACAGAGAAAGTGATTGGTGTATTCCTTAAGCAGTTTTAATAAGGCAGTAGGATAACATTAAAGAAAACCTCACCCTTCAATTGCCTTCCCAAAGCAGGGAAAACCTGGACACACATTAACCGTGGATACTGAGTACAGTATGTTATAAGAATTTTTGGTGGCATAAAGGAGTGTAGAGAGATCTGGGGTATTGATGCCTGCTATGATATATACCTAGATGTCCCCCCAAAGCCTCATGCACTCATAGGTGGGGCTTTGGGGAGGTGATTGGATCATAGGGGTGTGATACTCATCAGTGGATTAGTGCACTAAGTGTGTAGCTAAACGTGATGTTGGAGGTGAAGCCTGGTTGAGGAGGTAGGTCACTGGGGATGAGGCCCGGAAGGGTGTATATTCTTTTCTCTTCCCTTAGTCTCTCTCTGCTTTCCACCACAATGCCATAAGCTGTTTCTCCTCTGCCATGCCCCTCTGCCATGTCTTGGAGCCAGCCAACTATGAACTGAAATTTCTACGAACTGTGAGCCAGAACAAACCTCTCCTTCGTTAAGTTGTGGGTGTTGGGTATTGTGTCTCAGCAATGAGAAAAATGACTAAGACAATGCCATAAAAACTGGGGGCTCTATAACAAGTACTTATAATTGCCAGCCTCTGAATGCGAGGTGTCTCAGGTGGAGGCAGAACCAGTAGCCCAGACATTTCACGTTAAAACCCCACATAGGGTGATTCCTAATCTAATTCTGTATCCCCAGTTCAAATGCAGCCTCTATCCTGCCAATGGGCTCTGGTAACACAAAAGGAACTGGCAAAAAACAAACAAACAAAAAATCCCTCCTCCAGAATCAAGAATCCAAGGATTAATGACAATGTTACAATGGCAATATAAAGAGCCCCATATTATTACACTGAAAAATTATTTATTTATACCATTGCCAGTCCATTCCATTCAAGGTCCTAAAGATCCCCTGCTCTTCCTGTTCCTCAAATGCATCATAGCTTCTACTTCTCAAGTCAAGCTCTCCTGCATATTAGTGACAGAAAACCACCCACTTGTGACCCAATAGATCACAGCTGCTAAGTGGTAGCATCACCAAATTTATCATCAAAACAGGAAGGATGGTAAATGATTTCATAACATTTTCAACTTAAATTAATGTGAAGATGGCAAAATTAAATAATTCTTAATTACTGTAGAAACAGAAAATATTCTCCCCAGAACGTTATTTGAAATAATTAAATCAATGCTTCACAGACATACAGAAACTAATATTCTTTTCATAATCTATAGGTTTACTTCTCTATGCTATGTTTTATTACACAAAAGACCTGTGGTGATCCCAATGCTTTACTGTCGTGTGCTAAAGGCTCTGTTTCTAAAATGTTATTGTGTTGTTCTTTAGGGTAAAACTACGCCGTCACTGGCATTTCCTGGCACCTCTTATAGTAACTGAAGTCAGGCAAAGGTGAGAATCTTGGATTGACAGCATCCCTTACACTGATGAACAGGTACAAATTGGTTGATGTACGTGATTTGAAAACATAGAAAAGGAAATGTTTATCAGGCTGGCTACACTGATCAAACTTCATTTGCTTAATATGAGAAAGAAGAATCAAAATAAAGGAAACACAGACGGGGTTTGATGCTTCTCATGGAAAAGCTGAGAGTGTACCCAGCAAGTAACTAAAATGCACTGCTCACAGGCTAATCTTATATTTCAAAATGGAAGTTTTGGTTGATGGTTGTTATGATAAAAATAACCACAACCCAAGAAATCACAATTTATGAAGATAAGCTACTCTTAAATCCTCTCATACATCTGCCTTCTATAGTGAATTAAGCTGTATACACTGCTGGGAAATTAATGTTTCCCCATTCAGTGAAATTACATGTTCTACTCACTTTCTTTTTTGAGACACACAGGTGCTTTTTTTCAAATGTATTTTTAAAATATCACACTTAAAAACAAAAATAAAGTGAATGGTCCATAACTAGGCTCCAGAAAAAGTCTACACACAGTTTTTTCTGAAACTATCTGAGGATATTGTCAGCTAATGTACTAAAGTGATTGTTCTTGCTAGGCATGGTGGTGCATGCCTATAATCCCAGCACTCAGTAGGCTGAGGCAGGATGATCACCATGAGTTTGAGGCCAGCCTGGGCTACATAGTGTGTTCAAGGCCAGCTTGAACTACATATTAAGACACTGTGTCAAAAACAAAAACAAAACAAAACAAAAATTAAAGTGATTATTCTTTCCCCAACTATGATGGCATTTTGTGTCTCATGGACATTCCAGAAGTTATGACCAGACAGGGATATTAGCATTATTACCCTCTGACAATACAATGTATTCACGTAAAATGAAAACTAAAAAGAAAAAGGGGAAGAGATTCACTTTGTGATGGAATTGTTACGGTTGTCAGACTTCTAACAGGAATCACATTGGGGCTCCCAAGATACAGCTGACTGGGGACGATGCTGGGCCAAGTGACAGGACACAATGCTGCTGCTTCTCTGCAGCAGGTCAAAGCAGCCCCTAGGCGAGCTTTGTCTTAGTCCATGGATCCTTGCACGATCTAGATGAGAGCAGGTATGCATCAAAAATATATGTTTCTGGAGGATTAAATAAGATGATGATGATGAGGGTGGTGGTGGTAAAACCAATGAAATAGCACTGATTGATCATTTCTCTGAGTAAAGCATCATGCCAAGGGCTTTACATAAATTAATTCATTTAATCCTTACGACAACCCTCTGGGATATTACTGACCCCATTTTACATATTAGGAAATAGCTTATGATGACTGAATAACTTGTCCAAAGGTGCATGGCTAAGGGATAGCAAAGTTGTGACACAAATTCAGAAAGGTGCTTGTGGGCCGGTGAGATGGCTCAGCATCATAAGCGCCTGCCTGGCAAGTGCAAGGGCCTGAGTTCGACTCCCGGAACACACATAAGAAAAAAGGGCCGGTGATATCGCTCAGCAGCACGGGCGCCTGCTGGTGCGCGAGGTCCTGAGGTCGACCCCCAGTACCCACAAAAAAAAAAAAGAAAGGTGCTTGTGTTGACCTCTTCATTTGCCCCTCCAGATACACACTTTGAAAACAGCAGGCCAAGTCATGCCCACATGGCAACTGGAAAAGCACTGGCACAGGAAAACAATCTTCAAGTTAAAGTTATTGAGAGACACAGAGCCCTCAGCAATGCACTGATGATTAGGGGTCACTCTCCACCCTCATATTTGTGCCAGATGGTGGACCTCTATGAGTCGCATCAGTGGGTGAGCTTCCCTTCCACATTGCAATAGTTGCAACTAATGTGAGCAGAGGCAGGAGATGAGAGGGAGGGATGAGGCAGGGGCTGGGTGCTTATTCTCTGGGCTCCCTCCCTGCAGAATCGCCTCAGGTTTTCTGCGTCCCTCAACGGAAGATCCTGCTCCTCTCAGGGCAGCCTTCTCTACATAACTCACTCCCTCTGCATTCAGGGAACCAGTCCCTCCCCCCGTGCATTCATCCCTTCAAGCCAGACAGTAATGGTCAGATTGTTGCTAGCTCTACTGGATATGTTTTCTCTCATCCCTGTATTAAATACCCCACAAATTAACCTAATGTGAACATATTTGTTGATTCCTGCTAGAAGCTTAACATATAATTTGACTCCAAAAATCATGCTTTCAAGCTCCAGGGTAATTGGACCCTGTCGTTATTATAGTTTTAAACTCTGTGAGGTTGTCTGAAATCCAAGTCTCTATTAAAATAGTATCCCTCAACTTCCTCTTTACTACTTCATTTTTTTCTCTATAGTATTACATTTTATATTATGTATGGAATTACTTTAAATATTCATAAATAAATATGAAACCAATCATTTCCAATGAAATTCGATCCCTGAAAAACTTGCATACTTTTTCTTTCTAGGTCTCAAATGTCTAGGACTTACTCTTCTTTCTGGGAATCTAAGCAGTAAAATAAAGACTGCTGTGATATTTCTGTTCAAGTCCTTTAAAACACTGAATGGCAAGGCATCCTCTCCTGTTTCTTCCTCTTCTCATAAGGATAGCAGCCATATTGGATTAGGGCCGCACACTAACAAACTCATTTAACTTTAATTATCTCTTTAAAGGTCATATCTCCAAATACAGTGAAATTCTAAGGTTTTGGGGTGTTAGGACTTCAACACATGAATTTTGGAAGACACAATTCAGTTCATAACTGATATGTCATAGGCTCTTGATTCCAGCTTTGTATTTTATAACAATACTACAATAAATATCCTTGTACATATATCTTTGTACATTTGTAGAATATCAGTAGAATAAACTTTAGAAGTAGAATCGCTGAGTCAAAGGAATGGCTTTACATACATATTGCCTAATTGCCCCGCAAAAATTCTGTCAAATTTAAACTTCTCCCAACAGTGTACAAGAGCAGTCATTTCCCCTCACACTCAACACGTGGCCTATTATCAAACATCTTCATCTTTGCCTATCTGTAAATTTAACAACTGTCTTAGTTTGCTCTGCTTCCCTTAGGTGTAGATAATGTTCCATATAGTACGCATTTTATAATAAGATACAATATTTAGTGACTAATTACTTACATTCTGTGTATTATTTTAGAGAATCAAAAACTTCAAATATCTTCATTTGAACCTTGTAGGCAGGTATTAGAACTATGGTTCCAGTATATCTAGACAACATAAAGAAGCATAAAGAAACACATGCTTTGCATAAAGTCTGTTCTAAACAAGAGCATGCTGAATCAAACTGGTCACTGATGGCCCCTGGGGCTGGGGATTTAATTCAGTGGTAGAGCACTTACATAGCACGCACAAGGTCCTGGGTTTAATCCCCAGAACCGATACAAAACAAAAAGCAAGGCCCCAGTGCTCAGTGCCTTACTGAGTGGCTGTGTGTCTCTTAAGAACTTTAATTTGGACACATTTTCCTCTACCAATTCTTTTCCAGTTGACAAAGTAAGCATGACTTAGCCTAGTGTTTTCAACTTGTGTTAAAAGAAACCATTGTTTTTTCATTTTAAACTTACCTGGAAAGTTTGATAAATAAATCAGAATTAATTTTTAGTCTCAGTCTAGTGTAGACCTAACCGTTCTTATCCAGCACTGCACCTTATAGCCTCTGTCCCCAGATAGGAACCCCTATTGGAAACAGGCATGCAGTGTAACAAGGACAGATTCAAGTAAACATGAAAGATGTTGGAAATAGATGTACTCATCTCTCTGCGTGTTTGCTATGGAATACAAAACTTTTAAAAAGAAATGAAATTAATTTAATACCAGGACTTTAGTATGAGTGTATTTATGGGGATATGGACCCCATGGTGAGGGAGAAGATTACTTTCATATTTAATAGAACTGTCCATGTTTCCCAAGTGCCTTCAAATAGCAACAGTAGTATTTACGAACAGATAGTCGACTTAATTCTGTTTGCCACATGTACATCTAAAAGTACACATTAAGATTGCCATGTTTCAGGATTTCATCATGGTTTTGGCAAGGGTGTGTACACATAAGGAGACCCTTTGTTAAACCACATAACTCTGATCTTGTTTATGAGCTCTAAAATTAAATTATCTTGCATAAATGCTCGGAAGATAATTTTCATATTAGTCTCAATGGTCCACAGTACTACCACAAAAGATCCAGTCACAATTCATTCTGTGACATTGCACAGCCTGTCGGCTTCATTGGTGGTACAATGCGCTGCTTCCTGGGAGTTTCGTGACCTACAGACTCTCACGCACTTGGGGAGGGAAAGAGTAGCTGGAAGTACTTCTGCTGGATCTGTGGCAAAGCATTTACTGTTGAACAAAGGAAATACATCAGTGCAAAAGAAAGAAGACCATAGTTTAAAGCCTGCAAACTTTATCTGTAAAAGGCCAAATAATATTTTAGATTTTGCAGGCTATATGACCTATGTGTAGAGGCAACTACTAAACTCTGCTGCTGTATCATGAAAATAGCCACATACAGTGCATAAATGAACAGGCATGGCAGTGTTCCAATAAAATTTTATTTACATGAGATGGATGACTGGCCAGATTTGGCCTCCAAGCCATAGTTTACCAAGCCATGCTACAGACTATATCAGTTTTCCTTTAACCAGGATTTACTTTTGTAAGCATATACAGTCACTATGTGCCATACCTTATAAGGCTTTTAAAAATAATTTATTTAATCCTTGAAACCACTCGACTAGTATTACATTCCACTATTCTGTAAGTGAGAGAATTAAGGCACAGTGAGTGAAGTGGGCAGAGGTAGAATTTAGACACAGGCAATGCGACCACATAGAGAACTTGCCACCCTCTTTGGTGAGGGTTTAAGCTGCTAGAGTTTTCAAAAATTCATCTACTCTTCCAGAGACCCCTCAAGCTCTTCAAGTCTGGCTGTGCCCAAAGCAGATGATTTTTGCTGCTGGATTCCAGGTTAACTGTAACTCTGTGCTTGACTTCTAGAAAGGAAACACAGGGGGATCCTAAGCTTCCCAATCCACCCAGGTAGTTGGAAGTTACCCGACACATTTTCCCAATTTGCTGTAAGTTTAGATGCTGCTGTATTTCCTAAGAAGTAATTAAGGACAATACTATGCTAACAAACATGCTATTTTTAAAAACAAGAGTAAATACTAATAAAAAATGTCATATGTCAGGTAAAATTAATGACTGCAGAGATAAAAAATATAGGACTTCCCACTATGTGAGGACATGGCTAGAAGGCACTATCTATGGCCAAAAAGTGGCCTTTACCAGATAGCAAAAATTTGGTCTTCGACCTCCCAACCTCTAGAAATGTGAGATATAAAGTTTTACTGTTTACAAACTCAAAAAGAAAAATTTAACCCAAAGTTCTCCCTTCACATGAAATTACGGGTCATCTGAACAAAAAGATATGATCTTTGTCACTATAAATAATAGTATAGGTTCGGAGTGTTATCTCTTAGAAATCAGAGTAAAGCGAACAAATCCTGACTATTGGTTTTCTAATGGAATTAAGGACACGAGTTCAATTTTAAGTTGCTGCAGCCTGACATTCCACATGATTTTGTCTTTCTTCACTGTGTATCCCATCATGCCATCTGGATTTTTTTCTTTTGATCAAAACTTACCTCTTTTAGTAGGATTAAAACCACTAGGAACCCATATAATTAAAGAAGAAAGTAAACTGAGCATTCTCTTTTGGAGCATGGAAACTCCCTGCAGTTGCCAAAAAGAATTTGAAATGCTTTAAGACTGAGATTATACATTCAGTCAAATCACAATTTCAAGTAAGCAATTATAAATTACTAGATTTGTGCAAAGATTTAGCACATAAGTAAGACTAGAAAAGGGGTTATTCTCTGAAAGAGCCTCTGGGAAAGTGGGAGTTTTCACATCCCATTCATAAAACTTAAGGACAAGTCCACGAACTTTTCTACTGCCTTTACTACAGAGAAAAGAAAACCCACTCTTTCTATTTGTTGAAATGTTTCGACTTTCATGTCCTGTGAGAACAGAGAATGATTGACCCTGAAGGGGTCCACAAATCTTATGCAGGACATTTTTCATAAGTTAAAAAAAAAAAAAAGAGAGAGAGATTTTGTCATGCAAATGTGCCTTGTCATTCATCAGGGAACACCACTGTTATGTTGTAAGCTGGGTCCCTCATAAGTTCTGAAATTTTCATTGGATAAGAAAGATATAAGGGCCAGTGAGATGGCTCAGCAGCGTAAGCGCCTACCTGGCAAGAGTGAGGTCCTGGCTTTGACTCCCGGTACCCACATAAAAAAAAAAAAAGAAAAAAAAGAAAGAAAGAAAGACATGAAGGGACAAAGGAGAAAACATGGGAGCCCTACTGTTTGTGAGGCTCTGTGCTAGGAAATGTAATATAAACCGTTACACTAAGAAAATAGCTTACTTACAGCATTAGTTTCTGTCTTCAAGTTCTGAAGATCGATGATCATTTAAAAGATTTTTTTTCTTGTTTTAATTGCTGTTTGGAAAACTCTGATTGGGAAAATACTTCTTTCTTTTATAGTAACACCTTCATTTAAAGTGGACCAAGAAGTCCTTCTCTTGTTTGAGGTCAAGGATTGCACGTGCCCGTCCTGTACCTCCCATAACGTACTCTGCCGCCTTTTCAGTTATCCTCCCTTTAGAGCTCCCACTCCCCATTATAAACTAATGTCTTTTTCAGTATGAGGACCCTTGTGTGTTCATGACTGTGATAAACGAGGCATGGCTGAAGTAGCTTTGCAAGCACCCTGAATATCCCCTGGAGAAGTCATTTACATAATTAAACACTAGAGCATCTCCACGTGGAGCAGTGTGGGACCCACTGCAGCGTCTGAGGCATCTCCAAGGCAGCGCTTCTGCAGCTGCTCCATCAAATTGCACCTCAAAGCTGCTTCTCCACCAAATAAATCCTCCCAGGAGCCCGGAGAGCTGCTTCAAACACAGCTAGCTGCCTTCGCTTCACATTTCTCAATTTGGTTTCACTAAAAACTCACTTTCTTTGACTTAAACTAATTTAATCTTTTTGTTGTTCTCTGTCTCCTGGTGACATTTTCTGGCTACATTTGCTTTAGCTGTTTTAAGTTTTAAATTAAAATATGTGGAGCTCTCACTATCATCATGTACTGAGTACCTATGAACCAAGTGTCATTCTGTTTGCCCTGTTTATATAATTTTTCTTTATACAAGTAATTCAATTTTCCTCATATAATCCCCATAGCAACCCCCTGAGGTACATGTATCCCCATTCTTCAGAAGAGGAATCTGAGCTCTGGATATAAAATTAGAAACAAATAGGACAGCAATAATGATTCAAATCCAAGTTTTGATTCCTGAAATATACCACTCTTAACAATTCAGCAATATTGCCCCTTGAGGACTGGTATAAAATAGCACGTAAACGTATCCTCATAAATTATCTTCAACTATACCTTTAAAAAAAAAAATTTTTTTTTGTAAGGCCAAATTTAAATGAGCTGATTCTTAACATTATTTTGGTTGTGGATGCAGCACAGAATTTGACAAATGAGGGCAGGGGCACGAAAGGCCCATACTACATAAGTAACAGGTCTAGAGGCTGCCACCATTAAGGGCGTCTTCCTGACATACAGGCTCCTCGGTCATCTTTCTGCAGAGATTATTAGCAAGCCCTCCCATTCTCTGCTTTTATTTTTATTTTTATTTTTTTGTGGGTACCAGGGGGTCGACCTCAGGACCTCGCGCACCAGCAGGCGCCCGTGCCGCTGAGCGATATCACCGGCCCTTTTTTCGTATGTGGGATCCGGGAGTCGAACTCGGGCCCTCGCGCTTGCCGGGCAGGTGCTTATGCCGCTGAGCCATCTCACCGGCCCTGCTTTTATTTTTTTACCGAAGTGAAATGTACCATTTCCATTACTGCACTCTGGCCATGACGTAAGGAAATGACTCACAATAGCCTCTCACACTGCTGAAACTTCCTCTGTTTGACCACAATGTTAACACTGGTATGGCCGTTTTACCCCACCAGCCTCAGCGATGTGGTGTCTGCTAGCATCAGTACATTTTTCCCTCCAGCTGAATAGTCTTGACGTGGATAATACAACACATGTAAGAAAAAGGCATAATTCATTTTTGTAGCCTAGAAACATTCAGAGAAAAAGGATTTGGCCACAAGGCAAAATAAAAATACTCAGGGGAAGCTGCAGTCTAGAGCCGCATGTCAGTAAAGCACTTCAGTCTGAATTCTGCCACCTCTTTTCTTTGAGCAATTTAGCTTATCCTCTCCACATCTCTGAATGTGTGAAATGGGGATAAGACTTGAATCCTGCATGCTCTGAGTTAATTTAAATGAGATTAGATGAGAAATTCACAGAGCTAGGCACTGAATAATGAGCGCGGTACATTTGTACATTATTCTTAATAATTTTCAGTGTGCTGGTTATCTGGCATGACTATACAAAGAGGATATTTAGGTCAATAGACATTTGTATATATATTTATCATTGTTAAAAGCCGAACATAGGATTAAACTATGGACTTTTTGCTTGTGCCCAAAGGAAACCCAACCCTTTGAGTTTCTGATTTTGAAGGAATGAGAGCATAATAAACATACTTAAAAATGAAATCATATGATTTATCCTGTCTTTAGTCCTTTGGAAAGATGCTCTGTGCATATGGGTACCCTAACAATAATTAGTCATCATTCTTAAATAATAGGTATGCAGATATACAGTAAGAGAGTTTGCCAGATGATAAACTATCAATGATTCTTTTACTATAATAAAATATTCTATGATGTATGCTTTTATTAAGAAGTCATCTGGAAGATTTACTTTTAAATGGTACTGAGACCATAGTGGATACTCCATGATCACTTATTTAATTAAAGGCCAGATTGGAAACCACATATGCCAGCACCTGTATGTATGCTCATTATTTCTCACTTGTGTATTCTCTCTCGTTTTACGCTTCCTAGCAGCATAAAAATTATATGCCCATTTTATGTTTGAAGCAACTGTGTGTAAGAAAGCATAATTTCCAACGTACACATCTAGTAAACTGTGTAAAGTAACCAGTAATTAGTACCTCAAGATTCTAATCTTGGCCAAACTTCAAAACTCAGGTTGTTTTTCACCATGCTGTTGCCTGCCAAATTTTACAAAGAAAGATATATAATTTTCAAATCAGTCAGCAGCTCTACCTACAAAATGTCTTACTCTCCCCATTACCAATCTGATAACCTGCTGTAGGGGGGAATGACAAAGTTTAAAGAATAGCTATACAAAAACCTTTCTCTCTTACTAAATTTCAAATTCAGAAAATAGGAGGTAAAAAATTCAATAGAACTCTGATCTGAGGTAACCATTCAGTTCAAAAATATGACGCTTTTTCTGGCTTGTAATGTGGCTTCATATAAATGAGCTGCCATCCCAAATTAATTAGAACACAGGTTGCAAACATAACTTGGCAACTTGATTACTTAGTAATTTGAATAAAGCATCACAAAGGGCATAGCAAAACTATATGCATAAATGAAGTCTCTCCCATTTTAATCATATTTTTAAGAGATAAGCCACAGTTAAAAGTTACTTGGGGGGGACCTCAAGATGGCGGATAAGTAAGAAGCAGGCAGCGAAACTCTCTTTAAAAGTTACCATTGGAACACGGGAATATAGTGACCCGGAAAGCGCAGGAGTGGGGGAGATGCCTCCCCGAAACCCAGAGAAGTTCTGAAGCGCAATCTGGGACCCCCGGCACCAGTGACGGGTGACTTCCAACAAAGAAAAAGGAAAGAAGGAGCAGACCGCGCACGTGCACCTTCTACTATCCCGGGAGTTGCAGCGCCGCGGAGGCTCAAATCTACGGACACACGGTGGCAGCTGGTGCCCAGGGAGCCCCCACGGAGGATCCTGAGACAGCGGCGGGGCAGGGGAGCGGCGGAGAACGGCGCTGACCGGCGGTGAGTGTCTCTCAGCCACAGCTGCCCCGCGCCAGAGAGCGACCAGCCGGGCGCCATTGTGGGGGGTGTGGCGAAACTCAGAGCGGCTCGAAAACTGCTCTGGGAACTTGTGCTCCGGACAGGGCAGCGCGGGGCCTCTCAGGCCCACGAAAGTGTGCTGAGGTCAGCAGGTGAACGAGACTGGACTCTCAGCCACACCTGTCCCGTGCCAGAGAGCGACTGGCCCGGCGCCATTGTGGGGGGCGTGGCGAAAAACCAGAGCAGCGGGAACCAGTGCAGGGAACCCCCGCTCCGGACAGCACGCTGAGCCTCTCAGGCCCAGGGATCGTGAAAGGGCGCTGAGAGCGGAGGCGAGCTAGACTGGTCTCTGCCTGAAAGTACGCGCCTCTGCTCACCGCCCGCCAGAGGGCGCTCCTGGCTTACTGGGCCGGACCTGCACAGAACAGGACTCTGTCACCACAGGGTAACTGCCTACAGCAGAGTCAACACCTGGAACTGATTCTTTTTATTTTTTTTATTTTTATTTTTATTTTTATTTTTTATTATTTTTTTTTTCTTACTGATTTGTTTTTTGTTCTGGCGAAGGGTTTTTTTGTTTTTGTTTTGTTTTGTTTTGTTTTTTGGTGGGGTTTTATTTTTGATCTGTCTGTTTTATTGTTTTTATCTTCGTTTTTGTTTCTGTATGTGTATTTGCTCTTTCCTTCATTATTCTCTCTGGTTTTTTATATGAGTGCAAACAGCTCCTCTAACTTCTTTGTGATTGTGGTTGTGATCTGTTCTTCCTTTTATCCCTTCCTTCTCTTTCTACCACCTGTCCTCTGCACTAGTGTCCCAATTTTAGTGGGATCCCTCTTGGTCCTCTAACCTTACATCTAATTCCTTCCTCTTCTCCCAATACTCTATTTCCTCCTTAACTCATTTTAAATTTAAACTCCTCAGGGGAAAAATTGACATACACAGGACTTGTATACTGCATATAATTTTTCTGGTGTGTTTTAGATTTTGTTATATAACCGCAACTCTATACAGCTAAAAGTGGTAAATAACTGGTTAGCTCAGTCTGTCATTTTCTAGGCTGTGTTTGATGCTTTAGTTAACATTATAGCCAAATGTGAAATAATCGTTCTAAACATCTTTCCTTCCTGATATTTCATGATTGAGATTGACTAAGGGACACAGAAAATACAGTGGCACAGTACCAAAGAATCAAGGACTGGGCCAAACAGGTAGCAACTTCGCATACCCAACGAATTGAAGAGGTAGGATCTGGCAGAAAGCTCAAAACCTAAAAGCAAGCTCCACTTGGAAGATACTGCAGAGAAGTAGTCATCTTCTAAAGATCTTAAACACTAGCAATAAAGTAACCTACTATAGGTAATTTGCAAACATCACCCCAGGAATTAAAGAAAGAAAAAATGAGACGACACTTAAACAAGATGCAACCCCACACATCCAATTCACCAAAGGCAAACCTAGGGAGCAACGAGGTGGGACAATCCGAAAGCCACCCACCTGGCCTATCTGAAGTGGTAACAACAAAGCAACTGAATGAGGTTCTGGAAAAAATTAAAACAGAAATAATCTCACAGATAACTGCAGAGATAATGTCTACAATGAAGACCATGCTTAAGGACACTATAGCTGATACAGACAAAAAAATAGATGAACTTAAGAAAACTATAGAAACCATGAATGCTCAGCATAGGAAAGAAATGGAATCCATAAGGCAGATTCAAGCAGATACCCAAGAGATAAAAAATTCCATTGAAAGTATTTGTAGCAGAATAAGCCAATGCGAGGACAGGATCTCAGATATAGAAGACAGGCTTGCAATTAGTGATCATGAAATGGAAAAATTCTTAAAAATAGCAAGGGACCATGAAAAATCAATTCAGCAGCTGCTAGATGACTCAAAGATAAACAACTTAAGAATAATTGGAATAAATGAAAAAGCAGGAGATAGCATCAATGACATTAAAACCTTGTTCAAAGACATAATCAGGGAGAACTTTCCTGGAAGAGAAAAGGAATTTGACACCCCTATAAGTGAAGCTTTTAGAACACCAACTAGACATGATCAAAAAAAAAAACTTCAGCCAGACATATTATAGTCAAGATCCCAGAAATTCAACAGAAGGGCAGAATCTTAAAAGCTGTTAGGGAGAAGAGACAAATCACCTATGAAGGAAAACCCATCAGAATCACAGCTGACTTTTCAGCACAAACCCTCAATTCAAGAAGAGCTTGGAATGATGTATTGCAAGCTCTAAAGGAAAATAATTTTCAGCCCAGATTGATGTACCCTGCAAAACTATCTTTCAAAATTGATGGAGAAATAAAATACTTTCATGACAAAGAACATCTGAGAAAATTTATGACCACCAAACCAGCACTCCAAAACATTCTGAAGGACATTCTAGAAAGAGATAGGAACCCCAACAGAAGGAATCCACCAGGCAGGGCAAATAATTAAATAGCCGGAAAGCGGAAAAACAAAGAGTGGGAACCAACAACAGGAAAATATCATGACAAGTCAATACATATCAGTTTTAACCATCAATGTTAACGGTCTCAATTCACCAATCAAAAGGCACAGACTGGCGAAATGGATCAAGAAGCAAGATCCAACAATATGCTGTATACAAGAAACACATTTAATTCAGAAAGAAATTCATAGACTGAAAGTCAAAGGATGGAAAACAATACTCCATGCAACAGGAACCCAGAAAAAAGCAGGGGTAGCTATTCTTTTTGCAGACAAAGTGAACTTCAAGCCAAGAAGGATTCAGAGAGATAAAGACGGTCATTACATCCTTGTAAAGGGAACAATCCAAGAGGAAGAGATAACGATCATAAATATATATGCGTCAAATACCAATGCACCCAGCTATATAAAACAAGTACTAAAGGACATGAAAAATCAAATAAGCACTAATACAATTATATTGGGAGATCTCAATACTCCACTGTCACAAAAAGATAGATCAACTGGACAGAAAATCAATAATGAAATAGTAGAACTGAACCAAACTTTTGAACAAATGGACTTAGTAGATGTCTACAGAGTGTTCCATCCCACAACATCAGAATACACATTTTTCTCAGCTGCACATGGGACGTTCTCCAAAATAGACCACATACTAGCTCATAAAACCTGCTTAAGTAAATGCAAAGGAATTGAAATTATCCCATGCATATTATCAGACCATAGTGCAATGAAATTGGAAATCAATGGCAAAAGATCCCACAAAAACTCCCTAAACACATGGAAATTAAACAGCATCCTCCTGAACAACCAATGGGTCACAGATGAAATTAAAGAAGAAATTAGTCACTTTCTACAACTGAATGATAATGACAGTACAACATACCGGAACTTATGGGATACAATGAAAGCAGTCCTAAGAGGGAAATTTATAGCATTAAATACTTATATCAGGAAAATAGAGCAAGCGCAAATAAACAACTTAAGGGTGAACCTCGAGCTTCTAGAAAAAGAAGAGCAGGTTAAGCCAAAAGCCCGTACAAGGGAGGAAATTATAAAGATCAGAGCAGAAATTAACGTATTGGAGAATAAAAAAACAATACAAAGAATCAATGAAGCAAAAAGTTGGTTCTTTGAAAGAATAAATAAGATTGACAAACCCTTATCCAACCTTATTAAAAAAAGAAAAGAAAAGACTCAAATCCATGCAATTGAAAATGAAAAGGGTGATATCACGACGGACCCTGCAGAAATCCAGAAGATCATCTATACCTATTTTGAAAATTTATATTCTACTAAGATGGAAAATGCAGAAGAAATGGACAGATTCCTAGATTCGTATGAATTACCAAAGCTAAATCAAGAAGATTTAAAAATCCTAAATAAACCAATATCAACCAATGAAATTGAAGATGTAATTAAAAACCTCCCAACAAAGAAAAGTCCAGGCCCTGATGGATTCACTGCTGAATTCTACAAGAAATTTAGAGAAGACCTAACGCCCCTACTTCTCAAACTTTTCAATGAAATTGAAAGGGAAGCAATACTCCCAAATTCATTCCTGGAAGCAAGCATTACCCTGATACCAAAACCAGAGAAGGACCCAACTAAGAAAGAGAACTACAGGCCAATCTCCCTAATGAACATAGATGCAAAAATCCTTAATAAGATACTGGCAAACAGAATCCAACAAATCATCAAGAAGATTATACACCATGACCAAGTTGGATTCATCCCAGGGATGCAGGGATGGTTCAACATACGTAAATCAATAAATGTAATACAGCATATTAACAGAACCAAAGACAAAAATCACATGATCATCTCAATAGATGTAGAAAAAGCTTTTGACAAAGTCCAGCACCTTTTCATGATAAAAACCCTACAGAAAATTGGAATAGAGGGTCTTTATCTCAATCTGGTAAAAGCTATCTATGACAAACCAACAGCCAATATTATACTAAATGGCCAAAAACTGAAAGCCTTCCCTCTAAAATCAGGAACAAGACAAGGATGTCCACTGTCCCCACTCTTATTCAACATAGTTCTGGAAACTTTAGCCAGAGCTATTAGACAAGAGAAAGAAATAAAAGGAATAATGATTGGAAAGGAAGAAGTTAAATTATCATTATTTGCAGATGACATGATACTCTACACAGAAGATCCCAAAAACTCCACTAAAAAACTGCTAGATTTAATAAGCAAATTCAG
The DNA here is from genome assembly GCA_028451465.1 of Erethizon dorsatum. NCBI lineage: Eukaryota > Metazoa > Chordata > Mammalia > Rodentia > Erethizontidae > Erethizon > Erethizon dorsatum. The sequence continues at coordinate 12,475,256 of CM051838.1, read as the reverse complement.
TAGTGTAGCTGGATACAAAGTCAATACTCAAAAGTCAATAGCCTTCCTGTACACAAATAACAAACTTACTGAAAGAGAAATTAGGGAAACAATACCTTTCACAATAACATCCAAAAAAATGAAATACCTAGGAATCAACCTCACGAAGGATGTAAAAGACCTCTATACTGAAAACTACAGTACTATGAAAAAGGAGATTGAAGAGGATATCAGAAAATGGAAAGATATCCCTTGCTCCTGGATAGGAAGAACCAATATAGTGAAAATGGCCATACTTCCAAAATTGTTATACAGATTTAATGCAATTCCAATCAAAATTCCAACAGCATATCTCACAGAATTAGAGAAAACAATCCTAAAATTCATTTGGAACCAGAAGAGACCTAGAATAGCAAAGGCAATTCTGGGCAACAAAGGCAAGGCAGGGGGCATCACAATCCCCGACTTGAAATTATACTATAAAGCTACTGTGATAAAAACAGTGTGGTACTGGCAAAAAAACAGACCTGAAGATCAATGGAACAGATTAGAAGATGCTGAAACAACCCCAGACATACTAAGCCACCTTATCTTTGACAAAGGTGCCAAACACATTCGCTGAAGAAAGATAGCCTCTTTAATAAATGGTGCTGGAAAAACTGGCTCTACACATGCCGAAGATTAAAACTAGATCCATATCTTTCACCATGCACTAAACTAAATTCAAAATGGATCAAATATCTAAATATTAAAACAGAAACATTAAATCTGCTGGAAGGTAGGATAGGTAAAACCCTTGGAGACATTGGTGTAGGCAAAGACTTTATGAATAAAAACTCAACCGCACGGGAACTATCCCAAAGAATCAATAACTGGGATCTCATCTTATTAAAAAGCTTTTGCACAGCAAGAGAAACCACCAACAGAGTGAAGAGACAACCCACAATGTGGGAAAAAATGTTTGCCAGCTGTTCCTCAGACAAAGGATTACTATCGAGAACATATAAAGAACTCAAAAAAATCAGACCTCCCAAATTTAAAGACCCACTCCAAAAATGGGCATCTGAGATGAATACACATTTCTCAGATGAAGAAATACTAATGGCAAACAAATATACAAAAAAATGTGCAACATCACTAGTCATTCGAGAGATGCAAATTAAAACAACACTGAGATACCATCTCACCCCAGAAAGAATGGCTACTATTAAGAAATCAACTAATAACAAATGCTGGAGGGGCTGTGGGGAAAAAGGAACCCTTCTTCACTGTTGGTGGGAATGTCGACTGGTACAGCCACTGTGGAAGTCAGTGTGGAGATTCCTCAGAAAACTAGGGTTGGAGGTCCCATTTGACCCAGCTATTCCCCTTCTGGGCATCTTCCCAGAAGAATTAAAAACATCGTACCACAGCGATATATGTGCACCCATGTTTATAGCAGCACAATTTGTAATAGCCAGATCTTGGAAACAACCCAAATGCCCATCAACTGAGGAATGGATAAGAAAGATGTGGTATTTTTATACAATGGAGTACTATTCAGCCATAAAGAAGGATAAACTGGAGACTTTTATAGGTAAATGGATGCAACTCGAGAAAATACTCATAAGTGAAATAAACCAGAAGCACATGTGTAAGCATCGTATTATCTCTCTAGTATGAGAAACTGAAAGAGTAAATAAGATCCAAAATGTACAATAGACATGGTGAATCAAAAAGAAACTGGTCAAAAGGAAAGAGAGACTGGAATAGGGAAAAGAAAGAAGGGAAAGGGAAAAAAATTGTATATATATATATATAAGATGGTTAAGATAGATACACTACCATTTTTACTTAGTTCATTGAAGAGTAAGGTTTGTGCCAATAATGTTTGGACAATTGAATGCTAATGTCTGGTGTCCTGAATAACTAACTTAAAGATAGTAATACGTAATGTATTAACCATTGTTACCCTCCTATTATGTTGTTTTGAAAATTTGTTCTTCTTTTGATTTGTTTTGTTTTTTTTCTTCTCTTTAAAATAAAAAAAAAAAGTTACTTTAGATGCCAATTAAGGAAGCTATAATCATAAACAATTTGCCTGTTCCTGGAATAAAATTTAATCAATCTAGGATCATTTCCTTTTCATCTGTACAAAGTAAACAGTAGTAATTTATTTGTGTAATTATTCCAAGAAATTGAAAAGGTAAAAAAGACAATTAGAATTCAAGGCCTAGAGCAGAAATTTAGCATCAACTGGCAGTCTAATACAAAGTAAAAACTCCAGTGGTTTTACAGGTACTGCTAGTAAAAAACAGGGACCAGGTTAGCCCTTGAGGAATCACCCACAGAGCCAAGAAGGCCAATGGCAGATGAAGATTTGTAAGTTTTGCTAAGTCTCCCAGACTACAAATAATAAAGAAACTGGGCCGGTGAGATGGCTCAGCGGCATAAGCGCCTGCCTGGCAAGCGCAAGGGCCCGAGTTCGACTCCTGGTACCCACATATGAAAAAAGGGCCAGTGATATCGCTCAGCGGCACGGGCGCCTGCTGGCACGCGAGGTCCTGAGGTCGACCCCCGGTACCCACAAAAAAAAAAAAAAAAAAAAAACAAATAATAAAGAAACTCAGAAGATTTCATTGGTTTTATCACTTTGATAACTAAGCTTCTCAAAATGGTGCTAGATACTTTTGTTGTAGAAGTAATCTGACTTCATTTTTCTGTTAGAATCAAATTGTTATCAAGAGTCAGAAGTATAGGAACAAAAGGAAATACAACTCTAAAATAAAATAATCCAAGGTAAGGCTGTTAGAAAAGCCAAAAAAAAAAAGCACCTACATGCCTTGTTTTATTCATAAAGCTAACGGCAATCACTGACAGAAATGAACGAGTTAAGAAATTTCAGTCTAAGCTAAAGATATCTCTAGAATTCAGTCTTCCCTCTCGAGTATAGCTATTCGTGCAATGCAACAATGAAGATCAGAAACCAAACATTTTCTTAATTTTATGATAATGCACAGACAGCTCAATGCTATAAAAACTAACTGAATTCACATAAATCAAATCACAGCACTCTGCTTCTGAATATAACAGCAGAGGCAAGGAAATGTGTGATGGGGACAGATGTCCTTCTATATAAGTAGCACCAGAATTCAACGATGTAGGAAGAGGTTAAGAAACCTCCTCTCATGAATGCATGGGCATCTGTTTCTCCAACTTTACTTCACAACTCAAGTTTTTAAACAACCTAACTTAATAAATCCAAATATTTACCTGACACAAAAAAGTATAGGAGACAGAAATTTTATAAGACGCTACAGAGAAAGTGCCACAAGGGGAAGGTGAAAAATAAAATGTATAGTATAAACAAGCACAGGCTAATCCTATTACCTTGTGCATCATGAGTTAATCAGAAACTACACAGAGATCTTTAGCTAAAAATCCCAAAACCAGATGAGCTACTCCTGAACAGGTATTTCAGCAAACACTTAATTCTCCTGTTTAAGTTATAAAAGCATTAAGAAAGTTTGGGAAATAAAGGAAAATCATCACCCATATCTCTGACTCTTCAATAATCATTTGTAATATTCCCAGATAGTCTTATTTTTTCACATATACAAACCCCTTTATTTTACTTTGGTAGGATTATATTACACGTTACTTGCTTTTTTTCACCTAAAATATTTCTTGGAAATGATTTCATATTGTTATATAGCACTATCATATTTTTTAACAGCTACATGATATTTCAATGTATGGCGATAGCACAATTTATTTACCCAGTCCTTACAGAATACTGACTCGTTTATAATTTTTGCTTTTATATATAGTGCTGCATTGCTTCTCACCCTTTTGCCTAAGATCAAGCGTAATAACGCTGCAACAAGCATTTCAGTATTTGAATCTTAATGCAGATATGCAATATACTAGCGGGATAAAATCATAGAAGTGGATCTTCTATAGTTGAGATTTTATGTAGGTAAAGTCATAGTGCCTATTGGATTTTGCAGCCCGGATATTTCACACTGAATATAAAACACAGTAAATATACTTCATGTCGCTTTACAGCCTCCAAAATTAAAGTTTTCCTGGTTTATTATTTCTTAACCAAAGGATATATATCAGCTTTTTCTCTGTCTGTAGAGTATAGCCGTCCCAAATTACCTTCTCCTATAGCAGTGATGGCAAACCTTTTAGAGATTTCAATGATAACAAGCAGCCAGCTGCAGCATGCGTGCCATAGGTTCACAACCACTGTCTCATAGCATCCCTCCCACACAGGTATTTGTACAAGCATAGCAAAGGAATGCATACCAAACTGTTGATATTGGTTATCTAATCCTTGCCTTTGTACTATAACTGGATTCACTACAACATATGCATATTGCTTAATAAAGTAAACAAAAAATACTCTCTAGTTCTAAAAAAACATTACATGTAAACATGACTGTCTTCATTGCCATGCTGCAAAAAGGAATCACATTAAAAAAATTCACGCGGGAGTATTTAAATATACTCAGCAAGAGCCAAACGTCAATCCAGTGTCTAAATAACCAGTCCTTGTAAACTTCAAAATAGCAGCAATTATTTTTTTCTTTTCTCTCAAATGATATAACCAAATAGAAGAATAAATGAACCCATATTCCATTCCAGATAATATTAACCTTTGGTTCACCTAAAGATCAAGCTTCATCTAATTAGTAAAGGGGCCAGACCAGACAGTGATAACCAGCCCAGAGGAAAAAGAAATACATGATTAAGCAAGCAGATGGCCACTTGAAATTCAATGAACAGACACTTTTTGATTTGATGGCCCAACTAGGAAAGGTCTTTAGCTTAAGCTTTTCCCTTGAGAACTCTGGACGACTGGACTACAGTGATCTGTTCAGGTTAGAGGCCTCCTTCTCCCAGAAGTGATTTCCATAATTCATAAAAAGCCTCCTGTTTACATCAAGCAAGCCCAGAGCAGAGATCCACACTCTTTCAGAAGGCCTGCTAATGCACTCCTTACTTCTGGGCTTCGAAAAGCAGAGTGGAGGAGGGAAAGCCCTGTCTATCTTCCAAAGATCCCATTAAAAAAAAAGATTGGAAGCAACCATATCTTTTCCTGTTTTTTTTTTTAATTATTATTATTTTGATACTTTTTTCTTTTTTTATTAATGCATGTCTGTAGTACATAATGTTTACATTCCTTCTGGGGAAATGGTACTTGTACATAATATATCTTAATTCCTTTTTTTTTTAATCCCCTTTCCCTTCCATCCCTCCCCACTCCCTGCATCTCTTGATCCCTTTCCCCTATTAGAACAATCTCCTCCATACTTGCTATTATTTATCTTTTATTTTGCCCTTTATTTATACTTTGGGTTTCATATAAGAGAAACCATGCAATATTTAATTTAAGCTTGTATCCCTGATTTATTTCACTTAACATTACAGTCTCGAGGTGCATTCTTTTTCCTACAACCATACCTTCCTTAAATTATATTCTATAATTCCTTAAATTATATTCACCTTAAGTGAATGTTACCAAACATTTGTTGACAACCCTGTGAAGATAGAATCAGGCCTCAGGACAAGCCCTAGGGATGGAAATAGGTGAACTCAGAAAACAGAGACAAGCCATTGATTGAAGCAAGTGCCAAAATTGTGCTTCCATGTGTTTCTCAATTTTGCTTGAAATGAACACAACTGTGCCACACATGATCAGCTCGCAAACCCCAGTGAATTGTCCACACAAATCAGAAAATGTCTGAGTTGCAAGTGGCTATCGTACCCACTAGAAGAAGATCTTGAACGTATCGCAAGCCCTAGATGTTTCTGACAAGGTATAAGTAAAATATACGCATCTTTTAAGTATTACTATTTTCATCCAACTATCTATAAAAATAAGGTGAAGAAACAGATGTGGAGAGAAGGGATTATGGCTCAGTATAGCTATGAGTTTTTCAAGGAGCTGCAGCTCAGAAAGTATTTATAAATAAATAAAAATTGGTGGTTTTTAATGTCAGTCTGAGGTTACTGTCATAATCTCATGGGTTTTGTTTTTGTTTTATGTTTTCTTTCTCCAGTTTAAAAAAATTATATCTGGTTCTCTGTAGTAAGCCCCTTAAAATCCAGAGTTTTCCAAAGATTATTTTCCCCAGATTCAATATCATTTTCACCAGCAGAAAATTCTAAATTGAAGACTTACAAATTAAAACGCAAATCTTTTTTTTTCCCAAATAACTTTACAAACATATCAAACTGGAAAAGGAAGTTAGAGTTAGAATTTGGGAAGCTATAAGAATTCTTCATTTCTAAAGGATTGGATGTGACTGCCAACAATTCCGTGGTTTTAGCTGCTTTCAAAAGGAGGAATGTGATAATAGCTCCTGGGTGGAATAATTTTGGCTGGACTTGATTAAATCTAAGCTTAAAACTTACAGAGAACAGCTTGGGCTGCATTTTTTTTTTTTTTTTTTTTAAGAAACAGCATTGCATTTCATCTTGCCGTGGCCTTGCCAGATCCAGGGCCTTTTGGGAGTCTGGCACTAGATTAGACACACAAAGCGAGCTGTAATACCCTGGGTAATATGAGTTGCATAACTCCAATCAACACCAATGAGTGTGCGTCTCACTAACGCTCTGCACGTGTAATTTGGGAAAGGAGTTCTAAATGACCATAAGGTCCTCTCCTTTCACAAAGGACTATTTATTAAGCTCCCAGAAAGTAATCGGTCCAAACGAGAAAGGGTGACAAGCAGTGGACTTATTTAGCCAGTGTTTTTGTTTGTATTCTATTGTCTTTGTCTTGTGGTAAGTAAATCATTTTACATTCCCTAGATATGTATCCAGATTTTGCATCCAATGTCTTAAACTCTGTTCTTGACATTCTACTAGTGACTTCAAGACATGATGTAAACATCACTTGGGATAATTCTAGAAAAAAAATATCAAATTCTTGAAAAGAATCAACTATGTTGGAGAGCTCCTTGACTCTCTGTTCTGAATACAAATACTATTGTATTTATACTATTTAATTTATACTATTGAATCCAAATCTGAATACAAATACTCTTAAATATTTAAAAACTGTCCCATGGATTTCTGGTTCCAGAACAAGATGAAGTAAATGTATGCATTCTTCCCTGTTCTCCTACTGAGTACAGCTAAAATCTCTGAGTATCACACGTAAAACATACACTGAAAATACTCTATAAAGGAATGAAAAAGAAAAGTAGGAAATGTTTTCCTTCATGGGACCTAGAAGGGAAAAAAGATGACATGAAAGTAGAAGGGGGGCTATCAGACTAGAGGAAGGGATGGGGGAGGGAATGGGGGATGGATCAAAGTATGTTATATCCATATATGAAAATGCCATGATGAAATTCAGTATTTTGTATAATTAATATACATAAATAAATATACATTGGAAAAATATATTATGAAGAACATGAAAATAGAAGACTGGCTATAGACCTCAGGATCCAAAAAAAATGTAATGGTGAGTTCTCTGGGTATTTTTGTTTTGTTTTGTTTTGTTTTTGGGTTTTTTTTTTTGGCTTCGTATATACCAGGCTTAGAGCTGGAAATTTCAGCAGAAACAGCAATGAGCACAAACAAAAAATTATCTCTCAGAAAAGCAAGCATCCTAGCTGAGCACAGTGATACACGCCTATAATCCGAGCTAAGTGGGAGGGTGAGGTAGGAGGATCACAAATCCAAGGCCATCCTGGGCAACTTCATGAGACCCTGTCTCAAAATAAAAAATGGCTGGAGATGTAGCTCAGAGTGAAGGTCCTGGGTTCAATCCCTAGTACTAGAGACAGAAAGAGAGAGGAAGGGAGTGGGGGAAGAAAAGCTATTTTCTTGTAGCCAGAGGACCTAGAAAACTTTTTTACATTTCCACCCTCAACTACCTGTAATGAGGTACCACTCCCTACCAGGAGAAGAAGCTGAAATTTTCATCCTGGCCTGGTAGTAACAGGGTATGCTTCTCCCCCAGTCAGGTGGTTTCAGAGGTAGCTGAGTGGAAAGCATGGATTGTCACCACCTTCCAGCAATGATGAGGTTCCCTCAGTACAGTATCATGGGACCCCTTGGGGAGTAATAAGATGCCCCTCTCCCTTCAAGCCAGCATGGTGTCAGCAAAGCCTAATGAGAAGCATGAACTCCCATCTCCACCCAGCAGCAACAAGGCACCTCCCTGTCCTGGGTGCCAACAAATGCCAAGTGGGTATATTAGTCAGCATTTCGTCACTGAGACGTAATAGCAACATTCACAACTTAAAGGAGGAAAGGTTGTATTTGGCTCAGAGTTACAGAGGATTCAGTTCATGGCTAGCTGGCTCCAAAGCAGGAATATCATGGCAGAAGGGCATGATGGAACAAAGCTGCTCACTTAATGACAGCTGGAAACATAGCCCATGCCTCCAATGGCATGCCCCCACCCCGACACACCCAGAAGTGTGCCAATCATGTTAATAATTAAGCTTAATGGTCATAGCGGGAGACCTGAACGTCAACCATGATCTGGCAGAAAAATCTCAACTGGAATGAGAAAAGGTAATCACAGACACTGACACTGGATGACACCAATGTTGGAATGATTTGAAAAGGATTTAAAAGCACCCATCAGAAAAAATGTTTGCCAGCTGTTCTTCAGACAAAGGATTACTATCGAGAACATATAAAGAACTCAAAAAAATCAGACCTCCCAAATTTAAAGACCCACTCCAAAAATGGGCATCTGAGATGAATACACATTTCTCAGATGAAGAAATACTAATGGCAAATAAATATACAAAAAAGTGTTCAACATCACTAGTCATTCGAGAGATGCAAATTAAAACAACACTGAGATACCATCTCACCCCAGAAAGAATGGCTATTATTAAGAAATCAACTAATAACAAATGCTGGAGGGGCTGTGGGGAAAAAGGAACCCTTCTTCACTGTTGGTGGGAGTGTCGACTGGTACAGCCACTGTGGAAGTCAGTGTGGAGATTCCTCAAAAAACTAGGGTTGGAGGTCCCATTTGACCCAGCTATTCCCCTTTTGGGCATCTTCCCAGAAGAATTAAAAACATCATACCACAGTGATATATGTGCACCCATGCTTATAGCAGCACAATTTGTAATAGACAGATCTTGGAAACAACCCAAATGCCCATCAACTGAGGAATGGATAAGAAAGATGTGGTATTTTTATACAATGGAGTACTATTCAGCCATAAAGAAGGATAAACTGGAGACTTTTATAGGTAAATGGATGCAACTCGAGAAAATACTCATAAGTGAAACAAACCGGACGCACATGTGTAAGCATCGTATTGTCTCTCTAGTATGAGAAACTGAAAGAGTAAATAAGATCCAAAATGTACAATAGACACGGTGAATCAAAAAGAAACTGGTCTGGGCCGGTGAGATGGCTCAGTGGCGTAAGCGCCTGCCTTGCAAGCGCGAGGGCCCGAGTTCAACTCCCAGAACCCACATACGAAAAAGGGGCCGGTGATATCGCTCAGCGGCACGGGTGCCTGTTGGCGCGCGAGGTCCTGAGGTCGACCCCCCGGTACCCACCAAAAAAAAAAAAAAAAAAAAGAAACTGGTCAATAAGAAAGAGAGACTGGAATAGGGAAAAGAAAGAAGGGAAAGGGAAAAAAATTGTATATATATATAAGATGGTTAAGATAGATACACTACCAATTTTACTTAGTTCATTGAAGAGTAAGGTTTGAGCCAATAATGTTTGGACAATTGAATGCTAATGTCTGGTATCCTGAATAACTAACTTAAAGATAATAATACGTAATGCATTGACCATTGTTACCCTCCTATTACGTTGTTTTGAAAATTTGTTCTTTTTTTGATTTGTTTTGTTTTTTCTTCTCTTTAAAATAAAAAAATTTAAAAAAGCACCCATCATAATAATGTTTCAGTGAACAGTTAAGAGCACATTTGAAACAAATAGGAAAAACAAGTTCTGATAAAGAAAATAGAAGGTATAAAGCAAAACAGAATGAAAAATTTTGAACTGAAAACTATAATAACCAAAATATAAAACTCACTGGATGAGTTCAGTGGCAGAATGAAAAGGACAAATTAAAGAGTGAGTTTAACGAGAGTAATAGAAATTACCGATCTGAACAACAGTGAAAAAAACTGCAAGAAGATGAACCTAATTAATGAACCTGTGGGGCTGTAACAAAAGACCTAACATTCATACAATCATTGCCTAAAAAGAAGAGAAAAAAAAGTAAGGGCTGAAAAAATATTTTTTAAAAAATGATGCTATAAAGAAAGATAAGCTGAAAACTTTTATAGGTTAATGGATGCAACTCGAGAAAATACTCATAAGTGAAATAAACTGGATGCACATGTGTAAACATCGTATTGTTTCCCTAGTGTGAGAAACTGAAAGAGTAAATAAGATCCAAAATCTACAATACACATGGTAAAACAGGAAGAAACTGTTCAAAAGGAAAAATATTGTTTAAACAATTAAATGCTGATAACTTGTACCCTGAGTAACTAATTTAAAGATAACAATATGGAATGTATCAACTATTGTTACCCTCCTATTATGTTGTTTTGAAATTTTGTTCTTTTTTTCTCTTTAAGAAAAAAATGATGGCTAAAACTTCTCAAAGTTGGAAAAAGATTATAAACCTATAAATTCAAGAACCCGAATGAACTGCAAACAGAATAAACCCAAGTACATCCACATAGATGCTCAACCTTCCGAAAACTAACAACAAAGGAAAAAATCCTGAAAGCAATGAGAGAAAAAAACCATCTTACCTGCCTGGGGTGGCAGATGGAGGCAGGAGTGTAAAAGGGACAATTTGCTTGACAGTAGATTTATCATCTGAAACCATGGAAGTCAGAAGGAAGCGGCACAACATTTCATAAATGCTTAAAGAAAACAACTCTAGGGCTGGTGATTTAGCTCAGTGGCATAAGCGCCTGCCTTGCAAGTGCGAGGTCCTGAGTTCAATTTCCGGTAACCACATATTAAAAAAAAAAAAAAAAAAAAAAAAAAACTCCACAAAAGGTGACCAAGATACATGCTGAATGTTTAAAGTTTTTAAAAGATTGTTAGAGCAAAAGACATGTTGCCATTAACCCCCCTCAAAATACTCCCCCTCGCTTCAAGCACATGTATCCCATCATTTTTGCCACTTTCTGAAGCAGTTCTGGAAGTCCTCTTTCATGAGTGACATTAGTTGCACTGTTGTGGCCGCCTTGATGTCCTGAATCCATTCAAAACAGCTTTGATGGTCATCTGGACTTTGGGGAAAAGCCGGAAGTCACGTGGTGCCAGATCCAGTGAATCAGGTGGGTGGGGACACACCGAGACGGTTTATGAGACTGCCCTTCTGTGGGTGGCACTCAGCAGCAGCATTCACCATATTTTTCTTATCACATCTCCTAGACACTTACAAAATACGTAGGTTTAGGGTTGTGGTTTGGGCACTTGTCTCCAAAGGGTTCACCATCACTGCTAGTAGATCTGCCATCAGGGCGTTTCCAGGGACAGTTTCTGTTGACGTTTTCCCCGCGAATGCACGCTCCCCTGTGTCTTTGTACGCCTTCTGGTTTTTTGTTTTGTTTTTTCTATTAAACTGGACATTTGAATTTAATAATGTAGAACTCTAGAAAATCTGATTCTCCCTTTGCTATGTTTGTTATTATTTTTGTGTTTCTGATTGTTGCACCCTATCTTACGTCAGCACCTGTCCCCAAGCACGTGTAGCGCCTAATTTTCCCTATGAGTGCAGCTGCCTTTGAATGTCCCAGGCTTTAATGGTGCGTCCCAAAAGGGGAAAAAGAGAAAACTGAAGAGAGAGGGGGAAAAACGACATTGGCCTTCCAGGCAGTGCCCTCTAAAGGTCTGGACCTCCCTTCAGCCAGCGAGAAAAGGGCTCACACAATGGCGGAGCTGGAGTAGAAGCAGCAACGGAAGAGCCGCGGAGCGGGGTTCTGTTTGTCCTCCTCGGCTCCCACGGGCTACGGAGAAGATGCTCTGGGTGCTCCTACACGGCTGCTGCCACAGGGCTGGGAGTGGGCGACGGGCGACTGCTACGTCCTGAGAGCCGAAACCGACCAGGATGCGCCCCGATTTGCCTAAGGAGCCCCCTGGAAGGTGCAAGCCTTCAATCCAAGCAGTTACATCACATCCTGTCAGTGAGGTCTGTCCCCTAGGTGGGGAGTCAGATTCCTGGGCCTTCTTACTCTGCCATATTCTCAGAAGCCCTCTGGTTTTAATATTACAGTTATACTGATTATGTATATGCTTATGTATCACATGTTCACATCTTTGGTGGGTTGTTTGTTTGTTTGTTTTTCCTGCATGGTAATGGGCATTGAACTCAGGGTTTTTCTACTCAGCTATATCCCCAGTGTATTTTTATTTCGAGACAGAGTTTCACTAAATTAGGTTGCCCAGGCTGGGCTCAAACTTGTGATCCTTCCAAAAAAATCACCTAACTTTAAATCCAGGCTCCACTACTCCCTGGGTGAATTTAGGTTCATTTAATCAATGTATGCCTTCGTTTTATCAACCATACAATGAAATGTCTAACAAGATATAGTAAGAAATAACTGAAACAATACATGAAAAGAAATATGTTCTGGGGCCGGTGAGATGGCTCAGCGGCATAAGCACCTGCCTGGCAAGCGCAAGGTCCTGAGTTCGACTTCCGGAACCCTCATAGGATAAAAGGGCCGGTGATATCGCTCAGCAGCACGGGCGCCTGCTGCCGCGCGAGGTCCTGAGGTCGACCCCTGGTACCCACCAAAAAAAAAACAAAAAAAAAAACAAAAAATTAAGAAACTGGCTCAAGTACAGTCATACAAATCTCAAGGAATAAACAGAATACGAAGTAAATAAATCAAATACATATGGGAATTTAGTTTATGAAAAAAGCGTCATCTCAAATTATGGGGGAAGATGGATAATTTAATAATGATGAGGTAACAACTGGATTGCCATTGGAAAAAGAGTTTGGGGGGCCGGTGAGATGGCTCAGCAGCCTAAGCGCCTGCCTGGCAAGTGCAAGGGCCCGAGTTCGACTCCTGGAACCCACATACGAAGAAAGGGCTGGTGATATCGTTCAGCGGCACGGGCACCTGCTGGTGCGTGAGGTCCTGAGGTCAACCCCCGGTACCCACAAAAAAAAAAAAAGAAAAAGAGTTTGTGTTAGAACCACACTGTACATCAGGATAAATTCTAAATGGATCAAACTTAGATGATAAAATAAAACAATAAAATTACTAGAAAAAAAGACACACACACACACAAAATTTACAGCCCTGAAGTAAGGAAGACGAGTCTGTAATACAAAACGAAGAAACCATAGAAGAAGTAATTGACAAAATCTACTACATAAAAGTCAAAATGGTCTCCATGGCAAAGCAAAAGAAAAATCAAAGCCAGAAGCCAAAGTATGGGGCTTGGGATAGAGCTCAGCAGCACAAACGCCTGCCTGGCAAGCACAAGGTCCTGAGTTTGATTCCTGGCACAAAAACAGAAACAAAAGCCAAAGTATGAATGAGGAAAAACCATATAAAACAATTTTAAAAATCAACAATCTTATTTAAAATGTGTATGGTTATTTCCTGTAGTGTTTGTTATAATAGCAAAAGACTGGCAACGAACTAAATGTCCAAGCTAATTTAACCAGCAAGGGGCTGGTTAAATTAATAAATTATGTCTTAATAAATTGTACATTGTAGAATGTTATGTAAAAAATAAGAAAGTTCTTTAGGTAAATAATATAAAAACATCTCTAGATATGTTATTAGTTTTGTAAAAAGCAAATTAAGCCAGGTGTGATGGTACATGCCTGTAATCCCAGCACTCAGGAGGCTGAGCCAGGGGATCGCCTTGAGATCAAGGCCAGCCTAGGCTACATAGTGAGAGGCTATCTCAAAACAAGCACAACAACAACAAAAAGAACCGGGCATGGTGGTGCCTGCCCGTAATCCCAGCACCCAGGAGGCTGAGGCAGGAAGACCACTGTGAGTTCAAGGCCAGCCTGGGCTATATTGTGACTTCAAGGCCAGCCTGAACTGCATAGCAAGACCTTATTTCAAGGCCAGGCATAGTAGCACACACCTGTAACCCCAGCACTTGGGAGGCTGAGGCAGGAGGACTGCTGTGAGTTCGAGGCCAGCCTGGGCTACAATGTGAGTTCAAGGCCAGCCTGAACTGCATAGTGAAATCTGTCTCAGAAAGACCACCCCCCTACCAAAAAAAAGACCCTATTTCAAAAACCCAAAGAAAAAAGTGAAAACAGGATATGCTGCCTTTTGTGTAAAAGTTATAAGAAAACATATTCCATTTGCTTATATATGCATAAAGAAATCCCAGAATGATTCATAGCAAAGCACTTATACTGGTTCTTCAGCAGTTAGGTGGTGAGTGGGAACACTTTGCTATTTTTTTCACCATTCAAAAATTGTCCAAAAGTTGAATTAAGAACAACTTTTAAACAAGTTAGGAAAAGATTATTTTATTCATTATAACATCCATTAAAAGACTTCCCAAGTCAGGGACCTGCACACCTCTAGTCCCAGCTGTTTGGGAGGCTAAGGCAGGATGACCCCTTGAGTCCAAGAACAATATAGTGAGACCAATCTAAGGGAGAAAAAAAGGCATTCAAGCGAATTCTTTTTTTTTAAGACTGACTGATTCTGGTAAATACCTCCTTTTAAGCAGAGACTAGAGGTTTTAAAATATTACACAAAGCCCCTATGTCAAAATGCTGAAAGATGACTTCCTATTTAGTGATCTATGAAATTAAAATTTTCTTTAAAATATGAACAATGATAAAATATTTTTGCAAATTTTAAAGATAACAACTGGACCATGTGAAATTCTGAGATCTAGCTGTGCCACACTATATTTAAGTGATGTAAAATATAAGGAAAAGACAACTATGAAAGTAAGCAACTGGCAGGGGAAAGAAAGTAGCTTTTGCAGTACACAGGTGACTGGTAGAAAAATACTAAAGATCTACAGTTTATTACAGCATAACCTAAAGTCTGACAGAAAGATTCCAGCAGCTCACTGTATGTGTGTGTTTGTTCATTTGTTTATTTTATTCATTCATTCACATCATGCTGGCAACTTGCCCTCTCATTTTAAACAAAATAAATATAAAAGCAGAAGGGAATTATATTCTCAAAACTTACAGACCTACAGAGATGAAAATCAGCTTAAAGAAGCAATTCTTCAGTGAGCCTTAAACTAAAGTGTAAGGGACAGCATGATTATAATACTGGGAAGAGATCATGAGAAGTAAAAGTGATCATTCCTAAAGACACCGAATATGAAACATAAACATCATAAACATAAACATTTTCATAGCCGCAAGTCATTTCCATCTAAGCTTTACTTATCAAATTATTTACATCTTAAACATGGAAGAGGCCGGGTGAGATGGCTCAGCGGCATAAGCGCCTGCCCGGCAAGCGCGAGGGCCCGAGTTCGACTCCCGGAACCCACATACGAAAAAGGGGCCGGTGATATCGCTCAGCGGCACAGGTGCCTGTTGGCGCGCGAGGTCCTGAGGTCAACCCCCCGGTACCCACAAAAAAAAAAAAAATGGAAGAATACATAGCTTTACAATGAATTTAAGTATTTTTCCTCAAGAGAAGAGAAAGGAAATTTACAATGGAAAATATACATTTTAGATAGAGATCTGATAATGTAAAACTGGAATTTAAATTTTTATGGAACACATACATTTTAGCCTGCATTTGTCACCTAGAAGGTAGTGTACCTGTCAATGATATTTACGCTAATGCGCTTTGTCTTTTCTTTTTCATAACTCAAATTAGGCTTCAGACCTCCTCCTCCTCTGTGCTCTCAAAGCACTCCACATATACAGTACTTTTCTCTCACGTCCTAGAATTCTGTTGGTAGCTCTGTCTCATGCCCTAAACAGATTTCCAGCCAGACACGGCGATGCATGCCTGTAACCCCAGCATTCGGGAGGCTGACGCAGGAGGATTGTGGCAAGTTGGAAGCCAGCCTGGGCCACATAGTGAAATTCAGGGCCACCCTGGACTACACAGAGAGGACTTGTTTCAAAAAAATTTTTAAAAACAAAACAAACAAAAAAACAAACAAACAAAAAACTAAATGGATTTCCAGGAGGCAGGATCCTGTGTCTTTTATTTATTGTAATAGTCACAAAAGCTAGTAGAGTGCCAGAGCATCAGTGCTTAATAAACATTTTTATTTAATTATCAAAATTTAAGAGTTACAGCACATATTTTACATATGCATGACTTCTTAAATAGCCAACATTTTCATTTAGGTCGAAGTCATTTAGTTTTCATGTATGCTGTCACTCAGAAAAGCAAATTTAAAAGATTAATTAAGCATATGAAGAATTGAATCTTAAGAGATTAACTATAACATTTTAGTAAACAAATTCCCCAAGGCTAATTTTCTTTTTCTGTTCACATAACACAAAAGTAGTTGCAATATAATTCACTCTTTTACAGCGTCTTTGTATTTAAGTAACTAAAAAGTGTTCAAGACTATTTGGTTCCTTATGATATTATTTTTCCTTATAATTAAATTTTTAATGAGCCCTTTAGACTTTGGGTATCCAAAATTTTATTCAAAAAGTCTTAGATGTTAGCAGGAATGAAGAATTACACGGCAGGCTCCACCAGGAATCGCCGAAGCTGCCCTGCCTCAGATGGCCAGTAGGTGGCAGCATATTCCAGGGAACTGTCTCCAGACTACTGTGACTTTTTTCTTTTGTATAATTCAGAATTCTACAGAATGCCTACACTGTGGAATGTAGGGTAAACAAAAATCCATTTATTCAACCGGCTCCAGGCAAACTGTTCTAAAGCTGTAGAGTTCATGGAATTGTTTCAACCGTGTTCCAACTGGATCCAGTGTTACCATTGCTGCTAATTATTACTGCTTGCTAATTCATGTCAGGTACAACGTAACAACAAAAGAGCAAAGTTCCTTCCAAGCCAGACGGAAGAAAGGAAAGAGATGGGGGAGGGGCTGAAAAAGTGAGAAATTGAAAAATGCTCAAGGGATCCAGAACATGTCTCATTTGCGCACTAAATGACCTTTCAATCTAACGAACATGAATAGAATGTGATATATTTTTACCGCCTATAATACTAACCCTTTACTATTAACATAAATAGAATTAATTGTAATGCAGTCAAATAGCTACAAAAACTAGCAATGATTTTTAATGTAAGTAATTTAGTCATCCTGCATATAAGTAAATTCTTCTGTAGAAATGGAAGAATGTGTCCCAGGACATAGGTAATTCGGTTTAGATTGACATTCAAAACTCTTTTGCAATTTTTCATACCTGTAGGATGTTACTGGTATGTAATCCTTTTAAAGATTAATAAAATTATGGTAAAATTTTGGGCAACTTAAATTTTTTAAAAAAGATAATTAGTTGTCTATTTGGTTTCATTAGAGTCAGTCATTAGAGGAATGCATTTGTGTATTTTCCTAATTTTATTTTATTCTGCCAGGTTATCATGCTTACCTACCCAAACTGATAGTTAATAGTGTCCTTGATGTTAAAACTTTAAGAGATCCTGATATGCTCTCTATTTAAAGGGTTTTTATTTGAGTTCCTGCTCTCCCTGCAGTTTCTGGGAAACTGAGATCAGTTGCTATTTAAACACAAAACAAAACCAACAAGTCTGGTCAGTTTAGTTTAGTCTTTAATAACCAAAAGCGAAAAAGGTTACTAAAGACAATATTCAAAGCGAAGGCAAGGAAGCTGGATAAGGCAGGGTGAAAGAAATGAGAAAAGAATGAGTAAATTAGGGGCTGGGGATATGGCTCAGTGGCACAGCACCTGCCTGGCAAGTGCAAGGTCCTGAGTTCAATCCCTAGTACAAAAAAAAAAAAAAAAAAAAGAACGAGTAAATTAACTTAAAAATCCTCACTAGTTTTTGTAGTTATCTGATTGCATTACAATTAGTAGTACCTACATTAATAATGTAGTTATATGTACAGTCGGTATTATAAACATGTATTAACCATGTCATCCAGTTACAAAGAACCTACAAGGCTTTAAACTGTGTAAGATAGAAACCATTAAGCTTAGAAATGTGTCAAGTTCAAGGAAGCTCAGCACTGGAAGATGTGCAGTCGCCTAATGTCACTCCAAGTCTCTCTGTAGCTCACTTAGCTGCGGAGCGCCGGGCCAGTTAGACCTTTCCGGGCCCCACCTGTGTGGAAGCAGTCAGAGGATTTGCTGAATGTTTGCCAAAGTGATGATGGCAATGACAATACCGGCTTGGTTTTCCGGGAAATCAAGCAAAGGAAATCTACCACATGAAGAACTAAATGGAATAAAAGCTATCTTCTGGGGATAGTTTCTAAAAACAAGTACTTTTGATTTGAAAAAGACACTAATATATGCTCTAACTGCTTTGCTAGGTCACAGGAATAGTAACATGAATAAATCAAGAGGAGCAAATCATCACAGAGTGTTTCTGAGGAGCTGAGGAAGATTTCACAGGGAAAATAACACATAACCTGGCCTTGAGGGAGGTGGAGAATTTCAGCCAAAAGCAAAAAGGTTAGTAAAGAAAAAGTCAGACAAAGGCTAATAACGTCAACTGTTGTGCTGAGGACCCAGCAGAGTTAATAGCTAGAGGCTAAAAGGAAAAAGATGCTGGACCTAATCTGTGAATACTGCAAGGCAGCAAAGATTTATAGCATGATTATAGTCAGATGCATTTTAGGGTGCTGGCAGTAATTTGAAGGATGCATTGGAATAAAAGGACAGATAGGAGGCAAAGGAGAACAATTAAAACTGATTACATGAAAGATAATAAAGGCCTGTACTGAAACAGCAAGAAGGAAAAGAAGACACATTTGAGCTATTTTAAATGAGTGCTTCGGTAGGACCTAGAGTTAAACAATGCCCAATTTTTCCTGTTTCCTTACACTGGAACTAAACTAAATTTTCTACTTAGTCAAGACAATGCAGCAAAAAGGCTAGATAAGAAAGTGTGTTATTCTCTTATCCTAACTACATAATAATAGCAATTCGTGGTTGATAAAGCCTAAC
Source organism: Erethizon dorsatum (assembly GCA_028451465.1). Lineage (NCBI taxonomy): Eukaryota > Metazoa > Chordata > Mammalia > Rodentia > Erethizontidae > Erethizon > Erethizon dorsatum. The sequence goes on along the minus strand of CM051838.1, from coordinate 12,456,226 downwards.
CGGGGAAAGAGTCAAATTGGGTTTGGTTGTGTGGCTGCGGATGCACTGGTGGAACATCTGGGAGAGATGGTCATAGAAGTTGCAAATGAAGCTTTGGAGCTTGGTAGATCGGTCAGCAATGGAAACGTGGATTTGGGGATCATTTATATATGAGTACAAGAATGAAGGAATAAACAGAACGAAGATGAGCTTAGCAGAAGCCTAGATAAATGAAACAGGTAACAAAGCAGAGTTAGTTGTAAGATAAAGGTATGGATGAAGTGATAGAAAAGAAAATTCCTTAGAAACCTAAAAGAGGCTGCCAAGAGTGAAAAATGCTGAAGTTCAGGACAAAGGTTGAAATGTCATTATGTTCAAAGGTTCGACTTCAGTGGAATGAAAAGAGGGGTCTAGATTGTATCTGGTTGAGTAGTAAATAAGGGAAAAGTATCCTGATTCTCATAGTTCCACAATTTCCAAACACCAGACTTCAATGTAAAAATATGCAATAGCATGAAAAGCAGTCGATACATGCACTCTCAAAAGACCTGGGAATGTGCATATTTAGTGTGCAAAACTGTGGTAATTTTAGCTCTTGAAGAGATAAGCACCATCTATCTAAAAAATGCCGCTTTCAAGAAGCTCATTTCCCCACCAGCAATGCCAAAAATATATTCAGTTTTTAAAATTTGTTTTTATACTGAGTTTAAAGCATAAGCACCAATAGCAGCAAGAATAGTAAGCCACCACACCCAGTGTGAAATAAATTCAGAATTTGCAAATCAAAGAATAAAAACTAAGATACTCAGGAAAGTCAAAGAAAATAATATTTTATCTTAAATATGTATTTTTGGACTATTAAGTTAAATAGCACTTTTACATTAATTTTTTAAAATTGTTTATTGATATATTTTAGGTATACATACTGATCACATTCATCATAGGGAATTTTTTTTTTTTTTTTGTGGGTACCGGGGGTCGACCTCAGGACCTCGCGCGCCAGCAGGTGCCCATGCCGCTGAGCGATATCACCAGCCCTTTTTTCATATGTGGGTTCCGGGAGTCGAACTCTGGCCCTTACGCTTGCCAGGCAGGAGGTTATGCCGCTGAGCCATCTCACCAGCCCATCATAGGGAATTTGTACCTGTACATAATATATCTTTTTTTTTTTTTTGAAGTGTGCTACTAATTAGTTTATTAGGTACACAAATACAAAATAGCAAATAAAATTTGGCAAATATGAAATGTGTTAAGTACTTACCATAGCTAAAGATACTGCAAATCTGGCTCCTGTTCATTTCTTTTTTTTTTTTTAATTTAATTTAATTTTTTTTTAAAGACAACAAGTAAACATTCTCATGTATTAACAAACTCAATGTACATAATATGTCTTAATTCTTTTTTTTTCCCCATTCCCTTACCCTCCCTTCAACCCCCTTCCCCTCCTTATTTACAAAAGCTTTGCTTCCCTTCTTTCCTTCTTTTCTTGTTTTTTTCCTTTTCCTTTCCTCTCTTTCTCCTCCCCCCCACCCAGTTCCCCTTCCCACTTGAACATTTTCTTCCTATTTTACAATATCTATTATATATTTTGGTCTTTATTTACACTTTCAGTTTCTCACACCAGAGAAACAATGTGGTATTTACATACATGTATCCGATTTATTTCACTTAAGAGTATGGCCTCAAGGTGCATCCATTTAGCTAGAAATGTCTCAAGTTTATCCTTCTTTATGGCTGAGTAGTACTCTATTGTATTAAAAAAACACACACACACATCTTTATCCATTCATTGGTTGATGGGCATTTGGGCTGTATCCAAGATTTAAAACAAACTTACATTACAAACTTGTTGCTGTATACAAACTTGCCGCTATATACATGGGTATACATATGTCACTGTAGTATGATGCTCTTAATTCTTTCAGGAAGACACCAAGAAGGGGAATAATTGGGTCAAATGGAACCTCTAGTCCTAGTTTTTTGAGGAATCTCCACACTGATTTCCACAGTGGTTGCACCAGCCTACATTCCCACCAACAGTGGAGAAGTGTTCTTTTTTCCCCACAAACCCACCAGCATTTGTTATTGGTTGATTCCTGATAACCATTCTTTCTGAAGTAAGATGGAATCTCAGCATTATTTTAATTTGCATCTCTCAAAAGACAGTGATGAACTTTTTTATATATTTATTTGCTGTTTGTACTTCTTTATCTGAGAAGTGTGTATTCATTTCAGATGCCCATTTTTTGATTGGGTCTATCAACTTGGGGGGTCCAATTTTTTTTCTTTATATATTCTAGATGATAGTCCTTTGTCGGAGGAACAGCTGGTCAAAAAATTTTCCCACATTGTGGGTTGTCTCTTCACTCTGTTGGTGGTTTTCTCTTGCTGTGCAAAAGCTTTTTAATTTGATGTGATCCCAGTTGTTGATTCTTTGTGATAATTCCTGTGCAACTGGGGTTTTGTTCATAAAGTCTTTGCCTACACCAGTTTCTTCAAGAGTTCTACCTATTCTACCTTCCATGAGATTTAGTGTTTCTGTCTTACTATTTAGATCTTTGATCCATTTCAATTTTAGTTTAGTGCATGGTGAAAGATACAGGTCTAGTTTTAATCTGTGGCATGTGGGAAGCCAGTTTTTCCAGCATCATTTATTAAAGAGGCTGTCTTTCTTCCAGTGAAGGTGTTTGGCTCCTTCGTCAAAGATAAAGTGGCTGAGTGTGTCTGGAGCTTTCTGCATCTTCTAATCTGTTCCACTGATCCTTGGGTCTGTTTTTTTGCCAGTACCATGCTGTTTTTATCACAGTAGCTTTTTAGTATAATTTCAAGGATTGTGATGCCCCCTGCCTTGCCTTTGTTGCCCAGAATTGCCTTTTCTATTCTAGGTCTCTTTTGGTTCCAAATAAATTTTAGGATTGTTTTCTCTAATTGTGTGAGATATGCTGTTGAAATTTTGATCAGGATTGCATTAAATCTGTATAATAATTTCAGAATTATGGCCATTTTTACTATTGGTTCTTCCTATCCAGGAGCAAGGGATATCTTTCCATTTTCTGATATCCTCTTCAATCTCCTTTTTCAAAGTACTGTAGTTTTCAATGTAAAGGTCTTTTACTTGCTTCATTAGATTGATTCCTAGGTATTTCTTTCTTTTTTCTTTTTTTCTTTTTATGGATGCTATTGTGAAAGGTGTTGACTCCCTAATTTCTCTCTCAGTGACTTTGTTATTTGTGTACAGGTAGGCTACTGATTTTTGAGTGTGGACTTTGTATCCAGCTATGCTACTGAAATTGGTTATTAAAGTTATAAGTCTTTTGGTAGAATTTTTGGGATCTTCTATGTGGAGTATCATGTCATCCACAAATAATGATAATCTAATTTCTTCCTCTCTTATCCTTATTCCTTTTATTTCCTTTTCTTGTCTAATTGCTCTGGCTAATGTTTTCAGAACTATATTGAGTGTTGACAGTGGACGTTCTTGTCTTGTTCCTGATTTTAGAGTGAAAGCTTTCAGTTTTTGTCCATTTAGTATGATGTAGGCTTTTGGTTTGTCATAGATGGCTTTTAGCAGATGGAGATAAAGGCCATCTATTCCAATGTTCTATAGGGTTAACATGAATGGGCGTTGGACTTTGTCAGAAGCTTTTTTTGCATCAATTAAGATGATCATATTTTTTTTGTCCTTGGCTCTGTTGATACGATGTATTACATTTATTGATTTGCATATGTTGAACCATCCCTGCATCCCTGGGATGAATCCCACTTGGTCGTGGTGTATAAACTTTTTGATGATTTGCTGCATTCTGTTTGCTAGTATCTTACTGAAGATTTTTGCATCTATCATTAGGGAGATTGGCCTGTAGTTCTCTTTTTTGGTTGGATCCTTCTCGGGTTTTGGTATTAGGGTAATGCTTGCTTCCAGGAATGAATCTGGGAGTATTGCTTCCCTTTCAATTTCATTAAAGAGCCAGAAGTAGCACCATGAAGTCGTCTCTAAATTTCTTATAGAACACAGCAGTGAATCTGTCAGGCCCTGCCTGGGCTTTTTCTTTTTTGGTAGGTTTTTAATTACATCTTTAATCTCATTGACTAATATTGGCTTATTTAGAATTTTTATATCCTCTTGATTCAGCTTTGGTAATTCATATGTTTCTAGGAATCTGTCCATTTCTTCTGTATTTTCCATATTATAATACAGGTTCTCGAAATAGGTATTGATGATCATCTAGATTTCTGCAGGATCTGTTGCAATTTCACCCTTTTCATTCCTAATTTCACAGACTTGAGTCCTTTCTCTTACATTAATCTTACCGCTAATGTTTTTTAATTCATTCACTAAAAAAATCAAACAAATAGAGTTACAGTCCCTGGTATGACCTTAGAAGCCCATCATGACACCATTTATGTTAAGTTGAACTCCAGTTCCAACCATGGTCAAATACTCTTGGTATTGCCTGACAAGAGAGCAACAAAACCAGTTCCAAGGGTAACCATGTGTTTTTATAAGAAGCTATGGACAAAATGAAAATATTCCTGTGTTTGATCATACCTCCCTAGAGGAAGAAAAAACTAAAATTCAACACTTCGCTGCCATAATTTATAATTTCCCTTTCAAAGGGCAGTTTGGACAGGATTTGTCAAAACAACCTCTTAGGCTGGCAACTAGCCAGTAAGACAATACATACAGAAACCCAAACCCAAGGAAACTAAATATTTTGTCTTTTCTGTTGTCAGGTGGCTCAGCTTCCCACTTTAAGCCAAAACCACGTGAACATCTTCCCTGCACAACTACCAAGCCCAGCACCTTTCTTTTATGTGAATTCTTTCACTTAACATGAACATCAGGCCTCTGATAGCTGAAGAGTCCCCTCTCCTATGAGAGCTCACCAGGCTGACTTACAGGTTCTGGTTTTTTTTTAGTAAACTCATAATGCTTTGTGATAGCTTTTATTGTTTAGTTTGTTCAAGTCACTTAGCAAGGTCTAGCTTAGCAGTTAGAGAAGGAATCCCAGTAGCTTATAAGATCTGTGAGGACAAAAAGGAGAGCAGTTTGGTCAGTTTTAGTTCTCCAGCATCTAAAATAGTCCCTGGTTACATGTAGATATCTGGACATAATTGTTCAAAGAATGAATCCAAATCAGTATCTGTCTGACCCTGTCGCCTACACTCTAGCTGCCACATCACAGTTTCCGAACTAACTGATAATAACAATTATCTGGAGTATCTGTCAAAAATATAAATTCCTAGAACCTTCCCTAACTATTCTCATTGACAGCCCGGACATACTTATTTTTAACAAAGATCCTAAATAATTCTGACCACTGGGCAAACCCAGACCTGTGGAAGTGTTCCTTCTCCCAGCATCCATACTCTCTTCACAACCTCAATTGCTCCTTTTCAAAATAAAAGCACGCAGTCATTGAGTACTGTTCTAATTAATACACTGATGCTTACAGCAACCTCATAGGTTAGGTCCTGTAACTGTCGCCATTTACCAGGTAAGGAAACCAAGGAATAGATTGCACAAGACCATAGAGCCAATAATTAGAGAGTAGGTATTTGAGTCAGTTTTACTATAGAAGCTGAACTTTCAATTTTTTTCCAGTACTGATGACTGAGTCCAGAGCTTTCCCACTGAGCTACATCCCCAACGCCTTTTTCTTTTTTTATTTTGAGGCAGACTCTCGCTAAGTCACAAAGTTGCTCAGGCTGGGCCAGAACTTGTGATCCTCCATCCTCAGCCTCTCAGAGTACTGGAATTACAGACATGTGCCACCATACCCAGCTCAGAACCTGAACTCCTGCCATCCCAGTATTTTGTCCATATCCACTTAGCCAGTCCTCCCCAAAGATGGTCCCAAATGTCCCCTTTGGATATCCATTTCCGCTCCTGGTAACCAAAGTCAATTTGTAGTACCTACATACATATCATGAAGTTTAAACTGGTAGATTACAAATAAAGGAAGTCCCACAGAAAGGTATTCAATTGGATCTTTTTAATATAACCCAAAGTAGTAGACATTTATAAGAAAAGTATTACTATCTACAGCAGTACAATCTCAGTCATAAAAACATAGAAAATAATTAATATTTAAAGGCATGACAAGCTAAGCAAATTAAGTTGCAACTACTGAATAATATTTCCAAAACATGTGTATTTGACTGGCACTCAGGAGGGTTAAAGGTAATATTAGGTCACATATAAATTATCTGTCCATTCATTACCAAGAAGACTTTTAAAATTAATTTCTCATTAGATGCTGTCAAACAGAAACCTGATGAATATTCAATAAAATTCGCTTTTCTACAAAAAACTCAACTAAAAGCTAACTCTCCCAGTAATGATTGCTACAATAAAAGAACATAAGCATGTACTATAAGCTCAAGACAGCCAAATTAATTTTTAAACATATCCAGCTTACCACAAATATAGGTATAATGAAATGAGGTGAGCATCTTTTAGCACTCAAGTCAGTCCTCCCACTTTATTGAAAGATTTCTATTCAGACTTATATTTCCTATCCACAAAACCATTAGGAAATGTTATATGCAGCTTCTTTAGCTGGTTGTTCTTTGCATTATTCATATTCCATGCCCTTAGAAAAGCACTGCCTTTAGAAACTTTTTCTTAATTTTAGAATGTATCTTTGTTGAATTACCTGTAAAACAGCATGCTGGAAGATCATTCTAAAGTAGCTGATAGGATTAAGAGCTGGGATGGGATCCCTGCCACGTGATGTAACATTTGTGGAAAAGGTGGAAAAAGTAAAATAATGACAGTATACCTGGAGCTTTAACGCTACTCTGTGTGTGATAAATGGAAGAATGACCTCAAGCACAACCTTGGAGCACGGAGACACAACTTAGTGAACATAGCCTTTGTTTTCTGTGTCAGATATTACAATAAGCATTGTTTTGTTCTGAACATACATGTTATGTGTCTCTGAAAACCACAAGCTAAATTGGTGACCTCATGGTAACAGTAAGAGGACACAACAGTTACTGGTTACTGGTCTTGATATTCTGTAATTGATGATTTAGTATCTTGGAACTAAGGAGCCAAACTGATGTCCCAAAGCTGTTTATATATCCACTCTCCAGTGTTTCCTCAAGAAATCTTAGGATAGCCTCTTCAACCACTGATTTAACGTGTATATTTTTCTTCCCGCCCAGTAGGAGATGTCTGTACTTAGCTACTTTCCACCACTATGTTAACAAAGGCTTAGTCCCACTTTTTCTCTTCTCTCTCTCGATTTTGCTCCTCCTGGCAAGGGGTCTTATGTGGTGTACCATGTGCTATGGTTTGTGTTTGGATGTCCCCCCCACCAAAGCCTCATGCAGTCATAGGGTTTTTTCAGAAGTGGCTGAATCTGGAGTGTGTAATGCTGAGATTAAGGGTGGGTGGCTGCTGGATCAGTCCACTGATTGGGTTGGCACCACCCTAATCCCAGCAGTCTGGATAAGATAAAAGGGGGAGAAAGAGGCTTGTCCCCACTCCAGCCCACCCCACCCCCCGCTTGTTGCTTTGCTACTTTCTGCCTGCATGACTGTTCTCCTCTGCCACACCACCCTACCTTGGAGCCAGCCGATTATGAACTGAAACCTTTACAAACTATGAGCTAAATAAACCTTTCCTCCTTTAACCTTGGGTGTTAGATATTTTATCTCAGCAATGAGAGAAAAGTAACTGAGACTTCATGCTTCCCATCCACTGGGAAAGTTTAGGTAATAAAGTCTTTGTTGGGGGTGGGTACTCAGGATTGAATACAGGGTCTTCACATTGACCTACAACCCAAGCACTTTGTTTTAAAAAATATTTTTTTGAGACAGTATCTTGTTAAGTTGCTAAGTTTCCCAGCCTGGGCTCAAACTTGCTATTCTCCTGCCTCAGCCTCCCAGAAGGTTGAGATTACAGGCCTATGCCACCACGCCCAATTATAAACTCTTCTTTCAAAGGCAGTTATTTCTAGGCCTGTCATCTTAGCATACTTGATTAAAACAAATCCTAGATTCACATTAAAATAGTCTAAGTGCTATATTAAAAAATTGTCTACCTGTATACTTGAATCCTTCAAATACCTGCAATCACTAGTTTCAGCACAAAAACACTATCTTCTAATATGTATAGATCAATTCATTCATCCAAATATCTATACGATGGTAAGCAACACTAGAGAGAGAACAATGGAAAATTAAACCCCTGCTGTTATGGAGCTTATAGTGGAGGAATTATACTGATAACTGACATATGGGAGCATATCTTTTATTTCATTTGAATCCCCTTTTCTTCCCAATGGTTCACATATACCAATATTCCATTATATTTGCTGAATGAGGGGATGATCCATTTCCCTCGTACATCAGAAGTCATTTGCTCTGTCCTTTATGACTGAATAGTGCTTTACAGGTAAGAGATTTTTAATGGGCTTATCTCACTTAATGAACCCCATGAAGTAGAGCACTATTGAACAATACAGTAATTCAAGCAGATGGATTTTACTCAATGAAGAGGTTTATTCACCAATCACCAGTAATAACTGGGGCAGACAGCATCTAACAATTATCAAACCTATCATAAAAAAAGAGGAGCAGGGCTGGTAAGATGGCTCAGTGGCATAAGCACCTGCCTGGCAAGCGCGAGGTCCTGAGTTTGACTCCCGGTACCCAGATAAAGGAAAAAAAGTGCCGGTGATATTGCTCAGTGGCACAAGCGCTTGCTGGCAAGCGCGAGGTCTTGAGGTCAACTCCTGGTACCCACATAAAAAAATTAAAAAAAGAAAAAGAAGCAAGAATTAAGAGCACCTAAAGGGAGACAAACAAAAATTATATTTTCCTACCCTGATTCAATGACTTATGAGACAAATATTTTCATACTAAGGTAGGCCCCATGTGTGTAAGATGGGGGTGGGGTGAGGAATGATCTTTGAGAGTGCTGATATAATTCAAAACACTCAAAGCTAAATAAGTCATATAAGACTTTAAGTGGTAATCAGTTGCTATTCCAAATCCTAGAAGTTAGCTCTGAACTTTAGTTTACATTCCTTGCAACTAGTTGATTTGTATTTTAAATGTGTGCGCCATCTAATAAGGAATGATAAATATCTGAGACAAACGTAGTGCTGCATGCCTATAATCCCAGCTCTTAGGAGGCTGAGGCAGGAAGATGGCTGCTAGTTCGAGGCCAGCCTGGGCTACATAGTTCGAGGCCAGGCTGAACTATAAAGCAAAACCCTGTCTTAAAAAAAATATATATGAATTTTTTCCTAGTGTCTCATTTTATTACCTGTACAGAGAAATCAAGATTACCTACTGAAGTACAGACATTCCTTGTTTAACAACAGAGTTCCATTCCTGCAACTCGATCCTTAACTAAATTGGTCACTACATGAGGAACTGTATGTAGCATGTATATTACAATATTCAGAACAAAGAAATGGTCAAAGGAAACTCCAGCTTGATGATTTTGCTTTTATTTGCATAACTCTTACATGCAGCACTGTAATACATAACAGAATATAAAACTACAGTACTATACTATACAGTACAATCAGCAAAAATTACAGTACTATATAAACCAGGTGACTGTACAAAAAAGACACTGAGGCTCTATAAGCAAGATGTACAGAACTGTACCAAAAAAATGGGTTGTAACTGTGAGTGTTGGGTCTTAAAGCTGAACAGTCAGTAATTGAACAGGCAGGTCGTTAAATGAGGAATACTGTAGATGCTACTGTTGCACACTCAACATTCTCCTTATCCCCCTCTTCTGCTTTTAAACATTATGTGAGACTAGGCCAGAGGCATAGGCCTGTGATCCTAGCACTCTGCGAGGCTGAAGCAGGAGTGAAGCAGGGGTACAGAGGGGAAATTCCTGGAAGAAGGGTGTCTGAAGAGCAGAAGGGAAAAGAGCAAGCTGGCTTTCCAAAAACTGCAGTGTCCATTTCTAACAGCTACACCACAGCAGGTAGACAAGAGGGTGTATGCACTAGGTTTCCGGGAGGCCCGAGATAACCTCTCTAGAAACCATAAACAGCGCCCACCTCTAACAACCAAGCCATGCCCAGAGACACATGAACTACACAACATCTTAAACAACCAAAAGTGACCCCAACTCAATTATAATGAATTATAATCTCATTTACATTGTGATTTTGACACTCCCCTGTGGGCTTCGGGTGCCATGACAATTCCTCAAAGATCCATATGGGGACAAAAACTCTCCACTCCAACAGAAAGGAGGAGACTTGCCTCTGATTGGCACGAATTACTCTCTCAGTTCAAAGAGCTACTCCCTTCCTGTCAAAACCACGCGGAGACTGACACTCGGCTTCCCTGGGCCGTGAGCTCTTTCCACTGGCCCATTCCAACCCTGAGGAGCGCACTGTGGCTAATAAATCTATACTTTCACTTCTATTTCTGTGTATCCTGCTCAGTTCTTTATTTGGGATACCAAGAACCTAGGACAGTCACCACCCTAACAACAGGGTGATTACAAGTTCTAGTCCAGCATGGGAAACTTAGAGACCCTGTCTCAAAATAAAAAATGGGCTAGGGGTGGAGCTCAGTGCAAAGATCCTGGGTTCAATCCCCAGTACAGGAAAAAAAATTACAGTATTTCACACACGTTTCCCCAGAGGGTATGCATCTTCAGGAGAGGCTGGTCCCCTCCGCAGCCCTGGGATAGGAATCTTAATTCCCTAAACCCATTATTAAACCCCCTGGCCTAGGTGTACATACTTGAAACAATTTTAGCTAATGAGACATGGGGGGGAAATCCGATGTGGGAAGAGGATTTCCCTAGTCTTAAAAAGGAGGCGGGGGGATAAAAGGGGGTGAGGTACCTTTTTTGTTTCCCACGTCTATAACTTGGAACTGAAAGAGCTACTTTAGGCACATAAGGGAATTAGGCTGGAGAACAAACCAACACAGTGAAAGATGGCAGAAAAAGGAGAACCTGGGTCCCTGACAATAGTGCTAAGACACTGAATTAGCCAACCTGGGAGTGGCCTCTCCTCCATGAATATAGTTATGTAAAATTTTTTAGAGGTTTAACAATAAAGACATTTAAAAGTTTCCATCGATGCGATGGAAAGTATTTTTAACTGATATACCTTCTTTCTTTTAACAGCTACATTCCTAAAAAGTAGGTTTCTTAAATATTTCAATATAATAAGGTGTGGTTGGTTGAATGCAAGAATAACTGAAAAGAATTTTTTAATTTTATTTTGAAAATTTCTTCTTACACTCAAGCTGCACCTCTGAGTAAAAGGTAAAATCAATTTCCCCTTTCCATGAACCTATTAGTCTTTCTATCAATGAAATACAGCAAAAGTGACACAATGCCAGATCCAGATCTGGGCTTTAAAAGAATTAGGATCTTCCCTTCCTTCTTCACGCTCTTGAAAGACAGCCACCATGAAGGAAAGCTTAGTCTAAAGTCCTGAGTGAGGGATGAGAGACTAGCTGCAGGGAGAGAGGCCTCAACAGAAGAATCAAGTAACTCCAGGCAAAGGGCAGCACCAAGACACCAACGTTAGTGAAGCCATCTAACCCCAGTTAATTCATGAAAACTGACATCTTATAAAGCACAGACTAGCAAAATCTGCTAAACCCTGCCTGAATTCCTGACCACATAATTGTGAACAATAAAACATCTGTTATTTGTAGCCACTAAGTCTTGGACTGGTATATTATACAACAGTAGATAACTGAAAAAGTAGTACTATGTTTTCTTCCTTTTAAAATTGCTGTTGTCATTTCAGTGATTAAGAATCATTGAGCTATTAAAAGCACTGGGTGCTAATGAACATTTGTTTCCAAATATCTGTGGTTTCGGTATCTTAACTAATAAAGGAAAACTTGCTTGTATATATCACCTTTTTACCATTTTAACTAACATTTTAAAAATAAATACAACTAAGTGAAAATATTTACAACAACTGAGTTGATATCCTTAACAAATAAAAAAAAACTACTCACAAATAAAAAAGGAAAATACTAACACCTTAATTTTTTAAAATGGGGAAAGCCCTTTCTCTGAAGAACCATAAATGGTCAATTAACATGAAGAAATAGCTTCACCTCTCAAGTTCGGTAACTTAAAATGAGATTTATCATCTACAAAACTGCAAAGAAAAAATAAATAGACAACGCCATCCAGGTTCCAGGGAAAAGTGGGGAAACCAGCAGAGGCAGGAGTCGGGACCGGAGACGGAACTCTGGGGCCGCTACCGCCTAGAGCGGTCGTGAGGCTCACGGGAGGCTCACGGGACGCGCGTGAAGGGCGATGAAGGGACCGGTACTCTCTGTTCGGCCATTTGTCCGCGCGTGCGCTTTTGCCAGAGACCATGGAAAAGAACTGGAATTACAGGACAATCTGAACAGTTTCCTGGAAAATTGGCAGTGGATGGGTCGGGAATGACCTGACTCAGAGACAGGTGACGCGGGAAGGCCAGGGTGGGAGGCGGCACTGGAGGGACGGGGTGACCAAGGAGCGGCCACTTTCCACGGGACCCCGCCGCACAGCTCAGCCTCTCCCGGCCTCAGGCTCCGCCAAACAGCCCCGCAACGCAGGCGAGAGGGAGAGTAGAACCCACGGCGCTGATTGGCTGCCTGCGAGAAAGGGGCGGGGCGGGCAGAGGCTACCGGGCTCGCGAGCGGAAGGCCGCGGCTGCGCACTTCCGGTCTTTGTGGCGGCCCCTCGGGTCCGCAGCTCGGGTGCCGGCTGCTTCTAGGCTTCGCGGTGAGGGACGCGGGCCCCATGGCGGAGGGCGGGCGGGGCGGACGCGCGGCGCCGGCACAGGCTGCAGGGGGAGGAACCCCGCTCCCCAGCCTGGCCGTCCGGGCTCGCGGCTCCTTGGTCTGCGGGGAGAGCGCTGCCGTTTCCCTACTCCCGTGACTCCGCAGGGACACGAAAACCAGAAGGCCGAGTGCGGCGGGCTCCCGGCGAAGCCGCGAGGTGTGGCCCAGGTGTCCTGGCTGGTCTCCGGGGCGGACCGCGTGCTGCCCGCGGTCCTAGGTGGGAGTCGGTTCTACTGATGCGTTCTGCCGACTGAACCGAATGGCACCGCGTCTATGGCGACCCCCCCAAAAGTCATGTTTAGTCTGTCACAAAATTTAGTACATAAATGTTGCCATATATAGTTTAAACAAAAAAAATTTTTTTTTTTTTACCCCCAGAGTAGTGCTTTGAGCTTAGGTTGACCTTTTCGTGCCTATGATACCTAACATGTTTTTGAACACATGGGCGGCTTTTTACAATTACTTCGTGGTTAACCTCCGTAGATTCATTTACGAGAAGAAAACTTTTCAGCCCAGGACAGAGCTCTAGTGTGTGCTCCAGTGTTTGTTGAAGAAATTTAGTAAATACCAGTTGGGACCAAACGGTGAATATCCTGTAATATTTAAGTCAACTCATGTTTGACGTGAGTTTTTAAAAATGTTTCACTATTCACTACCTTGAATCAAAATTAACCCTGCTGTACATAAAAGGCAACTACCGGTAAATTTTAAAAATCAGTATTATTAAATTCTACCTGGATATTATTTATCCTTGGAAGTACTAGTTCTAAATTTTATTAAAAAGTTAATGTAAGTTTAAGGTTCATGTTGAAGATAGTTTTTTTGCTTGATTCAATCAGGATTGAAAGAATTTAAAAGGAAATTACTCTTTCATTATATGGTTCATGTTAATACTGTATTCTTTTGCTTCTAAAATAATTCCCGGTAATAATAAGGTGGATGATTTTTAGTTTGTCATTTGATTACTGTTTAGTTATAATCTTATACCTGGTCCTTTTCAACATTACCAGAGTAACTTTTTATTATTAAAAGTTTTTAGAGATTTATTTTTCCCTGCTCTTAACTGTGGTTTTATATCCTTTAGGAAAGAAGAGATTACTCAAAGAAACTGAAGCACAGAACCCAGCTGTACTGAGTTTTTGCTAAGCTGTTTCAGTCCAGAATGGCTAAGGATTCCAGTGTAATTTCAACTCTGATACCTCAAGATCATCAGGAACAAGGATTAATACTAGTGAAAATAGAAGATAGCTTTTCCTGGGGTCCAAAATTTAAACAGAATGGGGATACCCAATCCTGCCAAGAACTGTTTCGACAGCAATTCAGAAAGTTTTGCTACCACGAGACACCTGGGCCCCGGGAGGCCCTGTGCCGACTCCAGGAGCTGTGCTATCAGTGGTTAATGCCAGAGTTGCACACAAAGGAGCAGATCCTAGAACTCCTGGTCCTGGAACAGTTCCTGAGCATCCTGCCCGAGGAACTGCAGATCTGGGTTCAGCGGCAGAGTCCACGAAGTGGTGAGGAAGCTGTGACCCTGTTGGAGGATTTGGAGAGAGAGTTTGATGATCCAGGGCAGCAGGTGGGAACAGAGAAGGATGTGTTGTGGGAAAAGGAATTTACAGCCTGGAGCATGTAGTGTCCTAACAGTAGGATGAAAAGTTATATTTCTACATGACCCTGAAGTGATTGACAGGGCAATACTTGTCTCTACCCTTAAATAATTTTTCCCCTTATCCTTCATCTGTTGGTGACCTGTAGGTTTTTACTAAGCAGTGTCCCTAGGGATTTTCTCACAAAGCTAAAGATATTTTACTGATTTCAGGTTCCAACTAATCCACAGGGACCAGCAGTGCCATGGAAGGAGCTGACATTTCTTGGAAGCTCCCAAGAGTCAACAGACATCCAACTCCAGCCTTTAGAGACACAGCTGAAATCCTGGAAACCTTGCCTTTCCCCTAGAAGTGGTGAGGAATGGGAACTTATCTGGGAACTTATATCAGTTAGGCCTCTGGTTTTGAAGATGCAGAATGAATTGTATCTACAAACTTGCCACATGCGAGCATCATGTTTATATTTCTAAACCAGAAGTGCTCAGGTCAGCAGCTTTGTATTCATCAGCTCTCATGAGTTGTAGTCAGCCCTCCTGTGTCAGTTTCTAGAGTGCTGATACATGTTTGATTCTGTTGTGGGCATCTCCACCTATTTGATGGTAAGTCTCTTATCTTCAAGGAGCTGTCAGGTCTAAGTGCATGTGAACAAGCTAAAAGACTATTGCAATCTGGTATAGTAAATTATGGAATAAAAGTAGGAACTGAGTATTATGGGACCATAGATGATGGCACCTAATGCAGTACAGGTTCAAGGAACATTTCCTGCATGAAGAGTCACCTAAGCTAAGATTTGAACTATATGAGTAGAAGGAAGCCAAGTAAATAGGTGGGTGGATGAGTGGCCTAAGCAAAGGCTATGAAGTACTAAATTGTAGGTAGTTCAGTTTAACTTGAGTAGAGAATTGATAGGGAAGGACTGGGGAGAAACCTAGAGAAGAAAATGGGACTTGTGAAAACTTGTATATTATATTCATTTGCACAGTTTCTTAAGTCCAGAGGGGTTTAAAGGGTGTGGCACAAAGGAGTAAAATGGCTGGATTTGGAGTTTATAACTTAGCTGCAGAGGAGAGAATGGATTTGAGGAAGGCAAGACTAGAGGCTTGTTACAGATTTCTGATTCAAGTGCCCACAATGAATAAATCAACATATTATGGTAGGGGGTGGGGAACATCAAAGCTGAATGCTTTTCATCTTCATTCAAATTGCACTGCACTCTCTGGTCATTGTTAAAAAGCACAGCATGAAGAAGAGGCACGGAAGGTGATGCTCAAGTTTTAGTATTGAACTACATGGTCAATAGTGGTGCCTTTTGAATATTCATCTAAATGGAGAAATTAAGGAAAAACAGATCTATCTGATGATGTGTTTAGTTTTAGATGTTTTGGTGCTTGTGAAATATTCACAAGGACAATACCTAATTGATGGGAAGGGGACCGACGGGGAAGGGAAGTAAAAAGAATTAAGATTTGTTATGTACATGTGCTAATTCCCCACAATGAATATAATCATGTATTACAAATATGTACTAATAAAAAAATTTTAAAGTGGATAGGAAATCAGTACCAGAAAAAGAATAATATTAATTTAGGCCATAATGAATATCATTTTAAAAAAAAATGCCAAATTGGAAGTTGGATATGAGAGTCTAGAGCTTAATAGAATTGGGATAGGAGCGGAGATATGGGGAGGTATTACATTACAGTGTAATTGGAACTTGAAACCTAGAGGGTAGAAAGTTTGCACAATGAAAATACATGGGAGCCCAGAACAGAATCTGGAAGAACACTAGTATGCGTTACCAGCCCTGGCATCTAAGAAGGACCAGCCACAAAAATCGGGTCCATATGGCTGGAAGAGAATATCTCTAGAAGGAAACTATCGTCCCCAATGTCAGTGCTTCAGAGGCCAATGAAGAAAGATCCAAAAAGTCTGAATTGGATTATGCAGTTAAGTTGGTGACCTTAACAAGAGTAGTAGTGGAAGAAGTGGTAGAGAGAGAGAGAAGGGTAAGGCAGAAACCAGATGCAGAATAAAGATGAGTACAGACATCCCTTTTAAGAAATTTTACTGTGAATGGGAGTAAGTGAGATTGCTTGGCAGAGATGTGTAGGCAAAGCTTGGTTTTAAAAGGTGAGAGTCTGCATTCAGGAGGCTGAGGCAGGAAGATCACTGCAAGTTCGAGGCCAGCCTGGGCTACAAAGTGAGTTCAAGGCCAGCCTGAACTGCATAGTGAAACCCTGTCTCAAAAAGACAAAAACATAAAAAGGTGAGAGAGACTTTAAATGCTGTTGAACAAGAGTCAGTTAAGAAAGGTTGAAAATAATAGAAATACTGGGTAATTGATCAAGGCTCAGAAAAGGCAGAAAGAGATAAAATCCAAAGTGTAGGTAGAGGCATTAGCATTAAAAAAGATGAAAGACCCTATGGACCAGTTGAAGAATTACAGGTAGACAGCGACATCATTATAGGTCGACTCTTCTGTTTTCTCTCACGTAGAAAATGAGTATTCAGAGTGACTAAAGAAATGTAAAATCTGGTATTTTTGCAATTTATCGTTTCAGATTGTGAGAACAGTGAGACAGCAAAGGAGGACATTTCAGGAGAAAAACCAGAGGAACTTTCTCAGGAATCTTCATTTGGAGGAATTGCTGAGCATGAAAGCAGCTTTGAGTGGCAGCAAAGAAGTGATACAGGGGAGAAATTAAGACGATCCCCTCCCCGCGGGAGCAGTTTTAGGCAAGTGATCGTCACACACAAATCTTTAGGAAAGAGAGACCATCTTGATGATCCTCAAAGATGCTTGATTTTAAGTACAAACTCTGTAACAAGTCAGAAAGTTGCTAAAGAAGAGAGACCTTATAGATGTGATACATGTGGTCACAGCTTCAAGCAGCACTCTTCTCTAACACAGCATCAGAGAATCCATACCGGAGAAAAGCCCTATGAATGTAACCAGTGCGGGAAGGCCTTTAGTTTAAGGTCGTATCTTATTATTCATCAAAGAATTCACAGTGGTGAGAAAGCTTATGAATGTAGCGAATGTGGGAAAGCCTTCAATCAGAGCTCAGCCCTCATTAGACATCGGAAAATTCATACTGGTGAAAAATCTTGCAAATGTAATGAGTGTGGCAAAGCATTCAGTCAAAGTTCATATCTCATTATACATCAAAGAATTCACACTGGTGAGAAACCCTATGAATGTAATGAGTGTGGAAAAACCTTTAGCCAGAGCTCAAAGCTTATTAGACATCAGCGAATTCATACAGGAGAGCGACCCTATGAATGTAATGAATGTGGGAAGGCTTTCAGGCAGAGCTCAGAGCTGATTACCCATCAGAGAATTCATAGTGGAGAGAAGCCCTATGAATGTAGTGAATGTGGAAAGGCCTTCAGTCTAAGCTCAAACCTCATCAGACATCAGAGAATTCACAGTGGAGAGGAGCCTTACCAGTGTAATGAATGTGGCAAAACCTTCAAAAGGAGGTCAGCCCTGGTTCAGCATCAGAGAATCCATTCTGGGGATGAAGCTTACATATGTAATGAATGTGGGAAGGCTTTCAGGCACAAATCAGTCCTTGTTCGCCATCAAAGAGTCCACACTGTGAAGTAAATTGTGTATACAATGAATACTGTAAATACTTCAGTCAGATTTTTATTTTTGTTAGCCTGACAGGTTTACTTGGGAGCATGATTCCATCATAGTTGTAAACTACCAGGTATTGAGTCATTCTAGCTTTGTGAGCACTTCCCAATGCTAGTGTGACTTGTCCCATGAAAGCTTTTCCTGTGATTAGTCAGAGCAGATAATGGGAGAATCATTATTGTCCGCTTTTCTTTTACTGTTAGAAATACTCAGGAAAGAGGAAAAACGGGAATATAATGTTGACATCTCATTTTCTATCAAAATGTCATGAAAGGGGTGTAGGGATCTAGGCTTTGTTACTACAGCTGATCGTGAGTGTGCCAGGTTTGGGACATAGTGTAGACATAGCATAGTATGAGGGACTTCGTCTCAGGAACTTAAAAAGTTTTACTGGACCAATTTAGAATAGAGACCAGGCAACAACAAAGGTAGGGAAACAGTTTGTCAGTGTTTTGTTGAGCCCAGAGCAGGGCAGAAATTAAATGGGCATGAGAAGAAAGAATACAGATTATCTAACAAGTATTTTTTGAGTACTTGCTTTGTATCACAGACTAGACATATAGTGGAAAATAAGGTATAATCCCTATGATCTAATGGGCAAGGCAGCCATTAGGCAATGACACAATGGTGTGATAAGTGCTTTGTGATTTTAAGGAGCTCCTGACTCAGCCTTAGATAAAGAAGTGGCAAAAATGACATGAAGGATGAGTAGGGATTAGTGAGGGAGGAGGTGGTCCAGCAGAAAATTTTCCCATTAGAGGGAGCAGCAGATTAAGACCACAAAGAAAGTGTGAAACGTTTCCTGCTAAGTTCCTTTTGAATTCAGTCACATCTGTCAGAAATATGGGTATAGCCAGACTCTGAAGTAGTGCCTATAGCAAAATACAAACCAATTGAAAAGTTTCTGTTAATAGACAAAACCTAGAGCCCTTGGACCACCGCATTGTAAGGAGTTTTTGTCTTGCTCAGTGTGATCCAAGGGGAAATGCTCATAGGTGGTTTGCTTTCTTTCCCAGCCTCTAGGATAGGCTAGAATTTCCCTGGGGATAGTGGGTATAGATGAAAGAGCCTAGCCTAGATGTTAAGAGTCCTCTAGAGGTTTAATTCTCCCTCTCCTAAATGTAAGTCTCTTTTGTTTCTTAAGACAGTAGTGGACCTACTGTCAGGTAATCCCCAAGGCTCTGAGTTGGGAGCTGCCATATCATTTATTTCTGAAGGGACAGCCCCACAATTCCTAGTATACTCCCTTGGACTCAGGTGCTCAAAAATATTTGTCAGTGGCTGGCCTGTGAATTATTCTCTGAGCGCCTCACACATTGTTTTATCTTAATGTCAACTGTATTTCACAGTATCTTCTGCAAAAAAAAAAAAAAAATTTTTTTTTTTTTTTGGTACCGGGAGTCAAACTCAGGACCTTGTGCTTGCCAGGCAGGTGCTGTGCCACTGAGCCATGTCCCTGGCCCTCTTCTGCAAATTTTGTTAAAAGACGGTGCTAAAGGGAAATGGTAACAGGAGGTAACAATCATGTTCTGTGAAAATTTCCCCTCTTGAGGCGCCTAGTGCTGGTTCCTGATGTGACGTGAGGTGGGAAGTTGTACACATTGATCAGCAGCAAACCTCACTCAGTAGACCTAATAGGTTGGAGGAATGACATACCAAAAATCAGTAGAAATCCGGAGTCCTGTGCATAGAAAAATAATTTTCAGGAAGATAAAAGGAAGTAACACTCCTCTTGAATATATATATGAGTATGTGCTGGCCAGTAAGAATTGCAAGAGAGCTAAGTGCCCACATTTGAAGAGAAATGAAAAAATGGTATCATTTGGAAATACGGTAAAATGTAACAAAATACTAAGAGCTGTACAACTTTTGTTTTCCTTCAGAAAATACCCAAACTGAAAAAGATAGGAAGTTAAGTAGGAATTAATACACTGCAAAAGGAAAACAGTACAGAGAGCTCTTACGTATGTGAGAAGTGTAAGAGGCACGTCCTAAGGGCTTTGTGTATATGTATTAGTTATTTCTTACTGCAGCCTATATTTTGTAGATGAGGATGTGAAGGCTAAAGGTCATAGCCAAAAAGTGGTAAGGTCAGACTGAATTCAACTCTTACTATGGAACCATTTTATACTGCCTGCCCATGAAAAAGTCCCAACAGGAAAACTTTTTAAGTAGACAAATCACAAAGCAGCAGTGCCAGTGGACAATAGGTGTTCCATCTTGACAAATTAAAAAGTGTATCAAATCGAGAGTTGGGACAGCACATACTGTAAAACTGATAAAGATTCAGGGAAACTGGGCCCGGCCTGTCACTGGTGGGATGAGATAGACAGTGTCTCTGGCAGTCAGTACCGGAAGCCTTAAGCATTGCCTTTGACTTGAAATTCTACCTGGAGATATATTTCAGAAATCATGATGTACAGTCTCAAAAGCTGTTAAAACTGGTGTTCATGTTCCAAGAAATAAGCACTCATGATCTATTATTAAATATTACAAGATAATATGTACAATATGATCCATGTAAAGTAAATATTTATGCATTAAAATACTGGAAATACACCATCTCAAAGTGCTATCCTGCTTATCTCTGGGTGGGAGGTATATGGAATTTAATGTTCTATTGTGCTTTTATGTATTCTAAATTTTTTTTTTTTTAATGTGGGTACTGGGGATCGAACTCAGGACCTCACGCTTGCCAGTAGGTGCTTGTGCCACTGAGCGATACCACCAGCCCTTTTTTCCTTTTTATGTGGGTACCGGGAGTCAAGCTCGGGACCTCGCACTTGGCAGGCAGGTGCTTATGCTGCTGAGACATCTCATTGGCCCTCTAAATTTTTTAGTAGTATTTAATATGCAATATTAGAGGAAGGGGCAGGAGGTGTAGGTCAGTGGTAAGAGTGCATACTTAGGGGGCCGGTGAGAGACCTCAGCAGCATAAGCGCCTGCCTGGGAAGCGCAAGGTCCTCAGTTTGACTCCTGGTACCCACATAAAAAGGGCCAGTGATATCGCTCAGTGGCACAAGCGCCTGCTGGCAAACGTGAGGTCCCGAGTTCGATCCCCGGTACCCACAAAAAAAAAAGAGTGCATACTTAATGTGTTCAGTCCCCAGCACCAAAAAAGTTTTTTGTTTTTTGGGGTTTTTTTGTTTGTTTGTTTGAGAAAGAAATGAAGCCTACGATAGTTGGGAAAATATTTAAAACAAAACAAAACAAAAACTTGCTTTCTGCAGCATCTCTGTTCCTTCCCAGTCTCAGTTTGTTAGCAAACTTTAATCTTCGATTGCATTACCATTTACCCTCCCTTCCACTGGTGATTGAATCCATGGCTTCATGTATGCTAGCTAGGCAAGCACTTTACCACTGAGCTACATCACTAGCCCCAATTTCATCATTGATAAAACAACAATGGTAAACTTGCCCACCTCAAACATAGTATTTAAAAAGTTCTCTACAGATTATAAATCACTGTGCAAATACAAGTTAAGTGCCTGAGGATTTATGGTTGAGAAAAGCAATACCCCTTGAAGTGTTCAACACCTTTGGTCATTAGTGCTTTCCCATGAATTCTGCAGCTGTAAGCAAGTCATCTTGCAAATCTGGAACCTTCTGTGAAAGGAGCTGAAGAAGATGGGCTTTTACAGTCGAAAGTTCAACACTGTGTGTTTGTGAAATGAATTTTTTTCTTTCACCAACCTTTTCTGGAAGAGAAGCAGTTCATGCCTTTCTGCTTAGTCAGGGCTGTCTTGTTTCTCTTGGTATAGAGGCATTCTAGGGGGTAGCAGTGTCTACTTTAAATGGATCTTAAAGGAATTTTTAAAAAAGAAAATGCAAGTTAGGCAAAATGCTCAAATACCAGTTTTCCTACCTGCCATCTTCTCCCTCATTTCCATAGCCCACTAACACTGTCTGAGAGGGTTGGAAATGTAAAGCAAATCTGACCATGGTGTCTAAGCTTCCATTTCTACTGAGGACTTGCTGAGGGAGAAGGGCATAGTCACAGCAGTGTCCCAGGCTGTTAGTCCTACTCAGCAGTTAGTGCTAAGAGTTGCAGTCTGGAGCCTACAATCCCCCCATCAAAGGAGAGGGGAAATCCTAATTGTGGTGGACACAGAATGTGTATATGTTCGAAGAGACTTACTCTCATGGTCCCTCCACACAACTCAACCCCAAATGTCCGTTTTGTGAGGCTGGTCAGTTGCATTCCTGGAGATTGGCTGCCTTAGTTTTCTGATGTTTTCTGGCCCAGGGAATGAAAAGTGGAAAAAACAAAACAAAACAAAAAAACTTTTCTGACTTCCCACACCCCTTTCCTGATGCCCTCATGGTCTCCCCACATTCTTGTTACTGTGTTCCCTATTCATGAAAGAATAATAATTTCAAAAGAAACCTTTAAAATGCATTTTATTACATCTTACATTACATTCTGATATTGACTAGTTGAAGTATGTATTCAACATAAAAGTTAAAATTAGTTACCAAAAATTATTTACTAGACAAGATTTTTACCAAAAATATTAAGAATAAGGGAGAAAAAATACTAATAGGAAATACTCCAAAATGTTAACCGTTCCTATGGATAATGGGATTATGGATGTTTATACTTTCCGTATTACCAGCATTTACAATTAATTCACAATTAGGCAATAAGAACATGAAATCATTTAGTAGGAAAGGCAACTCACTATCCACTTAAAGAATCCCTTTAAATAAATTTAGGATTGATTTTGCTCAGTGATAATTTGCACAACTTTTGAACACAAACACTCCTCAATTGCACCTCCCTATTACCCACAATAGCTATGGTTACCAAATTTTCCAACATGACTCCTATAGGAACTGTCTTCAGGAACTGTGGGTTAATTAAAACTGCCAAAATAAAAACTAGCAGAGAAGTGTAATTTTGAGAAATCTGAGGGATTAACCCCAACAAATATTTATTGCCCTCAAGTGGCTTGAGAGTGAACCTGGTGCTGAGAGAAAGGGGCAGGCAATGGGGAATAGTGGGGCCTAGGAAGGCAGAATTCCCATTACTGTGTTCCTGCAATCTTCCCATTTCCTGAGCCCCAAGGTGATGGGACACAAACGCTCCATCTCCCACTCCTTCCAGACTCTAATATGTATTTTTTCCTTGATGTACATATGCCGTTTCCATAAAACGCACTAGAGTCTTCTCCCACATTAATTCTGAGCATGTGAAGGCCTCAGAGCTCACTTGATCTGTGACAGTGATTATAAAGAGGAAGTGAAACCAACACAGGTCCTGGCTTCTGAGCCAGAGTATGAAAATTAATTCCTGATGGAGTAGAATCCTGATGAAAGAATGTTTCCAGATCTCCCTTATCTTTATATCACATATGTTCTATAACCTCTGCCTCTTCCCCTGTGCCTTTCACCAGGCTAACTTTCTACAATTTAGGTTTAACTCTGATGTCTTCACATTCAGGAAATCTTTAGTGACTCATAGACCAGGTAAGATATCCCTGCCATGTACTTCAACAGAAGCCTGGATTTATCTCAGCAAAACACCACACTTTTCTGTGATTACTCATTTAGTAAATAGGTATATCCCTTAAGCATTTAACTAAAAGTTGATGGGAGGGCAGTGGCCATGTCTGCCCCCAGTGGCTAAACATAGCAGGAGCTCAACAAATAAGATCAGAATTAACTTCAGCAGGAAGTTTAAAGCTGCAGGAAGGGGCAGAATGAGCCACCATTCCTTGGAGAATATTAAACAGCCTTAGATACCATTAAACTGATCAAGGGCATAATTCAACATTTCACATGCCACGTAATTCAACTTAGCACATGCCTCCACCTGCAAAATGAACAAATGCCCTTCCTGGGCAAAGATCCTTGTCATAAGGAGCTCTTTCCGTATCTGCCCCTATCCCAGACTCACTGTGAAGGTGCCTAATGGCAGTTATATGTGCATTGGTTTGAAGGTGGGGAGGACGTGGTGAGAGTCCTCATCCTGAAATCAGTTCTAGGAAATACCTACCATTCTTCCATTCAACACTTAACAATCTTAACATGGTTGTGTGGATCTCCTCTTACAGTACTGAACTGTGCTGGGCTCTCAGGAAACTTCTATGTGTCTTAACAATTTCACAATTACACAACTCTTACCCACAGTGTTAGACTCTGGTGTGTGTTCTCTGATGCTGCATAAGGCCTGATCTATGCCTAAATGTTTTTCTACATTCACTACATTCATAAGGCTTCTCCCCAGTGTGTATTCTCTGGTGTTGTGTGAGGGCTGAGCTCTGATTAAAGGATTTTCCACATTCGTTACATTCATAAGGCTTCTCTCCAGTGTGAATTCTTTGATGTTCAGTAAGGATAGAGCTCCTCCCAAAAGCCTTACCACATGCAGTACATTCATATGCTTTATCTCCAGTGTGAATTTTCTTATGCTGAATAAGGGCTGAACTCCGGCTGAAGGCTTTCCCACATTCACCACACTCATATGGTTTCTCTCCAGTGTGAATTCTCCGATGCCTAATGAGCTCTGAGCTGCCCCTGAAAGCTTTTCCACATTCATGACATTCATAGGGTTTTTCACCACTGTGAATTCTCTGATGTCTAACGAGATCTGAGCTCAAGCTGAAAGCTTTCCCACATTCTGTACATGCATAAGGTCTCTCTCCAGTATGAATTCTCTGATGTCTAATCAGCTTTGAGCTCTGGCAAAAGGCTTTCCCACAGTCAAAGCATTCATAGAGCTTCCCTGTGTGAACCTTCTGTCTTGTAATTTCATTTGAGTTCAGACTGAGATGTCCTTCACTTCCGCTACATTCAAAGATGCTCTTTTCTGTGGGGATTTTCTTGCTGAAGGTTGCCAGACTAACATGTGTTTCCTGGGAAGAGAGCTGACTCATTGTGTTCCATGCAATACTTCCCCTCTGCTTCCCAGCATTGTCCAGATCTCCCAAAGCTTTGACTACCTGTCCTGAAGCAGTTTCACCAGGGAGCCTTCCTGAGGATATCAGAGCTGCCGATGCTACACATTCAATAATTTCTTGTTTTACTGTCAACACTTTGTCACTCACCATCTTGCCATCTAAAACTGTGAACAGCAAACGCAAGTATCATTTAGTCCCCATGTTAGAAGAAAGGAAAGTATTGTAGTAGAACAAAGTAAACCAAATGAAATAGGCATTTATCTATTAGGAGGAAAATTCTTAGAACTAGCTTCTCAATTTAGAATAGAGAACAGCCTGGGGCAGGGGGAGGTGGCCCCTCAGAGAGCAGACAATAAATGACAGCCAGTACTGGAGAGGAGTAATGGTGAACCAAGAAAGATGCTCAAGGTGACAAATAAAAGCATCAGTGAGAAACCAGGAAGCTAGGAAATAATTCTGGATTACAGGAGAAGATACTTCAGTTAATTCAAGAAAGGAAAAGGTTATACAGAATAATCAGGGTAAAAATATCCAGACTCTTGCATCTGTGGCATTTCTGGCAAATTAGGAGAATAGAAGATATAATTTGGGGGTTATTGCTGGACAGGAGTAGGAAGACAGGAACTAAAAAAGCAGGAAGACAATTGCATTTTGGGAAAGTTCTAAGGGGATCAAATAAATATAAGCAATAGAATAAGACACATAGAACAATATAACTTATAGGATTTAAAATACTTCTTCAGCCAGGTGTGGTGGTGCAGGCCTGTAATCCCGGCACTCGGGAGGCTGAGGCAGGAGGATCACCATGAGTTCAAGGCCAGCCTGGGCTACATAGTGAGACCTTGTCTCAAAGTAATAAAATAAAATAAAATAAAATAAAATACTTCTTCAAACTCTATAACTACATGAAGTCAAATTATGAGACTAAGCTAGGTGTGGTAGTACAAGCTTGAATCACAGCTTCTCAGGGTGCTGAGGTAGGATGACTCACAAGTTTGAGGCCAGGCTGAATAACTTAGTGAGACTCTACCTCAAAGTAAAAATAAAAACAAGAAACAGAAAGAGATGAGTGCGGCTCAGTGGTAGGACACCTTCCTAGAATGTGTATGCCATGGGTTCAATACCCAGTAGCACAAACACACAAAAAAAAATATGTATGAAACCAGAAAAAAACTTTGACATTAGATGTGTAAATCATAAAAGCATAAAGATTTTTCTTTTCAACTATACATTTATGATTATACAAAAATCAGATAAACAGTCAACTAAAGTAATTCCTAGAAATGACAGAAATTAAAAGTAGAATAAGAAATAGTCACCTGAGTACTTAGAAATGTTAGTATAGAGATAACTCGAAGAATTCAAGCCCAAAGTCCAGGAACTGAATGGTGGGGTACACGTTATAGGAAGCTCTCGGAGAAGTAAAAGTCACAGGTTTCTTCATTGGAACTCTCTATGGCACCCCCTATTATTCCTGTTTGGCCTAAAATCCTTTTAACTAAGGATGTGGCCTCTCTTCCACATTTGGCCACATTACTCTTAATGCTAGCAGATGATGCTCCACCCAGACCTCATTTTGACTATGGTGCCTCTCTCCCTCAGCTGCTGAGAGTTGGCTCCTTCTATGGTCTGAATGTGTGCAGCTCCCCAAAATCCACATGTTGAAATCCTAACCCCTAAGGTGACAGTGTGAGGGGCTGAAGAGTTTCAGGAAACAGATCATGAAGGCGGAGTCAGCTTTGGCTACATAGCAAGACCCTGTCTCAACACCCCCTCTTCAGAAAAGGAAAAGCCCCCAAAGCACTTAAATCACAGTAGAGTTTCTGTCCCTCAAGACCTTTAAAAAGAAATTACAAATAATCTACCCTAAATGATTTAGACATTGCTACACCCTGGGTGTTGCTCATGTCAGGGTCCACATATGGGCAAGTTAGTCCCAGTGTGGCAATGTGGGAAATGACGGAAGCAGTAAGAGGTGAGTGGAGGTCCTTAGGTCAACTGAGGTTCTGCTCTTGAAAAGGATGGAGGTATTTCTCATGGGACGCTAGTTAGTTTTCCTGAGAGGATTGTTATAAAAGCCTGAGCCTGACCCCAACTCACCTTCTGCTTCCTGCCTCAAAATGTGATCACTCACCCTGCATGTACTCTTGTCATTGCTATCACTGTGATATGACACAGCAGAGAGCCTTCCTCAGAACTGAACCTAGAAAACTAGGAGCTAAAAATATTCCTTTCTTTATAAAATTAGCCACCTCAGGTATTTCATCATAGTGATGAAAAACTGACTAATATTGTCATTTAGCTGCTTTAAAACAAGGGAGTAGCTGGGTGTGGTGGCACACACCTGTAATCCCAACACTTGGGAGGATGAGGCAGGAGGATTGCTGTAAGTTTGAGGCCAGCCTGGTCTACATAAGCGAGTTAAAGGCCAGCCTGTGGTACATAGCGAGACCATGCCTCAG
Organism: Erethizon dorsatum; assembly: GCA_028451465.1. Classification (NCBI taxonomy): domain Eukaryota; kingdom Metazoa; phylum Chordata; class Mammalia; order Rodentia; family Erethizontidae; genus Erethizon; species Erethizon dorsatum. The sequence goes on along the minus strand of CM051838.1, from coordinate 12,428,832 downwards.
GAAAAAAAAAAAAAAAAAGACAGGGGAGTAGATAATTTTTCAAAATGCATTTTAATGTAGCTCCTGCTTGGTGCAGAGGATATCTGAGAGGCAGTATCAGGGTACAATGTATGGGGAAAAACAGAGAGGGAGTTCCAAAGGAGACCTCAGTGGATGAGTGACATGGATTTCTTTGGTGAATTGTCAAGGTCTAGGACAGTGATGGCGAACCTTTTAGAGCTTTCAATGATAACAAACAGCCAGCTGTGGCTCATATGCCATAGATTTGCCACCACTGCTCTGGGATCTGGCCCTCAGGCTTGGTCCTTACAAACCTAATTCTATCATCATATAATAAATAGATTCATTTCTTGGGACAGACTCATTAACCAAGCTCATAACTCTAAGCAATAAAACCATAGGAACTTAATGAGTACTATGGCTTATATCTAGATCTCCCTACAAAACCTCATGCGCTCACAGGTGGAGCTTTTGGGAGTGACTGGATCATGGGCATGTAATACTGGATTAGTCCACTGATTGGTTTAGCATGGTTCTGGGATGGTGGACTTACTGAAGAGGGAAGACCCACAGTGGGTGTGGGTGGCACCAACCAATAGGCTTGTAGCCTGGATGGAATAAAAAGGAAAAGAAGAAGGAAGTCTTTCTGCTCCCTGCCTACCATGCCAGGAACTGTTTCTCGTCTGCCATGGCACCTTGCCTTGGGGCCAGCTGCCTATGGACTGAAACCTCTACAAACCGTGAGCTAAAATAAACATTTCCTCATTTAACTTGTAGGTGTCAGGTATTTTGTCTCAGCAACAAGAAAGTAATTAAGACAATGAATAATGTAACAGACCAAACGGAACTAATGCATTTTCTTATTATAGCTGAGCATCATAGGAAGTTAGTAAGATTGCTTGGTGAAGATGAAATCAGAAGAGCACTTAGATGTAACAAAAGTGTAATGATAACAACCTAATAAGCCTGATGTAGTTGCTGCCCATAGGGATGATGTTGCCAATAACAGAACCAAAATCCTTTTGGCTCTAAACCTTGGCATCCAGACAGCTATCAATTTATCGCCTCCTCATTTCAAATCTACCCTTCACTGCTCTACCTGTAATACTAGCATCATGTGACCTCTAACAGCAGAGGGGCCCAGAGAGGCAGTGGAGGAGGAATGGGCTTTTATTCCTAGATCTGGTATGCTCTGTCCCTGCAGCATGTGGGACGCTCAGAGGTACCATCCCCCTCAGCAGCTTCCCAGCAAACTGTGTACCATGTCACCTCCCTGTGGAGGCTTTCTGGCACCAGAGAGTTGTACCTCAGTGAGGAACAGCTGGACACTTCAGTGAACATCTCCTCCCACCAGGCTATGCCTTGTCCTCTGGAACAGGGTGTGGACTTCATTCCTGGCAGGAGGGGAAGACATGGCACCCTCTTGCAGATGTGTTCCTTTCATGAGCCTCAGTGGCAGACTCCCTCTTTGTTATTCTTGTGCACTTTAGAGTTTGATTTTTAGTTACAGCACTTAGTGGTTAATGAACCACGGCAAATTTGGTAGCCCTCTCCTCTACCCCACCCTAAACGGATTGGGGTCCTTACCTTTCTCACAGAAAGCGTGAGGCTCCCGAGTCTCACTCCTGCGCGGGTTCTCCCAGGGCTGTGGTAAGCTGCACAGAGATGTCAGCGCCCCTATAGGTGTCATTTCCTTCCAGATCATTTCTTGGTGATCAGCTGTGTCCTAGGAGTAAGCAAGTACCAGCACTATGATTCTGAGGCTACACAAGATGAAAACGCCTGGAGCCACAGGGTAGGACAGGAGGAATCAGAAACGTGTTTAGATGATTAGAGAGAAAACAACAGTGCTAAAACCCCTTGTAACTTGAACCAATAGATGAATAATTAATCCACCAGAAGACAGAAGATGAATAATTCCCTGAGAGCCCAGTTAATGCCACTCACAATGGCAATAACTTACAACAGGTCAAATGAACAAATACAAACACCTGCTTCTTACCTCTTGCCTTGGCTCATCAAGTTCTTTTTCCAGCTCCTCCAGCAGAGTCACAGCTTCCTCTCCATTCTCTGGCTGGTGCCTCTGTAACCAGGCCTGCAGCTCCTCGGGCAGGATGGCCAGGAACTGCTCCAACACCAGCAGCTCCAGGATCTGCTCCTTGGTGTGCAACTCTGGCCTCAGCCACTGACGGCAAAGCTCCCAGAGTTGTCTCAGAGCCTCCCGGGGCCCAGCAGAGTCAGAGTAACCAAACTGCCTGAACCGCTGGCGGAAGACCTCCTGACTCTGGGAGGCTCCCTGAAGGACAAAGTCCTTTCCCCAAACGTAGTTTTCTTCTTCAACCTTCACCACTGTAAGTCCTTCTTGTTCTCTTGGAGCAAAGCAGGCCAAGGCCATGGCCTCTCCTGACATTCTGGGCAGAGAGAGTTGAAAAGCCTACCCAGCTGAGGCAGGGAGTTGGTGGAGGCTTGTGTCTGAGGGATTCCTTCTGAATTCCAGCTCTTCAGGATGTCCCTGAGGCCGACAGTGCGACAGTGCTCACGTTACACAGGTGCTTGGAATGTAAATGCAAGTTTTTGAATGCCAGTTACCAGGGAACATAGCACAGTAAAGAAAACTGACTAAAAGACAACTTCCCTATAAATGATTTATCTTAGATGATTCAAGATTTTTTCAGGATGTGAAACAAAATTTTGGTATCGTTGAAATCAATTTGACCTTTAGTAATAATGTTAGGACATTAGGGATAATAAATAGTGCTCTATAAGGACAATCACAATTACGTTCATTCACCAAATGAGGCTACTGAGAATCATAAGCTAAGCAAAGCCACACAGCACAACTGGGATCTGCAGGTGAAATATTTAGTTCTTGCCAGTATGGAATGGGTTCTCCCCCAAAAAGGGAGAAAGTTTACTTACTAAACATTTACTATAAGCCAGGCAGCTCACAAATACTATTTTATTGGGGGTTGACAATAACAGTACAGTATTATCATCCCCATGTTTAACAGATAAAGAAACTGAGCTTCTTGAAAGTTTATGAATTTGTCCAAGGTCCCAAACTGGTCAAACACATGAACCCAGGGTTGCCTACCTGTTAAATACCTCCTCCTTTTATTTCAGAATGGATTAATTATGCTCAGGACAATCTTGATTGTTACTGCAAATTTGGAATGACGGTGAAAGGTTAGGAAGGGACCATGGAGAATAGCTACGAATGTACAAATGTATTATTTCAACAAATACCTGCACATTTACTATGTTCTAGGCAGTGTACCAAGCAAGTGTCTCAGGATACGTGTTCTGTCTCCAAGCACACTTAGTTTAATTTGGGAAAATGACAGGTGAACACACAGAGTGATAAATCCAAGTACAGTAAGCACAAGGAAAAGACCACTGACCAAGAGCAAGAAGAGAAGGGCAGGATGAAGCAGAGAGAGCTGCTTGAAGCAGACATCTCAGTGGGGTCTGATCTGAGTGTGCCAGGTGAAGATGCAGAGGAAGGTCACACAGGCAAAACAGAGAGGGTGTGACAGCATGTGGCCCACTGAAGAAATCAAACATGGTTTGGAGAGGTCGGACTAATGGTTATCACCTCTGGCTATGGCTCAGAGTCAACCATGGAGCATTAACCCCATGACAGATTCACTGAGTCAGAATCTCCAAGGTGAGGCTGCAATCAGTGCCCCAAGTGCTTCTGAGGTGCAGCAGGGTTAAGAATCCTGCTCTAGAGCCCAGCGAGTAGTTAGGAATAGTGCAAGAAGAGGCCCATGTAAAGTAACAGCCAGGCTATCAAGGGTCTGGGATGCGGCAGGGGATTCCTATGGCCACAGGAATGTCTGGGAGAGTGATGCGGAAAAGAGATGGAAAGTTTGTTGCAACCATTTGGTCAGGAGACAATGAGGGCCTGAGCTATGGAAGCCAAAATACATAAACAGAGCAGATTTGACAGGACATCAGGGCACACTAGGAAGGGTTTAGAAGACAGAAAAGTGAAGGACTCAAGTTTCTGGCCGTCCCCGATGACTGGAGGACGCTGGTTTGCTCAGCTATTCATTAAGAAAATTAAATCTGAGATGCCTACAAAGCAGCATTTCCTAAACTACACTTTGCCAGATATTAAAAGATGCTTTCTACACTCCACAAAGAAACTTGATGATGAGTTTCTTCTTAATATTTTAGTATACCAAAAATACTGAATATATTTCTTTAGTTTCTGTTCAGTATTGGAGACTAAACCCAGGAGGCACTGAACTATATGCCCAGCCCTTTTTATTTATTTTGAAACGGGGTCTCACTAAGGCTGGCCTCAAACTTGCAATCCTCCTGGCACAACCTCCCAAGTAGCTCTTTAGGTCTCACTATGTAACAATTGGCATTTAAGATATCAAGAGATGATGAACTGTCGGATCTGTGCATCGATCTGTGAACAGCATTTATCAGGGCCGCATCACACCGATTTGTGTCCTTCACTTAGTGACCACTAATCCATGTTATGCCCCTTGTCTTTTAATTCCTATGTTTGTGATATTATCCAATTTTTATTATAGATAGTATGCCTCACCAACTTGTCCTCCACAGTTGTGTGGCCAAGAGAAGTTCATAATCATAGAAGAATCATCTTTGCTCATTCTCCACCTCCTTCACAGGTCCACTTCCCTCTACATCAGAGTTCCGTAAGTTTAGTCCTAAATGCTCCCTCCTTTCACTCTCTACTTTCCTCCTAACCTGCATTACCTCACCTTGTTACCATCCATCTGGTTTAGGCCTCCATGTGCTCCAGATCTATTTACACACAGTTGATCACTCTCACCACAACTCCTCTTGAAACGTCTCAAACTCGGCATATTTGAAACCAATTCATGATTCCTCCCACCTCAAACCTGCTTTCTCCCAGTTTTTCCCTCTCAGATAGTACGAATATTCATCTGGGTGTATGGCCAGAAACCTGAAGGAATCCTGAACAAAGTGCTGTCCTCTACCTCCTCATTTAATGCAAATTAAGTTCTACTGATTTTATTTCCTATCTCTAAAATCTGCCCTACCTCCTCTCTGTCATCACTATCTTTATCCCTACAGCCACTAATGTGTCACACTGCACAAAAAGTCACCAACTGGCTTCCCTGTATGCACTCAGTCCTCATCAGTTACCTGTATTGTAGCCAGTGATCTTTTCAAACTGTAAATCTGATCATGTCCCTCTGACTAGTTTTTGTTTTCTTTTCTTTTTAATGACTTAAAAATAATATTCTCCCTCACAATCATGTTTATTGACAGGGTTAGCTGCTGGTTTCGACTTTTTTTTCTTTTTTTGGTACCGGGAATAGAACTCAGGGCCTCGCACTTGCCAGGCAGGCACTGCGCCTGGCTGAGCTACATTCGCGGCACTGGTTTCAACTTTTGATCCCTCATGTGGTTGTAATTTGTCATCAGCCAGGCTGGAGACACCTCATGGTTCCACTGGCATGCGTATCCATGGCTTATCACCCACTGGCTAGTAACGGAGTCCAGCTGATGGCAGGAAGCTCAGCTGGAGCTACAAATAGGAATCCCTGCATCCAATCTCTCCATGTGCCTCTATTTTCTAAAAGCAAAAACATTTTAACCAAGATGATGCTCTCTCTGATTGGACTCATTTCATTCATCTGGGATGCACTCCAGCCTAGTCAGAATCTCCTAGATGTGGACCTAACACCTGTATTTGTAACACATTCTGCAAATTATTCTGACGTCCAGTCAGGGTTGAGAACACTGAAACAGTCAAGGAGTCATCAGAAACAAGACTAAAGAGAATTGCATTTCTTTCCCTCAAAGTGTTTCACTCACTTCCTCAGTATATATACTTTTGGGACTATTGGGCTAATACTTGTTTCATCCATGACTACAATGTTTTGAGCTACAGTATATCAATGCTTTTGCTCACTGTTACATCACTATCACTCAATCTAACACATGATACATAGTACATCCTATACATAAGAATGAATGGAATTATAGTCAAAAAAAGAATTTCAAAGAGGCAGTGGTCAATACAGTATTGTCAAGTTCCTAAAGTGGACTAAAAGTGTCTCCACAGCATATTACAAGGAAGTGATCCAGCTCACTGAGAGTACCAGCTTTGGACCCAAGTTAGAATCACAGTGCAGTCTCTTGCTAGGTGTGTGGCATTAGTCACCAACCGAACCTTTCTGAGATCCCATTTCCTCTACTAAAAATGGAGCTAATAATATAACGTTACAGATAGAGGATTTGGAAATAACATAAAACATCCGAATAGCGCTGTTTGGTGTAATAAACATGTCTTTTTTATTTCGAGGCTTTGACATCTGGGGCCTTAATGACACAGGACGTCACTCCCAAGGCTAGTCAGTTCCTAGAGATGGTAAACAACTCACCTGTGAGCAAGCCTTTCAAATGGAAATCAACAGACCGAAGCCCACACCGCCACTACCTTCCCTATCAGGCTCTCACACTCAGGACACCCCTGCCCTAATCCAGGGCCAGGTACCAAATGACTAGGGACAACTTCAATGCCCCAGGGTCCACTGAAACTTTTCATACTAGCCGAACTAAACTTGCTTACTCTACCTTGATTGTTCCTTTCCACAGATTGTTCCTTTCCAAAGTTCTCACTACTCTCCCCACTCCCTATGCCTCCCGTGGCGCTTTCCTGCCAAGGAACGCGCGCCCTTCTCCTGAAAAGTGAAAGTAAGAAACTATCTTTTCAACAGCAATCACCTCCTGATCTGTTCTCACAACGCCTGCCTGAATAACAAAATCTACATTTTAAAACAACTGCTCCAGAGTAGGTACTCAAGGCATGATAGAGGTGAGACAAGATAAGGGCAAATTCCACGTCACAAGATAAAGGTTACAGAAAAGGCTTTATTGGGGAAGTACTCAAGCCAGTAAAAGGAAGCACAGGTCCCCTGAGGCCCATCACCCCATGAAAGAGAAATCCGGAGAGAAATGTTTAAGGGCAGAGCTCCCACAACCTTGTGTTTAAATTTGAGAAAGCAGCCCTGTCAACGGGAGTATACACCGACTGCTTTGTATCAGATGCCTAGATTTAGTTGTCATTTGTTTATGAAGTAGTCTAGGAAACCAGCTACCCAGCACCTGTGGGGTGTGGGTTTGGGAAGGTGGGAAGCCCTGAGCTCGGGTACAAATCCCTCCCTCTGGGAGAAGGCAAATCCCTGGTCCTAACTGTTCCTCCCAGTAACCCAGAGGAAACCTCCAGGGTACTTCTGGACAATCTGGCTTGTCGAGGCACTAACGTATCTCCATTATAATGTAATATAATGTTTGCTTAGTTGTCAGAGAAAACACCAACTGAGCCTTTATTGCACTCCAGCGCCTGCTTTAAGTGCTGTTAATTCATTTTATCTTCGCATCGTTCTACGGCGTAAGCTCAACTGTTGGAAAAGAGCGAACACGTGCAATTTGTCCCAGGAGTCCGTAAGTGGCGTCCGGTCTGTTCTTAAAGCAAACGGTCTAACGCCTAGGTCCATGCTCTTAGATGCCTTCCCTGCTGTAATGCCGTTCCACACCTGCATTCCCAACCAAATCAAAGCGCCCTTTAGAAGAGGGCCTGCGTTTTTCCACACATTTCTTTAATATTTACTGAGGCCCAATCTGTGCAGATATTGCGCTAGGTGTTAAGCAAAGAGTTACGAAGACAGTGTCCTTGCCATTACAGATCTTAAAATTACGAGAGGCACGCATTAAGGAAAAGGCACACATAATTACCTAACTCAGTTGTGTTTTTAAAAATACAAAAAGAAGGTGCTCTCAGAGGGTCTGATTAAGGATCTCGCCCAACCTGGGGAAGCCGAGACGGACGGCCGAGCCCCGACCCAGGAGTGAGCTCCGACCGGCAGTGGCGGCGCCGGGGAACTGCGGCGGGGGAAGCGCTGAGGATGGGCGCACCGACTGCCGGCCCACAGGCAGCCCCGGGCCGGGCGGGCCGCCGGTGCAGCCACAGGCTCCACCCGTGACGGAAGCAGGCCGAGGGCGTCCGAAACGGACGGCTTAGGAAGGAGCCGGGGCCGCGCTGCCCGAGCTCCGCACTCACACTTCCCTCCGCCGGCCGCGCGCCGCGCCCCGCAGAGCGAGCAGCGCCGCCTCCCGCTGCGCGCACCGGAAGTGGAGCGGACGCGCCCCTCTAGGAAAACCGGAGGACTGTAGCTCTGTGGCCGGCACAGAATCGGATGTCACGTTTGAATCAGTCCTTGGCAGTAGTATCAGGTCAGTGACTGGAAGAGAATACTGTGCTAGGTTTTCAAGGTCTGTTCTATATCCGTGTATCCAGTATGGAAGCCATTAGCCTCGTGAAACTATTAATCACTTGAACACTGGGTGGTGGAACTGAGGAACTGAGTTTTTAATTTTATTGAACTTGAATTAAATTACACTTAAAGTGCTGCATGTGAGTAGCAGCTACCATACTGGACAGCAATAATCCACTGAGTGAAATAGATAAACAGATTTTTAATCAAGCCGATCAAATAAAAAAATGCCCAAATACAGACTAAAATTATCTTCCACTTTAATGAAATTGACCAAATAAATGTCAAAAAAGACTTCCTTTTTTAAAATTCATAAGATTTATACACAGAACATTCTCAATTTGTTCATTACTTTGAAGGAGCCAGCAATTTTTTTTTTTTCTTTTGAGACAGTGTCTCACTATGTAGTTCAGGCTGGCCTTGAACTCACTATGTAGCTTAGGCTGACCTTGAACTCACAGCGATCCTCCTCCCTCAGCCTCCCAAGTGCTGAGATTACAGGGGTGCGCCACCACATCCAGCTGCAACACACTTCTTAATCTATCAATACCCAATTCCACCACTGTTTAGTCAACAGATGAATACAAATATCTGTCCAGAGAAGGGGAAAGTGACACATACCTAGGATAACTGTCTTTAACTTTGATCGTTAGTGTTGATTGTGATTTCTATAGCGCCTAGAGAATGCTAGTTACAAAGCTAGCAATTTAAGAATCACAAAAACTGTTAAGACTACAGGTCACTCAGTATTGCCTGCCAGTCATACTACTTTCTAGCTGCCTCAGACTTTCCACAAAGACTATTTAAAAGCATTTCCATTCTCTTCAAATCTTCAATTCCTCTCTCTACCCCTCATTCTTAAATGATGGTATAACATCCTTTTCCCTAGTGAATGTACCCTTTTGGTCTATAACAATCTCAGACTGCCACTAAACTGCCTGAGCTTGCATCCAATGTCCCCTACCACTCTGACAGAATGGAAGAAGAGTTCCTTCCATCTCAAAGACTATTCCTCCACCTATGCCCTGGGTCCTATTCCCTTCAGCAGCTACTCTATCATACACCATCAATTGTTCATTCTTTTCTTGTGTTGTCTACTCTTGCTCCTGGATTCTTCCTACAATTTTTCACATAGTACATATTTTTTGTCTTAAAAATTACCAAGCATGAGCCAACCAAAATGCTAAATTCTATCACCTAATTTCTTTTCCCTTCTTCAGCTGAAGAAGTATCTATGATTAATTCTCCACTCCCAGATACCCCATTTTATTTTATTCTATGCTACTTCAATGTGGACTATGTCCCACACTCTACTTCTTAAAACATTTTCCCCTATATAAATGACTTCTCTTTTGCTAAATCCAGTCTTTTCATAGCCCTGAATCTGTGACATCAACCTCACATTCCTCTGGATAGCTTCTAATCTCTTGGGTCACTATTCCCTTTGTGCAGCCCTTTCTTCTCTACCATTCTGGTAGGCATGTGGAGAAGGATTTTGTTCCTGAATCCCATAACCTGCCCTCACTGAACTACATAGGATACAGCAAGTGCTCATTGGGAAGGAGAGTGCCTGGGCAAAACACACACACTCCAGAGGCGAGCTCTAGTAAAGGTTGGAATAGAGAACTTGACTTAGGTCTGAGGCTAAAATGAGCTCCTACCAGTATCATCCTTAAAGTCCAGATTTCTTCTAAATGACCAAGTGATTTAGGCTTTTTTGGATTCAACGTTCTTCTAGCCTTTCTCTAATGCCTGGCTCTAAGAACACATTTGGAAGGTATTTAATACAATGGCACTCTATTGATGGCACGAAAGTCTGTATTTTTCTTTTTTTGTAGTTTTCTGTGCTGCATTACCACAAATTTAGTTGCTTAACATAATATGCATCTCTTTTGCCATATAAGAAAACCTAATCAAGGGAGGGATAGCCATCACCTTGACCATAGTCCGTTGGTCAGAAGCCAGTCACGGGTTCTGCTCACACTCAAGGGTAAGAGATGACACAAGTGTGACTCACTAGAGGTGACTATAAGGTATCTCTCAGACACACTTCTAGCATATCCCCGTTGCTTTCCATCTTCACTGTTACCACTCCAACCCAAGCCACCACCACCACATGATGAGACTAAGTAGTTTTCCCTACTAAAAACTTTTTAATGGGCCGGTGAGATGGCTCAGTGGCTTAAGCACCTGCCCGGCAAGCGCGAGGGCCTGAGTTCGACTCCCGGAACCCACATACGAAAAAGGGGCCGGTGATATCGCTCAGCGGCACGGGCGCCTGCTGGCGCGCGAGGTCCTGAGGTCGACCCCCCGGTACCCACAAAAAAAAAAAAAAACTTTAATGGTTCTTCATTGCTCTTATGATCAAATCCAAAATGCTTAAAATGGCCTACCTCTGACAACTGCCTATCTCTAATCACATTTCTAGCCAGAAATGTTCATTTAAGATGTTCTGGCCTTCTTATTCCTTGACTTTGTCAACTCGTTTTCTCTTTTGGAACTTACCACAAGATGATCTCACTATCTGAACAATGTTTTTCCTGACTAATTCTTTACCTTTCAAGCCCAAGTTGAAAAGTCACTTCCTTCTGGAATCTTTACTTGAACCTCCCTCCCCACCACACTAATGCAGGCACCTTCATATATGTTTTATGACACTCTATATTCATCTTCCATAGAACTTTTCATTGTTGAAATTCATTAATTACATTTTTAATTTACTGTTTAATGTCTGCTATCTCAATTAGACTGTAAGTCTCATGAGGACACTTCTGTATCTGTCCCACCCAGTAGAACTCCTGCTGATAAGGGGACACCATAAATATTTGATGAATGTTTCAGTGCCGTGTGGGATGCATACTTCTGGGGTGCATGATGATTTTCCAAGGGAAATCCATTCATGGGTTATTTTAAGAAAACTCGGGCCGGTGAGATAGCTCAGTGGCACAAGCGCCTGCTTGCAAGCGTGAGGTCCTGAGTTTGACTCCCAGTACCCACATAAAAAAAAAAAAAAAAAAGAAAAAGAAAATTCAATTACCAGATTTGTCAACTTTCATCTGTACTTTTTCCTAAAATTGGTCTGCCTATGAATGAGCTCATGTTCATGATGGTACTTTTTCCATTTTATGAAGATTATACTATGGTACATTGTCTTGGAACATACAAATTTCTTTTTCTTTTAAAATTTTATTTACGTTTATTTATTTTTGCAGTTCTGGAGTTCAACTGAGGTCTTGTACATGCTAAGCAAGCATTTGGCCAGTGTGCTACATCCCCAGCCGTACAAATTTCTTGAGTGTCAAACAAAGGGTTAAATCAAAATACTGATTTTAGAGGAAGTCTTCTTTATGAAAACCCAAGGCTTTCTATTTTTACTGCCTAATTCATATTTCTGTTAAAGATGAAATGTTCTAGTAAAAACTAGGGGCATCTTGGTCTGTGTTGTGATATTTTGAATAAAGGACAGATGAATAGCATGGGTTAGTAAATTCTTTTACAAGTAAACAATGCACATATGTTTTGCTTAATTGTCACAGACTGAACATATTGTTACTAGCATGTAGATGAAGAAATAGAAAATTATCATGCCTCAGAAGTTCCCCTTGAGCCAGCTTCAAATCCTTACCCTCCACTCGCACCAAACGTGGCCATTTCACAGCAACTTTGGTCACTAAGTATTGGTTTGGCCTGTTTTTTTGTATTTTTTATAAATGGAATTCAATATGTTTGAACAAAGTTATATTGTTATATGTAGATGTATGATTTCAACATAAGAGTTTTCAGGAGGGACACAATGATTTATTTTAAAGCAGTCATGGCGAACCTTTTAGGGCTTTTGAAGAGATAAACAGCCTGCTGTGGCACACGTGCCATAGGTTTGCAAACCACTGCTCTATAGCAAATATGTTACTCATTTCTGTGTGGGACCTCGTCGGAAGTGTCTTTAATGTTTTACTGTTTCTAGCAGCATTCTGTTCAGGATGATATGCACGTATTCTCTAAGATAGACGTGTCCTCTTCCACATAAACCCTAGCCGGAGACCTTTTTATTTTTCCCATTACTGGGCCTTGAACCCAGGGCCTTCACATTGAGCTACATCTTCAGCCTTTTACTGTTTATTCTGATACAAGGTCTTGCTAAATCACTAAGATGCTGAAGTTGGGCTCAAACTTGCAATCCTCCCGCCTCAGCCTCCCAGAGTACCGAGAGTACTGGCATGCACTACCATGCCAGGCTCAGATTACCTTTAATGTACCTACTTCCACCAATGGTCTCTTCAAGGCAATTGAAGAGGTCTTGAGTCTATTAAGAGCCTCGAAACATCCCAGACTTGGGGCCGGTGGGATGGCTCAGCGAGGTCCTGAGTTCGACTCCCAGAACCCACATAAAGGAAAAAAGGGCCGGTGATATCGCTCAGCGGCACAAGCGCTTGCTGGCAAGTGCGAGGTCCTGAGGTCAACTCCTGGTACCCACCAAAAAAAATAAAAACAAAAACAAAAACAAAAAAAAATCCCAGACTCTACCTATTACATGGTTTCATGGCTATATCTTCATTTTTAGGTATTTACTATAGGAACACTCCACTTTTAATACCACAAGCAGAGTGCTTTGATACAACAGCGATTTATTCTTTCACAGTTCTGGAGGCTAGAAGTCTGAACTCAAGATGCCAGCAGGGTCATGTCCCCACTAAAGGCTCAAGGGAAGGATCTGTTCCATGCTCCCTCCTGGCAGTTGCCAGTAACCCTTGGCATTTACTGACTTACAGATTTATCATGCCAACTTCTGCCTCCATCTCCATATGCCATTCTCTCAGTGTCTCCTTTGCATCTAAATTTGTCTCTCTTAGAAGGGCACCAGCATGGAATTAGTGCCCACCTTAATTCACCTTAACTTATATGTGCAAAGACCCTATTTCCAAATAAAGTCCCATTCACATGCACAGAGATTAGGATGTGAACATATCTTTTGAGGGACACAATGTGCTAAGTATAAACCAAGATTTCTTTAAACCACTTGGTTTTCGATTACTTAGGGTTGAAGATTTTTCAAACTGATACCAGTGACCTCACTGACCAGAAAGGAAATTATCTGATCTGAATTAAATTCTAAAGGTCTTGGGGGATTTGGTGTTTCTTGATAGAAGCCTACTCACCTCCATCAAAGTAAACTTTGGGTGCTTTGGTTATATCAGTCATCATTCTACTTTCAGAATCTGAGTTTACAGCACTGGTTATGATTTTTGGAGAGCCAAAATTAACTGGACATAATGTCAAAGATGTCTTATTGTCCCTGGTTAAAATTTCATTCAAAACAGGATCAGCCTACTTACTGATATTTATTTGAGCAAAGGAAAGTTAATTTTTATGTAGATTTACAATTTCAATTTACTTTTCTATCCAGAACTGGAGATGGATTTTTAGGCTGAAATTCATTCTTTGTGAAGAATTTGATGCTGTTAAGCATGATGGTACACACCTATAATCCCAGCTACTCAGAGAGGCTGAAGCAGGAGGATCACAAATTGGAGACCAGCCTGGGCAAATTAGTAAGACCCTGTCTCAAAATTTTAAAAATTTTTAAAAGGGGGGAAAGATTTGGGGTGTAGATCAGTGGGTGGGCTTGAGGGTGGTCTCAATTCCCAGAACTATAAATAAATTAAAAAAATGTCAAGGGTAGTCTATAGGGTCTGAGTGTTTAATTGAATCTGAAAAGAACCTCCTGGTGGGCAATAATATACTCTCAGCTTCTTTTGAGAGCCCCTTGAAAATTTCTGTATCTTCCTCTCTCACCCTCTTCTCATCTAACATAACATGTATTAATAATAGTTAATTTTATGTCTCAGTATATAAATTATACAATATTAAAGTAGGAGTGTTACTAGTTAGAAAAATGAACATCACTCAAGGACAAAAAGGGGATTTTGTATGTTCTTCCAGACAAAGGGTTAGCATATTAATGGTTATATGGCAGATAATTGTGCCATTCTGGTGGAGGCATGTCTTGTTATAAAAACAATATATAACAATTATAACAATCATTTGGAGATTAAATATGATCTAAAGAAACATGTTTCACACTAAATGGACAAGAGGTAGACTTTATAATGTGTCCACTTGGCTAGGATGAAACTACTTTTTCTAGAATTACTTTCTTTCATGTTTCTGATTTGGGTGGAACAGAAAGAAGATTTTTTGTGTGTGAGATTTATAAGGTAGAAGGGAAATGGCAGTGGCTCACCAGATCACATATGTTGTCGATGACTATTTACTTACTGTGTTGCCATAAAATGGTAACTTGACCCGCAAGTGCGGTACTTTCCTCTGCATCCTCAAGGGTCTCTGATCTGTGGACCAGACATGTGTTTAGCTCAGTGACGAGTGGCTCCAGCTTTTGTTGTACATCCTCACCACCAGGGTCAAGGGCAACAGAAGAGACACGGGTTTCAGTCCATTTTCATGAGGTTCAACTTGCACTATGACTTTCAGCCTGACCTTGATTTCCCCACATTATTCCCATCTTCCTTCCTTCCTTCCTAACTGCCTTGTCAACATCAAATTCCAGAATCAGATTCAGACACAGACACTATAAGACTGCCTGACCAATTCCTGTAATCACTTATTTTCCATAACAAGTATGTATGTATATACACAATTTGCTACAAGTTATGCTTCTCAGGTTGACTATGACTGATATATCAGGGATAAAGAAGGCCATTTCGTGGTGAAAATGGTTCATCAAGAGGAGTAACAATCCTAAATACTTGCACAAATAAAAACAGAGCTTCAAAATACATGAAACAAAAAACTGACAGAACTGCAATGAGAAATTGACAAATCTACAACTATAGAGCATTCAGTACTCTTTTCTCAATAGTTAATAGAAAAAATAGATTAGAAATCAGCAAGTTACAGTAGGCTGGAATAATACTGTCTACCAACTAATGGACAATAATCAAATGCTCTACCCAGAAGAACAGAACACCTGTCTTTTTCAAATGCACACAGAGCATTTATAAAGAGACATATTCAAGACCATAACAAGTCTCAGTAGATTTAAAAGAATTCAACTGATACAAAAGTTGTTCTCTGACCACAATGGAATTAAATTAGAAATTAATATTAGAAAAATATCTGGAAAATCCTCAAATAGTTAGAAACCAAACACTTCTAAATCCATGGGTCAAAGGAGAAAATTAAAGAGAAATTGTAAAATATTTTGAATTAGAAAATAAATATAAAATATAAAATGTATGGGATGTTGCTAAGGCAGTAGGGAGTAATTTATAATATTAAATGTCTATGTTGAAAATAAGAGCTATCTTCAATCAGTGAACTCACCTTCCACTTTAAGTAACTAGGGGAAAAAAAAGCAAATTAAACTTAAAGCAAGGAGATAAAAGGAAAAAATTAAAGACACTGTGAAAATCAAAGAAATGGAAAACAGCAAAATCATTTTTTAAAAAAAAATCAACAAAACCAAAAGCTGCTTCTTCAAGAAAAAAATAATAAACTTTATTGGTCTATGTAGGGAAAAAGAGGAGAAGACTCATATAGCAAGAATGAGAGAGGTGACATTGCTACAGATTAATAGATACAAAAAGGACAATTATGAACAATTTTATGCCAATAAATTTGACAACTTAAATAAAATTGACTAATTCTTTGAATGATCCAAAATATAAAGCTTACTCCAGAAACTGGATTTGTAGTTAAGAACTTTCTCACACTCCAAGCCCATATGGCTTCACTGTGAATTTAGCCAAATATTTAAGGAAGAAATAACACCAGTTCTGGATAAACTCTTCCAGAAAACTCAGGAGGACAGAATACTTTTCTCATGATTCTTTGAGGCCAGTATGACCCTAATACCAAACCAAACAAACACATTACAAGACAACTATCAGCCAGTATTCCTCATGAACACAAGTACAATACTTTTAGTAAATCAAATCCACTAATATATAAAATGGAAAATATATCATTATATCATCCCACATCATAAACAAGCAGGACTTATCACAGGAATGAAATTTGGTTTAACATTCAAACATTAGCCAGGTGTGGTGGCCCATGCCTGTAATCCCAGCACTCAGGAGGCTTAGGCAGGAGGACTGCCATGAGTTCGAGGCCAGCCTGAACTACATAGTGAGACCCTGTCTCAAAAAACAAAAGAAGGGCCGGTGAGATGGCTCAGCGGCGTAAGCGCCTGCCTTGCAAGCGCGAAGGCCCGAGTTCGACTCCCGGAACCCACATACGAAAAAGGGGCCGGTGATATCGCTCAGCGACACGGGCGCCTGTTGGCGCGCGAGGTCCTGAGGTCGTCCCCCCGGTACCCACAAAAAAAAAAAAAAAAAAAAAAAAAAACAAAAGAAAAAAAGTCAATGTATGAGCTGCGTATGGTGCCACATGCCTGTAATCCCAGCACTCAGGGGGCTGAGGCAGGAGGATTGCTGTGAGTTCAAAGCTAGCCTGGGCTACCTAGTGAGTTCAGGGCCAGCCTGAACTACATAGCAAGACCCCATCTCAAAACAAACAAACAAACAAAAAAATACAGTGTACATAAATGCAGGGATTTAGCTGGACCTGTGTGACTGTTAAAAGTGATATGTCAACTTGACTGGATTAAGAAATGCCTAGCAGATTTGGAAAGCACACTTCTGGGTATGTCTGGTGGATCAGGTTGTCATGACTTTAGCTACTATATATGGTCCCTGGCCCCCTTCTCTGTGGCTGTGTTCCCCTGCTTTGCTTCCTAGCTACTATGAACTGAACATCTTTGCTCCACCACACCCCTCCACCATGATGTTTCTTCCTTGGAGCCAGCCAACCGTGGACTGAATCCCCTGAAACCAAGAGCCAAATTAAACCTCTCCCCCATTTAAGTTGAGGGTGTCAGGTATCATGTCCCGCTGATGGGAAAGCTAATTAACATAACCTCATTGAAGCCACCTTGGGTCCCAGCTGCCACATTTACCCCTGTGTGACCCTAGTCTACTTTCCCTGTGTAATTTCCAAGCAAACTATAAATCAACAACTCCATGAGAATGGTTGTGGAGCTTTATGACTGGACCACAGTGCCATCAGAACCAGAAATGTGACTGATGTCTTGGATGTGAATTTGAGGTAAACTAGGTATATTCTGGCTTAAATGAATTCACTTTTGTCCTATTATATAAGCCCCTTCCTTCAGATCCAAATCACAGGGATCCACCTGTTTTGCTGCCACTCAAGCCATGCTTTTATATGGAGGTCCACCAACAAATTTCATTCTGTGCAATCCCGAATCTGTCTCTATTCAGTCTTAGCACACCTGTGGCCAGTTTGCATACACTGAGACCAGGTCTTTCTTTTTTTTCCCAATCTTTCTATAATAGTAAATTACCATCTTAACACGATAAAAATGAGAAACAATATTGTCTTCTTAAAAGATATACAAAATGCCTTCAGTAGAATCTATCATATATTCCTGATATAAACTCTTAAAAAGTAGAAAAATATTTTCTACAATATAATAAATGGCATATACCAAAAAACTACACCTAAGACCATCTTTAATGATTATTTTAGCTTTCCATAACTGTGACAAAATACTTGAAAAACAAAGGAGGAAAGATTTACTTTGGCTTACAGTTTCAGAGGTTTCAGTTCATGGTCACTTGGCTATGTTTTTTCTGGGCTGTGGTGAGGCAGAACATCATGGCAGAAGGACATGGGGGGAGGAAAGCTGCTTGTCTCATGGCAACCAGAAAGCAAAGAGAGAACCAGAACTGAAGTGTCCAGGGACAAGTTCCCTGGTCATGCTCTTATGACCCCTCCCTTCAAGTGGGCCCCACCTTCTACGTTTCCATCATAATAATGCCATCAAATTATGACTCCATGAGAACTAATCTACTGATAATGCAATGACAAGCAGAAATACTGAAATGACACCCAGGACTTGGAGGCAGGTTTATTTATGTCAATGGGCACTGATCAGGATCATTCCCAGAATATCAGGCCCTGATCCCTGGTGGTCTAGGGCTTATAAGCAAGCAGGAAGTACAGAGGCAGAATGGCTTGCCAATTGGGGATTGGTTTATACAATGTACATCATAGTGACCAGCTATGCATCACAGTGACCAGCAGTTTCTAAGAGACAGCAGCAACCAGAACTGAAACAGGAACTATTACCTGAGCAACTACCAAACTGAAGTATACTAGCGGGGGGGGGGGGGTGGCATTTTCTGCCACAGTAAGATTCGTGCTGTCATGACCCATTCATTTCCCAAAACCCCTCAGCTGAAAACCAAGCCCTCAGGACATGGCCTTTGGGGAACATTTCATATCCAAACCATAACAACAGTGAAAGGCTGCTTTACCCTTAAGATTACATCATGATTTCTACTGAACATTATACTGAAGTTCCAGCCAGGGTAATAAGACAAGAAAAGGGTAAAAAGGCATTCATATAAGAAATGAAATAAAACTTTCATCATTCGTGGGCAATGTGATCACATATGTAGAAAGTCCACACAATCTATCAAAAATGTACTAGAACTAATCAGTGAGTTTAGGAAGACTGCAATATACAAACAAAATCAATAAACAAAAATTAATTGTATTTCTCCATATTAACACCAAAGAACCAGAAATTAAAATGAGAAAAACCATTAATAATAGCATCAAACATTGAAATACTTAGGAATAAACCTGTCAAAAGTTATAAAAGACCTGCAATATATTGAAAAGGACTACAAAATGAGAGAAATCAAGGAAGACCTAAATAAACAGAGAGATACACTATCTTCATGGATCAGAAGGTTCAATATTGCTTTACAGTGTTCCTCCCCAAGTTGATCTATAGGTGCAATTTAATCCGAATCAAAATCCCCCAGCAAGCTCTTTTTGTAGAAACTGGCAAGCTGATTGAAAATTCATATGGAAATCCACTGGAGTTACAGTAGCCAAAACAAAAATACAACATTGGAGTTCTCATACTACCTGATTTCTAGCCTTATTATGAAGCTATGTAATCAATCAAAAGTGTGATATCATGGGGCTAAGGGTGTAGCTCAGCGGTAGAGTGCTTGCCTAACATGTGCAAGGGCCTACGTTTGATCCCTAGCCCGGGGGGGGGGAGTGGATTCAGCCTAAAAACAGAGACAGAATGAATAGAAAAAGTAGTGAGACCAGAAATAGGCATATGGATAACTGACTTTTGGCCAAGGTTCAAAGGATATTCAGAAGAGAAAGAAATGGTGCTCAACAGTTGAATATTCACATACAAAACACAAAACAAAACAAAACCCCCACTTCGCTGCAAACCTCAGAATATGGTTTTAAAAATTAACTCTAAGAGAGATCACAGACCAGTAGAAGAAAATCTTGGTTACTTAGGTTAGGGCAAAGATTTCTCACATGTGACAAGAAAAACATAATCCATAAAAGAACCAAATGATACCTGTATGTCATCAAAATGTAAAGCTTCTGTGCTCCAAAGGATAAGAGAAAGAAAGGCAAAGCCAAAATATAATTGCAACTCATATATATAAGATTTGTGTGCAGAATGGGTGAAAGATCTGTAGACGGTTCACCCAGGAAGATACACAGATGAAACAGTGCTAAATATCATTAGTGATTGGGGAAGGCAATTAAAACCACAGGGAGAGGGGGCCGGTGAGATGGCCCAGCGGTGTAAGCACCTGCCTGGCAAGCACGAGGGCCCGAGTTCGACTCCCGGAACCCACATACGAGAAAAGGGCCGGTGATATCGCTCAGCGACACAGGCACCTGCTGGCGCGCGAGGTCCTGAGGTCGACCCCCGGTATCCAAAAAAAAAAAAAAAAAAACCACAGGGAGATACAGACAATGGTAAGGATGAAGAGAAACTGGGACTCTCCTATGTTACTGATGAGAATGCAGAATGGCACAGCCACTCTAAAAAGTGTGGCAATTTCTTAAAACATTACACACATATCCACCAAGAAGGGAGGAAAGACTTATTATGTCCATATAAAAAGTTATACATGAATGTACATAGCAGCCTTATTTGTAATAGTAAAAAACAGGTAATTACTCAAATGCCCATCAACTGAAGAGGGGGTAAACAAGGTGTGATACATACACACAATGGACTAACATACACAAAATGGATACATACACAAACAAGAAAAGAATGAACTGGTCTTGGAAAAAGATGGCAGATGTGTAAGAAGCAGGCAGCGAAACTCTCTAAAAGTTGCCATTAGACCACTGGAATACAATGACCCAGAAAGCGCAGGAGGGAGGGAGGTGCCTCCCCTGGACCCAGGAAAGCCCTGAAGCGCAGTTTGGGACTCAGGGCACCAGTGAAGGGTACTTTCAACGACGAAGGAGGAGGAGACCACGGCGCCTTCTCCCGGTCCCAGGAACCGCGGCGCGACAGAAGCTCAAAATCTGCGGACACACGGTGACAGCTGGCGCCCCGGGATCCCCCGCAGAGGATCGTGAGACAGCGCCGGGCAGGGGAGCGGCGGAGGACTGCGCTGGCCAGTGGTGAGTGTCTCTCAGCCACAGCTGTTCCGTGCCAGAGAGCGATTGGTCAGGCGCCATTGTGGGGGGTGCGGCGAAACTCAGTGCGGCGCCAAAACACAGCGCTCGGGACTCAGCGCGGCGCCGCACCTCTCAGGCCCGCGGAAAGTGCTCCGCCTGAGAGTGCACGCTTCTGCTCACCACCCCGCCAAAGGGCTGCTCCTGGCTTACTGGGACCGACCTGCACGGAACAGGACTCTGTCACCACACGGTGCCTGCCTACAGCAGTCAACACCTGGAACTGATTCTTTTTATTTTTTTATTTTTTTCTCTCTCATTTGTTTTTTGTTCTAGTGAAGGGCTTTTTTTTTTTTTTTGGTGGGGTTTTATTTTTCTTTTGTTTGTTTGTTTTGTTGTTTTTGTCTTCGTTTTTGTTCCTGTTTGTCTATTTGCTCTTTCCTTCATTATTCTCTCTGGTTCTTATATGAGTGTAAACAGAGCATCTAACTTCTTTGTGATTGTGATTGTGATCTGTTCTTCCTTTTATCCCTTCCTCCTCTTTTTCGCACCAGTCCTCTGTACCAGTTTCCCAATGTTAGTGGGATCCCTCTTGGTCCTCTAACCTTACATCTAATTCCTTCCTCTTCTCCCAATACTCTATTTCCTCCTTAACTCATTTTAAATTTAAACTCCTGAGGGCAAAATTGACATATTAAGGACTTGTATACTGAATGTAATTTTTCTGGTGTGTTTTAGATTTTATTATATAACCACAACTCTACTTTATACGGTTAAAAGTGGCAAATAACTGGTTAGCTGAGTCTGTCATTTTCTAGGCTGTGTTTGATGCTTTAGGTACCATTATAGCCAAAAGTGAAATAATTGTTCTAAACAGATTTCCTTCCTGATATTTCATGATTGAGATTGACTAAGGGTCACAGAAAATACAGTGGCACAGTACCAAAGAATCAAGGATTGGGCCAAACAGGTAGCAACTTCTCATATCCAACAAATTGAAGAGGCAGGATCTGGCAGCAAGCGCAAAACCCAAAAACAAGCTTCACTTGGAAGATACTGCAGAGAAGTAGTCATCTCCTAATGATCTTGAACACTAGCAATAAAGTAACCTACCACAGGTAATTTACAAACATCACCCCAGGAATTAAACTAAAGAAAGAAAAGAAAATGAGACGACACTTAAACAAGATGCAACCCCACACATCCAATTCACCAAAGGCAAACCTAGGGGGCAATGAGGTGGGACAATCCGAAAGCCACCCACCTGGCCTATCTGAAGTGGTAACAACAAAGCAACTGAATGAGGCTCTGGAAAAAATTAAAACAGAAATAATTTCACAGATAACTGCAGAGATAATGTCCACAATGAAGACCATGCTTAAGGACACTATAGCTGATACCGACAAAAAAATAGACAAGCTTAAGAAAATTATAGAAACCATGAATGCTCAGCACAGGAAAGAAATGGAATCCATAAGGCAGATTCAAGCAGATATCCAGGAGAACAAAAATTCCACTGAAAGTATTTGTAGCAGATTAAGCGAATGTGAGGACAGGATCTCAGATTTAGAAGACAGCCTTGCAATTAGTGATCATGAAAAGAAAGAATTCTTAAAAATAGCAAGGGAACATGAAAAATCAATCCAGCAGCTGCTAGATGACTCAAAGATAAATAACTTAAGACTAATTGGAATAAATGAAAAAGCAGGAGATAGCATAAGTGACATTAGAACCTTGTTCACAGACATTATCACAGAGAACTTCTCTGGAAGAGAAAAAGAATTTGATCTTCATATAAATGAGGCTTATAGAACTCCAACTAGACATGATTTAAAAAAAAAAAAACTTCAGCCAGACATATCATAGTCAAGATCCCAGAAATTCAACAGAAGGGCAGAATCTTAAAAGCTGTTAGGGACAAGAGACAAATCACCTATAAAGGAAAACCCATCAGAAACACAGCTGACTTTTCAGCACAAACCCTCAAGTCAAGAAGAGATTGGAATGACATATTTCAAGCTCTAAAGGAAAATAACTTTCAACCCAGATTGATGTAGTACCCCGCAAAACTATCTTTCAAAATTGATGGAGAAATAAAATATTTTCATGACAAAGAACATCTGAGAAAATTTATGACCACCAAACCAGCACTCCAAAATGTTCTGAAGGACATTCTAGAAAGAGATAACAAGGACTACAACTCCAGGAACCCCAACAGAAGGAATCCACCAGGCAGGGCAGATAATTAAATAGAGGGAGAGGGGAAAAACAAACAAAGAGTGGGAACCAACAACAGGAAAATATCATGACAAGTATAAGTCAATACATATTAGTTTTAACCATCAATGTTAATGGTCTCAATTCACCAATCAAAAGGCACAGACTGGCAAAATGGATCAAGAAGCAAGATCCAACAATATGCTGTACACAAGAAACACATTTAATTCAGAAAGAAATTCATAGACTGAAAGTCAAAGCATGGAAAACAATACTCCATGCGACAGGAACGCAGAAAAAAGCAGGGGTAGCTATTCTTTTCACAGACAAAGTGAATTTCAAGCTAAGAATGATTCAGAGAGATAAAGATGGTCATTACATCCTTGTAAAGGGAACAATCCAAGAGGAAGAGATAACGATCTTAAATATATATGCATCAAATACCAGTGCACCCAGCTATATAAAACAAGTATTAAAGGACATGAAAAATCAAGTAAGCACTAATATAATTATATTGGGGGATCTCAATACTCCACTGTCACAAAAAGACAGATCAACTAGACAAAAAATCAATAATGAAATAGTAGAACTGAACCAAACTTTTGAACAACTGGACTTAGTAGATGTCTACAGAGTGTTCCACTCCACAACATCAAAATACACATTCTTCTCAGCTGCACACGGGACATTCTCCAAAATAGACCACATACTAGCTCATAAAACCTGCTTAAGTAAATGCAAAGGAATTGAAATTATCCCATGCATATTATCAAACCATAGTGCAATTAAATTGGAAATCAATGGCAAAAGAAATCACAAAAACTCCCTAAACTCATGGAAATTAAACAGCACCCTCCTGAACAACCAATGGGTCACAGATGAAATTAAAGAAATTAGACACTTTCTACAACTGAATGATAATGACAGTACAACATACCGGAACTGATGGGATACAATAAAAGCAGTCCTAAGAGGGAAATTTATAGCATTAAATACCTATATCAGGAAAATAGAGCAAGTTCAAATAAACAACTTAATGGCGAACCTCGAACTTCTAGAAAAAGAAGAGCAGGCTAAGCCAAAAGACTGTACAAGGAAGGAAATTATAAAGATCAGAGCAGAAATTAACGTATTGGAGACTAAAAAAAACAATACAAAGAATTAATGAAGCAAAGAGTTGGTTCTTTGAAAGAATAAATAAGATTGACAAACCCTTATCCAACCTTATTAAAAAAATAAAAGAAAAGACTCAAATCCATGCAATTGAAAATGAAAAGGGCAATACCACGACAGACCCTCCAGAAATCCAGATCATCTATACCTATTTTGAAAATTTATATTCTACTAAGATGGAAAATGCAGAAGAAATGGACAGATTCCTAGATACATATGAATTACCAAAGCTGAATCAAGAAGATTTAAAAATCCTAAATAAACCAATATCAACCAATGAAATCGAAGATGTAATTAAAACCTCTCAACAAAGAAAAGCCCAGGCCCTGATGGATTCACTGCTGAATTCTACAAGAAATTTAGAGAAGACCTAACATGACTACTTCTCAAACTTTTTAATGAAATTGAAAAGGAAGCAATACTCCCAAATTCATTCCTGGAAGCAAGCATTACCCTGATACCAAAACCAGAGCAGGACCCAACAAAGAAAGAGAACTACAGACCAATCTCCCTAATGAACATAGATGCAAAAATCCTCAATAAGATACTGGCAAACAGAATCCAGCAAATCATGAAGAAGATTATACACCATGACCAAGTTGGATTCATCCCAGGGATGCAGGGATGGTTCAACATACGTAAATCAATAAATGTAATACACCATATTAACAGAACCAAAGACAAAAATCACATGATTATCTCAATAGATGCAGAAAAAGCTTTTGACAAAGTCCAGCACCCATTCATGATAAAAACCCTACAGAAAATTGGAATAGATGGTCTTTATCTCAATCTGATAAAAGCTATCTATGACAAACCAACAGCCAATATTATACTAAATGGACAAAAACTGAAAGCCTTCCCTCTAAAATCAGGAACAAGACAAGGATGTCCACTGTCCCCACTCTTATTCAACATAGTTCTGGGAACTTTAGCCAGAGCAATTAGACAAGAGAAAGAAATAAAAGGAATAATGATTGGAAAGGAAGAAGTTAAATTATCATTATTTGCAGATGACATGATACTCTACACAGAAGACCCCAAAAACTCCACTAAAAAGCTGCTAGATTTAATAAGCAAATTCAGTAGTGTAGCTGGATACAAAGTCAATACTCAAAAATCAATAGCCTTTCTGTACACAAATAACAAACTTACTGAAAGAGAAATTAGGGAAACAATATCTTTCACAATAACATCCAAAAAAATGAAATACCTAGGAATCAACCTCACAAAGGATGTATAAGAACTATACACTGAAAACTACAGTACTCTGAAAAAGGATATTGAAGAGGATATCAGAAAATGGAAAGATATCCCTTGCTCCTGGATAGGAAGAACCAATATAGTGAAAATGGCCATACTTCCAAAATTGTTATACAGATTTAATGCAATTCCAATCAAAATTCCAACAGCATATCTCACAGAATTAGAGAAAACAATCCTAAAATTCATTTGGAATCAGAAGAGACCTAGAATAGCAAAGGCAATTCTGGGCAACAAAAGCAAGGCAGGGGGGCATCACAATCCCCGACTTGAAATTATACTACAAAGCTACTGTGATAAAAACAGTGTGGTACTGGCAAAAAAAAAAAACAGACCTGAAGATCAATGGAACATATTAGAAGATGCTGAAACAACCCCAGACATACTAAGCCACCTTATCTTTGACAAAGGTGCCAAACACATTCACTGGAAGAAAGATAGCCTCTTTAATAAATGGTGCTGGAAAAACTGGCTCTACACATGCCAAAGATTAAAACTAGACCCATATTTTTCAGCATGCACGAAACTAAATTCAAAATGGATCAGAGATCTAAATATTAAAACAGAAACAAATCTGCTGGAAGGTAGGATAGGTAAAAGCCTTGAAGACATTGGTGTAGGCAAAAACTTTATGACTAAAACCTCAACCGCACAGGAACTATCACAAAGAATCAACAACTGGGATCTCATCTTATTAAAAAGCTTTTGCACAGCAAGAGAAACTACCAACAGAGTGAGGAGACAACCCACAACATGGGAAAAAATGTTTGCCAGCTGTTCCTCAGACAAAGGATTACTATCGAGAACATATAAAGAACTTAAAAAAATCAGACCTCCCAAATTTAAAGACCCACTCCAAAAATGGGCATCTGAGATGAATACACACTTCTCAGATGAGGAAATACAAACAGCCAATAAATATATGAAAAAATGTTCAACATCACTGGTCATTTGAGAGATGCAAATTAAAACAGTACTGCAATTCCATCTTACCCCAGAAAGAATGGTTATTATCAAGAAATCAACCAATAACAAATGCTGGAGGGGCTGTGGGGAAAAAGGAACTCTTCTCCACAGTTGGTGGGAGTGTAGACTGGTGCAACCACTGTGGAAATCAGTGTGGAGACTCCTCAAAAAACTAGGATTGGAGGTCCCATTTGACCCAGCTATTCCCCTTCTGGATATCTTCCCAGAAGAATTAAAAACATCGTACCACAGTGATATATGTGCACCCATGTTTATAGCAGCACACTTTGCCCAAATGCCCATCAACCAAGCAATGGAAAAAAAAAAAGATGTGTTATTTTTATACAATGGAGTACTACTCAGCTATAAAGAAGGATAAACTCAAGGCTTTTATAAGTAAATGGATGCAACTTGAGACCATACTTATAAGTGAAATAAATCAGACTCGCATGTGTAAACATTGTATTATCTCCCTAGTGTAAGAAACTGAAAGAGTAAATAAGATCCAAAATGTACAATAGATATTGTGAAAGGGGAAGAAACTGCTCAAAAGGAAAGAACAACTGGGATGGGGGAAAGGAGAAAAGAAGGAAGGGAAAAGAATAAATAAATAAATATATACAAGATAGCTAAGAATTATGCTACTAGTTTCTATTCATTGAAAAGAAAGGTTTGAGCTTATATTGTTTGATCAATTTTTTATGCCTATATCTTATAATCTAAGCAACTACTTTGAAGATAACAATACACAATGTATTAACCATTGTTAACCTAATATCTTCTTTTGAAATTTTGTATCGTTTTTATTGTTTTTTTCTCTTTAAAATGAAAAAATAAACACTTTATACTGTCAGTTATACTTAAACTATTTTTTTAAAAGTATACTCCCTATTTGGAGAACTGAAGTTCCTACCTCTCTTTCCTCTTACAAGTATCTTAGGGTCTCAGTCATAAAGCCTTAAGATTTCATGTATCCGGAGAGGGTCTGGGATGGAGACAGGAAGCCCTGTTTTCCTCGACCTCAACCATCACTTGAACCACCCACCATTTTCTCACCCCTTGTATACCTTTCCCCCAAAATCTTGAACCAAGTGTCATGTCTTACTGTTCTCAATACTTCTCCCAACTTCTCATTTCCCAAGATATTTCCATGAACACAGAAACATCTTTTACTACCCTGATCCATCTCCATTTCAGGTCCTTCTTCCTGTCTCGATTTTTAGCCACAATGAGGATTGTACTGGCAAGCACACTCTTAGAAAGAGATCGCCTGCCCTTTCTTAATCGCAAATTGCTCGTTTCCCAGTAACTCAGGGATTAATTACTGAGCATCACTTATTTCTAGGGCAGCGGTGTTTGTTTTTGAGGCAGGGTCTCGCTATGTAGTTCAGGCTGGCCTTGAGTTCACTATGTAGCCCAGGCTGACCTCGAACTCGCAGCGATCCTCCTGCTTCAGCCTCCGGAGTGCTGGGATTACAGGCGTGTGCCACCATGCCCGGTTTAGGGCAGTGGTTCTCAAAGTGCGGTCGCAGAACAAGCTGCATCAGGTCACCTGAGAACCTGGGTGGCCACCCCTGACCTACCGAGTCACAAACTCTGGGGCTGGGGTACAAGCCCTCCAAGTGACTCTGATGCGTGCGACTGTTCTGGGGGGGAAAAGACAGGAAGAAAGTTAAAACGAAAGCTCAACTGAGAATCTGATTACATGATGGGGGAGGGGAGAGGAGAGGAAGAGGGAGAGACTGACTTATTATGCGATCAGAAAACCTACCCAGCCCCAGGAAGCTTTCCCGAAAGATAATGGAGTCCAGCATTCACCTCAAGAACCCGCAGACATGGCATCAAGGAATGTGTCGCTGACCAAGCTGGTCCCTAGTTACGGCTCTACTGGGAACTGCCCTGCGGGCGTTCAAGGGTTAACTCTCGGCAACAACCCCCGACTACCGGCCCTAGCCACGATACCGCGCATGCGCGGCGCGGCGCCATAGAGCTGAGCGATCCTCCCGGAATCCTAGAGCGGACGGGTTGAGGGCCGGCTCACCTGGTGGGAGGCTTGACAGCGCGCGGCGGGACCCTTCGAGGTGCGCAGGCCGTTGCCCCGCGGAAGGCCCAAGTATCCCGGGCGACTCCGCCTAACGGGAGGTTTCTCGAGTCCAGGGCCGCGCTCTGGCACGGAGACCCAGTCGATTCTTGGTACCCGGTCAGCGCTCGCTGGGCCTTGGGTTCAACTGAATGAAAGCCAGAAATTCGGGGGCGCTGGTATAGTCATGAAACGCGGGTGAATCGCGCAAATCGGCCGACCGAATAGGGAAGGAGCCAGCTGAATTTGTGAGTGTTAGAAGAAGCTAAGCGAGGAAAGACAGGTGAACGTTCAGTAGTGTCCTTTTTGTAAAAGCGGGGGATAACATAATTTTA